>JAWQUS010000010.1:23762500-25007500 GCA_036365455.1 Macrosoma leucophasiata
TTTATTTATGTATAAATTGATTATTATAATACCTATTGAATTATAATAATTATTATAAGGCATTCACTATAGGGACATTCACTATAGGGAGTTTATAAACCGTAAATGAAAATTAATGTTTGAATTTGCTAAAATCGCTTTTATCAATTCCAGCGTCTTCGTCTAGTTCGTGAGAGGAAGAGAGTTGCTTGGATCCTGTTGCTCCTGGCAGTGTTGTTTGCTCTGTGCTGGCTGCCGTACAACATTCTGCAGCTGCTGATTGATGTGAATGCTGTCCAGGTGGAGTCGGTGGCATTGGTGCTGCCTTATACGCTGCTGTTAGGTAAATCAATTATGAATATTAAAAAAATCGGATAAGTGTCGGACCTGCGTCCATAAGGAGCCGTAAAATTAATTAATATGGTTATAATGAATACCATGACCAAATAGGTCGAGTTCTGTCTGATGATGGGGTCAAAAGTCTTAGGAATCGGCGTGCATGTATGAAGAGAATGATGAAGGTAGACGAGGCACGGGAGGTTTGTCAGGACCGGGATATCTGGCGCTCTACACTCTCTGCCTGCCCCGTTAGGGACCTGGCGTGAAGATACATACATACATAATGAATACCAAAAACTTTTTGAGTACCATAGAATCAATCATCATCATCATTACAGCTTAAAAATGTCCACTGCTCTACCACAACGGTGGCATATGCCATAATCGCCACGCTTGGCATGCGGATTGGCGATCGCAGTGGCGGTAGTGTTATCGCAGGACGCTGCTGCCCATCTTGCATTGTTGCACTTACTACCGCCCCATTGGAATGGTTTGACTTCCATTGATCGGTGGATTGACTGCACTACTAGTGGAAGAATTCTCTTCCTATATAAGAAAATACTTCCGCTAGTGGGCAGTGGGGTCGTCACGTCCGGACGTGACGACCCCACTGCCCGTCTACATGTTTACGAATAATAGTAGATCTACTGATAAAATATATTTGAAAAAAAAGGAACCCTTCATTGCACATGGCTCAACACGCACTTGCCCGCTTTTTGCGATTTGACTACGGAACCTTAAAAAGAGCATGTACTATTGCGTTCTGATCCATAAAATATCATGTTCCAGGACACGCAAACTCAGCAATCAACCCAATCGTCTACTGCCTGATGACAAGAAACTTCAGACGATCGCTCCGCAAGCTGCTCTGTCACGACCCCGGTAACATACACTCTAGTACTCATTTCCATGTAAGTCTACCACATAGTGCTCAGCTAATCATTATTTTAAGTTTTGCACTAACATTTGAATATATTTTGTTACTGCTTTGTTATTAGGATGCTTGTGTAGCTAGAAAAGAGAAGTATCGGCACGGATTTTGAGAGTTGGACGAGAAAGTTGGCATCGCTTGAACATCTCAAAATTATCTCCAATTGGTCGGGAGATTCGTATGGCGAGAATAAAGAACGAATCACAATGGGTTGTTTATGGCACATCACGCGATTGATCATTGCAACCATAACATAATCATATGCGATTCTTTTATAGTATACCACCAAAGAAACGCAGTAATTTACTTCTGCATTGGTAAAGGACTACTCAAGATCCGTGTCAAGTATGATACTATTTGCTAGATTCACTTTAGTCTTACAGTTGGATAAGTCACACATTTCCAATATTCGCATACTAAATACAGTCGACATCGATGAGCGTAGTGCAATGTAGATTAATAGTAAAATTATTCTGTAACTAGCTTACCCGGCAAACTTCGTATTGCATCACAATGAAATAATGTATCAAAGGTTTGATAGTACGGACTATTTGAATAGGAAAATGAAATTAAATGTAAAGGTTCCCGTGGGAATGAGTGATTTTCCCGCAATAAAAAGTAGCCTAAATGTTAGCCAGGCTTAGTATCTATAGTATCTATACACCACAAAAAGTTTCATTCGAATCCGTCCAGTATCTTCGGAGATTAGCCTGGACAAAGGGACAAACAGACAGACAAAAAATTTATAAATCATTGATAAGTATTCTAATACTAATTTTAACATCGCCCCCAATTGGTTTTTCGTAAATATATACAATGTACAGACAGGCGGATTTTACTGTCTTATTATATGTATAGATTACTCCATCGTATAGTAAAGGTCGGTTCCGGAGTGGAGACATTGACGCAAGCAAAAATTCTTTGACATATGAGTGGGCATGTTACTACAGCCTGCGGTAACAACCGAAGTCGAAGATTACTGATGAATAAAGTGACAGTTATATCAGGCATAGTCTTGGACCTACAGGGGTCTCTTTTAATAGGATAGGATCCCACTGCAGAATAAAAGCCAAGTGTGCAACGGCAGCCGTGATTTTTCAGATTCATTGTACATATTTAAAAAATTTAAGAAAAAAGTTTAAAATGTGGAATTCAATTTAAAAAAATTAGTGAAAAACAATTTAAAAAAATATTTTCCCAAATAAAAAAAATTAAAAACACTAGCGGCCATTTTTGATAGGCATATATGGATATAATATATTATATTCTCTAGATTATAAATATACGTAAAAATAGGTTTGCAGCATGTCTGGATGAACGAAATGATTTTGCATTGGGATCCTAACCTATAACTGGGGGCCAACTGTAGCATTGGGACTTAACTAATTAAAATTTATGAATCGTATGCAGACCCTTAAATATCAGCATTGAGATTTTTCTGAACGGTGTTATGCTTTGAGAGCTGCCTGGCTTTCGCTGAGAATGTGGATGTTTTTGCCAGATGCACCGCTTTGACAGAATCTCCTCAGCGTATGCCACAATTGGATAAGCTAGTGTTTAAAAAAATACAATATTTATAATTATTATTATCAAAAATTTATTTATATACTCATAATTTGTTACCTCGATCTTGCTTCATTATTCCACAGAATAAACTAGCTATCAAGAGAAGTGTTACAAGAAGTTCAAAGTTCAAAGTATATTATTGCTTTCATGTTTATACAATTATTTCTTAGGTGTCATTATAGCATAGGTATATAGAAGACATGATTCCTGTCGGGTGTAGCATATAACATTAGTTAATATTTATACATTTAATTTTACGATATGTAATTATTAGTTATGATTATATAGAATGAATATCAAACCAATTAGATATTATATATATTGAATTTTAATATGTCATGTACATTTATCACTAAAGTATTCATTTAAGGTGTAATACGATTTTTCTATCAAGAAAATCTTAGTTTCCCTTATTTTAGGGAACATTCTATTAATTTGTTTCGCCAACTTTTGACAGTCCGTTCCCGCTACAGTTATCCAAAAGACGTTTTAATTTTGCTGCTAATTTGGCTATTTCAACAGATGCAGGGTTTGCGTCAAAAATCCAACACGTCTAGCATGAGGACCTGCACCACGGTCACCTTCCGAAGTAGTAACAACCAGGGTAGGCTGTCTTGCACGCCCAGCATACAGTATGGCCGGGTCAACAGGAATTCCATGAGGGATACGAGGTGGAAGGAGCCTTGTCAGGGAAAAAATTCTCAATTTTTGTAAAAGTACATTGTTAAAGAAGAAGGACGGTGCATAATCTTAATGAGTACGTCATGATTATGAACGTATTATCATAAATGAATGATAAAATGTTATATATATGATAAAACAATACGAGAGTACGACTCTGTTATTTAATTTTAAAACTAAGCCTCTTCGATGATACGTAGATGTATAATATGTGCAGTGTACATAATACTTAAGCCAAGTGGATTACTATCAGAACCAAAGAAATTATAAATATTACCTATAACTTATTGAAACACAAGGGAGTTTGGTGTTTACTTACCTTAAAAAATATGCTAATTTACCTTAAAAAATATGGTAGAATTGCTTTGGTAGTTTAGTAGTAGTAGGCTACTTCTAATAGGAGTTCGTTTCACAAACTAGGGAAAAGGGGAATGGTTAGGTAAAGAATATTTTCAGAAAACACCTCGATTTTTCGAAATTTCCGCTAGTTCCTGGGACACAAAAACGTATGGTAATTGTACCCTACAATTAATAATATAATGATTATTGTCAGTTCAGAAAATTGAAGAGTAGCAATGCATGAGCAGCGTAGAAACCCTGAGTTTTTACGTACTTAAATGTCTGTGATTTTTAGTACTAAATATCTTCTCATGTCATGAAAATATCGAACAAGTCAGCAGTTCACATAGATGGAACGCGAATACTGCAGCCCACAGACATCTACACAATTTGGTGACAAATGTATTACACATTACACTCTAGATCTATTTCATCTATCCATGGAAGTTTATCGCAGCTAAAACTTTAGTGGATGGACACTTATTGACCAAAATGGATATTATTGACCAAAAATATAAGCGCATCAACATTTTGTAAAAACGTTAACGAAAATACGATACGTTACAGTTTGTTTATGTAATGATGATGACCATGGAGCGGAATCTCAACGGAGACTAGCCAACTGCGCGGGAGACATTATAGTGCACAATGCACAAGTGTATGCGCAAACATAGGTGCACTCTCTATTCATTCCTCATAGCCCGATGGGAGGGTAATCCGACACGACCGGAGAGAGATCGGGCGCAGGACTGACGGCTTTACGTGCTCTCCGAGGCACGACCAGTCTCCGGGCTACTACTGGGAATTTCCTTACAGAAAAAACCCAATAACAGATTTTCCCGACCTGGGGATCGAACCCAGGACCTCAGGCTTCGCCATGGCGATTGCGACCACTGAGCCAACGAGGCAGTCAAACTCGACCCACTATACGTTACCGACAAGTATCCAGTGAGTGTAAGCGTATTTTTTTTAATTTTAAACCCAAACAGTTAAAGAGATTACACCAAAAACTAAACCTAATACGAGTTCTGATTTGTATAAAATTATCATCCTAAACTGAATCACAAGTATCACAACGTTATTTCGTGTTAATAATAAATAATAATAATGGCAAACCATTATACGTCCCACTGCTGGGCACGAGTCTCTCCCCTTTTTGGGGGGAGGCCTGGAGCTTACTCCACCACGCTGCTCCAATGCGGATTGGTGGAGGTGTTTCCAAACCGCCCATAAGGCCTCCGACAAGGTTTAACGACTGCTATCTATCGATAGCAACCGGGACCGACGGCTTAACGTGCACTCCGAAGCACGGAAACGCGCATTTAATTTGCCACTAGCGGTCACCCGTATTTCGTGTTATTTTGTGAAATTAAAGGATTTAGTTTAGATTTTTAGTAAAGCATAACTAACAAAAATCGTAATGATGTCAGAGTTCGGCCCTGTAGTAATTAATTTAAAGATATAAATTAAGTAATTACTCTACTTATAGATTTTAAAATATAGAAGATGTATATTTTGAAATTAAAATACCTAATCTACTTAGTTAATTTTTAAGGTGAATATTGAAAATGTACGAGTACATAGTACGAGTATAAAATGAATGAAATGGAATGGTTTCCACGTGCTTGTGTAGGATCAGTAGTTGTAAAATATTATGAAATTATTATTGCAACTTCACAATTTAATACTAGGAAGGATAGGTGTATAATATTTAATGAATTTTATGTTAAAAAGTTGAAAATATAAAATACTGTTAGTCAAAATTGTATAATGGTGTAACATTTGCGCTATGTATATTATTACTTTTTGTATAAACTTTGAAATTTGATTTATTTGTATATACATAAGTATTTTGTCTTTACAACGATCAAATGCAAATATATACATACCTATTTTGTTTTCTAAGGAAAATTAAAAATTAAATTCGTTTATTCGATACCCTAACAAATAGACACCCTAACAAATATATAAGTTGTTTTTTATATATATATAAGTAAATTATTAACCTCGTTTCTATCGGCAGTCCTCATGACATTATTTATCTTTGTTCCGTTTACACTACCACCTTAAAAATATGTCTATTCAAAAGTACTTTAAGTTCGAGCTTTAAATATACCTACAGACTGTAAATAAACTATTGTCAACATAAATACTAAAGTGTGTCTTATTTAAATATCCTCTTAATGTGTAAACACACTATGTCAAAACCACGTGACGAAAGTTCAGCACTATTACGCCTGCAATGCTATTTGAATTAGGTACTGAGAACACACTGTGTCGAAATTACAGTACAGCGTAGCTTCGGTCGGCCCTTCGACCGAAGTTCGGTTCGATTGTTAAATCCACACACTATGCCGACACACACCACACTTAAGTTCTACCGCGTAAGTTCGGCACTTATAGTGTGTCATATCAGCCGAATACGTCGGAACGTAAAATCAGCCGCCGAACTTCCGGCGCGTAGCTTCGGCATAGTGTGTTTAAACTATGCAAAGATATGTAAACTAAAATATTTTTTTACGTTTTACTGAAAGTACCAACAAGCCTGCAGACAAAGGATTTCGAGATTTAAGTACATCAATACCACGGAATAGATAAATAAGGATGGAAAGGCCTTTGCTTCAATTTAGTATTAGAACCAGTGTCGCCACTTTTCTCCCACAATGCAATTTCTTATACAAATGTAACACCATCTCGACAATCACCCACACATAAATCCTCAGGGCAGCTAATCGTTTGCCTAATTTTGCACACTAAGACAACGCCCGGAGACAATGAACACTCGCACGCACACAACAATATGCTCACAAGGAGCTGGCACGTCAGTAGTCGAATTGTAGCGGACGCATTACATGTTGTACATTGCAAGCGGAGACAGTAATAGCGTTAATTGAGCGAGTGCTTAACGAGCAATATATTCGCTAGCGGTAACGTTTAAATAATGCAGTTCAAGTTCGAAAATTCGTATTCCTTTGTATATTTTTATGTTATTTACAAATATTATAACAAAAAATGTTATTTGTGACTTGCCGATGGAAAAATATACCTCCTCGCTTTATACTTGAGGTCTGACATTTCATATTATATGTTTAAATTGGCACTGCACGGTATTTTACCAAGAGATGCGTCGTTCGAAGCCGTCTACACGACACTACGAGCGGCGAACGAATGGTTCGGCCGAACTGTGTTAACTGTGTTTGTTCATACATAGTTGTGGCGCGCTTGCCACGCTAATATTACCATTCCATCTTTATTTATCTATTCCGTGGTCATGACTATATGCAACCATATTTTACTGCTGGTAGACGTCCAGTATCTGAGTTTGAAGGCACCACCGCCATTTTTGTTTTTTTATGTTATGGAAGTGGCAAACAAGCATGCAGTTCACATTGATGTTAAGTGATGACTGCAGCCTATAGACACCCACACAAAGACCGAGATCAAAATGCAGATGCGTTACCATACCTGAGGCCTAAGTTGTTATGCCTCTGTGCCAGAAATTACAGGGCCGTACATTACCACCTGACCGGAACACGATAATGCTGAACACTATCATTTAGCGGCAAGTATATTAGGTAATGCGGTGGTGCCTACGCCCGCGAGCTCCGTCACTGGAGTTCTACCACCAGTAAAAATTTTTTGAGCAAATCGGCCCACCGATCGCAACAAACCTAAAAAAAAACTATCAGCGTATCATTGTCGAGGTATGTGCGATAAGATAATATTGTTACAAAACTCCGACGTAAGATAATGCCCACAAAGAGCGGTAACTGATTGAAACTTTATGAGCCTACTTTATCCGGATCCTTCAACCTTTCCATTATCTACTTGATAGCCTCTAAGTTTCTATATGTTTTCCTCAACGTATTATTTTGATTAATTGACATATTACGGCATTTTTATCCGTACCTTACGAGGAATACTTTAACGTAACTTCACGCCTGTAATCCCCGAAGGGGTAGGCAGAGGTAAATGCATGCATTCAATCATACATGCAAACACCCACGGTTCGCCGGTTACGTTTTGGCCCATGTAACAGGCGAGCCTATTGACATCTCCGGGCACATTACCTAACTTTTAAGTACAGCGAGTCTAGAAACATCGTTAGGGTTCAAAATTCTAAACGTATTAAATTTTACAGGTGCTGGTACTGAACAATCATAAATTCTCACGCGGACAGAGTCGCGGGCACAGCTAGTTTGGTATATAATTCTGCGGGCTATCTTCTAACTTTAGAAAGAAAAATTAGGACAACATTGACAGGGATATCCCTAGTTTTACCTCGCTTCAATAGGTATTCGTAGTGTTGGCTCTAGCTCCATCTTTACTTATAACTAGCTGTGCCCACGACTTCGTTCGCGTGATAATTTATGATTGTTCATTATCTACCCGGACGAAGTCGTGGGCGCAGCTAGTATTAAAGTAGCCTAAGTTACGCCTTACTACATAAGCTATCTGCCAGTGAAAGTCCCGTCAAAATCGATCCAGCCGATCCCGGGATTAGCGGGAACAAACAGACAGACAGACAGACAGACAAACATTGTAAAAAATGTTGTATTAGTATATGTACCGTGTATACATACATATTATTATGCATTTAGTAAAAAGCGGTTATTTTTATATTACAAATAGACACTCCAATTTAATTCATTTGTATAGATGTATAGATTTATTGTGCCAACGCCCTCGACGACCGACACTGGAACTCTACTATCAGTAAAACCGCTGTTGAAGCTTTATAGACATGACTTGACATGACGCCATCTATGTCTGATTGTCCCGTAAGACGTTAGATGGCGTTGTGTTGGTCCAGTTACTCCATCTAGTGTAATTTTGCAGAAACTTTCACATTTGACTTTAATAAAATACATGTAGAAGTCATAGCCTATTTAATTATTATAATAGTTTATAATGTTGAACATTATATTTTGTGCAACATTTTGTTTGTACATCTAGTAATAGTAAAACATACTTTCAACATCATAATCTATTAAAATAATTAAATATATGGCTATGACTTCTACATGTATTTTATTAAAATCAAATGTGAAAGTTTCTGCCGAATTACACTAGATGGAGTAACTAGATCAGCACAACGCCATCTACCGTCTTACGGGACATTTCCAAGACTGAGTAGAATTTTATGAGATTTCTATTTGTGACATTTTGTTTTACTATTAATTTAAGTACAAACAAAATGTCACTAACAGAAATCTTATAAAATTCTACTCAGTCTTGGAAATGTCTTGGAACACCGACAGATGACTCGACATATTTATAAAGTTTATAATTTTTCACGTTACAACAAAACAGTGGGTAGTAAAAACATGAAATACTAGTAAATTATAATGTTTTTCTGGTATTTTAAACTGAGTACAAAGACAGGTTTTTTATTAAGCATAGGTACAAATACTACAGATACAATGCCACTCATGAGACCTAAGTTGTTATGACCTTTTTGATACTTATTACAGGAATTACCTGCAATAACTAAATGGATTATGACCATCTTACCGGGACACGATAGTTATTACATACTAGTTGTGCCCGCGACTTAGTCCACGTGAGAAAAAATATGATTGTTCAGTATCTACCCGGACGAAGTCGTGGGCAGCTAGTATAAAAGTAGGCTAAGTTACTCCTTATTACATCAGCTATCTGCCAGTGAAAGTCCCGTTAAAATCGGAGACACTCAAATTCTATTTATTTGTATGTAGGTATGTATGGATGTATGGAGATAAAAGTAGCCTAAGTTACTCCTTATTACATCAGCTACCTACCCGTGGAAGTCCCGTTAAAGTCGGATACATTCCAATTCTACTTATTTGTATGTAGGTAGGTATGTATGTATGGATGTATGGAGATAAAAGTAGCCTAAGTTACTCCTTGTTACATAAGCTATCTGCCAGTGAAAGTCCCGTCAAAATCGGTCGAGCCGTTCCCGTGATTAGCGGAAAAATGTAAAAAAAATTGTTTTGTTATATATTATATACCGTATATACATACATATGCATTAAGTAAAAAACCGTTATTTTTATATTACAAACAGACACTCCAATTTTATTTATTTGTATTGATTCTCTGACGATAGTGCGGCAGATATATGCGGTGGTGTATAGAGCAACACGGGCCACCGGCCGCGGCGGACCGGAGGGGAGTAGCCATATGCAGGCTTTCCCTTCTGTCAAAGTCAGTCAAGAGCAAATGGTCCTATGCCTGTCACCCAGATATTTAAATGTGTGCATGAAATTGTTTACGTATTTTGTTAAAGTCTATGTGTGAGTTTTATAGTAATAGACGATTTTTGTAGTGTGCGTGTGTATCACTCGTATTTCCCCCCGCAAAAAATGACAGACTTTTTTTTTCTCTTGACACGTAGGTACATGATACGAGTACACTTGCACTCTTGAGTTGAATAAACGCACAAATAAAAAAACTTAGTCCCCACCATCCAATATTGTAAATAAGCAACCACTTTCAAAATTAGGAATATGTGGGGACTTCCTCATAGTGTGAATAGCCTTGTAAAATTGCGGATAGAAATAAGCAGAAATGTATATATTACGGCATTCGGAAGGAAAGTGAAACTCATTCATCCCCGGAAAGGTCTTATTGAGCGGAGCGCCGGTGCCCTTTTGTGAAATAACTTATAACCCAACTTGGTGTTACTGAATAGGCACACGTCGAATTGTAAGTAGTTTATACACTACAACTATTTAGATTTCAGGCAAATTTATTTTGTACATTGAACCCTCAGAAATATAAATGAACAGATTGGACCGAAAGTATTTTTAAAATATTTGCTGCCCCGGCTAACTCTGTATCGCCTTATCAGTGTAAACATTTAGAGATAAAAGGATGAATCAGGGATGAATAGTGGTTTGGCCGGATATCGGATATTTGGCAAGCTACGAGTATCTTTGGCAAGGCTGAAGCGCGCCGGATATCCAGTTACCGAATAACCGCGCTTTTAGTGCCTGTTCACATGAACCGGTTGCCGGGTAGCCGGCGCAGGATACCCGGCGGCGGAGTGCATGGCCATGTTCTTTGCGGTAAATTTCGTATACATTCACCACAATTTGCCACTTGTTCTTTTTGGGTAAGTACTAAACTAATTAATAAGACAAATATTTTTGATGTTCTATTTTATCATAAGTAGATTCCATTATTTATACTGGTATGATTAGCCATGAGAATTTTTTTAATTTTACAAACCGGAATTCAGTCGGCTATTGAATTAACTAAGTATTTTTTTAATGATATGGAAGTGGCAAACAAGCATGTAGTTCATTTTGATGTTAAGTGATGACTGCAGCCTATAGACACCCACATAAAGACCAAGGTCAAAATGCAGATGCGTTACCACTTCTGAGGCCTATGGTGTTGTGCCTCTGTGCCGCAAATTACAGCGCCGTACATTACCACCTGACCGGAACACGATAGTGCTGAACACTTCCATTTAGCGGCAAATATATTAGGGAATGCGGTGGTGCCTACGCCCTCGAGTTCTTATACTCGTATTACTATACTATAATACTATGTCCTAGAACTGCATCCTTTTTAAATAGGTACTTATTACTGAAATAATAAAATTACTCGTTAAGTAGTTTTTATATAGAATTTATTTAATCATATTGACACCTTTACGTGTACGTATACCTACCTATTTATACTATCATATGATTTGTACAACAATTTTAATTATTAAGTATTTTTGGACCATTTTTTGTTTCATTTTTATTTACTTTGACATTTTAATCAACGTATCAGTTGTTATTGGCTTTAATATTATATTTGTAATTTGACCTACCTATCATAAGCAAATTTAATTATTTCCAAGTGATTAAATAAAACTAACTGCCTCGGTAGCCTAGTGGTAGCAGGCCACTACTACTACGCTGAGGTCCTGGGTTCGATTCCCGGGTAGGGGGTTATCAGAGATAATGGTGAAAAAGCCTTTATCTCTGGTTCTATTGGGATTTTTCCATTTTCTGGAAATTTCCCAGTACCTCAAAGTTTGGTAATGTGCCCGGAGATGTCAACAGGCTCGCCACCTGTTACATGGGCCAAAACGTAACCGGCGAGTCGTGGGTGTTTGCATGTATGCTTGAATGCATGCATTTACCTCTGCCTACCCCTTCGGGGATTACAGGCGTGAAGTTACGATTAAATAAATTGTTGAGTATGACTTTCAGAATATATTATATTAGTTACGTATACAAGACTACTGGGTATGAAAACAAAATAGTGTTATAAAAATACACTTTATTTACATAGTTTCATGGATACCGATACGAAATTATGGTAATAAGGATGTCGGGGATCTGTTATGAACCCGAGGAAACTACAACTTATTTCACGTTCATGTTATTGGTTATTTATGTCAGTGGCAAACTACATATATATTTTTTTTATTTTTAAAGAAAAATGGAAAGAAAAATTTGACTTCAGGCGAGACTCGAACTCGCGACCTACTGGGAATCTAGTCCAGCCGCTCTTCCAATTGAGCTACTGAAGCCCTGCCCAATTTGTCAAATCTTTCCTTCACATCTATTGCATTGCTTTACGGTAGCAGCAGCGCCATCTATTACGAACTATGCTAGTTAGGCAACCGATATAATAGACTTTTCAGTTTATTGAATATCGTAAAGAAGTCGCTTTTACCCTTAATAATTGTTTTATATTATTTCGCATTAACACATGCTTGTGAAATATATTTTATTTTTAAAGAAAAATGGAAAGAAAAAATTTTTTTTCTTTCCAATTTTCAAGTCTCTTTCCATTTTTCTTTAAAAATAAAATATATTTCACAAGCATGTGTTAATGCGAAATAATATAAAACAACTACAAATATATATTTATATAGTTCACAAAGAATAAAAAAGTTGATGCAGAGAGGCTGCCTGCAAGAGGTGATGCGCTTATTTAAATAAACCCTGTATAACGAATGAGGATGGTTGTCTATACAACAATCTTGATTTTCCTAGGCCTATGCCCAGGAAGATCAAGATTGACCTTCCTTGACCAAATAAGTCGATAACTGACCGAAACGATATGCATGTATAAAGAAAATGATGAATGTAGAATGAGATAAAAAAAATAAAAAAAATACGCTAACACTCACAGCCCCACAGTAGGTATAAACCTGTGTCGTGGGTGCCGTTGTACACATACAACACATACACAAACACCCAGACCCGAAACAAATATCTGTAGGCCATACAAATATTTGTCCCGGTGCGGGGACCGAACCCGCGACCCTTCGAATCAAACGGTCTTCTCACACCGCTGGACTAACCGGGTCATCGTTGTGTATTTCAGGACCAAGATGTCTAGCGCTCTTCACTCCATGCCTACTCCGTAAGGGACTTGGCGTGAAGAAACATTAATACATAAAAAACAGCGGGAGTGTAAGCGTGAAGCTCAAGCTCCATCACGGAAAGATAGGCGCAAGTTTATGATTTTCGTATAGAACATCACTGGACAATTATCGTCGGGTGCATTGAGCTGTGCTTTCGGGATTTCCCGGCGTATTGATAGCTTTGGTTTGTATACCCGTTTACGGAGTTAATGGAAATAAACACACCATTGCCCAAGCGTGGATACGCGATCTCTAATGAATTGCTTTGCACCAGTTCTATCGCGATCAGCGAAACTACTTTGACCTTTTATTGTTAATTGAGTGCGTTTAGAAGCGTAATGGCCGGGGTGGTCTCAAACAGATATTTTGGAAATTATTACTTTTTTTTATGTAATGGAAGTGGCAAACTAGCATGCAGTTCAAATTGATGTTAAGTGATGACTGCAGCCTATAGACACCCACAAAAAGACCGAAATGCAGATGCATTATCACTCCTAAGGCCTAAGGTGTTATGCCTCTGTGTCGAAAAATACAGGACCGTACATTACTACCTGACCGGAACACGATAGTGTGTAATGTTTATACGTAGGGAGGCACAGAGAAAACACGTGTTGTCACTATGAAAATCCTTTATTGACTACTTACAAACAGTCTTAAGCTAACGTCGCCACCGTGCACGTAGGCACCGTCCGATCCTTAATACCTAACATTACAATAGTGCTGAACAATACCATTTAGCGGCAAGTATATTAGGTCATGCGGTGGTGTCTACGGCCGCGAGCTCCGTCGCTGGAGCTCTACCACTATAATCTATCTGCCGCCAAATGGACTACCATTAGCCGCAACAGGATAGTGCTAAACTAGTGTTTAGCACTATCTGTGGTGATGTATGGTAATAACTTAATACAGAGACATAACAACTAAAGTTTCAGGGATGGTAACGCATCTGCATTTTGACCTCTGGTATTTGTGTAGGTGTCTGCCGGAGTCATCACTTATCATCAATGTGAACTGCACGCTTTGTTTGCCACCTCCATTACATAAAGAAATATGTCATAGTTTATTTTAGAAATAAACCGCGGACGGACAGATAGACAGACAAACAGACAGATGCACATGGCGAAACTATAAGGGTTCCTTGTTTACTTCGGAACCCTAAAAATGTAAATGCGGTTGCAGCTCCTGACATCTCCTAATATATTTATTTGTCTTAAGCAACTATTTTATAAGCCTGTGTTAGCATGCACGTTTATAACATAAGGCGTTTTACGTTTTAGAGAAACGAGAACCAAGTATAGTTAGGTACTTTGCAAAATGTTTAACAGAAATCAAATATTCATTTTAATACGTAATTACCTGTTTTTATATTATTTCGCATTAACACATGCTTGTGAAATATATTTTATTTTTAAAGAAAAATGGAAAGAAAAATTTGACTTCAGGCGAGACTCGAACTCGCGACCTACTGGGAATCTAGTCCAGCCGCTCTTCCAATTGAGCTACTGAAGCCCTGCCCGATTTGTCAAATCTTTCCTTCACATCTATTGCATTGCTTTATGGTAGCAGCAGCGCCATCTATTACCAACTATGCTAGTTAGGCAACCGATATAATAGACTTTTCAGTTTATTGAATATCGTAAAGAAGTCGCTTTTACCCTTAATAATTGTTTTTATATTATTTCGCATTAACACATGCTTGTGAAATATATTTTATTTTTAAAGAAAAATGGAAAGAAAAATTTGACTTCAGGCGAGACTCGAATTCGCGACCTACTGGGAATCTAGTCCAGCCGCTCTTCCAATTGAGCTACTGAAGCCCTGCCCGATTTGTCAAATCTTTGGCTGGACTAGATTCCCAGTAGGTCGCGAGTTCGAGTCTCGCCTGAAGTCAAATTTTTCTTTCCATTTTTCTTTAAAAATAAAATACGTAATTACCGTTTGTGAAGCTATGTAGCTAATGGAACGGAGATAATGCACTCATTTTTCTTGAAGCTTAGGTATTGCACGTCTACTTAAGTAATACATTGCGTTTTGTAAAGTTTTAGCTAAACTAAACGATATTCTGTAAGTGAACCTTGAAATGAAAAATTATCTCTTCTAATATAAATGAATTGACTTTTGTGAGTTTTTAACTATTTATATAGGCAAAGGTGTAAGAGATGAGAAAATGTGAAGAAATTGTAAGAAAAATAGCAAAGAAATGAAAATTCCCATACAAATGGTTCGTACTTGTCAAATCTTTAACTATGAAGTTTGGTGGGCCAGCGCGTCTCTTTTATCACGCGCTGGACCGATTGCCAATCAGCTTGCCAAATGTGACGATTAAAGCATATACTAAAGGCCTCCCCCAAAGATCGCCACAACGAACGGTTCTGGGCCGTCCTCATCCAGCGATTGCCCGCAACCTTCACCAGGTCCTCCGTCCATCTCGTGGGGTGCCTGCCTACGCGTCGTCTTTCGGTACGCTGTCACTCCTCTAGAATTATTTTGCCCCAACGGCCGTCATGCGTCAGTTCTTCGAGATATGTGCTCTGCCCACTGCCACTAGAGTTTCGCTATTCGGCGAGCTATGTCGGTTACCTTAGTCCTCATGCGGATCTTCTCATTTCTGATCCGATCTCGCAGTGAGACTCCGAGCCTAGCCTAGCTCTCTGCGTGACCTTGAGCTTTCATACGAGGCCCATAGTGAACGACCACGTTTCAGTTCCGTATGTTATCACTGGCAACACACATAATGATTCAAAGACCTTATTTAGAGACTGCGGCAAATCGGATGAAAAGAAAAAAGTATTTGATTTCAAAGGTATCCGTTACTTAAAATAGTCCAGCTTCTTAAGGAAGAAGATTCAGCTATGAAAAGACATTTACGTTTAATATTAAGTTTGAATGATGAGATTCTACGTAACTGCGAGCAAAATTGTTAAGGTCAAAGTTAAACCTGAAATTGTAACGTGGAAAGGTCAAACGTGCGGAATAATTAATAAGTAAGATTTTTGGCACAAGATTCGGAAAATTCGGGGAGAGAATCAAGGAATGAATTTTGAATTTTGAAATGTGTTGTATGTGTACAACGGCACACACGACACAGGTTTATACCTAGTGTGGAGCTGTGAGCAGTGGTGGATTTACCAGCAGGCTGAGTAGGCTGGAGTCTAGGGCGGCAAATTTTAAAGGGGCGGCTGAATTAGTTCATATTTTTTTTATTTCTATTTACAAAATAACTGTTCAAAATTGTTTTATATTATTTCGCATTAACACATGCTTGTGTTAATGCGAAATAATATAAAACAATTATTAAGGGTAAAAGCGACTTCTTTACGATATTCAATAAACTGCAAAGTCTATTATATCGGTTGCCTAACTAGCATAGTTGGTAATAGATGGCGCTGCTGCTACCATAAAGCAATGCAATAAATGTGAAGGAAAGATTTGACAAATCGGGCAGGACTTCAGTAGCTCAATTGGAAGAGCGGCTGGACTAGATTCCCAGTAGGCCGCGAGTTCGAGTCTCGCCTGAAGTCAAATTTTTCTTTCCATTTTTCTTTAAAATAAAATATATTTCAGAAGCATGTGTTAATGCGAAATAATATAAAACAATTGTTAAGGGTAAAAGCGACTTCTTTACGATATTCAATAAACTGCAAAGTCTATTATATCGGTTGCCTAACTAGCATAGTTGGTAATAGATGGCGCTGCTGCTACCATAAAGCAATGCAATAAATGTGAAGGAAAGATTTGACAAATCGGGCAGGACTTCAGTAGCTAAATTGGAAGAGCGGCTGGACTAGATTCCCAGTAGGCCGCGAGTTCGAGTCTCGCCTGAAGTCAAATTTTTCTTTCCATTTTTCTTTAAAATAAAATATGTTCAAAATTGTCAAGACTCAGATCATAGTTACTTTCCCAATGATTCTAACCATAAAAAAAAGTTGATGTAAGGAGGATAATGAAGCATAACACATAAAGTTGGAATTTTATTGATAGAAAATATACCTAATTGATATGATTGTGGACTACGATATCAAAATGTAGGGGCGGCAAAAATTTTATAGCCTACCGGCGGCAAATTTGTAAATCCGCCACTGGCTGTGAGTGTAAGCGTGTTTTGTTTATTTATTTATTAACATACTTATTATGGACAAAACATATTTCGTTCCTACTGAACGTTGTGTAATTTGTAATTTTTTGTACAATAGTGTTAAATATTGATATGTGAAGAAAAATTTGGACGAAAATTATGCGGCCATACAAATTTACATGTGCTGTGTACCAGCCTGTGGTGAAACGGTTTCACTATACAGGTTTGTTATAGAAGTCTGACCATTGCGGGGAGCACTACTAAAATTAAATAAGCAAAAATTTGATTTCTTTCAGTGTAATTAATATTTGAGTAAGGTCATAGAGCAACACGGGCCACCGGCCGCGGCAGACTGGTGGCAAGTAGCCATATGCAGGTTTTCCCCTCTGTCAATTGGGCCTGTGCCTGTCGCCCAAATGTATAAATGTGTGCGTGAAATTGTTTATGTATTTTGTTAAAATCAAGGTGTGAGTTTCGTAGTAATAGACCATTTTTGTAGTGTGTGTGTGTATGTCACACTCATTTCCCCCCGCAAAAAAATGACAGACTGTGTTGCATCGGTAATAAACGCTGTGGCTGCTACCCTCCGGTCCGCCGCGGCGGTCGGTGGCCCGCGTTGCTCTATGATTAAGGTACTCTGGAGAAAGGTAGATCAAATCAAAGAACTCTAAAGTCTGAAGGTTTATTCGTAATTCGATATAACATTTTATTGATAAAATTGTGTCTTTCCGACGCTGTAAGAGATAAATCACTGGAGTGTGAAATTGTGAATTTTAATGAAGTCCTTTATAAGAATTTTATTAAAATCGTTCGTCAGCTTAATTTATACACAAATGACCATTACCTACTACTGTATCACGTTAACTTGGCTGTTTCCACCATTTGTATAGTTGATGCTTGACTGTCATTACATATTTGGTTGCTCACGTGACTGATATGCTCGTGAACCAGAATCTAGAAATTTGGTACGAAGCAATGTCTTAAGGGAAAAATTTCGAAAACCGTACACTTTTAGTTACATCAACAATAAAAAAAATACATGTATACCTACAGATTTGTACAGAACCCTACGTGCGCGAGTCCGATTCGCCTTTAGCTGGTTTTTTGTTACAACATAATACGAATATTTTACGAAATCAAGGAAGGCATTTTTATTCGTATCTGTAGCAACTTCCTTCTTTTTTATAACTTTTGGAAGTTTACCCACGTGTCGTTCTATCAGAATATTGGAAACAAGTAAATCTTGTTTAACTTTTATGAGTCGTATTTCTTAAGTAAAAATTTGTTTTATTAGATGGAGCGGAAAATGGGTTTACAAATTCTTGTGATGGTTAGGATTTTTAGTTCGAATGCGTTATTGAAAACAAAAACGAAGCGTACCGGAAAACAAAGCGTAAGCAGGTTTTTTAAGGCATTTTTACTGGTGGTAGAGCTCCAGTGAAGGAGCTCGCGTGCGTAGGCACTACTTGCCGCTACATTTAGCATAGTGTTCAGCACTATCGTATTCCGGTCAGGTGGCAAAACACCTTAGGCCTCAGGAGTGGTAACGCATCTGCATTTTGACCTTGGTATTTGTGTAGGTGTCTATAGGCTGCAGTCATCACTTTACATCAATGTCACTGCATGCTTGTTTGCCACTTCCACTACATTAAAAAAGCAGGCCCCTTACAAGATGGACCGATGACCTGGCGAAGGTCACGGGCAATCGCTGGATGAGGGCGGTCCAGGACTGTTCGTTGTGGCAAGTAGACGGGCCACCTGATAGAAAGTGATCACCATCGCTTATGAACATTTCCAACACCTAGCGGAATTGCCAACGCGCTGCCAGCCCTGAGGGACTCTTATGACGTCATTTTTGACGAACCCCATTTTGTAGCATCGAGGAAACACCTCAGAGGGATGTTTATTCCACAATTATTGATTTTGATCTACAGCTTATTATAAAGTCAAATCTTGAGCTTAAATTACATCCTGAGTGAACACAGAATTTGGCACCTTTATAGAGCTCTATTTTTTTGTTGCTTAAGTCTAGAAGAACGCATAATTTAATAAGCTGCTGGTGGTAGAGTTCCAGTGTAGGAGCTCGAGGGCGGCCTCGAGGTGCCTATGCACCACCGCTTTACCTAATGTATCTGCCGCTAAATGGTAATGTTCAGCACGCATCTGCGTTTTGGTCTCTGGTCTTTGTGTGGTTGTCTATAGGCTGCAGTCATCACTTAACACCAATGTGAACTGCATGTCACCTTCAATACATAAAAAAGGTGTTGAACTTGGTAACGTTAAGTTAGCATTTGTGTTTGATGTGATATACATTCCCCAATTCAGTACACGATAGCATGATTCTTGTTATAAGATAACACTCTATTCAACTTGGTAAACTTTTAGTTTAGACTCAGTTTCCAGTGCCACAAACTTCGTGAAAGTACAAGCAAGGTGGAAGTCGACTTTCAGCTGCATTTATGTTGAAGTTTGATACCGTGTTTTGTACCTATGTACCTAGTGTCTCGAAAACTGAATGCTTTAAACATTTACTTTCAGGAATATCCAACTTACTAAAGTACGACCCCGCAATAAAGTCTCGGGGGTGGCAACGCATCTGCATACTGACCACTGGTTTTTGTGCAGTCACCTATTAACATCCATGCTTGTTTGTCATTCCATAAAATTATTGCCTTCATTACATAAAAAAAACTTTGGTTGTTGGGTGTCTGTAAAGCCAGTTAAGGGACGATAATTTTATAATAACCTCGTAAGAAAACATAGGCACAAGCTGAACGCTGAGGCCGATCACATCGGTCTATCGCTATCTTTTTTTTTATGTCATTACGTTGACAGACAAGCAGACGAACCACCTGATGGTAAGTGGTCACCATCGCCTATGAACATTTGCAACACTAGGGGAGTTGCCAACGCGCTGCCAACCCTCACACCAGGGGAGTTGCCAACGCGCTGCCAACCCTGAATGCCAATCCTCCGCGCTGTCGCTTGCTTGGGCCCCCCCAAGCTTAGTAGTCGATGGATAGAGCAACACCGGCGAAGCTAAGAGAAGCTCAGCTCTGCTCTGTCCGCCATTCGCTGCTGTCAGTGTGGCGGCTGGGGAAGAGGTGTATGGGTATTTCTTTGGCCCTGCACCCTATCCCCAGCCACCTAGCGGAAGTCCCGCCGTTAGATATGGACGTTGTGGGGCCGCGGAGGGGCGCTTGAGAGTCTGTTCGTCCCTGACACTGTGTGCCCCTGGACCCCTCCACCCGGGCGTCTTAGGACGCCTCGTGTTGAGAGTGGTCGGGGCAGGGATCTTCGGGCGTCAGACTAGGAGATGTCCGTCGCCCGAATCTAGAGGTCCTGGGCTGACTAGCGTGCGTGGTCCGCACGCCACTAGTGTTGGTTGGAGCCGAGAGGCTCCGAGGAGGGCTCGGAAACAGGCAGCCGCCGGTGAGGTCGCGGATGTGTGCGATAGCGTTCCCGTGACCCCGCCACTAATGGAGGACGAGTCGGAACACCCAGGAGTTTTTAGTGGGAGACAAATATGTTTTGCCTGATTCCCACATAACCCACCCTTCTCTCCACGGGTTGGTTATAGGTAACGCATTTTCACCTGGTTAAAAAAAATGGTGGAACGTGACACTTTGTGGTGCGCTCATCGATTTGAAAGACTTTATTACACCTAAAACTCGCTTGTGTTGTTTCTGCCGCCATCTGGCCCAGCTATACGTCGATAACTTCTCTGTAGATAATCACTCTACTTTTACTCACTCTACGGACCTGATACGCGTCGACACCAACTGACGTTGGTGCGGTGCGCAACTTATAAATTAATCAGAACCTTAAACGTGAAAATTGGCTTGATACGTCACCCAACATTTGTTCACATTCCCACAGTCATAGCTATTGTAATTAATTTGATGTTTATCTTAATTAATATTTCTCTAGACGGGATGAATTTGAATCTGATGTTGTTTGGTGCTGCTGTATATATTTTGAAGGGGTCGCAGCCTAGGGCTGATTTATTGCTCGACGCAGTCATCAAGATTTAGCTCTAGTAGCTGAAGTAATATTACTTATGCGAAAAACAAGGATATAGTTTTGGGGAGACATGCCAATACGAAGTATTTTGTACTTTTCATCGGGAAATACTGATCTATGTTTTTTAACGGTAGTATAGTGCTAAGGATAGACATAGGCTCCACTGTATCAGACATTAAATGTTTGTGTAGGTAAACGGAATTTTTTTTACCTCTTTACTAGCTAAGTAACTGCCTCGGTAGCCTAGTGGTAGCAGACCACTACTACTACGCTGAGGTCCTGGGTTCGATTCCCGGGTAGAGGGTTATTAGAGATAATGATGTAAAGTCCTTTATCTCTGGTTCTATTGGGATTTTTCCATTTTCTGGAAATTTCCCAGTACCTCGAAGTTTGGTAATGTGCCCGGAGATGTCAACAGGCTCGCCACCTGTTACATGTAATTGTGGCCAAAACGTAACCGGCGAATCGTGGGTGTTTGCATGTATGCTTGAATGCATGCATTCACCTCTGCCTACCCCTTCGGGGATTACAAGCGTGAAGTTACGTAACTAGCTAAGTCTTAGGCCCCAAAAGTTTTAGTAGAGACCTTTAGTTTATCACAAACATTATATTCCAGGATCATTACGCAATACTGTTTTCGATAAAAAACACACTTTTTCATTTACTCCAAGGCATTGGTTCGCTTACCCCCTCTTCGCCCGCCGGGACCACGGCTCCAGTGATCCCGGATAGACTATTAATTGTATCAGAATCAGAAACTCATTTATTCATTTAGGGTGACAGGCACCTCTTATGACACGTCAAAAACAAACAAAATAAATTAAAGTGAATAACAATTGATATACATGTCAAACAAGATAAAAAATATATGTAAAGTCAAGAATATCACTAAGATAATAATGTAAAAAGTATTTCAGTAGAATGTCTCATTTCCCCTTTACAAACTGACAACAAAGAGTAAAAAGAAAAGAAAAAGAGTCATTCTTTGTCATTCACCGGCAGAGTTCCAAAGGCCAATATGATCAGCAAGATGTCAAATTAAATTTAATTTCTGGCTTGATGTTCTTCTATCTCCAAGTTTGTGTGATTAATAGTGAGGCCGGCCCACAACACACCATCCGACGATATGTCCGATGTTAGATGGACGATCCCATATTATTTAAGACCAGCGTCCATGTAGAAGACAGTATAAACCCATATTCACGATTGAAATTATAATTGCGTTTTTGTATTTCAGCCGCCTCTCGTTTTATCTTGGGGTTCTGATGGGATTCAGTCGAAAGGATTGCTGGATCATGTAGATTTATCCAATGATTAGTTTTCGAGGTCAAAAGATGCTCTATGATCGCCGATTTACACATCTGTCGCTTTTTCAGAGCTGCGATTTGCACCCTGAATTACGAATGAAACAAAGGGCTTTCAAGCCCTTTTTACATAATTTTCTATATTTACTGTGTTATTGCGCAAAATAAAATATGACAGTAAATAGGTATTAATATGTATTGATATTATTTATTAAATTTGCAACGAGCGTGTCTCTTCATTACTCGCGTTAACATATACATAAATATATGTTTTGATGAATTTCATGATACCTATGTGGGTGCAATAAATTTATCATTATTAGTTTCCTCGACGTGACCGTATTAATCAGAACTGCCAAACTAACCCAACTTATGCGATTAGCGGGGTACGATGACACTTATCGTAAACAAACACATTGCCCCGTTAAGCTGCCTTTCCACCAGAGATGTGCTATGCAGCTATGCTGCAAAGATGTGAAATGTACGCTACGAAAATATGTATAGTCACCCATCAATAAATATTGCACATCGAGCCTGCGAAAGAGACAGCGGCTAGTTTCGAGTTTGTGGAGCATTATCTCTGCTGGACACTGCTTACGTAAGCACTAATGGTCCGGTATTCAGTTTTGTTTATTCAGTTTATTCATTTATTTCATAATAGCTGTGGCCCGCGGCTTCGGCCGCGTGTATGTCGTCTTACAAATAACTTAGTAGCCTATGTTCTTTTTCAAAGTCAGCTCTATCTCTGTACCAAATTTCATTAAAATCGGTTCAGGCGTTTGGACGTGAAAAGGTAACAGACAGACAGACAGACAGACAGAGTTATTTTCGCATTTATTATATTAGTAGGGATAATTAGGCTCCAGGAGAACACTTTTACATCGTCATTTTTTTTAAACTAACCTAGAGTGAATAACCATTAATAATAATCAAAAACACGTAATAAATTAAATAGAAACTATACAATTTTGTATAACATGGATAGCATCAATTATTTACAAATTCCTCCATTTCCCCATTTCAAAAGTATAGAAGTATTGGTCAAAACTTAATCAAAATATTCGGCAAACGACACATAGGTTGTGTGCAAAAGAGATAATGATCTACAGACCCGAAATAAGCCGAAATCTCCTGCCAGGGTCGATTTGCAATATTTATTTTTGTATACTATTTGTGACCGTTTCCACCAACACTAAGCTATGTAGCTGTACGAGGAAGATGCGCCTACGCAAAGTAGCTGCGCAAGAAATATGCGCAGCTCGTAGGTACTCTGCCCTGTACCACTCGCGACGGCCCATAGCACGCATCCATAGCTCGCAGCTATAGCACGCATCCATAGCACAAATCTTTCCATATAAAAACATATCTTAGTTGAATCTGTTTTTTTTTTTTTATGTAATAAAAGTGGCAAACAAGCGTGCAGTTCACATTGATGTTAAGTGATGACTGCAGCCTATAGACACCCACACAATGACCAGAGGTCAAAATGCAAATGCGCTGCCACTCCTGAGGCATTAGGTGTTATGCCCCTGTGCCGGAAATTACAGAGCCGTACATTACCACCTGACCGGAACACGATAGTGCTGAACACTACCATTTAACGGCAAGTATATTAGGTAATGCGGTGGTGCCTACGCCCGCGAGCTCCGTCACTGGAGCTCTACCACCAGTAAAAACCACCAGTGTTAAGCTATGTGCATCAATTAATATGATTGGTGGATGTCAAACGCATCCATAGTACGAGTAACGTAGCATAGCACATCTCTGGTGGAAAAGCAGCCTTACAGGGATAATCATTTGAAATAGCAAGCTGCTGCCTATCTTTATTGATGAGAAAGAAAATTGTCTTAACTAATTGTTTTAAGCAACGGCTTTGGCAGATAATTTGTTAGATGGCATGCAAATTTTGTTGTATTTTTCACATTTTATAATCTATACAGGGTTACAGGTTAAGTCGACCTATTCCCGTTAAGGGCGTGTAGTTTACATTGTTTCTGACTGATTTGTCTATGAAACACCCTATCCCAAATCTAACCGTTTTCGAGATATTTAAATTTAATTGTTTTTAATAAAAAATGCCCGATTTTCGGCTATCTCTTTAGTTATTTTGAAATTTATAAGTCTTATTATTGCTGTTAGTCGATTTTTGCATATACAATAAGATGCTTTATAACCTTAATAACCAAAATTTTACATAAAACGAATAAATAATTCGTTGCAGACGTTCTAAACTTTTAAAAAGGAACATAAAATTCGAATGTTAATTTTACTTTCAAGGATATTAAAAAATAATAAAATGGCGCCTGTCTTGCAGATGTGCTTAATAATATGCACGTTTTGTCAGCTATCCAACAAAGTATAACAATGATAAAAAAAATTAGAAAAAACTAAGTTGCGTGCCCTCAGGTAGCATTTCTAACGCTCTCGCCAATTGTCCTTTAGGGTTAATGCGGTGTGTGCGAGCGAGACACTTTACGATATAAGCAGGTGTGAGTGAGTAAAATAATGTGCAGGTACTGCACTTTGGGAATGCAACATGTTTTGCGCAAAACAAAACATGTTACTAGACTAAGTTAGTCTGCTTATGTGATTCGTCCGTAGTAGGTGCTAGATGCTAGTTTGCGTAGTTTTTAATAAAAAATGTCCGAAAATCGGGCATTTTTTATTAAAAACAATTAAATTTTAATATCTCGAAAACGGTTAGATTAGGGATAGGGTGTTTCATAGACAAATCAGTCAGAAGAATGTAAACTACACACCCTTAACGGGAATAGGTCGACTTAATCTGTAACCCTGTATAAACAATCTTCCCATATGTTCCCACTTTGGGGAACGTTCCCGGAAACGGCACATCACTAGTAATACTGCACCATGTCTGCACAAAGACCGGAGATCAGAATGCAGATGCGTTGCCAGCCTAAATTGATTCGCTTTTGTTTTAATATTTTAACAATTTACCAGATTAATCTGACGTAACAGCCTGTTAAATTTACACTGCCTCGGCCGGCAGTTGACCTAATCTTGGTTTAGCTGTAGACAAAGTAAGATATTCATTAACGTTCTTGTTTCTAGGAGGCAGAAGGGATTGTAATCGGAAATCGCCCCACCCCGTAACAAACAACACAGAGACATAACAACTCTCTCTAACAAGGTCTTAGGGATGGCAACGCGTCTGTATTTTGACCTCTGGTTTCTGTGAAGATGTTTATAGGCTGCAGTCATCACTTAACATCCATGTGAACTGCTTCTTTGCCATCTTCGTTACATAGAGGAAAAGGAAATGTAATAAGACGCTGAAGTATTTACTATAAGTAATTTAAAATGTCTTTATGATTGGTATTTTCAACCAACTTCGAAAAAAGGAGGCAGTTCTCAATTCGCCTGGATCTTTTTTTTATGTAATAAAAGTTGCAAACAAGCGTGCAGTTCACATTGATGTCAAGTGATGATTGCAGCCTATGGACACCCACACAATGACCAGAAGTCAAAATACAGATGCGTTGCCACTCCTGAGGTCTAAGGTGTTATGCCTCTGTGCCGGAAATTACAGGGCCGTACATTACCACCTGACCTGAACACGATAGTGCTGAACACTACCATTTAGCGGCAAGTATATTAGGTAATGTATGTATGCTCACCGATAGTTTGAAAACGCCTGCACCGATTTAGATATATTTTTTTAATAATATCGTACGAAAGCCACGGCTGATCCGGTAATTGTGAGCTACGCCATTTTTCCTGTAACATGAATCATCGAACGACACCGGACATGAGATGTCTTTTAAAAGGTTCGCCACACCTGTCAATTCTCATTCGCTTCTGTATTAGATACATACGTGACAGGTTGTAGATTATGATTTCTCGCCGTCGAAATTCAGTAGCCGAAGGTTGACGACATCGTTGCTATTGAACCCTTAAAAAAGGGGGTGTCATGTTTGATTATCCTTGAGATATGACGGTGTGAGATGTGAGTTATGAGAGGAAGATATGCGTAGTTTCAATTACGGAGAAAAAAAACTGCTTTTCCTATAGTTAAAGTGCTATTGCTCTTTTTTAAGTAATGAAAAAAGGTGGCCAAGAAACATGCACTTCACATTGATGTTAAGTGATAACTGCAGTAAATAGATATCTACACAAGAACCAGAGGTCAAAATGCAGACGCATTGCTTCGCCTGTGACCTAAATTGTTGTCTCTATGATATGTATTACGGGGCTATACATTTTTTTTTTTATGTTTTGGTTGTGGCAAACAAGCATGCAGTTCACATTGATGTTAAGTGATGACTGCAGCCTATAGACACCCACAGAAAGACCAAGGTAAAAATGCAGATGCGTTGCCACTCCTGAGGCCTAAGGTGTTATGCCTCTGTGCCGGAAATTACAGGGCCGTACATTACCACCTGACCGGAACACGATAGTGCTGAACACTACCATTTAGCGGCAAGTATATTAGGTAATGCGGTGGTGCCTAAGCCCGCGAGCTCCGTCACTGGAGCTCTACCACCAGTAAAAATCTAGTATCTAACCGGAACACGATAGTGCTGAACACTACCATTTGGCGGCAGATAGATTAGGTGATGTGGTGATGCCTACGTCCTTGAGCTCCTACACTGGAACTCTACCACCAGAAAAACTGCCAGTCCTACTTTCGAGTTCGAGTTGTAACCATTAATCTGATACGTAACAGAGAGCAAAAGTAATAATCCTAAGTATTTTGTAACTAAAATCTTTACCTGGCATCTTTGTACCCAACATTTCTAATTTGAATTTGAGGCAGTCCCCCAAAGCTGTACTCCATTAGTCCTCGAAGACTCTAGATTTTGGGAAATATTTGTGTATTTGAAGGCCTCTGCGATGTCCTCGTCGACTTGTTAGAAATTAAATTAAATGCAAAAAAATAACAACTTGCAACATACCAACTAAGACCTCAACGCATCTGCACTTTGACCTTTGGTCTTTGTGTAAGTCTGTGTGTAAGTTATTGTGTTGTCTATGTCACTAAGATATAACTAAATACAATATATTAATGCAGGTAAAAAGTATATCAGTAGAATGTCAACGTTCAATCTTTAATTAAAACATTCATGACAAAACAAACAAACAAAAAATATCTAGCAAAACGGTTTCCCTGATGAGGAAAGTGTTTACATTCGATCTAATGTCTGACAAGACGAATGGCTGCTCGAATAGTCACTTACACGGACTTCATTTGTGATTTGATCGCTCAGGCCTCTTGTACACGCTAAGAATCGACACCAGAACTATGTAAGAATTCGTGTCCTTTCTACAAACGAACTGTGTACACGATTACGGCGCTGATCAAGAAAAACTACTTGTCTGCGCTAGACACGACGCATGAACTTTGCGGTGGGGGAGGAGTAGAGTAGGTACTTTTTGTACGTTTGTTTGCGTGGACGTATGATAGCGGATGGAAACATAATAATATGACTGACACCGAGTTGTCTCTCACACCCTACGCACGACTGCCCGAAAACAATCTTAATGTTGACACGTTTCTATTCGTCTGGTCTGCAATAGACACGAGAAGTTTTCGTGTCTAGATCAGACATAAATCATGTCGTGTACATAACGAATTGGTCCTATCTGCAGCAGACACTGTGATTTTTTAGCGTGTACGAGCAGCCTAAAGGAGTTGACACTAATCAAATAAAGGTTTACAGTGAGTCGCTATCAGACCTTGATTGATTTTTCAAGAGAAATCAATCAAGACTGGGTCAATTGTATTGTAAGATCTAGAATAAGTTCTACTTCGATAAATTACTTTGGAGACGAAAGTCTAATCAATTCAATTTGACGTTCAAACAAAGGCTGTATTGTAGTCAACGACAGTCTTCATCGATCCAAGTTTCTATAGTATACGAGTTGTACAATATTTAACGAAAAACGGAAGATTTCTACTGTTTTTAATACATACACCCATATTCTAAGTCGTTACCTCGACCTTTTTTTAGGGTTCCGTACCTTAAAAGGAAAAAGGAACCCTTATAGGATCACTCGTGCGTCTGTCTGTCTGTCCGTCCTTCACAGCCAATTTGCTCCGAAACTACTCGACCGATTGAGTTGAAATTTGATAAATATATGTAAATTGGTGACCCAAAGATGAAGACGTCAAGTAAAATAATAAATTTTAAGAAGGGGGGCCACTTTCAGGGGGAACTCCGGGAAAGGACATCCGTCTACCCACTAAAAACCCCTGGGAGTTCCGTATAAAACGTATAAAATATGTATAGTTAAGAGTACTGAAAAATAGTACTCACTTCGGATCGCTGTAAAACCTTAGCTATTGACTTAATGAAAAAATGTTGCCTATAAAAGTTGTTCATTAAAAAATGATCTACAAAAATGGTCTGATATCGTTTTTTCGTAAAATGATAAAAAAAAAGTTATATCGAAAAATATTTTTTTTTTTCTCGAATTTCTGAACATTTTCACCTATAATTTTTTTATTTATAGTTTTACGACAAAAAATTACTGGACCAAAATTATACAGAATTTAATTTGCAACAAAAAACGTTACAATTTTTTTTTATCAGATAAATAGTTTAAGAGATATATCGTAAAAACCGTTTCAACCCCTATTTTCAAGATGGCGGCTGTGGGACAAGGGTGGCGACCCCACAAACTTGATTTTAGCTTTACACTTACCCCCCCTACACATCAAAAAAATAATTTTGTCCTCTCAAGTGAGTGGCGGGCAGAGCCACGCCAAACGCTGCTCCCTCTCTGGGTTCCTCTTGGCTTCTCCGGTGTGAAGCCAACTACCGGGTACTGAGCCCCCCCGCCACGACAAGGCGGAAACTCTCGAGGGGGATTTCAAAGAGTACCTAGTTAAAGCAGAAAATAAGAAACAAGATCCCACGGCTGCACCAAATAGTTCCCAGTTCAGCATTATGTCAAGCCGAAGCCCGACGCTGGTTTTCAACTGGAAACTACTCGGTGGGACACGGATATCAGTCCTAAAAGTCGATATAATAAATACTTACTATAAAACCTATATAAGTGCAAATAAGTACATGTAAAACTAAACACAAATATAATATATAAGTACTTGAATAACAGCAAATTACATAGTAAATATTATACAATAAACGTAAGTACAAAAAAGTGTAAGTATTTAGGTATGCATGTATAAAAATATAAATAATTATATACTTGTAAAATATACGGACGCATACAAAAACGCCGAGAGCGTCATGCACGCGGCATGATCTCCATCTCTTTTTGGCATATCTGTTCACCACGCGACCCCCCGAAGTTGTGAGTTATTATTAAAGTAAATTGTGGGAGACTGGTGCCTAAACTAAGCAGAGCCTGTATTTCAGGACACCAGCTCTGCCCTCTTATGAAAGGATTACATAAATTTATGTAGAATGCATTGTGCTGATATTATGGTAGATTAGGTGATGCTGCATGTACAGAAGAAATATACGTTTCTTTAAATACAGAAAAAAGTTAAATGTTATACAAAATAACAAAGGCTAGTGTATGAGTGAGCTCGTGCGTGCGTGCGTGTGTGTGTGTGTGTGCTGTGTGTATGTGTGTGTGTGTGCTGTGTGTATGCGCGAGGGCGAGTGTGTGTGTTTGTGGCTTAGAATCATTGTAAGAAATAAAAGATCATCAAATGTAACTAAGTTTGCGTGTTACAATTAACTGAACTCCACCAAACCGTTGCATAACAAGGCGAGAAACGTATAATGTATGTAGATGACGTAGCTCGCGATCGTCTGATACGAGTATACCTACCTACCTAAATATAATAAATTCACATTGAAATATATTTAAAATAATCCCTACTAATATAATAAATGCAAAAGTAACTCCCTCTGTCTGTCTGTGTGTTACCTTTTCACGTCCAAACGACTGAACTGATTTTAATGAATTTTTGATTTTGGATTGTCCAACAGTCTGTTTTTAACATAGATACTCGCTACCATTTCTCTCACCTCTGCACACGTGTATCAATTTAAAACTTTAAATTTTGTGTTCTCATTCCGAGCTATCACCATTCCACGCATCCCTCGTCCGTTACAATGTCCAAAAGAATATCTTCAGCAGACAAAAGCTCACATACGTACATCACAGATAAACATAGTCACAAGCATATTTATTTATTTATTTATTTTACTCTTTATTGTACACGTTACAAAAAGAAAATACAGAAACAATAGCACTTAAGTAAAAAGCACAATAGGCGGTCTTATCGCTTAAAGCGATCTCTGCCAGACAACCTAGATTGAAAGAGACAAATTACAGAAAAAGGGGTGTACAACACAACGTTAAAATATAAATTAAAATAACAATACTTACAAAACTATGGTATACTTTATAGCTTCTAATAATACACAAAGTTTTAATAATAGATAGTTGTAACATTATAAACTTACACATATGTAATAATTTAAAATATATGTACTTACACAAAAATACAATACATACACATACATAAGAAGATAAAATATATAAATTTAAATATATATATATATATATATATATATATATATATATATATATAAATATATATTAATATATACGTACTCATATACCTAAATCGATTGAGGGAAAAAAATAAGTCTTACTATATTAGATAGCATGTCAATTTAAAGTTACAAAGTTAGGTAATGGTCCTTTAGACGCTTTTTAAAAGACGTCAGGGTTTGAGCTTGACGGATGTGTAAAGGTAAGGAGTTCCAAAGCTTAACAGCTTCGACAGTATAGGATTTGGCATAGAAATAAGAGGAGTGGGAAGGCATTGCAAGACGAAGGTTGTTGGACGAGCGTAGAAAGAGGGAATTTGATTGACAAAGATATTGGAAACGGTCTTTTAAGTATTGGGGATAATGCGGGTAAAATAGTACGCAGTAGAGAAGAGAAAGAATATGCATATTCCTGCGAAGACGGATTGGTAGCCAGTTGAGCTGTTTACGAAATTCGGAAACATGGTCATATTTACGCAAGCCAAATATGAACCGTATACAAATATTTTGAAGACGCTCAAGCTTACCAAATTGCTCCTGTGTTAGATCAAGGTAAGATATGTCAGCATAGTCTAGAATAGGAAGTAGGATGGATTGGGCAAGCATAATTTTAGTGGCAGTGGGCAAAAAAATCCTAATTCTTCGTAGTGAACCAACAGCCGCAAACATCTTCCTGCTAACCTCGCTGATTTGCGGAGCCCAAGTCATACAATTATCCATTATCACTCCTAGATTCTTAACTGTAACACTGTAGTCTATAAGAGTACCGTTTAAGAGGATAGGTGATAATGTGTTAGAATCAATGCGATGAATCAGCCGAGAGCTTCCGAAAATTATGGCTTTACTTTTAGCAGGATTAACTTCCAAGCCATAGGCTTTACTCCATTGATAAATTTTGTCAAGATCTTCGTTGATTGTTCTTATTGTTTTATGTAAATCTTGTAAGTTTGTTTGCAAATAAATTTGTAGATCGTCTGCATAAAGGTGGTAGAGAGAAGTTAAAGAGAGGCTAATAGAATTGATGAAAATGGAAAAGAGAAATGGAGACAGCACGCCACCTTGCGGAGCATATTGTTATATGATTTGGTATTCAAGCGATGTGACTCATGCATCATGCTACACCGGGGGCGAGAGAGTACGGATGACATGAATAATGCCCGTTTGGATAACAAGTTTGAAATCCTTGTATCTCTAAAGCCTTTTCCTTTTTAATCGACTGCCAAAAAAAGGAGGAGGTTCTCAATTCGTCCGGACCTTTTTTTTTTATGCATTTTCACCGATAATTTGAAAACGCCTGTACCGATTTGAATAATTTTGGTTTTGTTTGAAAGGGTGTGCCTCACAGTTGGTCCCATTGTAACCATGTCAATGTGTGATGATGGGATCCTGGAGAAATCGAGGAAACTCTTCAAATTTCATAGCACACTTGAAACATTTTCGATGTTTTTTATAATTATAATGTTCCGTGTCTTGTGGCCGTATACCTCACAGGTAGGCCCATTGTCACCATGACAAGATATGATGATGGGATCCTGGAGAAATCGAGGGAAGTCTTCAAATTTCATAGCACATTTGAAAGATTTTAGATATTATATAATGTTCCGTGTGTTTGCTTTCGGAAGGCACAATTTGATTAAGTGAAATTGATGATGAAGACTATATATGGTACCTTCTTAGTTGAAATACCTACTTTTACTGTAGCAATACTAATAATAGTTACACGTTTGTTTAAAACATTGTTATTATAAACCGCGATTGTTCGAAAACGCCTGTACCAATTTGGTCTTTTTTTTTTGTTTGAAGGGGTGGGTATACCTCACAGGTGGTCCCATTGTCACCATGTCAAGATGTGATGATAGGATCGTGGAGAAATCGAGAGAAATACTCAAATTTCATAGCACACTTGAAAGGAGATGATGATGGAGGTGATGATAGAGGTGATGATTATGGAGGTGATGGTGGAGGTGATGAAGTTGATGAAGATGGTAATGATGGAGGTGATGATTATGGTGGTGATGATGGTGATGATGATGGTGGTGATGATGGTGATGATGGTGGTGATGATGGTGGTGGTGATGGTGGTGATTATGGTGATGATGGTGGTGATGATGGTGGTGGTGATGGTGGTGACGACGGTGGAGGTGATGATGAAGATGATTTTGATGGAGGGGATGATGATGGAGGTGATAATGATGGAAGTGATGATGATGATGGAGGGGTGATGATGAAAGTGATGGTGATAGAGGGATGATGATGTATGTGATGATGATAGAGGTGATGATGATGATGGAGGTGATTATGATAAAGATGATGATAATGGAGGTGATAATGATGAAAGTGATGATGATAAAGGAGATGTTCATATTATTATGCGTGTCATGATCACCATCACGGTCATCATCATCATCATCTTACTGTAATACTTAATACTAATAATAGTTACACCACTAAAAAGCAAAAAATAAATTATTTTAAAATTAAAAAAAACTGCCTTAAAAAAAATTACAAACTGAATAGACAAAAAACACTAAAAAGCGAAAAATAAACTCATTTAGATCATTTCATTTTAAGGGAATAAATCCGTAACCTATTAATTATAATAAGACAATTGCTTTAATATGGGCTACGTACCTACCTACTCATAGGTTTGAAGTCGGTGCCAAGCCAATAGTGCGGCCCGCGCGTTAGGATTAATGTTGTGTTGTTGCAGTGTTATCAAATGCGGCTATTTGAATCGCAGTGAAAAAGGCTCTAAATTTTTTTATTTAACTTGGCACCGACTTCAAACCTATGAGTAGGTCGGTACGTAGCCCATATTAAAGCAATTGTCTTATTATAATTAATAGGTTACGGATTTATTCCCTTAAAATGAAATGATCTAATTGAGTTTATTTTTCGCTTTTTAGTGTTTTTTGTCTATTCAGTTTGTAATTTTTTTTGAAGGCGGTTTTTCTTAAATTTTGCAGATAGGTTTTAGTTTATGGATAGGTAATTTTTTTCATTTAAATAAGGCAAAACGGTATTTCCTTTTGATTTTTTACGTCACTATAAAGGATTAACTACAGTAGGTGGTACTTTCAAATAACAATGCTTGCTAAATGATAGTGTTTAGCACTATGTTTTATATTACCTAACCTATCTGCCGCTAAATGGTAGTGTTCGGCACTATATCTAGTGTCCCGGTTAGATGGTAATGTATGGCCTCGTAATAACTATCACAGAGACATAACACCTTAGGTCTCAGGGATGGCAACGCATCTGCATTTTGACCTCTGGTCTTTGTGCGGGTGTCTATAGGCTGCAGTCATCACTTAACATTAATGTGAACTGCATGTAACTATCGTGTTCAGGATAGATGGTAATGTATAATATGTTGTCAAAGAGTTATAGCAACTCAGTGGAGGTAACGCATCTGCATTACGATCTACAGTTTTTGGGTACCTAGATGCTTATAGGCTGCAGTTATTCACTAACTGCCTGAGTAGCCTAGTGGCAGCAGGCCACTACTACTACGCTGAGGTCGTGGGTTCGATTACCGGGTACGTGGTTATCAGAGATAATGGTGTAAAGTCCTTTATCTCTGGTTCTATTGGGATTTTTCAATTTTCTGAAAATTTCCCAGTACCTCGAAGTTTGGTTATGTGCCCGGAGTTGTCAACAGGCTCGCCACCTGTTACATGGGCCAAAAACATATCCGGCGAATCGTGGGTGTTTGCATGTATGCTTGAATGCATGCATTTACCTCTGCCTACCCCTTCGGGGATTACAGGGGTGAAGTAAAATTTTTTTTTACGTAGTTCTTCGCTTACCTGAACACACGACCGAATCTGGTCGTGTGTTACTACTGTTAAAAATGATATCATGACGTTTTCCTCAATGAAAGACAAGTAAATGAAACTGAATTGCCTAAACATTTATTCATTATAAAAATATAAGCTCACATTGCGTCACTCTAAATCTAATAACATACAGCCTGCGACATCTGATTGCCCTTTACTTTACGATACGCTTTTTAACAAAGTAGGTCGATGGGTATAATACAATAAGCAATTCGATGAAATTCTACATCAAAATAGACGTCAGAGATGGCAGATCGCCAATCTTGATATGCTAAGAAATATTATTGACTGTCTGGATAGCTTGGTTTTAGTCACCACTGATACTAATAGCGGGAGTCCCAGCAGAGAATATGTAATAATACTACGTTTAGAATGGACACTTCGACGTCCAGCTCAATTTCCCCGCCTCACCCAATCTCCTCCCCTCTTATGGGCGACTGTTAGTATTTTCTACGTGCTACGCACACAGGTGCACTTGTAGTCACAGTGCTAGTGTACACGTCACTGATTGATGTCTGTGTAATAGAGACCAAATCAAGCGTTTGTATGGAATTTTGGCGGAGTGTCCGCGGTGTGGTCCCAGGCTGCATCAACTATGCACTTACGGTTGGCGTCGAGACGTGAAACGTGGCGGTTAAACCTTTCCAATAGGGCGGTAGTAGATAAGTGAAATAACGCCAGCCACTGCGATCGCCAATCCGCATGCCAAGCGTGGCGATTATGGCAAGTCCCACTCATGGAGAGGCTTTGGTCCAGCAGTGGACATCTTTCGGCTGATAATTTGATGATTAACTAGGTATGTATTTACTTCGACGTACAGTCGATCGTTCAATGCAAATTTTTACTGGTGGTAGAGCTCCAGTGGCGGAGCTCGCGGGCACATGCACCACCTGAGATACTTGCCGCTAAATGGTAGTGTTCAGCACTATCGTATTCCGGTAAGGTGGTAATGTACGGCTCTGTAATTTCTGGCACAGAGGCATAACACCTTAGGCCTCAGGGGTGGTAACGCATCTGCACTTCGACCTTGGTCTTTCTGTTGATGTCTATAGGCTGCAGTCATCACCTTACATCAATATGAACTGCATGCTTGTTTGCCACTTCCATTACATTAAAAAAGTGGTCAAAATTCGCAATCAACCATCAAAATCAATCATCAAGGTCAATTTCATAAAAATCGCAATCCGTTAAAATAGCAAACTGTCAAAAAAGCAAACCGTCAAAATAGCCAACCGTCAGAAATTGCAAATCTTGTGAACATTTCGTCGCCTTTTGTTCACTTAGCATTTTATAAGGTTTACTATGAATTAAAAACAATACCTTACACCGAACGGGTGCAGCGGGCAATCATAGCTCGATCTAACCTGGCAAAGTCGGGGACGCCCACATTTGTTATTTATTTATTCTTAATTATTTATGACCTTCAAAGTCATAATAATACTCTCAATGTCAAAAGTGGACCAAATTCGAAATTAAAATAATTGACCGAGTGCGATGTTGACTGTTTGCCAACTTGAACATTCACTATTTGAAAATCATGTAAACTAGACCATTCGCTGTATGAACCAATTGCTATTTTGACTGTTCGAGATATCGACCAATCGTTGTTTTAACCGTTTGCGATTGTGTCGGTTTTTTTGTCACTTGGCGGAGGCGACGGATGGTCACAATGTCGCGCGAGCTGTTGTAGTGGTTACACATGTTTTATATCTAGAGAGGGATCTCTTGTTGAATGTCGATCCAATATGTATTGCAGAAATGGTTCACTTGCTTAACAAAAGGGAGAAATTTTTCGCTGCGAATGTATTAGCTTTAGCGAGAAATAGAAATTCAATTGAAGCACACTTTGTGTGTTTGATTTTGATTTTCTACCACAGTGATACCTCAACGTCTTTGTAATAAAATGTATCTCGGATAATGAACTCTTTCATAATTTTTTAGGGTACCTGGGTAAAGTAAAACTTTTGTTTCACGCTTGGAAAACGGAACCCTACATTGAGAGTCGCCCGACATTCACTAGTTCAGTTTTTACTATAGAATTACCTAATATACTTGCCGCTAAATGGTAGTGTTCAAAACTATCGTGTTCCGGTCAGGTGGTAATGTACGGCCCTGTAATTTCCGGCACAGAGGCATAAGACCTTAGGCCTCAGGAGTGGTAACGCATCTGCATTTTGACCTTGGTCTTTGTGTGGGTGTCTATAGGCTGCAGTTATCACTTAACATCAATGTGAACTGCATGCTTGTTTACCACTTCCATAACATAAAAAAAAAAAGAATCCGGTAGGGTAGAATGTCCAACTAAGCATAATATAGTTATAATTTAAAAAGATATATTGCACTACGCTCCCTGTCTGCTACAAAATTAGGTCACAGATTCACATATTTTTATAGCGTTGATGAGAAATTTTACCGTATGTCATAAAATGTTGTTAACTACACTACGGTGTATCTAAATGAGTTTTTGAATGTAGTCAGGAAAGTGAAATGGATGAAGTTTTTGTAGTATTAGAGACTAGATAATAACTTTTCTGGCATGTTTCTTATAATAATTTGTAACCCATTTATAACTCCATAGCTATACCTACTGTTAGTGCCTGAAATAGATGCACTATTTTAGGCATCATTTAGGCAGAAACAAATTGTACTTGGTATTTATTCCAAGCCAGGCAATTTAAATTTGAATTAGGTGTTAAATTTGAATCAAACCTGTGGGCTATTGTAAAGGAAACGACTCGAAGTGGAGGGGTATAAATAGGCTTGTAAATTGTGAAATTGGATTAGTTGAATTGGGGACGTCGCAGTCGAATTAAGTGCCAACTTCTGGTGTTTCTTTACAGGATCATTTACACTACTTACTTTTTTATCTCATGAGAGCTCCGTCACTAGCGCTTTACCACCAGTTCTAAAACTAAGAAAGTTTTTTTTATGTATGTATATATCTTTACGCCAAGTCCCCAAGTACGGGGTAGACAAAGAGTGTACAGCACTAGATATCGCAGTCCTGGCACACCTCCCGTGCTTATTCTACATTCATAAATTTCTTTATACATGCACGCCGATTCCAACTCCACCCACAGACAGAACTCGACCTATGTGGTCAAGATTTTTATTTTATGTAATAGAAGTGGCAAACGAGCATGCAGTTCACGTTGATGTTAAGTGATGACTGCAGCCTATAGACACCCACACAAAGACCAAGGTCAAAATGCAGATGCGTTACCACTCCTGAGGCCTAAGGTCTGTCTCTGTGCCGGAAATCACAGGGCCGTACATTACCACCTGACCGGAACGCGATAGTGCTGAACGCTACCATTTAGCAGCAAGTATATTAGGTAACGCGGTGTTGCCTACGCCCGCGAGCTCCGTCACTGGAGCACTACCATTAGTAAACAAAAAGTCAGTCTTGGTCTTCCTCGGCCTCTGCAACCATTCGCATTGTATATCTGTTCAGTCATGCGCTCATTCGAAATTCAAAACTGTTTTGCCAACAAGAAAAATATACGCTTGTCTGTATTTTTAAAACGAGGTACGTCGAATAGACTTTGAAAGTTTGATCCCATTCTATTCCCTTTGAAATTGAATTCCCAAAAACTTTGAATCGGATGTGTTGTGTTGTTGGCCAGAAAAATCCGAAAGTCAATGGGATTACAGCTTCAGTAAGGGAGGAACAACAAATAAACAAACTTCCCATGAGAATATCACATGAATGGGGGTGGAATTTTTAGTTTGGAATATTGGTACTGAACGGGGGTACAATTTTTTTTTACAATGAGATGATTATATTTTAACTTTGAGCCAAGCAGTTCTAGTATAATTTGTTTGGCGGCCCTGGGTTCGATTAATAATGGCAACCCATTATACGTCCCACTGCTGGGCACGAGTCTCTCCCCTTTTTGGGGGGCGGCCTGGAGCTTACTCCACCACGCTGCTACAATGCGGATTAGTGGAGATGGGTGGGTTAGTGGCCAACCCGCTGTCGGATGTATGATAAGGCCTCCGACAAGGTTTAACGATTGCTTTCTATCGATAGCAACCGGGACCGACAGCTTAACGTGCCCTCCGAAGCACGGAAACGCGCATTTTAATTTGCCACTAGCGGTCACCCATCACACTACCCGACCGCGCCCGTAGTGCTTAACCGAGTAGATCGGTTATGATCTACACCAGCCGCCGGGCCATGCGCGCTTCGATTACTGGGTCAGAAATCGATTCGTATCTGGTATTCATCCATTAGGTTTTACTAATTTTAGAGCTTCATTGTTAGAGCTTGAGGCAGGAAGCATAGCACCTCCCTATTACCTTATATGTACCAACTATCCCAGCGAAAAGACGTCTACATTAAGCAGCAAGTGGATTAGCTAATGCGGTGGTGCCTACGCCCACGAGCTCCTAAACTGGACCTCTACTTCCATTGAAAGGGGAACTAGAGCAAGGGTTCAGTACCGAACCCCAAAAAACTACAGCAAAAAGTGTTGCGCAGTTCTAATCCGACTATTTCGCGGAAAAAACATTATAAGTCGGCTTCAAATTTAATGCAGATTTAGGATTTCGGATCCATGAACAAAGAATAATAATATTCGACCTAGATCAATCAAACGTCTGTTCGTAATATTTTTTGTGAGTCATAAAAGTATATACATGGAAGAAAAGGGAATACTATTATAAGCTTATATTAAGTAAAAACAAAAGGTTCAATGCAGATGCTTGTCGAATACCGACACAAAAAATAGATAGAATTTTTTTTTGTGTAGGTTCAATGTAGATGCTTTTTGAATAGTGGCACAAAACTTCGATAAGGACATTTTTTGTGTTAAGGAGATGTTGCAAAAATGTATGGATCTCCGGCCATGTATTGTACACAATATCATTAACAGGCAAAATCAATATTAAAACGTTTTTTAATGCATATTTTCACTTATTTACCTTTGTTTGCAGTTACAAAACATTATTTGCAGTTATAATTGCAACTCAAAACCAACATGGCGAAAATGGCGGGTGATGTCATTATGACAAAATTCCACTAATAATCGATACTAATCGATTTCCAATTTATAGAAATTCATCGGAACTTCTTTAAATTGATCGATTCGATACGTCGTTTTTTGTTACTATTAGTAAGATACAGATAGCATTCGTTTTGTTTTATCTACAAGGGTACTTTCCCAAGCGTAATGTACATTACCACCTGGCCGAAACACGATAGTGCTGAACCTGGCCCTGTAATTTCCGGCACAGAGGCATAACACTTTAGGCCTCAGGAGTGGTAACGCATCTGCATCTTGACCTTGTTCTTTGTGTAAGAGTCTATAGGCTGCAGTCATCACTTACCATCGATGTGAACTGCATGCTTGTTTGCTACTTCCATTACAAAATATATATATATATATATATTTCCACATTATGCCAAAGATTTAAATGTGCATACGTTTTCACTCCTTAGACGTTGTTATGCCTCGAGGCTGAAAATTACGTAGCCGTACATTACTTACTCCCTGACCAAATTATGATTGCACTTAACTAAAAGAACTAAGACATAAATTCTGATCAGTATTACTGAAGAAAATTGTTTTCCTCTCAGGATATTGCAACGCTAAAAAAACTGAGCGCTCGGAATTATAAAATCCGTTTTATTGCAGAGTTTAATCAAAGTTTTTTCTTAGTTTTTTGGTTTGGTGTCGAAACGCGAGGACCGTGCACAGTGCTCAGCATCATATCGGCCAAAAAATGTCCACTGCTGGACCAAAGCCTCCCCATAAGGGGGGATATGCCACAATGGCCACGATTTGCATGCGGATTGGCAACAGAGGCGGTAGTTTTATCGCAGGACGCTCCCGCCCATTATGCGTTATTCAGTTTATTCATTTATTTCATATAATTAGGCTCCTGGAGAGCACTTATACATCATGATTTTTTTTTAAACTAACCTAGAGTGAATAACCACTAATAATAATAAAAAACACATTATAAATTAAATAGACACTGAACAATTTTGTATACTATGGAAAGCATCAATTATTTACAAATTCCTCCATTTCCCCATTTCAAAAAGATATTGCTCTTACTACCGCCCCATTGGAATAGGTTAATAGACATCATAATGTCCAAAAATAATTATAAAATGTTGTGAATAAACAACATTACATATTTATTTATGAACTGAATAAATAGATAATTTTCTCCTGCAACATTTATATATAAAATGCAACCCGTTTTCCTTGGTCACGGCATCACGCGTGAATGGCTGGACCGATTTGGCTAATATTGATTTTGAATGATTTTCGGAAGTCCAGGAAATGTTTAAAAGGTTAGAAAATAAGAAGAAATTGAAGGGAAATAGTAAAATCCACCATTTCATTTTCCCATACAAATAGTCCGTATCTATCAAACCTTTGACACATGTCATATTTTCATTCTGAGGCAATACGAAGTTTGCCGGGTCAGCTAGTTATATTATAATAGTCGACTAAATACTACTTAGGTACGTATAAACTTACAAAATTTGCATGAGAGATCCGTGTGGGGTTGATATTCGATTGCAATATATGGTTAAATATGAAGAGAATGATGAAGGTAGAAGAAAAATAAAAAATAAATAAATACGCTTACACTCACAGCCCCACACTAAGTATAACCTGTGTCGTGGGTGCCGTTGTATACACACAACACATACACACACACCCAGACCATGGCTACTCCCCTCCGGTGTTGCTCTATGAGCAACGATAATAGGTTGCCTAACTAGCATAGTTGGTAATAGATGGCGCTACTGCTACCATAAAGCAATGCAATAGATGTGAAGGAAAAATTCGACAAATCGGGCAGGGCTTCAGTAGCTCAATTGGAAGAGCGGTTGGACTAGATTCCCAGTAGGTCGCGAGTTCGAGTCTCGCCTGAAGTCAAATTTTTCTTTCCATTTTTCTTTAAAAATAAAAACGATAATAGGGTCTTAATAATTAAATTAATCGTAAAAAACAATGTCATGTACCTTTCTGTGGAGAGCCTAGTAATATAGCCATTGACACACAAATGGAAAGTTGGCGTCACCGAAACTCATAAGATTAAGAACTGCCATAAAAACGGTCTTACACGGCTTTCAATTGAAGACTCCAAGGTTTACGGTCACCACCCAGTCATTAACCCAATAACACGTTCGCAAATAGTTTGATGTAGTCGCCATCCAGGGTTCACGTCAGCTTTTACTTTCTTTTTTTTTTTTATATAACAAAGGCGACGGACAAGCATGCGGCTCACATTGATGTTAAGTGATGACTGCAGCCTATAGACATCTACATAAAAACCAAAGGTCAAAATGCAGATGCGATGCCACCCCTGAGACCTAAGGTGTCATGTCTCTGTGATAGTCTTTACGGGGCCATAAATTACCCTCTAACCGGAACACGGTAGTGCCGACCTATAATTTAGCGGCAGATAGGTTAGGTAATGCGGTGGTGCCTACGCCCTCGAGTTCCTACACTTGGAACCCTACCAGCAGCAATATCTTGAAGATCCATATTTGTTTATTAGGCTCCTAGTTCAAGAAAAAAACAACACGAAATAATTGAGTCTACATAATTGACTTATATTTTCCGTTCCAGCGATATGCTGAATACATTTTCATGAATCTCCAAGTTTAATACAACTAATTCCACTCATTCACCGTTGTTAACACTAACAGCTCCATTCCGTTTACACGCAATGTTGTCTCGCTCTCACTCGTAGCCTTGATACTCATTCAGTTTCATTTTGAAGGTCGCTACGTGTAGACGCGCGAATTTTTGCGGTTTTTGCGGGAACGCAACGGGAAAAATTACGCGAGGAACGTTTTTTATTAGATATAAATGTGTGTTTGATTGTTGATAGAACTTAAATATTGGGACAGTGTCAGTTTGTTTTTGTTTTTCTTGTGACATAAAAATGGTGTGAGAGTTTGTATTCAAATGTAACAATGTTATCAAAACTACGACTTGCTGTTAGAAAAATGACATAACATTTTTATAATGCTACCAAACGGAACAAACTATTGGAACTTGACTACAAATGTGAATCTAAGTGGCACGCTACCTGAATTGGATAATATATTATTTCAGCCGGAGTATGTGTTGATAGCTTTATATGTGCCGGTGATATTAATGTCATTGGTGGCAAACATACTTCTTATTGTCGTGGCTTTCAAGTGCAACTACACAAAAAAGTGAGTACTTTTTTTTATTCTTCTATTTTCGGAAATATCTACCGTTAATGAATTAAAAGTGGCTAAGTACCTATGTAGATAAAACTTGACAGTAGTAGCACAGTCTAAAGAAAACGACCGTGTTAATTACCTAGTAGTAGTTTGTAAAATTAGATAGGTCAACTTGTATATGTATCAGACAAACAATCGTTATGAATGGCAATTTTTAGGGTTCCGTACCTTAAAAGGAAAAAAGGAACCCTTGTAGAATCACTCGTGCGTCTGTCTGTCTGTCTGTCCGTCTGTCACAGCCAATTTGCTCCGAAAATACTCGACCGATTCAGTTGAAATTTGATGAATATATGTAAATTGATGACCCAAAGATGAACACGTCAAGTAAAATAATATAAAAACAATTATTAAGGGTAAAAGCGACTTCTTTACGATATTCAATAAACTGCAAAGTCTATTATATCGGTTGCCTAACTAGCATAGTTGGCAATAGATGGCGCTGCTGCTACCATAAAGCAATGCAATAAATGTGAAGGAAAGATTTGACAAATCGGGCAGGACTTCAGTAGCTCAATTGGAAGAGCGGCTGGACTAGATTCCCAGTAGGCCGCGAGTTCGAGTCTCGCCTGAAGTAAAATTTTTCTTTCCATTTTTCGTTAAATAAAATAAAATAATACTACACAGGGGGGCCACTTTCGGGGGTAAATCAGAAAATTTAAAAAAATATATTCGTAAACTGTGTCGTGTGACATATCAAATGAAAAATGTCTCATCAGATATATATTTTTTTTATAATTTTTGCATAAACAAATTTGAAGTTATTTAAGAAAAACGTCGAAAATTGACCATTCCCTCCTATCTCCGAAACTACTGAACTTAAAATTTTGAAAAAAATGTGGAAAATAGTTCTTTGCCTATAGATTACTGGAAAACCTATAAGAAGTTTAAGTATTCAAATTAAATCGAAAATTCTTAATAATATAACTCCCCCTGCCGGTACCACCGTAACCGCTATGTCCCTGCATTTTAAATCTGTAATATTTTCGAAAATATTTATTTAAATTACGGAACCCTCGCACTTGTCCGGTTTTTTTAATGTAATGGAAGTGGTAAACATGCGTGTAGTTCACATTGATAAAAAGTGATGACTGCAGCCTATAGACACCCACATTAAGACCAAGGTCAAAATGCAGATGTGTTACCACTCCTGAGGCCTAAGGTTTTATGCCTCCGTGCCGGAAATTACAGGGCCGTACATTACCACCTGATCGGAACACGATAGTGCTGAACACTACATTTAGCGGCAAGTATATTAGGTAATGCGGTGGAGCCTACGCCCGCGAGCTTCGTCACTGGAGCTCTACCAATATACCATTAGCCACCGGCGGTCTCTCGTGTCTTGAGGATTTTTAAAATAAATACCGCCACCCTACGGCGATGCAATGGAATGTAAAAGAAAAATTCGATGTGGGACTTTTAAAGCTTAGTAGGTAGAGATCCACTGACTACAGTTTCAACTCCTGGGTTGCGACCGCCTATCGACATTGCTATTGTCGTTGTTATTGCTGTCAAATTTTCATGTTTACCCCTGCCCAAAGTTAACTATTACTGGTGGTAGAGCTTCAGTGACGGAGCTCGCGGGCGTAGCCACCACCGCATAGCTAATCTACTTGTTGTTGCATGGTAGAGTTCATTCAGTGTTCAGTGCTATTGCGTTCCAGACAGGTGGTAATGTACGGCCCTGTTATTTCTGGCACAGAAGTATAACAACTTAGAACTCAGGAGTGACAACGCATCTACATCAAAATCTCTGGTTTTTATGTAGATGCATAAAGTCTACAATATTCACTTACCATCAATGTAAACCAGAGGTTCCCAAACAATTTTTTCTTGTAGACCCTTTATAATTTTCTTTGGTTTCTGTGGACCCCCGTTCTTGCTACATTTATATCACATTCCCATATTTCCATTTTTATTCACGCCTACGTAGACCCCCATCGAGTCTCCCATGGACCACTTTGGGAATCACTGGTATGATGTAAGTAAATTGGTACTTTAAATTGGCAATCATCGTGGACCCCCATTTTCATTTCATGGACCCCCAAATTTTTTTTTCGCTGATGCAGACTCCTTTCAGGTTGTCATAGGCCTATATCGACCCCCAGGGGTCGATATAGGCCACTTTGGGAATCACTGATGTAAGCTGTATGCTTGTTAGCCACTTCATGACATAAAAAAGTCAAATAATTCCAGTTTTTGTAAGAATCCCCTTACATGAAAAAAAAAAAATTCTCCTTATTGAACCCGTCATGAACCCTGAGTGGAATAATGGAATGGAAAAACAATACACATTTGCCAATTTTCTGATATGCTCAATTTATAATTTCAAATTCATGTAACAAGAATGATGTTGATATCACAAAATGGGATTATCCCAATGAGGTTAATCCCGATTTGTTTCCAGGGTCTTCTCCATACAAGTTAACACGCTGACAACAAAAACCCGGTTCCGTTTTTAAATCGAATTGACAGATATGTCAAATGGCATTGTGATGCAATAGTAGAGAATAAAAACAAACATGACACTTTTAAATTCATGAGTATTTTACCTACGTTCTCTCGATTTCATGAGGCAAAATAATACATGATTTTTAAAAATATTTTTATCAGTTCAGGACCAGTACAATTCCCATGAAAATTGCTTGTATTTCACTTTTGTGAGAAATATAGGCATCTTGTTACCCTTTTTTCATTATGTACTTACGCATTTCATTCATTTTGTACATACCTATATAACATCGTAAACCTAATAACGATGTTCAATTAGACATGTTCAAACATGACGTGACGTGGCATATATTATTTGACTGCCAATTTCTAAGCAAATAATTTAGTTTTAATTTTGTATTTCAGACGAACTTCTGCCTGCTTTTTGTCTGTAAGGTGTTTTAAAGATCGAATATTAAAAAAAAAAATCTTTACGTACTATATGTGTTCCATTATTCATAATTAAGTTTTTTGCAAAGTTTCAAGAAATTTGCGTTTTGTCGCAATAACTTGATAGGGGATATCAAGTTTTCGCCATCTTTGGAGATATTAATTTGGGAATATCTTTCTTTCCCTTACATTGTTAAAAGAACCTCTATGAAAAACATTAAACATAAATGGTTGATAGGCTTGGAATGAGTGTTGACGGTCAATGAAGAATATTTTTTAAGATTTGGACCCAATTCAAATATTTTATCTTTTATCCAATTCATTTCTAATATAATATAATATTATATTGCGAAGCGTGCATGGCCCCGCGGCTGGTGTAGACGGTAAACGATCTACTCGGTTAAGCAGTACGGGCGCGGTCGGGTGTGTGATGGGTGATCGCTAGTGGCAAATTAAAATGCACGTTTCCGTGCTTCGGAGGGCAGGTTAAGCCGTCGGTCCCGGATGCTATCGATAGATAGCAGTCATTACACCTTGTGGGAGGCCTTATGGGCGGTTTAAAAATATTCGACAGCGGGTGAGCCACTAACCCGTATCGCCACCAACCCGCATTGGAGCAGCGTAGTGGAGTAAGCTCCAGGCCTCCCCCAAAAACGAGAGAGACTCGTGCACAGCAGTGCGACGTAAAATGGGTTGCCATTATTATAATATTATATCTTGTGCTCGAAATGATAATTAACTTTTGCAAAGTTAACTCGAGTTAAAGGGACCAACACGTGTACAAATTATGTCGTGAAATTTGATCTAATTAATAAAGTATCGCAACGCGTCTAACCTTTTCCTGATGCAATTATAAGAGCTATGTAACAAGTTCAAGTTCCCCGAGAGAGATACCCCGGATAAATGTGCCCTTGGTATTACATCTTCGTTCTAGTGCAAATACTGGAATAATGCTTGGACTCGTGGTATAGGTCTACTGAGTTTTGTTTTGACAGGTTTTTTCTCAGTACTGTGGGCTTTGGAATTCTGTCAGTGAATGACAAAGAATGTCCCATATTCTTTTGTTTAGTTTTATCATGCCGTTTGTAAAAGAGTGTATGGAACATTCTGTTGATACCTATTTTTATTATTAAGTATTTTTGGACAATAATTTATTTTATTTTTGTTAACGTTGACATATTAATCAACGTATCAGTTGTGATTCGCTTTAATTTTATATTTGTAATTTGACCTATGACAAGCAAAATCTATTATTTTCAAGAAAATAAATTATTTTTTGAGATTAAGTTCGAGGTTTAGTGTAGGGACTCGAGTGCATAGGCAAAACCGTACCTACTTATTAGCTGATCTACGTGCAGCCAAATGGCAGTGTTCAGCGCTATCGTGTACCCGTTAGGTGATAATGTATGGCCTTGTAATAATTATCACAGAGACATAACAATGTCTCAAGTGGTAACGCATCTGCATTTTGACTTCTGGTTTTTTGTAGATGTCTATAGACTGCAGTCACCACTTAACATCCATGTGAACTGCATGCTAGTTTGCCACCTATCTTACATTAAAAAAATATATATTATTGTTGTATTCGTTTTGAAGTTACACAAAAAGTGATGAGAATGTTTTTTTTACGATGCGCGCGCACACCGACGTATAAAAGCGACAGTCCGGAGTTAGTTGCTAAACAGATAATAGCAACCATCTGAAGTTGGTTGCTAAGTTTCTTTGTCGTTTTGTTTTTCTTCCGGTATATTGGATAGTTACGCTAAAGAAGTAGGTATAACTTCTTGCGTGGGTACATAAGTAGTTTATAAATATTATTGGTGGTTATTTACTCTAGATTCCAGTGAATCTAGTGACCAGTGAAAAATCTAGAGTACTGACTCTAGATTTTTCACTGGTGGTAGAGCTCCAGAGACGGAGCTCGCGGGCGTAGGCACCACCGCATTACCTAATATACTTGCCGCTAAATGGTAGTGTTCAGCACTATCGTATTCCGGTCAGGTGGTAATGTACGGCCTTGTGATTTCCGGCACAGAGGCATAACACCTTAGGCCTCAGGAGTGGTAACGCATCTGCATTTTGATCTTGATCTTTGAGTGGGTGTCTATAGGCTGCAGTCATCACTTAACATCAATGTGAACTGTTTGCCACTTCCATAACATGTAGAAAAAAAAGATAGTTTAAAAAAAAACGATTTAAATATTTTTATTTTATTTATTTATTCATTTTTTTAGTACATATAAAAATACAGCACTGAAAGTGCTCTCCAGGAGCCTAATTACATGATATATTTGAATAAACCGAATAAAAGTTTGTGTCATTGTAAATATTATTACATACTAGCGGCCCGCCCCAACTTCGCACGGATGCAATGCTACCTACATTATTACTATCAACTAATACGGTACTAATCTTGGTTGCGAGAGCGGTTTTCCCTTAAACCGACCTGATTTATCTGTTTCAAACATCCTATCAACCAGAAACACACCCTTAGGGTTCGAATTTCAATCCCCGTTTTAATGAGCACCTACGTCCTTATATTAATGAACCTCCATGCAACATTTTGAGCTCCCAGTGAGTTCCGTTTTTATACATACCTATGTAGATTATCGCATTATCTCGCGTAAGCAACACTCTAATTGCCGCACTTACCCGACATTTCGTTCGCTTTCCATCTCTTGTGGTCACATTGGTCATGGGCTGATTAATTTTGACTATATTATTGATTATATAGCCTGGACTTATATTACTTACCAATAACCAATTTGAAAGCACTTCGCTTGTTTTGTAACATTAATTAGATTGTAGTCTTGTCTTTGTTTGTAATGTTCAGAAGTTCTAAGTTGTCAACTTGACAAGCTGTCATATCATTTATCTATCATTTTTTTTTTTTTGCAACTTGGTATGACATCATGTTGATTATGCCAAGTCATAGTATTGTTTTTTTTTTTTTTGTTGTAGTGGGATAAGCATGTCTTCTATTTGCTTGTGATTTGTTTAATTAATTATTAGATTGTTTAAATTAATAAGAGCCGGTAGGTAAATTGGTTGTAAGAAACTTTTTTATTTTTTGTGTATTTTAGTTTTGTTTTAGTTTGTAGATTATATTTTATAGGTACATATTATTATGTCAATTAATGATGACAGTGATCAATCTAATTTCCTTTCCTTATCCTCTGTAGGATTAAGTAGTAATGACAGTTTCAAAAGTCTCCCTTCCTTACGTGAAAGTCTTGACTCGAGCTTCTCAGATGTACTGAAAAACTTTAACATCGTCCACATAAATGCCCAAAGCATTCCGGCACATTATGCAGATATGTTAGCAACCTTTTCCAATATTAATGTCCATGCCATATTAGTTTCAGAGTCTTGGTTCAAGCCATGCCTTCCCTCAACTTCCTATTCTTTGCCGGGCTATCAGTTAATTCGAAATGACCGTTGCAACCGCGGTGGTGGGGGCGTAGCTATGTATCTTCGCTCCCATATACCTTTTTCGATTGTAGGCGTTTCAAACGAGTCACATGAGGGTTGTGCAGAACATTTGTTAGTTGAAATATTTTTTTCACATACCAAACTACTTTTAGGTGTATTTTACAGTCCATCTAATACAGTCGACTATTTCCTTTCCTTTGAAAACTTGTTAGAAGATTTAACTCCTCTATACAGTCATACTGTATTGATGGGCGACTTCAATACTTGCCTCCTTAAAAACGACACAAGGTCCGTCAAACTTCAAACTATTATAAATTCCTCCAATATGCATATTCTTCCACTATCTCCTACTCATAATTTTCCAAATTGTACTCCTTCCCTTTTAGATTTAATATTTGTCTCTTCCTTAGAACATGTTGTCAAGCATGGTCAGCTTTCTGCTGATGCTTTTTCCTATCATGACCTTATTTATATGTCCTACAAAATTCGTCCTCCCAAACATAAATCCAAAATTCTTCTGCAGCGTAATTTTAGTAGTATGAACCCTGATAAATTACTTGATGATGCAGCCCATATTGATTGGACTGCCGTGACCAATGCGGGCCATGTAGATGATCAAATTGCGTTATTCAACTCCTCATTGATTGGCCTTTATGATGTCCACGCACCCGTCAAACCTGTGCGTGTAAAACACCTTCCTGCGCCGTGGATCGACGACAATATTAAAAAACTTATGAACAAAAAGGTTACCGCTAAGGGAAAATATAAATCTGTACCAACCGAAAAAAATAAATTAAAATATGTGTCTGCTAGGAATCGCTGTAATAGAGTATGTAGAGATTCACAACGACGCCATATTCATAGTTCTGTAGATAACGAAGATCCAGCTAAAGTCTGGAAATTTCTTAAAACACTAGGAGTTGGGAAATCTCGTAATGACTCTCTTCCTAACAATTTAGACATTGACCTGCTTAATCAGCATTTCTCATCTTCCACATCAATCGATGATGTTACAAAAACACATACATTGTCCGCCCTCACACAAATGCCCACTCCCGGTCACTCAGAATTCATGTTTAGTCTATTTGCCGAACGTGATGTTAGGAAGAGCATATTAGCTATCAATTCGAATGCTATCGGGTGTGATAGCATCAGTCGTCTTACGACTCATTCCTCTTTTAGATATCCTTACCCCTGTAATCACTTCCATTCTAAATTGCTCTATCTCCACTGGCATCTTTCCTACTTTGTGGAAGGATGCCAATATAATTCCTCTCCCCAAGAAATCTAATCCCTCCACTTTTTCCGACTATAGACCTATCTCAATCCTACCATTCTTGTCTAAAATCCTTGAACGCCTTGTTCACCAGCAGTTGAGTTCCTTCCTTTCCCAGCAAAATCTTTTCAATCCCTTGCAATCCGGTTTCCGTCCTGGTCATAGTACGACGACTGCCTTAGTGAAAATCTCCGATGACATTCGTTTTGGTATGGATAATCAACAGTTAACAGTATTAACATTGCTAGACTTTAGTAATGCCTTTAATACTGTTGACTTTGACATTCTACTAGCGAGTTTGTGCTCTCTTAACATATCTCCGTCTGCAATTGATTGGTTTCGCAATTACTTGTATGGCCGCCGGCATCGCATTCAGGCTCAGGAACATCACTCGACCTGGTGTGCCAGTGATGCTGGTGTGCCTCAAGGTGGCGTGTTGTCCCCTCTATTATTTTCTATATTCATTAATTCTGTTTGCCTTCAAATATCTTCTCTCTACCATCTCTATGCAGACGATTTACAAATATATACAAGATCTTCTTTGAATGATCTACCCAATGCGATTAAAAAATTAAATGATGACCTTGTCCGCATCTCATCGTGGAGCAAATCTTTTGGCCTTACTGTTAATCCCGAAAAAACTCAATTAATTATTATAGGTAGCTCAAGGCTTGTGAGTAAAATCGACTGGGATAAGTTGCCTCGGGTATTGTACGATGGAATTAATATACCGTTTCTTGACAAAGTTAAGAACTTGGGCATAATTTTTGATCAGCATCTGTCATGGTCTCCACAGCTTTGTGAAGTTAGCAGGAAGGTTTTTGCCACGATTGGTTCTTTGCGCCGATTACGTAACTTTTTACCGATACCTACTAAAATTGCGCTTGCAAATTCCTTACTTTTTCCAATACTTGATTATGCTGACGTCTGCTACCTCAATTTGACCCAAGGGCAAATAAATAAGCTTGAGCGCCTTCAAAATGTTTTCATCAGATTCATATTTGGTCTTCGCAAATATGATCACGTTTCGGAATATCGCAATAAGCTCAAGTGGCTCTCCATTCAACATCGCCGGAATGTACGTATTCTTTCTCTTTTATACTGCGTGCTATTTAATCCTATTAGTCCCAAATATTTAAAAGATTTGTTTGATTTTACCTCTCATTCGCGTTCCCTTCGATCTTCATTACTTTTGCGTCTAAATACTCCTGTACACTCTAGCAAATTTTACACTAATTCCTTCGCAGTAAAAGCTGTACGCTTATGGAACTCTTTGCCCTCTAGTATAAGACAAGCTCAGACTGTTGAAGCGTTCAAACACCAGGTGAACTCTCATTATTTATGTTACCTTCCTTAATATCTTGTGTTAATCCGACTTGTTTTTGTTCACTGTCATCATTAACATTTTATATTTATTTTCTCAAATTTGTATAAGTACTACTTTTGTTTTATGTACCTACGCACATCCTACCTTTTCTTTTTAAGAATCATCTTTTATTATTTGGGTTGCCTGGAAGAAATCGCTCTTCTAGCGATAAGGCCGCCCGCTGTATCACATGTAATTGAAATGTTTTGTTTTTGTAAACTTATTTTTTTGGTGTGCAATAAAGTATATATTATTATTATTCCACTTATTTATTGATACAACTTATTAAATAATTTTTTACATATATATGTATAAAAAAACAACAAATATATATATAAAAAATTAAAAAATAGTGTGCCGCCGGCAGCGAGAGCAGGGTCCAAGCTGCCGGTGGTTAGGGACACAGAGACAGGAACCTCCTCACTATACGTGCCGTGCCGAGGAGTACTGCTTTCTGTATCAGACCCTTGATCCATCCACCTAGCGAGAGCCTCTTGAGATGTTGGTCGAGGCTCTTCGCTATCAGCCCGTTCACCGATACGACTATCGGCACAATGATGGCCGAATCCACATCCCACATGGCGACAACCTCGTGAGCCAGATCAAGATATTTTATTTCCTTGTCTTTTTCGGCTTTCACGAGATTCTCATCATGCGGGACGGTGATGTCGATCATCATTACGCGGCGCTCCGAGCGATCTATCACCACTACATCAGGCTTATTGGCAACAATAGTCCTGTCAGTGATGATAGATCGGTCCCAATACATCGTGACATGGTCATTTTCCAGAACTGGGTCGGGCACATACCTGTAGTACGGCACCTCCGCGGCTACAAGACCGTATTTCAAGGCAAGTTGCTGATGGATTATCCTGGCTACTTGGTTGTGTCTGTGCAAGTATTCGCCGTTGGCAAGACTCGAACAGCCGGAAACAATATGCCTGATTGATTCACCCGGTCGATGGCATGCCCGACATATATGTCGACCGTTCCATCCTTCAGGATAAACTTCCGGTAGTTGTTGGTCATTACCACTTCGTCCATAATTGCACAAACAAAACCTTCGGTTTCCCCAAAGAGGTCACCGAATCGCAGCCAGGCCACAGACGCTAAGAAATCTACATCGGGCCCATGGAGGGCCCGGTAAAAACGCCCGTGTAGCTCCTTGCCTTGCCATACAATCCTGCGGTCGCTAGTCGTGAGCACCTCAGGTTTGCGCCAGTTCTTTTTAGCCAAAGAGAGTGGGGTGAGTCCGCTGTCGACCGCCACCACATCCCGATGCATCTTTCCGCCGGCGGTCAGAAAGTATTCGCGGAGATTACACACCTCACGGTTGTGTAGGGTCTTAGCGCTTAGAACGCCACGACCCCCACATCTCCGTGGGATGTATAATCTCATCACCGAAGACCGTGGGTGATGCATGCGGTGCGCTGTCAGTAAAGAGCGAACTCGCCTGTCAAGGGCATCCAGTTCGGTCTGAGTCCACTTGAGTATGCCGAAGGAGTACAGCAAGACCGGCATGACCCAACCGTTGAAGGCGCGCACCCTATTACCGCCCGACAAAAGACTTTTCAGTACTTTTGTCAGGCGACCAAAGAAACGTTCCCTCAACGATTGTCTCATCTCGACCTCGCGTATACCTAAGGCCTCCGCCATACCCAAGTACTTATAGCTCTCGGTGGCAGAGAGGTTTCGGAACGGGATGGAACCCGGGAGATTCATTCCCTCGGATTCCATTATCTGCCCCTGTCGTACATGCATAACAGCGCATTTTTCGATTCCGAATTCCATCCTAATAGAGTTACTGAAGTTTTCAGTTACCTTCAGTAGCTCAGACAGGTTGGCATTACTGGAACCGAACAATTTCAGGTCATCCATGTAGGTGAGATATCGTCCGACCACCTCTTCGCAACCGATAGCCAAGCCCCGAAGCCTCTAGCAGCGTGCTGAGAGGATTCAGGGCCAGGCAAAACCATAAGGGGCTCAGACTATCGCCCTGGAAAATGCCCCTGGCAATTCTCACAGGTTCGCCAACCGCCAGGGGCTGCCGAGACCCTGGATAGCGAAGAACCGTACTCCACTGCAGCATACATGAGTCCAGAAAGGCCCGAAGAGTTGAATTAATTTTATACAACTCCAGGACCCGCATGAGCCATGTATGCGGCACGGAATCGTAGGCCTTCTTATAATCTATCCAGCATGTCGACAGACTCTTTCGGTTGCGACGAACCTGCTGGCTAATTGATTATTATTATTATTCCACTTATTTATTGATTCAACTTATTTTATAATTTTTTACATATATATGTATAAAAAAAAAACAACAAATATATATATAAAAAATTAAAAAATAGTGTGCCGCCGGCAGCGAGAGCAGGGTCCAAGCTGCCGGTGGTTAGGGACACAGAGACAGGAACCTCCTCACTATGCGTGCCGTGCCGAGGAGTACTGCTTTCTGTATCAGACCCTTGATCCATCCACTTAGCGAGAGCCTCTTGAGATGTTGGTCGAGGCTCTTCGCTATCAGCCCGTTCACCGATACGACTATCGGCACAATGATGGCCGAATCCACATCCCACATGGCGACAACCTCGTGAGCCAGATCAAGATATTTTATTTCCTTGTCTTTTTCGGCTTTCACGAGATTCTCATCATGCGGGACGGTGATGTCGATCATCATTACGCGGCGCTCCGAGCGATCTATCACCACTATATCAGGCTTATTGGCAACAATAGTCCTGTCAGTGATGATAGATCGGTCCCAATACATCGTGACATGGTCATTTTCCAGAACTGGGTCGGGCACATACCTGTAGTACGGCACCTCCGCGGCTACAAGACCGTATTTCAAGGCAAGTTGCTGATGGATTATCCTGGCTACTTGGTTGTGTCTGTGCAAGTATTCGCCGTTGGCAAGACTCGAACAGCCGGAAACAATATGCCTGATTGATTCACCCGGTCGATGGCATGCCCGACATATGTCGACCGTTCCATCCTTCAGGATAAACTTCCGGTAGTTATTGGTCATTACCACTTCGTCCATAATTGCACAAACAAAACCTTCGGTTTCCCCAAAGAGGTCACCGAATCGTAGCCAGGCCACAGAAGCTAAGAAATCTACATCGGGCCCATGGAGGGCCCGGTAAAAACGCCCGTGTAGCTCCTTGCCTTGCCATACAATCCTGCGGTCGCTAGTCGTGAGCACCTCAGGTTTGCGCCAGTTCTTTTTAGCCAAAGAGAGTGGGGTGAGTCCGCTGTCGACCGCCACCACATCCCGATGCATCTCTCCGCCGGCGGTCAGAAAGTATTCTCGGAGATTACACACCTCACGGTTGTGTAGGGTCTTAGCGCTTAGAACGCCACGACCCCCACATCTCCGTGGGATGTATAATCTCATCACCGAAGACCGTGGGTGATGCATGCGGTGCGCTGTCAGTAAAGAGCGAACTCGCCTGTCAAGGGCATCCAGTTCGGTCTGAGTCCACTTGAGTATGCCGAAGGAGTACAGCAAGACCGGCATGACCCAACCGTTGAAGGCGCGCACCCTATTACCGCCCGACAAAAGACTTTTCAGTACTTTTGTCAGGCGACCAAAGAAACGTTCCTTCAACGATTGTCTCATCTCGACCTCGCGTATACCTAAGGCCTCCGCCATACCCAAGTACTTATAGCTCTCGGTGGCAGAGAGGTTTCGGAACGGGATGGAACCCGGGAGATTCATTCCCTCGGATTCCATTATCTGCCCCTGTCGTACATGCATAACTGCGCATTTTTCGATTCCGAATTCCATCCTGATAGAGTTACTGAAGTTTTCAGTTACCTTTAGTAGCTCAGACAGGTTGGAATTACTGGAACCGAACAATTTCAGGTCATCCATGTATAGCAGGTGAGATATCGTCCGACCACCTCTTCGCAACCGATAGCCAAGCCCCGAAGCCTCTAGCAGCGTGCTGAGAGGATTCAGGGCCAGGCAAAACCATAAGGGGCTCAGACTATCGCCCTGGAAAATGCCCCTGGCAATTCTCACAGGTTCGCCAACCGCCAGGGGCTGCCGTGACCCTGGATAGCGAAGAACCGTACTCCACTGCAGCATACATGAGCCCAGAAAGGCCCGAAGAGTTGAGTGAATTTTATACAACTCCAGGACCCGCATGAGCCATGTATGCGGCACGGAATCGTAGGCCTTCTTATAATCTATCCAGCATGTCGACAGACTCTTTCGGTTGCGACGAACCTGCTGGCTAATTGCCATGTTTATGAGGAGTAGCTCCTTAGTACCGCGGGACCCACTCCTACATCCATTCTGAGAGAGAGACAAGATGGAGGAGTCTTCAATGTGTTTAGTTATTTTGACTCTTAGAATGGATGTAAGAACCTTATAAACCGTCGGTAAACAAGTTATTGGTCTATAATTTTTGGGTTCCGCGGTACTACCTGATTTATGGAGCAGGTGGGTCACACCAGTCGTTAGAAACTGTGGGAGAGAGCCTGATTCCAGAGATGACTGAAACTGGACTGCTAAACGAGCGTGCGAACTACGCAGCCACTTTAACCAAAAATTGTGCAGTCCGTCCGGTCCCGGCGATTTCCAGTTCGGCATCGGACGGACTGCATTGGCTACGTCTTCTTCTGTGATGTTTATGGAATTCATTTCCTGAATTGGTTCGCACGCTCTTTTAACACTCCGCATCCAGCCACCCTCAGAGTGACCGACCGGTTCCGACCAGATGCTTCGCCAAAATGAAAGCATAGCGTCATCATCCGGCCGACCCCGGTCAGCCACTCCTTGGTTAGGTCGCTCCCACAGTCTATAGACCCGCCTTTGATCACCCTGGAACATGCTATTCTGTTCGTACCGGTCCACGCGTTCTTTATAACGCCTAATCCGGTTTGCCCATGCATAAACTTTCTGCTTCAGGAAGTCAATGCGCTCTGTGAGGCGAGCTGGATAGTCCTGGGGGCTGACTCCAGTCCCTGAAAACGCCCGCCTCACAAAACGCACTACCCTTGGGCGTGTATTGCCTATCCTGAAGCAGATTAGCTTGCCAATGAGTGCTCTGGCTTCAGCGATACGCCGCTCGATCCGGCACTGCCAGACTGGTGTTGTAGGTTTCGGCCGCGTAGCTGTATCAGGGCTTGGTAACTTGACACGAGCTACACGGCACACCGCGACAGCCGCGCAGTACAGGATCGAGTGAGTATCACCGAGATTTTCGCTGTTGTCAATGTATTCTGGCAACAGCGAATTCAGAGCACACACTAGCGCCACATTCCGTTTATGCATGGGCAACCGAGGCAAACGTGGCCTATCCGCGGGCAAAGTGGACCGATATTCACGAAGAGCATGCTCCAAGGCGCTCCTCAATTGATCAATGCATCGGGTACTTACAGTTGTTACCTGGTCTACCTCCTCCCCATCATCGGGTTCCGGCGCATTCGCGTTATTGTTTCGTTGCGTCGGTACCGTAGGTAGTGGTGGGGCGGGAGTTGAGCGGTAACCCTGCATCTCGGTGCGTAGCCGATCAAGTACGCTGTCATCCAGCATGCGTCCACGCTGAATGACACGCACCTGATCCGATAGACGTTGGCTCGACACGTTGACTGATGGTTCGAGGGTCTGAAACAGAGGCAGCATACGACTACGATACGCAGTAAGGTTGGTTCCCCCCTCTGTAGCCCCGAAATATGCGCGCATGACGTTTTCATTAATTTTCGGTGTCCATTTCATGCGCGGCACATTACCACCGACAGCGGGGACCCCACTCGGGACCGGTTGGTCCCGAAGTCCTAAGCAAGTCGGCGGCCGGGGTCTCCCTCGACGACGCGCAGGTGGTGGTGACGGCGCCGGGGAGAAGTACTCGTCGCTAGAGCTCGACGCAACTGCAGCGGCCGGTGACACAGCACTCGTAATGCGAGCGGCGTCCGGCGGCTGCGAGGCGGAGCTCAGCGACGAGTCCGGTGGTGGTGGGTGTGCTCGTGCTGCATCTCTGGCCCTCGCCCTTGTTATCATACCTTCATTTTATCTTTCACACATGTTTTTGTTGTGTCCGTATTGTAATATTTACATAGAGTATTTCAAAAAATTTTGATCATTTTTGTTTGTCATAATATGACACATTTGTTCAATGTCATCGTATTTTTTATTGAGCATTTTACATTTCATAAACAGTTTATATTGTTAAAAATCACCATTTATCACACTTGTCTTTTATATATAAATTTGCCGATCAGTGGTATTTTATTATAAGAAAACTCTTTACTGTAAAATAAAATATATAAATGCGGAAGACACTAGGATGATATTTTCTTTTAGAGGGTTGCCAGGTTATTATTATTATTTCACTTATTTATTTACAACCTTATTTCCTATTTTTTTACATATATAAGTATCAAAAACAAATATATATATAAAAAAATAAAAAATAGTTTGCCGCCGGCAGCGGGAACAGTGTCCAAGCTACCGGTGGTTAGGGACACAGAGAGAGGAATCTTCTCACTATTCGCGCCGTGTCAAGGAGCACTGCCTTCTGCATCAGGCCCTTGACCCAGCCGTCCAACGTGAGCCTCTTAAGGTGTTGGTCGAGGCTCTTGGCAATAAGGCCGTTTACCGAGACGACTATCGGTACAATGATCGCCGAATCCACATGCCACATGCTGACAATCTCGTGAGCTAGATCAAGGTATTTTAACTCCTTATCCTTCTCAGCTTTCACGAGATTCTCGTCATGGGGGATGGTGACGTCGACGATCATTGCGCGGCGCTCCGTTCGATCTACCAACACTATATCAGGTTTGTTAGCAACAATGGTCCTGTCAGTGATGATAGATCGATCCCAGTACAGTGTGATACGACCATTCTCGAGAACTGGGTCGGGCACATACCTGTAGTATGGCACTTCCTCGGCTACCAGACCATATTTCAAAGCAAGTTGCTGGTGTATGATCCTGGCTACTTGGTTGTGTCTATGCAAATACTCGCCATTAGCCAGACTTGAACAGCCGGACACTATATGTCTGAGAGATTCGCCGGGACGGTGGCACGCCCGACATATGTCAGCCGTACCGTCTCTCAGAATATACTTCCGGTAGTTATTAGTCATAACTACTTCGTCCATAATTGCAAAGACAAAACCTTCAGTTTCCCCAAAGAGGTCACCGAATCGTAGCCAGGATACTGATGCAAGAAAGTCAATATGGGGTCCGTGGAGGGCCCGGTAGAAGCGACCATGAAGCTCCTTGCTTTGCCATACCGTCTCGCGGTCGTTGGTCGTGAGTACCGCAGGTTTGCGCCAGTTCTCCTTAGCTAGTGAAAGTGGGGTGAGTCCGCTGTCAACTGCCACCACGTCCTGTTGTATTTTCCCGCATGCGGAAAAAAAATAATTTCTCAGACTGCACACCTCGCGGTTATGCAGGGTCCTGGCGTTAAGAAAACCACGGCCCCCACACCTCCGCGGGATGTACAGTCTCATGACGGATGAGCGCGGGTGGTGCATCCGGTGTGATGTCAGCAGAGAGCGGACTTGCCTATCTAGGGCATCCAAGTCAGGATTATTATTATTATGTCTCTCGTCAGCACGGGGTCCAATTTGAACCCCGGACCTTTGTCAGGCTTGCGCGGGGACATGGGGGGTCCAACACGTAGAGGCCCTTTCGAGAATTTTGATCTACTTTGTAATGGGTTATATATATTCGGGCTTCCCCGCTATTATGCCTTTAGACACTTCCACCCCCGAGTGTATGGCTCTTGCAGAAATTTAGACAACAGCCTATTATCCAAATTTCTGCAAATGACATACCTCTAGCGCCCCACTCGGACCGGCCAATGAAGGCAAGCCAGAGGTGAGAGACCTGATGCTCTGTCCAGCCGTACCTCTGTTTGGCGGACGAGGCGGAGCCCAGTTCTCTCGGAGGAACTCGAGATGATGGTAGGGGGTGGTGTCGCTACTCACCAACAGCTCGCCACAAGCTGCTCTGCCCCCTTATTATTATTATTATTATGTCTCTCGTCAGCACGGGGTCCAATTTGAACCCCGGACCTTTGTCAGGCTTGCGCGGGGACATGGGGGGTCCAACACGTAGAGGCCCTTTCGAGAATTTTGATCTACTTTGTAATGGGTTATATTCGGCGGGACCTCTCTCTGACTGCATCAATAGTTAATACAGACACAGACAGACCCCGCAGAATATAATGGGACTATTGTAATGAAAAGTGATTTGCCAAACTTTGGGCTATGTGGGTGAACTGGGGGGACTAGCTGGCTGGGCCTATGGAGTGAGATCCGGCACCTGCCTATATTCAACATCTCACATTATCGAATCCTACTTTAGGCAGGTGGTGACTCGCCTCTCCTTGGTGGGCCCCCCAAACAGCCAACCCGATGGTCGACGGGGGGCAACACTGTTGAGAGAGGCTGGGGGTGTCGAGAGGTGTGGCCCCGGTTTCACCATCACGAGCGAGTAATCTCGAGCTCGGAGCGGGCTTCCCCGCTATTATGCCTTTAGACACTTCCACCCCCGAGTGTATGGCTCTTTCAGAAATTTAGACAACAGCCTATTATCTAAATTTCTGCAAATGCCATACCTCTAGCGCCCCACTCTGACCGGCCAATGAAGGCAAGCCAGAGGTGAGAGACCTGATGCTCTGTCCGGCCGTACCTCTGTGTGGCGGACGAGGCGGAGCCCAGTTCTCTCGGAGGAACTCGAGATGATGGTAGGGGGTGGTGTCGCTACTCACCAACAGCTCGCCACAAGCTGCTCTGCCCCCTTATTATTATTATTATTACTTTGACGGGACCAAACCCTAGCGCTTAGTAAACTATTGAATTAGTCCGCCCTTCACCATGGTAGCCGGAAAGCGAAAATTTTGGTTTTGCTAACTGCCTCAGTAGCCTAATAGTAGCAGGCTTCTACTACTACGCTGGGGTCCTGGGTTCGATTCCCGGGTAGGGGGCTATCAGAGATAATGGTGTAAAGTCCTTTATCCTTGGTTCTTTTAGGAACATTTTCTAAAAATATCCTAGTATCTCGAAGTTTGGTAATGTGCCCGGGGATGTCAACAGGTTTGCCACCTGTTACATGGTCCAAAACGTAACCGGTAATTCGTGGGTGTTTGGATGCATTATTAAACGCATGCATTAAACAATGCATGCAATCTAATTTGAGAAAAACTAACGTTACTCACGCCTGTAATCCCCAAAGGGGTAGGCAATTTCTTTAAAATTCGTGGGTGTTTGGATGCATGATCATTCGTGGGTGTTTGAATGCATGCATTAAACAATGCATGTATTTAATCATGCATCCAAACACCCACGAATTGCCTACCCCTTTGGGGATTACAGGCGCGAGTAACGTTAGTTTTTCTCAAATTAGGTTTAGAAGAGTTTATTGGACTAAGACAATAAAACCTCGTGTTTCATAGCCAAACTCTACAGCAATTATTCAAATATATTAGGCACGTAAGCAAACATAGACAAAAATTAATATTGGTATTCTCTACGCGACTGTAAACGATTCTTGTTCCCCATAATTCATCAATTCAAGCGAGCAAAAGGGTTAACAATAAATCCAAATTCATCCATACAAAACTATATATTGTACACTTACAAACAACAGTGTTACGAATTAAACGATGAATCATAGCTATCCATTATTAATGGTGGGCTCATTGTCCATGAGTTGCAAAATACGTGTTGCTGAACCCGCTTGCTATTGTTTTTACAATGGAATGTTGAGATATTTCGATCCATTTGTTTATCACTGTTGTGCTCGATTGTACTCGCGAGCGGAGTTATACTTGACATGATTATTTATGCTAAACAGCGAACTTCGTGGTATTGTTTTAATTTATGCTTTCTGCAGGGAACTAATTCAATTCAGTAAACAACACATAACATTGGACAAATATCGTCGAATGGTACTGTACCTACGCGCAAAATTGTATACTACTGAATGAAGTTGTCTGTATAAATTTACTGGTAGAGTTCCAGTGAAGGAGCTCGAAGACCTAGGCGCATTACTTAAACTAAGTTTATTTTATATATTAAAATAATGATTCAATATTGAAAAAAAAACCTTTACATAGCATTTGTTTGTAATTTCTTGCGATCGCTTCCGGATCGATCCGAGTATACCTATTGCAAGTCGTTTTTTGCTACGCTCTTGGCCTCTTTTTATAATACTCTAGCATTTCAAAAAGTTTTTGTTTGAATTGTGTACTCGAATGTACGATACATTCATGAATATGTGATTTATGGGCAACAGACTATTTATTTATTGTTCTCGATGATACAACAGTTCACTCTCTTCCGAGAGTTTTACTAAAATATCTATTTAGACGAGAATAGATACTGAGTAACTGCTTCGATAATCTAGTGGTAAAATCCAAAGCCTTTAGATGAAAAGGAAAAAGAACAGATAATTATTACGTTTGTCTGTCCGTCTGTCTGGTTGAATGAGTTGAAATTACACATAATATGAAAATTAGTGGCCCAAAGAAGTACGTGTGAAGTAAACAAATGAAACCAAAAAAAAGCGAGACACCTTTCGGGAATAAATCAGACGTTATGAAAAAACATAACTTGCGAACCACAGCCACTAACTAATTAAAAAAATAAAGAAGAATAATTAGTTTGGCTTGTATTTGGTCTAGAAATTACTAAAATAATGTAACATAACCTAATTAAAATTGGTGTACCAATTATATTTTAGGCGATAGATAATTAGATGAAAATGGAACCTCAACGTTTCATAATTATTGTTTGGATATCAAACATTCGATTTAATCAGAGTAGTTAATAGAAAGATTGGATTGATGAGGTTCTTTTCCACCAGAGATGTGCTATGCAGCTTTGCTGTGAAGATATGAAATATACGCTATGAAAATATGTGATCGTTTCCACCACTAGATACCTACTAAGCTATGTAGCTCTATGAGGAAGATAAGGCAAGGGAGTTATGACACAATGTACCATTAAAATACACTCCAATCATTGACGATCCGGTTAGTCCAGCGGTGTGAGATGACCGTTTGATTAGAAAGGTCGCGTGTTCGATCCCCGCACCGGGATAAATATTTGTATGGACAACAGATATTTGTTTCGGATACTGCGATGGCTTGGTGTAGGTTAACATAAAAATTAGTGTATTTATTTTCCTCGCTCCAAAGCATTGCGAACACTATTCGTGACGCGTCACTAAGCTATGTAGTCACGTGGAAAACTGTCATCAGATTTGTTTAAAACCGGGCAGATGCATGTTAAGGCCGGATTGTGTGCCGCAATAGTTTTAAATTCATAAGTTCACGTCTGTAATTACTTGTAAGGGGTAGGCAAAAACTTCACGCCTGTAATCCCTAAGGGTAGGCAGAGGTAAATGCATGCATTCAAGCGCACGAGCACACACCATACTGGTATAGGAGATGACACTTTAATTTTATGTAGTGTCTTCACGCTAGGTCCTTAACATGGTAGGCAGAAAGTGTGGAGCTATATCCCGGTCGTGAGACACCTCATCTACATTTTGTATCTCCAATTTAATCCAACTTAATGTCAAAACTAATACTTTACTGATAATTCTAGGTATACTTTGCTGAAAGTAAAGTCGTAGTACGGTCTGTGAATTTCACCCTTAATGTCGCCTAACAACAATGGCGGATTAATGAATATCGTAATGATTTCGTACAAACACATTGGAAAAGAAATGGAGACGGAACATTTTAGTGTCACCTCGTAAACTAAATCTAATGACAAGTTTCCGCACGAGTACGTGGTTCAGTGATGCGTCACGAATGGTGTTCACAAAGATACTTCGAACGGGGGAAATAAGTACACCTCTCTCTGTCTTACGTCGGTGTATTTCGATTTGTCGTACTAATTTATAATATTGCGAAGTTTTTCAACAATATAATGAAAATTTGAGTTTGATGACGTAACTTCATGCCTGTAATCCCCGAAGAGGTATATGCATGCATTCAATCATACATGCAAACACCCACGATTCGCTGGTTACATTTTGGCCCATGTAACAGTTGGCGAGCCTGTTGACATCTCCGGGCACATTACCAAACTTCAAGGTACTGAGAAATTTCCAGAAAATGGAAAAATCCCAATAGAACCAGAGGAAAAAACTTTTACACCACTATCTCTGATAACCCCTTACCCGGGAATCAAACCCAGGACCTCAGCGTAGTAGTAGTGGCTTGCTACCACTAGGCTACCGAGGCAGTTGATGAGTATCAACGATATATCAACTCAAAAGACATTTGTGAGTAGAGAAGGATTAAAATACTTCCCGCCCAATGGGATAAGCCGAGTTAAATATAATTTGCATTTTAATGCACGCTCCTATCTTGCATATACATACATACAAGATATGACTCTATCGTCTACTAATGAAAAAATTGATCATTCGGTGAACAGAAATATCACAAATTTGAAAAAAAACAGACTAACAATCGCATAGTCACAGAATAGATTTTCTTTTTATAATTTTTACAAACAGTCGTAAAACAGAGTACTTTATACAAAGCATCGTAAATGAAACACTCGATGACGACTTCCACGCGAGTACGCGGCTTAGTAACTCGTCACAGACGGTGTTCATTGCAATACTTCGCAGTGGGGAAAACAACTACATACACCTATTTCTATCTTACGTCTGTGTATTTGGATGTATCGTACTAACTTATAAATAGCTGCAGCATAGTTTTTCTTTTCGTAATTATTACAAGCAGTCGTAAAATAGATAATTTTATACAAAGCATTGTAAAATAAACAGACTCGATGACAAGTTTCCGCGCGAGTACGCGGCTTAGTGACGCGTCAGAGATGGTGTTCATCGCAATACTTCGCAGTGGTGAAAACAAAACCTATTTCCGTCTCTTGATGTGTCGAACATGCTATCGTGTGTTGTCAATGGGTTGTAAGTATTTGTACTTCCAACCCATTTTTATATTTTTATTTTCACGTATTTTTTGGCAATATTTGATACAAATTCTGAAGATCACAGACCTAACCTAACCTTGTGATCACTGCGAACACTATGAATGGAAAGTAACGTAAACTTAATGTTTTAATTTCCCTGAAGGTAATTTGAGAGGCATATTGATATGGCACAATATCAAACTCTGAGGGCGTTGGCACTCCTGTGAGGCTGAAGGTATTATGCCTCTATGTCAGAAATAACAGGGCCGTTTAATACTGACAGGAACACGATAGTGTTGAACACTATCATTAAGCGGCAAGTAGATTAAACAATGCGATGGTGCCTCCACTAGCGAGCTCCGCCCTGGAGCCCTAGTAACTTGTAGTTTTATTTTTTAATATTTATAAACCAAATATCACTGTGAACATATCTTTATGAGAAGACTGCAGACTGTTTAGTCTGTCTGTTTTTTCTGATTTGCTGTATTTTTTTCATCATCAATGTAAAATATTTCAGGAATTGAAAATAGCCCGAGACGAAAAGTTCGTTTGTTTTTACAAGTTTTTTCGTTGTTACTGTTGCTTGATGTTCTGCCAGATCATTGATATACATTTCAATCAATATAGTATTTGGTGAGCCAGTTGGTCCAGTAACGTATGACGGTCGTCATCAACATCGTCATCGGTCGTTTCAACTATGGGCTATGAGCTATGGGTTCGATCTCCATACCGAGACAAATATTTGTAAGGCCTACAGTTATTTGTTTGTTTGTGTATGTGTTGTCTGTGAACCATAGCACAACACGGGCCACCGACCGCGGCGGACCGGAGGGAAGTAGGAGGAGTGTATCTATCCTATGTGTAACTGGTGGTAGAAATCCAAGTGTAGGAGCTCGAGAGCGTAGGCATCACCGCATTATTTTAAACCTATCTATCGCTAAGTGGTAGTGTTCGGCAATATCGTGTTCCGGAAAGATGGTAATGTATGGCTCCGTAATAACTTCACAGATCCATGATACCTTAGGTCTCAGGGGTGGCAACGCATCTGCATTTTGACCTCTGGCTTTTATGTAGATGGCTGCAGCCATCACTTAACATCAATGTAGGCTGCATGCTTGTTTGCCGTAAATATATGTCTATAAAAGATATATTTTTACGGTAGATTGGTCCGGATATGGTCGTAACAAAGGTCTATCATTGCTAAAAGTTTACGACCTGCTGCATACTCATCATTTAATTTTCCTCGTCATCTCCATACATTCTATATGTAGAGGTCTATGGAAATAGTAAATTTACGTCCCCAACTTATACACTTAGGCTACTTTTGCCATAAAAAGTATTTTGCACTTCACATAAGGAAACTAAGTTACAAAGACTATTACACCACAATTGATTCTTTGCTCTTTGTGTACTTTTGTTGTAAACATTTGATTGGTATTAGGCTGTGTACAGCCTCCCGATAAGCCCCGATTCTGTCTCGAACTGAATTCTACTAACGTGTATTAGGGTAAATCACGCGTTTGTGATTGGTGGCGCCGCTTTCGGAAAAAATCGCTTGTAATTATACTTTGTCTCATCGCACCCGCAATACCCATCATTACCTATCCTTTTCCCTCTCGTGCACTGTCGCTTACCGCCTCGCAAACCGCGAGGACGCGAGTCGCCGCCAAATCGTCGACCTCAACGGACATACGTTTTTCGAAGTCCTCGCATTCCCGCTAACCCAAGTGTGTAGTGTGGTGACTGTTGTGCGCCTGATAAAACTTAACACCTAACCCACCGCGAGTGTCTGTGTGGTGTGCATTTGCTCCGGAAGGCTCTGTTGCCCGGGGACGCCTGGAGTTGCGCCAACGAGGTAAGTGCACGAGTTCCTTCCTGCTAGATCTCCTACATCTTCCGCAACCGCATGCCCTCGCGAGAGACAAGGCAACGCTTACATTGATCTAAAACATACAGTCCACTGCCCTTCAGGCGTGCCGCTGAGCTACCTACCATTTGATTTGGTCACTTCGAGTCGGATTTCGATCCGTTTCGACTTATATATTCCGCACCGCCCTTGTAAGGATCTGTCTTATAAGTGTATTTATAAATATTTCTTTATTATTTACGCAAACGCATATAAATAACCTCATATTTATATCTATTTTATACCGCATATACCGCGCCACAACAGTTATTACGTTGTCGGCATACATATAATTATTATATACTTATCTATATAAACGCATTTCATCATATTTTTCTTTATAAAACTCGCCACGACTCTGTTTCATTCTATTTCTACCTCCATATTTGCCGCCATACGCCGGACGCCGGTATAACGCCGAGTCGCCGAGTGCGCGTGCCCTGCGCGCGCAGCTCGTTTACAAGCATTTTGTAGCGGTTTTTAAACTTTTAAATTAATTGTTACAAATATGGCGGAAGAAAAGAAAAGTAAACGCACTGCTTCCTCTGTATTATTGGACAAAGAATTAAAATTATTAGAAGCTAAACGCAATACTATTTTTGAGCGGATTCAAAATATTTATGATTCTTCAAAAAATATACATATAGATGAGAATTTAAAGGAAATTTTCCTTAGTTCGGTCACTACGGTAGATACTCTTCGTAGTGAATTTCAACAACTTTTAGATAAATATAATGATCGATTATTGACAATCGATCCAGACGCAACGCCTAATTTTCATAGTCTGATCTCATTTGACGACCTATATGGCCGCATTAAGCATATAAGTTCGCAGCTAAACACTAAAAATGTTGATAATAAGTTACCCCGCAAAATTAAACCTAATTTACCACCCATTGAACTTATGACCTTCGACGGTGACATTCGTTCATGGCCATTGTTTTTCGCGAGTTTTAAATCCACGGTGCACGACAATTCATCGCTGTCAGATTCGGAGAAATTGTATTACCTTTTAGGCAAACTGACAGGTAAGGCGCAGACCGCTTGCGCGGGTATTACGCCTTGCGCAGAAAATTATAATTTGTTATTACAAACGCTTATCGATAAATACGATGATAAAAGATCGCTCGCATCTACCTACTTAGATCAGCTATTAGAATTTAAATCACAAACTTCTACATCCGCGTATAATTTCGATTTATTTATCGATAAATTTGTTACAGCCTTTCGAGGTCTAAAAAACTTAAAAATTCCAGACTTAACAGATTATATTATTTTACATCTCGCGCTTAAAAAATTAGATTCCGATACTGTACGTACGTTCGAACGGCTGGGTGATTCATCCAAGATACCTACCTTCGATAGCCTGGTTGAGTTTATTACAAACCAATCTAAAATACTACAACGTTCGTGTCCAGCTAGTAATAATAAAAATATTGTCAGTCGTGGCCGTCCTAGTAGTAATAATAACGCTTTGCAAAAATATTCATTTCTCACTACACTTAATAATTCCACAAATAAATGCTTATGTAAAAATATAACCCATCAACATTTATTTAAATGTCCGCAATTAATTCAAATGTCGCCAGAGGAACGCTTTAAATTAATTAAAGAACGCAACGCGTGTGTTAATTGTTTAAGCATTAACCACAAAGTATCATCGTGTAATTCTAATACAAACTGTAGATCCTGTAATCAAAGGCATCACACATTACTTCATTTTTCTTCCTCGGATTCGAACCGTGGTACGTCCCGCCGCGCGCCTAACCATTCCGCCACTGCGCCGCAGAAGACTGCACTCGCGCAGACCGCGCAGTCGCCGCTAGCGTGCTCCACTACTCCGCGCAATGAAGTATCGTTATGTACGACATCCACTGCCGCGTTACATTCCACCACGAATAATACTCACTACAACGAACAACGCCAGCAATGTATTACGCACAATACAGTTTTGCTAGCCACGGCCCAGGTTATTGTATATGATAGTTCGGGTCAACCACATACAGTGAGATGTTTGTTAGATACTGCTTCTAATTGTCATTTTATTTCGGCGAGTTGCGCTAAGCGTTTAAATATTCATTTAAATAATATACCTTACACTATAGTTAAGGGTATAGGTGGTTCAGAAAAGGCTATACAGGGCTCAGTTTCGTTACAATTTTACTCTAAATATAATTCAAATATTAAATTCGATGTTTCCGCGTTAGTTGTAGATCACATTACAGATAATTTGCCATCTGCATATATAGATAAATCCGCGCTTTCTTATTTAAATAATTTACCGCTCGCTGATGATACGTTCGCAACACCGAGCCCCGTCGACATTTTGATCGGTGCTTCGCTGTTTACGCATTTATTATTGCCCGGCGCCATGCACAGCAACACCGCCGCGCCGCCCGCTATCAATACCGTACTCGGTTACGTAATTATGGGTTCCGTACCCACGCTTCATCCCGCTTACGCTCAGTCGACATTGACTTCATGCTGCGCCATAGTGCACAGAGATAAAACTGTCACTATTGACGATTTAATAAAGAAATTTTGGGAGCTCGAAGAGCTTTCTTGTCCGCCCGTTCAGTGTCAGGATGACATTGAATGCGAAGAATTTTACCGCACTACTACTGAGCGAGATTTTATCGGTAGATATACCGTCGCTTTACCGTTTTCGAAGATTTTTTTTCGTTAGGTAATTCTTTCGAAACCGCACGCAAACGTTTTTTGTGCTTAGAGAGAAAACTCGAAGCATCCCCCCAGCTGAGGATGTCTTATGATGACGTAATGCACGAGTATTTAGATAAAAAATATTTATCACCCGCGCCTACTGATGACCATGATAATTCTCTTTTTCCTACTTATATGATCCCGCATCATGGCGTCATCCGTGACGACAAGTCCACGACAAAATTACGCGTCGTTTTAGATGCCAGCTGTAAAACTTCTTCTGGCATATCCTTAAACGATATTCTTCATAGCGGTGCTAATCTGCAAGGAGATTTATTTCAAATAATATTAAATTTTAGACTATTCGCTGTCGCTCTTACCGCAGATTGTAAACAAATGTTTTTACAAATTTCTGTCCGTGAACAAGATCGCCGCTTTCAGCGCATCCTGTACCGCTTCGACCCACGGGAACCTCTCGCTGTGTATCAGTTCAATAGGGTATGCTTCGGTTTGAAGTCTAGTCCCTACCATGCATTGCGTACCGTCAAGCAGCTCATAACTGACGATGGAGATAAATACCCGAGAGCCCGCGAAGTCGCTACTACGTCACTTTACACGGACGATTTAGTGTTCTCGACGCAAACTGAACATGAAGCGCTCGCCACCGCTCAAGAACTTATCGCCCTGTTCAAGGGAGCTCAATGGGACTTGCTTAAGTGGAGTAGCAACTCCTCAAATGTTCTAAATAATATTCCCGCTTCGCATAGGCATCCTTGTGAGGTTGAATTCGATAAATCCGATCAACATAAAATTCTGGGGTTGCGTTGGTCTAACAACACAGATACTTTCTTTTTCATAATTTCTCCTCCCGATGAGAAGTGTACAAAACGTGCTATACTTTCAACGATCGCTCGGTTGTGGGATGTTATGGGCTTTGTAGCACCCACTATCCTTTACGCTAAACTGCTGATCCGACAGCTCTGGCTTTTAAAGTTGGATTGGGATGAAGTGCCGCCTCCCAATATTATTAAATCATGGAAACAGTTTTGTTCCGAATTAACATCACTTAATAAATTAAAAATACCGCGTTACTTGGGAGTAGCCGACGGCACAGAAGTCACACTTCTAGGCTTTGCGGACGCCAGTGAGCTGGCATACGGTGCAGTTGTATACTTACATGTACACTCCGGGAACGAGAACGCCGTACAGCTTGTTTGTGCGAAGTCCAAGGTGGCGCCTATGAAAACGCTATCTGTTGCGCGTCTTGAACTTTGTGCAGCTGTACTTTTGTCTAAATTACTTCGCATTGTCTTTGATAATTATAACCCGCGGTACAAAATGAATATTTACGCATTTTCTGACTCTAAGGTCGTGTTATATTGGATTAAAAGTTCACCGCATCGCTGGCAAACATTCGTAGCGAATAGGGTTGTCACATTAAATGACAACATATCCGCAAGTAATTTTTATCACATCTCGGGAGCAGAAAATCCCGCAGACTGTCTTTCCCGCGGTTTAACGCCTAATAAATTAATCACGCACCCCCTGTGGTTCCATGGGCCACAGTGGGCTTCGCTTGTGCCGTCCCAGTGGCCTATTAATGAACTGGACGGAGTTTCTGGTGACAATATCCCAGAACAAAAAATTCTGTCGTTCAATACTTTCACAGCGCCAGAAGAAAATATTATATACGCTCTCGCAACCCGCATGTCTTCTTGGCCAAAATTATTGCGCTCGCTAGTATATGTTTTTAGATTTTTAAAATTACTTCCCCGCACTAAATCCGCAGGTGTCACCCAGAGTGACCTCGAATTTGTCGAAAGTAAGTTACTTCGCGTTTTGCAATTAAAATATTTCGCTGACGATTTTCATAATTTAAATAAATCTAAACCTTGTTCAACCGCTTTACAAAGATTAAAACCATTTCTAAATGACGGACTCATTCGGGTAGGAGGTCGTCTCTCATATTCCGAATTGAGCCATTCGCAAAAACACCCTATTATTTTACCGCGTCACGATCACATTGTCGATCTGTTGATAGATTATTATCATACAAAATATTTACACGCCGGACCGGAGCTCTTAATGTCTTTACTGAGACAAAAGTTCTGGATTTTATCCGCCCGACGTTGCGTACGCAGTCGAGTTCACAAATGCAATAGGTGCTTCAGACTGAAACCGCGCTCCGCACCTCCTCTTATGGCTGATTTACCTAGCAGTAGGGTTACGCAGTCCATAAAGGCCTTCACGCATACAGGCTGCGACTACGCAGGCCCTGTATCTTACACGCCAATAAGACGTCGCGGCGCTAAAAGTCACAAGGCTTATCTGTGTATCTTCACGTGTCTAACTACTCGCGCTGTACACATTGAAATCGCTTCAGATTTAAGTACGCATAGCTTTCTAGCCGCGTTAAAACGCTTTCTCGCACGACGTGGTCCCGTACAATATTTGTACTCGGACAACGGTAGAAACTTTGTAGGGGCACGTTCGTATTTAAAAGAACTTTATAATTTTCTTAACAAAGAATATAGTTCACATTTTGAAGAGGAGTTAGTAGAAAATCGCATTACGTGGAGGTTTATACCACCTGCGTCTCCACATTTCGGTGGATGTTGGGAGAGCATGGTTAAGGTAATCAAAACGCATTTATTTAAGGTTATAGGTCAACAGCTTCTTTCTTACGAAGAATTAAATACAATTCTCGTACAGATAGAAGGTCTGTTGAATTCGCGACCACTGACCGCACTTAGTTCAGATCCGTCTGAACCTATGGCTTTAACTCCTAGCCATTTCCTACACACTGTTTCTTTAAATTCATTTCCTGCGCCAGACGTAGAACCAGATAAACTTAATTTGCTTCAGAGACACTCATTATTAAATAAATTATTATTATTATTTTTTTTTTTTATGTCATTAAGTTGACAGACAAGCAGACGGGCCACCTGATGGTAAGTGGTCACCGTCGCCTATGGACATTTGCAACACCAGGGGAGTTGCCAACGCGCTGCCAGCCCTGAAGGACTCTTTTGACGCCATTTTTGAAGAACCCCATATTGTAGCACCGAGGGAACACCTCAGAGGGAAGTTCGTTCCACAATTTACACGTTCTGGGCAGAAACGAACGAGAAAACCGCACCGTTGAGCACTGCCAGGTGTCCAGTCGGTGAGGGTGAAACTTCTCTCTTCGGCGGGTAGTACGGTGTAGAAAAAGAGACGGTGGTACCATGTCGAACAGTTCGACAGAGCACTCACCATTGTAGAGACGGTATAACACGCACAGACTACCAATATCTCTGCGCAGGCTCAGATGTTCGAGCCTGTCTGTAAGTCCCGGATCGTTAACAATACGAACGGCGCGTTTTTGTAGGGAGTCAAGTGGACCAAGCTGGTACTTGGGGGCTCCCGCCCACAAATGAGAGCAGTATTCCAGATGGGGCCGCACTTGGGCCTTATAAAGCTGTAGTAGCTGCCCCGATGTGAAATACTGCCTCGCTTTGTTAAGCACCCCCAACTTTTTGGATGCCAACTTGGTCTTACACTCAATGTGACTCCCAAATTGCACTTCGTTCGATATGTCAACGCCCAGGATACCGATACTCTTACCAATGGCAAGCGGAGTGCCCTGGAACTGTGGTGCTACAATGAATGGGGTTTTTTTTTTAGCGGTGAACGCGCAGACTTGTGTCTTCTAGGGGTTGAACTGCACTAAATTGAGTCGACCCCAATCTGAGACCCGCTCCAGAGAGTGCTCGACTTCAGACACAAGTCTAGTCCTGCTTTCCTCGATAAGTGTCCGAGAGGCATTTGCACGGCTTGTATAGTGTGCATCTCCCGTGCTATCATCCGCATAGCAATGAAAATTGGAGTTTTGCTCCAACATTTCATTGATATGCAGAAGAAAAAGCGTGGGAGATAGCACAGAGCCTTGCGGCACACCAGCGTTGATAGGTAGTCTGTCTGAGCGTTGACCGTCAACTAAGACCTGTATAAAACGCTCAGACAGAAAACTGGCTGTCCAGTTGCATAGCCTCTCGGGAAGACCGTAAGATGGCAATTTCGCGAGAAGTGCCCCGTGCCAGACCCGGTCAAAGGCCTTAGCAATATCCAGGCTTACAGCCAATGCCTCCCCACTCTTGTCCAAGGCGTGAGACCAATAGTGCGTGAGATATACTAGAAGATCACCAGCAGATCTGCCTTGACGAAAGCCATATTGGCGGTCACTGATCAGCTGATGATCCTCCAGGTACTGCAGCAGCTGTGTATTGATCACACGCTCCATGACTTTGCAGAGTAGGGAGGTTATTGCTATGGGCCTGTAGTTGGCCGGATCACTGCGATCCCCTTTTTTGGGTATCGGATGCACAAGGGCTGTCTTCCACGCAGACGGTACTTTTCCATGATCGTAAGAAAGCGAGAACAGGCGCGTCAGAACGGGGGTCAGCTCGGGAGCGCACATCTTCAACACCACTGCGGGGACGGAATCCGGCCCACTCGACTTCTTGACGTCAAGGGATAACAGCGCTCGCCTGACGTTCTTCTGAGTGAATTTGACGTCAGGCATAGAGCTTTCACAGCGCGAGATGGTAGGCGCTGTGTTACCCATGTCATCAAGAGTCGAGTTTGAGGCAAAGAGGCTGCCCAGGAGATCGGCTTTCTCTTTTGCCGTGTGGGCCAGGCTATCGTCAGTTTTTCGCAGTGGTGGGAAATATGACCGACAAAAATTCTTTTCGATAGCTTTGGCAAGAGACCAGTAGGCACGGCTCCCAGGAGAATGCCTCATTAGCTTCTTGCCAACTCTAACGACATGCTTGGACTTTGCTCTGGCTATCCGCAGCTTTGAGGACCTGGCGGCAGCGTTGAGTACTCTCTTTAGGTCGGAGGCATTTGGATCCTTGCAGGCGTGAGCCACAGTCCAGGTTCTGTAAGTCTCCTGCTTATGGTTAGAAGCCACAGCACAAGACTTATCGAACCAGGGCTGATACCGTCCGCCAATGGATACAACAGAGTGCGGGATGAAACAATCCATACCCTGGTGTATCACATCGGTTACAGCTTCGGCGCACGTGCTCGGATCTTCCGACGAGAAACAAAGCTGCCTCCATGGGTAGGACGACAGGAACTCCCTCAGTCCATCCCAATCTGCTGACCTGTAATGCCACACTTGCCGTGTGGAGGAGGGCTGCAGAGGCGCCCGAACCGACAAGAGGGTTTTTGTACGTACCAAGCAGTGATCTGAGGATCCTAAAGGAGCCTCAACCACCACCTGATAGTTGGCAGGATGTGAGGTCAGCAGAAGATCCAGCAAAGAGGCGGTGTGGCCCTCGACATCTGGTATCCGGGTGAACCCGGTTACGACTTGTGTGAGACCATTAACCAGTGCAAAATCATAAGCTGTCCTTCCAGCGAAGTCAGTGATTCGGGAACTCAACCACTCCGTATGGTGTGCGTTAAAGTCGCCAAGAATCACCAACTCCGCAGAAGGATGCTGTTCAAGCACCGTGTCGACCACCTGTTGGATGTGCTCGAACATGCGAGCTGTCTCCCCGTCTCCGCTATAGGACCTGTACACGCACGCGTAAATTCGGTTGGAACCACCGTAATCTACGCGCGCCCACAATATAGACAGGTCCTTGTCTTCAAAATGGTCAAGACGGCGACAACAGACATCCTCTCTGACATACAGACATACCCCGGCGCGGCGAATAAAATTGTTCTCCAGAGTGTAGCCGGGGTAAGTAAGATATGCAGTATCGAGTGGAGAGGATATTTGTGTCTCCGTCAGAAAGAGTAGGGCCGGCTTAGCCGTTTCCAGATGAAGATGGACGGCGTTAAGGTTGGTATGTAAACCCCTAATATTGCACATGTCCACAGTAAATGTGGGGGGGGTGTCCGCTGAGAGAAGCCTAAATTTTTTCCTTTGTTTAACCATTTTTTTGTTTTTTTTTTTAAGCGTCGGGAAAGGGGAAGGATGATGTGTACCGCATTACTCACCCGACGAACAAAGTTGTCGGTGAATTAGATCATCTGCTCTCAGAGGTGGTGCAACTTACAAGTCCGTCAGAAATGGAACACCCCTACAGTTCCAATCACTGAAGGAACGGTTGTGGTCATAAACACAGAGAACGCTCCGCCCCTGGCGTGGCCTCTAGGTGTCGTCGACAAAATACACCCTTCCAAAGACGGCGTTACACGCGTGGTGTCGGTACGGACGACTAAGGGAACCTTCCTTCGTCCAGTGATCCGCCTGTGTCCTCTACCAAATCAGTAGGGTGACAACGTTTTCGCAGTAGCTTAGGTTAAGAATAATAAACGCATATAAGTACATATATATTTATTTTAATTTTCCAAACCGCTCTGACATATGTTATTTTATTCGCATAACGCTCATTATTTCTCACATATTTATTTATTTTTTCTTAAAGACGATCCTTTAAGGCCGGGGGGAAATGGTGGCGCCGCTTTCGGCAAAAATCGCTTGTAATTATACTTTGTCTCATCGCACCCGCAATACCCATCATTACCTATCCTTTTCCCTCTCGTGCACTGTCGCTTACCGCCTCGCAAACCGCGAGGACGCGAGTCGCCGCCAAATCGTTGACCTCAACGGACATACGTTTTTCGAAGTCCTCGCATTCCCGCTATCCCAAGTGTGTAGTGTGGTGACTGTTGTGCGCCTGATAAAACTTAACACCTAACCCACCGCGAGTGTCTGTGTGGTGTGCATTTGCTCCGGAAGGCTCTGTTGCCCGGGGACGCCTGGAGTTGCGCCAACGAGGTAAGTGCACGAGTTCCTTCCTGCTAGATCTCCTACATCTTCCGCAACCGCATGCCCTCGCGAGAGACAAGGCAACGCTTACATTGATCTAAAACATACAGTCCACTGCCCTTCAGGCGTGCCGCTGAGCTACCTACCAGTGATAAATAAAATGATTGTACTTATCCAATATATTATGATAAACTAAGCAAGGAGGAGATTCAAAGGAATTTGTAGGATTAGGATTATATGAAATGAATTTTGTAAATATGGAAATAACAGCAATATATTAATAATGGCAACCCTTGAAACATCCCACTGCTGGGCACGCGTCTCTCCCCTTTGGGGGAAGGCCTGGGGGTTACTCCACCACGCTGCTCTAATGCGGGTTGGTGGATTACGGGTTGTTGGGGCCAACCCGCTGTCTGTTGTTTTCAAACCGTCCATAAGGTCTCCGACAAGGTTTAACGACTGCTATCTATCGATTACAACCGGGACCGACGGCTTAACGTGCCCTCCGAAGCACGGAAACGCGCATTTTAATTTGCCACTAGCGGTCACCCATCACACACTCGACCGCGCAAGTGATCTACACCAGCCGCGGGGCCATCTGCACTTCAAACAGCATATTATGCCTATAATAAACATCATTAATACCTGACTTTGATATAAAAAAAAGTTTACCTTTTATTAGAACATGGCTACTCCCCTCCGGTCCGGTCCGCGGCCGGTGGCCCGTGTTGCTCTATGGCATATTATCAGACTAATATGAAAAACACGACAGAAAAAAAATATTTTTAATTCACTCAAACCAAAAAGATCACACAATCAATAACGGTGAGTAAAACAATATCAATTTTATTCAAACCGATCTCACCAGTGTGAATGAATTGAAATTTTGAACTGTAGCCAAAAAGAAATAGCGTTTGAAATAGCGCCAAAAATATACGTTTATTTACGTGCACGGTAACATAACAACTTAGGTAACTACAATAAAATTATCATAAATCCAGTAACAGGAGACCATCACATTGTCATTACTGCTTTTCAATAAACGCACTACCAAAAATATTTCATTAGTCTTATATAGGGCTTATATAAAACGTAAAAAACGTAACTTCACGCCTGTAATCCCCGAAGGGATAGGCAGAGGTAAATGCATGCATTCAATCATATTTACATGCAAACACCCACGATTCCCCGGGTACCTTTTGGCCCATGTAACAGGTGGCAAGCCTGTTGCCATCTCCGGGCACATTACCAAACTCCAAGGTACTGGGAAACTTCCAGAAAATGGAAAAATTCCCAACGGAACCAGAAATAAAGAATTTTAAACCGTTATCTCTGATAGTCCCCGACCCGGGAATCGAACCCAGGACCCCCAGCATGGTAGCAGGCAGGGCTTATGTAAATTAGCTGAGTAAATCGATTATTAGTACTGTAGCGCCTTATTTATCTTCAATTTTTAATTTATGTATTGAGCAGGGAATCTTTCCGGATTTGTTAAAACTGAGCAAAGTCGTACCATTATTTAAATCAGGGGATAGTAAAGACCCGAATAATTATTGGCCGGTATCTGTTCTTCCCGTTATTAGTAAAGTTTTCGAGAAAGTGATACTTAATCAATTGCTGCAGCACCTTAATAAAAATAAGATCTTACACCACCAACAATTTGGTTTCACAAAAGGTTGTAATACAATTGATGCCGGTGTTGCTTTACTTAAACATATTTATAAAGCTTGGGAAGATTAGCAGGATGCTATAGGAATCTTTTGCGACCTTTCAAAAGCATTTGACTGCGTGGACCATAATACGTTAATGTGCAAACTTGAGCACTATGGCCTTGGATGTAAAGCCCTTCGACTTATTAAATCATATCTAGAAAACCGGGAACAGAAAATACAAGTTAACGGAGTAAAATCACCAGGCTCTAAAGTAGAAATGGGTGTACCACAGGGCTCGATATTAGGTCCATTTCTGTTTTTAGTATATATAAATGATTTGCTCCATTTGATGCCCATCAGTGAGCCTAAAACAATTTTATTTGCCGATGATACCTCGCTGGTCTTTAAAGTGAATAGAAAAGAACCAAATTATGATACTATTAATAAAGCCATACAAGAAGTACATAATTGGTTTACAGTAAATAATCTTGCATTAAATAGTAAAAAACTAAATGTATTCGTTTTACTCTTCTAAATGTCAAAAGTAAAGAAGGGGAAATATTCTTCAACAATGATAAAACACAATTTGTTAGTGAAGCTGTCTTCTTGGGTATAACGCTTGATTCAAAATTGCAATGGGGTCCTCATATTAAACTGTTAGGAAAACGTCTAAGTTCTGCTGCTTATGCCGTCAGGAAGACTAGACAGTTAACGGATGTCGACACTGCGAGACTTGTTTATTTCAGCTACTTTCACAGCGTCATGTCCTACGGTATTTTGTTGTGAGGTCGGGCAGCTGAAATTGATTCAATATTTATATTACAAAAGAGAGCTATTAGAGCGATATATAACTTAAATAGTCGTGACTCCTTGAAATAATTATTCTAGCAAATAAATATAAAGACGGTCCCTTGCCACTATATTTATGAAAATATATTGTATGCTAGGAAAAACTTGCACTTATTTAAGAAAATTAATGACATACATACTTATAATACCAGAAATAAAAATAAATTAGTATTTCCAAGTTTTCGCCTATTGAAAACACATAAATGTTTCTTAACATGTTGTATACAGTTTTATAACAAAATTCCGTCCAACATTCTTGAACTTACAGATAATAAATTCAAGTCATGTATTAAACGCACACTATGTAAAACGTACTATAAACTCGATGACTATCTAAAGGATAGAGATGCCTGGACAAATGCTGGTCTAGCTCCACAAGACTAAACAATAATTTTGTGAAATGAATGTGCATTGTACTTGATATTGTAAAACATAGTTATAAGTTTCATATTGTGAAAATAGTTTTAAGGAACATATTTTGAAAAGACCCTACTGAGTTTTGTTTTGGCAGGTTTGTTCTCAGTAAAGTGGGCTTTGGAACTCTGCCAGTGAACGACAAAGAATGTCCCATATTTTTTTTTTTAGTCTTATCTTGCCGTTTGTAAAAGAGAGTATGGAACATTCTGTTGATACCTATTTTTATTATTAAGTATTTTTGGACTATTATTAATTTATTTACTTTGACATATTAATCAACGTATCGTTTGTTATTCGCTTTAATTTTATATTTGTAATTTGACCTGTCACAAGCAAATTCTATTGTTTCCAAGTGATTAAATGAATTTTTGAGTTTGAGTTTGAATTAGCGAATCACCTCTTGCAGGCAGCTTCTGTACATCAATCCCAACGACATTTGTTCTACAGGAAGGTAACAGACAAGCATGCTTAAGTTCACATAGATGTTTAATGGTGACTGTATCCTACAAAAAAATCTACACAAAAACTTAAGGTCATAATGGAGATGCGTTGCCACCCGTGAGACCTTGTTATGTCTCTGTGATAGTTATTACGGGGCGATACGTTACCGTCAATAGTGCTAAACATTACCATTTCAGAAGCACGCATGGCCCCGCGGCTGGTGTAGATCGTAAGCGATCGACTCGGTTAAGCGCTAGTGGCAAATTAAAATTGCACATTTCCGTGCTTCGGAGGGCACATTAAGCCGTCGGTCCCGGTTGCTATCGGTAGACAGCAGTCGTTAAAAATTGTCGGAGGCCTTATGGGCGGTTTGAAAACATCCGACAGCGGGTTGGCCACTAACCCGTATCTCCAACAACCCGCATTGGAGCAGCGTGGTGGAGTATACTCCAGACCTCCCCCCGAAAAGGGTAGAGACTCGTGCCCAGCAGTGGGACGTATAATGGGTTGCCATTAGTATTACCATTTGGCGGCTAGATAAGATAATGCGGTGGTGCCCTCGCCCTCGAGAGCTAACACTGGAACCACCTATAATGTTATTATCCCATGATAAAATAATTGATGCAAAAAAAAACACCTTTGTTCTAATATTATTATCATAAAACGTTTCTACAACATGTATTGGTCCTCGGTCCTTTCAGAATTAATCAAGGGTATCTGAATCAATATTAATAACCTTTATTATAATTGCCTTTTGATGTATCCCGGAGAAGCCTGTCAAATCAAAGCTGAACATTATGTTATAATTATGTGAACATAACACGTCATTAGGTAATGCTTAGATCTTTTGTTCTTGCGACGTACATTCCACCAAAATCATTTTCAATGTGAAATACATAGAATTATATCGCCTCTATGGTGAATAATGCTAAGAGCCGACCATACGGCTCGCACAGTAATTTAGGTAATAATCTCCTCCAGACCGAATTTCAGTCACAGCGGCCAATCTCAACGGAGACTAGCTAACTGCGCGGGAAATTTACTGATGGTAGAGCTCCAGTGACAGAGCTCGCGGGCGTAGGCACCACCGCATTAACTTATATACTGTTCCGGTCATGAGAGTGAGGGAATAGAGAGTGCAGCTGAGTTTGCGCATACACTTGTGCACTATAGGTGTATATTTTTTTATGGAAGTGGCAAACAAGCATACAGTTCATATTGATGTTAAGTGATGACTGCAGCCTATAGATACTCGCACAATGACCAAAGGTCGAAATGCAGATGCGGTGTTACTTCTGTGTGGCGGAAATTACAGGGCCGTAAATTACCACCTGACCAAAGCATGATAGTGCTGAACACTGCCATTTAGCGGCAAGAATATCAGATAATGCGGTGGAGCTCCATCACCAGTAATAATTGTTTGCCGTTGGTCTGTTAACTGACTGGGCTAGTGGAAGAATTCTTTTCCAGTAGGAGAAAATTCTTTTGCTGTGCCCTCCCCCCCAAAGATCCCTCGGTTTTCACGTCTCAACGCCAGCACTATGGTGCTCAAGTTAGATTTTAAGCCATTCAAAACTTCGTAACTCTGCTAACAATAAATTCGCAATAAAATATTAAAAAAAAAAATACGATGTTTGTATGAAAATTCCATAAAAAATATTAGTCTGCAAACTTTTTGATTACTTTCACGACATAAAAATATACCATTGGTTGGTCAAATAGCAGAAAATTGGTGCGACGATTAAGTACAAACAAATATTATATCCATCCCTGTCTAACGTATACAAATGTATAAGGACGGAAAAGTGTTTAACTTAGCAATCTCGCTGCGTGCTTGCTTAGCTGATTATTTTGGATTGAGAGTGGAATATCTGTAAATATTATCCGTCAATATTAGAGTTAAGCTGGACGTAATCGTATTTTGGGTACCTATATTATTTACGTAACTTCACGCCTGTAATCCCCGAAGGGGTAGGCAGAGGTAAATGCATGCATTCAAGCATACATGCAAACACCCACGATTCGCCGGTTACGTTTTTGGCCCATGTAACAGGTGGCGAGCCTGTTGACATCTCCGGGCACATTACCAGTCTTTGAGGTACTGGGAAATTTCCAGAAAATGGAAAAATCCCAATAGAACCAGAGATAAAGGCTTTTTCACTATTATCTCTGATAACCCCCTACCCGGGAATCGAACCCAGGACCTCAGCGTAGTAGTAGTGGCCTGCTACCACTAGGCTACCGAGGCAGTTATATTATTTCAGTAGGTATAAACTGGTGGTAGAGTTCCAGTGACGGAGCTGACTGGCGTAGGCACCACCGCATTACCTAATATTTGTTTTTGTTTTTGTGTGTTTCTCGACTAAGCGCCAAATAAACGCCTTTCTTCTTAATATACTTGCCGCTAAATGGTAGTGTTCAGCACTATCGTGATCCGGTGAAGTGGTAATGATCGGCCCTGTAGTTTTTGGCACTGAGGCATAACACCTTCGGCCTCAGGTATGGTAACGCATCTGAATCCTGACCTTGGTCTTTGTGTCAGTGTCTATAGACCGCAGGAATCACTTTCGTTGCATAAAAAAAAATAATAAGTATCATGAAAGGCAAAAAGAAAAATATTGAAAATTTTAAAGATAAATGTAATTTTAATATACTGGGGAAGCGCCCGACTTTTTGCGAAAAAACGTGATATCTCGGTAAATATAAATACGATATTGATAAATTATGGATATAAATTTTCCTCTTAAAACAATTATATCCAACATTTTAGACAGGAACAAAACCCGTTCACAACTTTCCGAAATTAGCGCATACATACAAACAGAGAAAATGGAGAGACTTTACTTTAAAATGCAATGAGATGAGATGAAATGAGATGAGATAGGGATAAATTACCTAGTTGGAGCTTAGCTGGAGTTGGATTTATTTTTCTTTGAATTTTAACTAACGTACCTACCTACCTAATATGCGATGTGTAAATGTTACTACGAATTATTAGTATTACGATTAAAATCCAGTCAAGTGCCAGTTCCGTTCTCACAAAAAGCATACCGTGCAAGTTTTGCTACCTATTTATATTAAGTGTCGTAGTGCCGCTAAATGGTAGTGTTCAGCACTATCGTGATCCGGTGAGATGGTAATTTACGGCTTTGTAATTTCCGGCACAAAGGTGTAACACCTTAGGCCTCAGGAGTGGTAACGCATCTGCATTTTGACCTTGGTCTTTGTGTAAGTGTCTATAGGCTGCAGTTATCGCTTAACATCAATGTGAACTGCAGGCTTGTTTGCCACTTCCATTACCTACATTAAAAAAGGCACACGGTGCGGTGTTGCTGAACACTTGTATTTTGCAGCAGATAGATTAGGTAATGCGGGGGTGCCTACGCCCTCGAGCTCCATCACTGGAGTATAAAAAAAAAAATCGCTTACACTCACAGCCCCACAGTAGGTATAAACCTGTGTCGTGGGTGCCGTTGTAAACAAACAACATATTTTTTATTTTTAAAGCAAAATGAAAGAAAAAATTGTCTTCAGGCGAGACTCGAACTCGCGACCTACTGGGAATCTAGTCCAGCCGCTCCTCCAACTGAGCTACTGAAGCCCTTAGTTGGAGGAGCGGCTGGACTAGATTCCCAGTAGGTCGCGAGTTCGAGTCTCGCCTGAAGTCAATTTTTTCTTTCCATTTTTCTTTAAAAATAAAATATATTTCACAAGCATGTGTTAATGCGAAATAATATAAAAATAAACAACATATTATTATGCACTAACGCCCGAAACAAATATCTGTAGGCCATACAAATATTTGTCCCGTTGCGAGGATCGAACCCGCGACCCTTTGAATCCAACGATCATCTAACACCGCTAGACCAGCCGGGTCGTCAATAACTTTTAATTTGCAACTACATTACCAACAGATTGGGCAATAGACACGGCCCAAAAAGGTTTACAAATAATATCTCATTTATCACCCTTTGGGCGAGGAAAAAACAAATTTCGAATAAGTACATGACTATGTTTTCCCATAGAGCAACGCGGGCCACCGGTTGCGGCGGACCGGAGGGGAGAAACCATAGCGCTTATTACCGATGGAAAACAGTCTGTCATTTTTTGCGGGGGAAATGCGTATGACACATATACTACAAAAATCGTCTATTTCTATTACTACGCAACTCACACCTTGACTTTAACAAAATACAAAACAATTTCACGCACACATTTAAACATCTAGGCGACAGGCATAAGCCGAATTGGGCTTGTACTTTGACAGAGGGGAAAACCTGCATATGGCTACTCCCCTCCAGTCCGCCGCGGCCGGTGGCCCGTGTTGCTCTATGTGTTTATCCCTTTCAATCGGCTGGATAGATTTTATAAATGAGATGTCGTTAGACATGTCCTGATTTCGGGTATGACGTAAATTACAGTGCGGCAAAAAATAGGGGCTGAAACCACATTATCTCGTAAACACTTTTTCCTTCACCTAACTAGTGTAAGACGGCGATGTTGATAAGAAAGGATATATCTTAGGTTTTTAACTTCTATTGATTTTAGAAAATGGCTCGCGCATGTACTAATGTTTACTCGAAATAGAAGCCTAGTTATGCTCAATGCTCCTTCACTAGCCTAAATCATACTTTTATTTTTCTCAACACTTCGGCAACGTAAATATTCGACAGCGACAGTGAAAAGGATTGAATGTATGTAATTACCTCTGCCTATCTCTTTACAGAATACAGGTGTGAATTCGTCCTGATTATCCCTGATCCCCAGGCAAATATAGCTATCAGGTTTTATATAACTTTGGGAGGATCCATTATCAGTAATTTCATTATCATACAAATCCGACCTTGTCGGTCAAGGCCTTCGTTTTTGTTGATAAAAGGTGCAACATTGTTAGTAGCTTACATAATTATTCAAGGTCCAATTTGAACCCCGGACCTTTGTCAGGCTTGCGCGTGGACATGGGAGGTCCAACACGTAGAGACTCTTTCGAGAATTTTGATCTACTTTGTAATGGCTTATATTCGGCGGGACCTCTCTCTGGCTGCATCAATAGTTTAAACAGACACAGACAGACCCCGCAGAATAGATGAGACTATTGTATTGATGAACGACTCGCCAAACTTAGGGCTATGTATGTGGATGAACTGGGGGGACTAGCTGGCTGGGCCTATGGAGTGAGATCCGGCACCTGCCTATATTCAACATCTCACTTATTATCTTACTAGCTGAGCCCGCGATTTCGTTCGCGTGGAATAATAACATTGGGGAGCATTTTTTGGATATACCTGTTAATTTTGGATCAAACGAAAACATTTATGGATAGCTAATAAAATCTGTTTTACATTAATACCTACTTCTCTTAAAATGCCACCAACGCCATTAACGACACCAACGCCACCACCACCCACGCAAGCAACGCCAGTAAGGCCACCAATGTCACCATCGCCACCAATGTCACCAATGCCACCAACGCCACAATCGCGATCAACGCCACTAACGCCACCAACGCCACAAATGCCATCAACGCCACCAATGTCACCAACGCCTCAAACACCATCAACGCCACTAATAATAATATAATAATATTTGTAGCGAGAAGGGATTTGACAGTTTTGAGTGAAGATTAATTTGAGTGCTGTATATGATAACATATTAATAAGCTTCAAGCCCACGCAGAGGGCAATGCACAACATCTGGTATTGCTGTCATTTGTGGGCTGCAGCTCCCAAATACCAGCTTGGTCCACTTGACTCCCTACATAAACGCGCCGTTCCGCCATTGCTATTGCAATGCTATAGCAATGGCGGAACGGCGCGCATCGCATGCTATCGCATTTGAAAAAAGCTGGGTACAAAAAAAAGCTCGATATTTGGGTACCTCACGAGCTCACTGAAAGAAACCTAATGAACCGTGTACTCATTTGTGATTCTTTATTACGACGTAATGAAACCGAATCATTTTTGAAGAAGCTGATAACTGGTGATGAAAAGTGGATCACGTACGACAAGAACGTGCGAAAAAGGTCGTGGTCAAACTCCGGTCAGGCTTCACAGACTGTGGCGAAACCCGGGTTAACTCGCAATAAGGTGATGTTGTGTGTGTGGTGGGATTGGAAGGGTATTATTCATTATGAGCTATTACCACCAGGCAGGACTATCGATTCTGAACTCTACTGCGAACAACTGATTTGATTAAAGCAAGAAATTGAGAGAAAACGACCGGAATAGATCAACAGAAGGGGTGTGGTGTTTCATCATGATAACGCTGACCTCACACATCTATAGCCACTCAGCAAAAATTAAGAGAGTTTGGCTGGGAGGTGTTAATGCATCCGCCGTATAGTTCTGACCTTGCACCTTCAGATTTCCACCTGTTTCGGTCTCTTCAGAATTCTTTATGCAATGTTTAGGTTAACATCACGAGAGGACTGCCAAATCCACTTGTCGCGGTATTTTGATGAGAAGTCCCAAAATTTTTATAGCAATGGGATCATGTCCCTACCTACAAGATGGCAAAAGGTTATCGAACAAAATGGTACATACATACATTAGTTAAATTTAAATAAACTATATTAAAAAATGTTTTGAATTATCTTAAAAAATGCGAAGAAACTTTTTCCCTAACCTTTATATATATAGATGGATAATACAACGATAAACACAGTAATTTAGCAGCCCGATCTTAGACTCTAATATCGTTGGCAACCATCGACGATACGACGCAACTTCGATGTTGGCAAGTAATTAATCAAGCGGAAAATTCGACAAAGCCTATTTGACGCTTTTTTAGCGACCCCACAGAGAGAATATGAGATAACGTCGTGTCACTCATAATATGAATTTATATTTTTTGCGCTCTCATATTGACGGTAATTGTTTTTCATTATTATATTGTGATGTCGATACATGCGTGGCAGAAAAATGGTTGATTGGTGCTGGAAATTAATATGAGTCCAAGATCCGAATCTTTTTTGTTTGAATATTGTTTTTATCAAATTTCATACATAAATAAAGACGCATTCATTGCATGTATTGCCATATCAAAATATGACATGGAATAAAAATAAATGCAGTATGTTTTGTTGCAGTTTGTTAACCAATAAAATGTGTTTGACATTAACGGTCTTATTCATAACAAGTTATAACACCTCTAAGAGCTCGCTTTAGTATTCTTCAAGAGAAACGTTATTTTTAATAGCATTTTAGCGCTAAAGCACTCTATAAACCCACTTTAAAGTTATAGAGCCCCAGAACCTTACTATAACAGTGCTATAAGGACAAAAGATGGCCGACATTCAACAGCTGATTGTTGAAATTAACGCCCTTTGTATTGTTCCACCTGAGGCCCGTGGTCGTCGCGAGCGGTCGTTTGACGTCATAAATAACGTCACTGACCGCATTGCACTCCGATCCACCAATATTTTGTGCTTTCACCAAAATGGCAATTTCAGCGGTCTTGGTCGCGGTGATTAATTTTGTTTGCGGTCGATTAATGGAACGAAGCTAGGAAGTACGCGCGATTTTTATAACATGATTTTATGTCACCTCTAACGCTGATTTTTTTCCTTTTATACGAAATAAGGTCATTTTCACACGTAATTTGTAGACAATTTGGCGTTTCCTTGCATTTTGACTATTAGCAGAATTTTGTCAGGGTGAAACTTGTGAAAAACATATTTTGAGGCAACGCATTCAAGGCACGTTTGTTTATGTATGTAAATTGATAAAACAATAACTGTTTTATATTAATTGTTTGATATTATTTCGCATTAACACATGCTTGTGAAATATATTTTATTTTTTAAAGAAAAATGGAAAGAAAAATTTGACTTCAGGCGAGGCTCGAACTCGCGACCTACTGAAGAGCGGCTGGACTAGATTCCCAGTAGATCGCGAGTTCGAGCCTCGCCTGAAGTCAAATTTTTCTTTCCATTTTTCTTTAAAAAATAAAATATATTTCACAAGCATGTGTTAATGCGAAATAATATCAAACAATTATTAAGGGTAAAAGCGACTTCTTTACGATATTCAATAAACTGAAAAGTCTATTATATCGGTTGCCTAACTAGCATAGTTGGTAATAGATGGCGCTACTGCTACCATAAAGCAATGCAATAGATGTGAAGGAAAGATTTGACAAATCGGGCAGGGCTTCAGTAGCTCAATTGGAAGAGCGGCTGGACTAGATTCCCAGTAGGTCGCGAGTTCGAGCCTCGCCTGAAGTCAAATTTTTCTTTCCATTTTTCTTTAAAAAATAAAATATGTTTTACATTATTTCGCATTAACACATGCTTGTGAAATATATTTAATTTTTAAAGAAAAATTGGAAAGAAAAATTTGACTTCAGGCGAGCCTCGAACTCGCGGCCTACTGGGAATCTAGTGCAGCCGCTCTTCCAATTGAGCTACTGAAGTCCTGCCCGATCTGTCAAATCTTTCCTTCACATCTATTGCATTGCTTTATGGTAGCAGCAGCGCCATCTATTACCAACTATGCTAGTCAGGCAACCGACATAATAGACTTTTCAGTTTATTGAATATCGTAAAGAAGTCGCTACTACCCTTAATAACTGTTTTACATAGATTTGACAGATCGGGCAGGACTTCAGTAGCTCAATTGGAAGAGCGGCTGGACTAGATTCCCAGTAGGCCGCGAGTTCGAGTCTCGCCTGAAGTCAAATTTTTCTTTCCATTTTTCTTTGATAAAACAATGTTTCATTCGTTGACAAATAGGTTAAAGTCAACCTAGACTCGGCTCTCCTACTCCTATTTGTCGTTGATGACAATTAATATCAATTTGACGGACTCGTATTATTTAATTTTGCTGTTTATCAAAGGGTGGGTTCATCGACGATACAACACAGCTTGGTGGTTCGACCAATTAATCACTCAAGTGACGTGTTTACGTAGATTTATCGAAAAATCCAACTCTACCTTGGTTGTGACAGAATTCTGAAAACCCCAGAATAACGAGATCAGTATGAATGCAACCTCGGTGTTCGGCATTTTTTTAATTAGATGTTGGTACAATGCATGGATCAGTAGATGAACATACTTTAATCACATAACTTGTTCTTTTTCTTTAGACTGTGTTTTAATTGTGTAATAATTATGTTTATGTCTACTGTGGAATTAGTAACCATTTTCATCCGCTACTTAAATCCTAAAAGCGTAGATTTTTTTAAAAGAGTAGCCTTTGACTTTCCCAGGGTATCGACCTATCTCTATCTCTATACTTATTAATATGAGTTCACCCGTTTTCAACAAATAAACAGACAGACTAACATGCAAATTTTTGCATTAATAATATTAGTAGTGAGAAGGGATTTGACAGTTTAGAGTGAAGATTAATTTGAGTGCTGTATATGATAACATATTAATAAGCTTCAAGCCCACGCAGAGGGCAATGCACTACCATTCCATAGACATTTTTCGGTTAAAATTATGATGATATAACTACAACTTCGCAGAATTTGCTGGTGATCTTCTAGTATATCTCACGCACCATTGGTAACACCCCTTTGACAAAAGTGGGGAGGCATTGGCTGTAAGCCTGGATATTGCTTAGGCCTTTGACCTGGTCTGGCACACGGCACGTCTCAGACAGACTACCTATCAACGCTGGTGTGCCGCAAGGCTCTGTGCTATCTCCCACGCTTTTCCTTCTGCATATCAATGAAATATTGGAGCAAAACACATTGAGTGTAAGACCAAGTTGGCATCCAAAAAGCTAAGGGTACTTAACAAAGCGAGGCAGTATTTCACTTCGGGGCAGCTACTACAGCTTTATAAAGCCCAAGTGCGGCCCTATCTGGTATTGCTGTCATTTTTGGGCTGGAGCTCCCAAATACCAGCTTGGTCCACTTGACTCCCTACATAAACGCGCCGTTCCAACATTGCTAACGATCCAGGATTTGCTGACAGGTTCGAACATCTGAGCTTGCGCAGAGATATTGGGAGTCTGTGCGTGTTGTACCGTCTCTACAATGGTGAATACTCTGCTGAACTGTTTGACAGACAAGCAACCATGTGTTCCCTAGGTGCTACAATATGGGGTTCTTTAAAAATGGCGTCAAAAGAGTGCTTCAAGGCCGGCAGCGCGTTGGCAACTTTCCTTTTGTTGCAAATGTTCATAGGCAACGGTGACCACTTTCGATCAGATGGCCCGTTTGCTTGTCTGTCAACCGTCAGACATAAAAGAAATCACATCCTCATACTTTCGGTGTTTGTGTACCTGCTATAGTGTATTTAGTTAAATAAGGCACCGTTTGTGTGTAAAACCCTTATGGAGTTAGGGTGAACCATATTTGTCTATTCACCACAGTTTGAAACTGTTTTCATAACATACAAACTGTATGCACAATTGGGAATGCTTGTCAGCTCCAGTCTATGCAAGTTTTAGTTGGAGCTGGAATGTTGAATTTCCTTTTACTGCTAATTTGATTTGCAACCTAAGTTTTAATATTTTGTTTCCTCTAATAATGTGGTGATAAATAAGCACAGAAAAATTGTAAATATAATTTTTTAAACTCCAATGGTTAGTTATTTAATAATATCAATTATTTTCTATATTGTGTAACTGCTTCAGTACCCTAGTGGTAGTAGACCACTTCTCCTACTCCTGGGTTCGATTCCCGGGTCAGGGACTATCAAAGATATCGGTATAAAATCCTTCATCTCTGGTTTTATTGGGATTTTTCAATGTACTGGAAGTTTCCGAGTACGTCACCGGCGAATTGTGGGTGTTTGCCTGTATACGGTAGTGTTGAGAAAAAAATAAGCTAGCGCATCTTAATTTATGTATCTAAGGGGTAAAAAAGCATGCAGCTTACATGGATGTAAAGTGATAACTGCAGCCTATAGACATCTAAACAAACATCAGAGGTCAAAATTGCAGATATGCTTCCACCCCAGAGAATTAAGTATAACTCGCCACGGATCTTTGGTACCTGAACCTCACGATGCCCCCCGGCAGCAAATGTCATTCAAAACCGCGACGCCACCGTTTAGGGCGGATTTCACTATATGCTTTGAGGACTGAGCTTAATAAAACGCAGTTTAACTTAAAATATGCATCCAATCTTATCACGAACAAGTGTCAAATAAAATTGGTGAAATACAAACACCTAGTGGTAATGAATTAGTTTAAGAACGTTAAACGCGTATTATGACGATGGTGACATCGGCCCTTAGACATCTTGTAGTAGTTATATATATAGTATTTATATATTATCAAAATGAACTTTGCCCTAGTTTGCCCTTTCATCAAATAAACATTAAAGTCATTCTATTGTAGTATCATGGAACATACTATATATAACGTTTCAAAGCGTGGGATACACAAGTTTCAGAACAAACAACATAAATTAGTAATGTTTTCAACATTAAACTTTAATCGGAAAGATGTTGACATGATATTTCAGTAACAACCACCAGTAACAATGATATTGTTCTGTTTTCAAACAAATGTTTGCATATCATATTATTTTGGTATTAGGGATGGCAATTTCTTACGATAAAGATCGATTTTTAAATCAATTTGAATTGAAATGTGTTAAAATGGATTATGATAATAAGTAATAATAATGGCAATTACGTGTGGTAGAGCTCCAGTGACGGAGCTCGCGGGCGTAGGCACCACCGCATTACCTAATATACTTGCCGCTAAATGGTAGTGTTTAGCACTATCGTGTTCCGGTCAGTTGGTAATGTACGGCCCTGTAATTTCCGGCACAGAGGCATAACACCTTAGGCCTCAGGAGTGGTAACGCATCTGCATTTTGACCTCGGTCTTTGTGTGGGTGTCTATAGGCTGCAGTCATCACTTAACATCAATGTGAACTGCATGCTTGTTTGCCACTTCCTATACAGAAAAAAAAAATTATACGTCCCTATGCTGGGCACGAGTCTATCCTCTTTTTGGGGGGAGGCCTGGAGTTTACTCCACCACGCTGCTCCAATGCGGATTGGTGGGTGATTTAAATTTGCCACTAGCGGTCACCCATCACACTACCCGACCGCGCCCGTAGTGCTTAATCGAGTAAATCGCTTATGATCTACACAAGCCGCCGGGCCATGCGGGCTTCTAAAATGGATTACATCAAAAAAAAAAAATAAGGGAAAAACATCCTGATTGCCTGAAAATCGTTATATTTTAGATTTGCTTCTTGAGTTTCAATTCATAACCGATTTCATATAATATAAAAATCACTGGATCGATCCAGTATGTAGTACTGGATTTGTCGATTAAAAGAATCGTATTTTTTGGTCAAATAAATCGATTTGCCGATTCATAGATAGCCATCCCTACTTTGTGTTTTATCTTATGTTTGTTCCAAAAGAGTTATCGTAAACATATTTGTTAACTTCGTGTCTTCGAAAACATTTCCAAAAACAATTTTGTCTTTGAAAGTCACTGCTAACTGGTTATTTAGATGAATTTATGATACGCCAACACTCAAATGGTAAGTACAATTTTATGTCAAGACAATAAAGGTGTCGGTGGTAAGTATACTTAAAGAGTACCTTCATAACAAAAAAAATAATTAACAGACTGACATTACCTTTTTGTGGTTTTCATTGAAGTCACGAGACGAGTAAACCGTGCGAAGCCGGGCCAAGCCTCTAGCTATTTAATCATAAACATTTTGTGTGGCGTGCTCCGCATCTCGAAAATCAACCGAGGAAGAGACGCATTTTCGGCCTTCAATTAAAATTGAAAATAATAGAAATAGAGTTTCTGAAGTCGGCATTTTTCTGCCTAATATAGAAATAACTTCTTTTTTAAAGTCTAACTGACTTACATATACCTACTGCTGAATGTCGTAAGTGATTAAATTTAAAATACGCTTACGTACATTTAAACTTACAGTTACGTACGTTATGTGTAAACCTGTGTCGTGGGTTAGGTCCGTTGTTCACACACAACACATACGCAAACACCCAGACTCGAAATAACTGTAGGTCTTACAAATATTTGTCCGGGTACGGGAATCGAACACGTGAGCCTCGATTCAAATGGTCGTCACACACCGTCAAAATTATTTTTAACTTGAGTAGATTTTGTAACAAAATATCACATTAACACTAATCGCTTGAACGAATCAACAGTTAGTTGTGAAACAATATTATTGAATACCCAATCATCAAGTTTCTAAGGGATTAGGTAATTCATTTTGAAGTGAACACAATGGATTAATCCATAATAATGAATTGTTCGGCCAAACATAACAATATATAAATTAGACGCAGCGCTTCGTGGAGATCTTATAATTGTACATTCTAGATTTTAATTGAATAATATATGCCTTAATTGAATTATCAGAATTAATCATTTAATTGGATCAGTGGTTGGGAGAGATTGTATTGTTTTAACCCTTAACTGGTATCGTAAATTTGACTAACGAAACTAGTATCGTGGGGGCCGCGCGGCCCCCTATTAAAATTAGATTCTAGGATACAAATGTCTACAAGTTTTTTCAAGAATTAATTTGTTAGGATAAATAACAAGCTTGTTTTATGAAATTAATAAGTTTTTATTCATACTTTTTTTAACTTATTTACTACAAGAGATCACAAAATTTGGTCAATTTTTTGGTATTTTTTTCTTAGCACTATAAAAATAAAAAAAAAACTATTTTTTCGAAAGTCTTTACCTAACATATGTATGTTTCCTTATTTCTTATAAAATAAACTTTGAAAAAATAAACTCAAACATAAGTATTTCAACGTATTAGAAAAAAATTAACACAAAATTATAAACCTAAGTGTACTAAGCGGACTAATTTCAGTCGTACGTAGCTCCGCTCTGGTAAAAGCTTCAGCGCCGAACGTCCGGCACCCGCCGCGTGTCGCGACGTAATGAGATTACTCAAAATGGCAGCCGCGTACTATGCATAGTTTTCAAGAAATTCAAAAAAATATAACGTGTGGGGTCTGCGCGGCCCCCACGATACCGGTTAAGGGTTAAGTTTTAATCTGATGGCTTTAGAAAGAAGGTTAAGGCTTTGTTGTGCATGTATGTTTGTAAGACTGATTCTTTGGCTGGACAGATGATGAAATCTTCTGATAATCACACTAATCGCACTCATATTATAATTGTGAAAGTTTCTTTATTTAGATGTTTGGATGTTTGTCCGTTAATCGCACCGAAACTACTGAACGGATTTTGATGAAATTTGTTATACAGATAGGGTATTAGCTGACTTAGATTATAAGATACTTTTTATCCCAAACAAATGTTCCTGTGGGATGAATTTCCACAGGTTACGCGAAAAGCGACCTACACGCGGGCGGAGCCGCGGACAACAGCTAGTATTAATATAAAATTTTCGTGTCACATTGTTTGTAACAATACTCCTCCGAAACGGCTGGACCGATCATTATGTAATTTTCTGTGTATATGTGGTAGGTATGAGAATCAGTTGTAGTCTATTTTTTATATTTTATACTTAAATGGTATAGGTGATTTTGTAATTGTTATATTTTTCAATCTGCGCCTGAATTTAGAAATAAAAAAAGGAATGAAACTCAAATTTGTCTTCGCGCAATTTCTAAATTCTCCTCCATATAAGGGTGATGGGATTGTCACGTCGCAATGCCTTTAATTATTGTATAAAATAGAAAAAAAAACTGAGAAACAAAAATACATAAATGTATTTTTTTTTTTTGGATTCCTTAACTACTTTGAAAAGACCAGTTTGTGACATATTGTTTATTTTACTGTCTCAAACAATCTCAAATTAACATAAGCTGAAAGTATAGGGACCGTGTGAAGTGCTAGGTGGGGGTAATGTAATCGATCGCAGCGCCCATGGTGGCGAAAAGTAGCAATAATGTGGGACCTGTCATCTCAAAGTAATCTGTTTAGACTTGGACATATTTTCATAATCACATTTAACCGCCGACAAAATGGTAAACTGCAGTTTTTGTGTCGTAAACTGCAAAAATATCAGTTATCAATAAGAGTAAAGGTAGTAAAGGGAGAAAGAAAGAACGAAAATATGTTTATTTCGAGTAAAATTTTATAACCGTTTTGAATAGACTTTAGAAGTCAATAATAACTTAAAGTGAATAATTTCTTATTACATAAAGTAAAAGTAAAACAGATAATTAAGTAAATTAAAATAGGGATAAAATAAACTTACTATTAGGTAAAAACATTTCAATTCCCTCCTTCAAAAACTAGATAAGAAGAGAAGTAAAAACTTATTCGTCAAAATCAAAATCTATGTTATTCACTTGGCGGAGTTCCAAGTACAGTCACTATTGAGAAGAACTCCGCTACGAAAGAAACTCAGTTGGAGCTCTTTTAAATTTTTAACTTATGTCTAATCTAGTGTAAACGTATATAGCATATGTATTTGTATAAGTAGAAATCAATAACTATTCACCATAATGAAATGTAGCACCGGCAGACTAGAACAGATCAGTCCCCACTATCAGTCGCCCCGCCGTAGTAAACGCAAGTTTTATCGATTGATTCTCAAGAGCTATGCTTGGAAAATTGAACAATACAAGAAATGGATAACAAACTCGCAATTATATTTCAGCAGCACTCGTGCTGCATTTTACTTAAATATGACTTCGAACTGAGATTGTGTATACCTAAAGAAGTTTTGTCAGGTATCAAAACACATGTTAGTCCTATGATGCCACCTTGAATTATTAATCTCTGTCCTTGTTTTCTTCTTAATTCCTTTATATCAAGGACATGTCCAGCAGAAACCAACATTTTCCCTTTAAAGGTAATTTGTGGTTGAAATTTTATAGCGTGAGATACTCACAAACCCGGATCCTAAAATAGTACTAATTTCGATTTGAAAACGACTTTTAATTTATTACTAGCGATACAAGAACAATTCTATATGTTTAAAATTATTGCATGTAACCCATAACATCTACAACTTAAAATGAACTAAACAAACCCTGACATATATTCGTAATGAAACACATTTTTTGAATAAATTTTACTCAACTCATTTGATTTGAATTATCAAAAACTGTTTCACGACCCTTTCTCCACTTAAGTTAAGGTATCACAGTAATTTTGGAAGAATATTAATAGAGTATTTTCGATTAAAATTATAGTTTATCAAATTTCGCGGTTATATAATATGTCATTATGGTAAGACAAGCAACGGTCCCACAAAGTTGCGGACGCTAGGTGGCGCTGAACTCGTGCACGGTCCCTATAACGGTAATTTTGTTATTCACGGTATTCGAGTATTTAAACTTCCTTTGAAAATAGCTCTCAGGGGTCACCGATTCTATTGTACCCCGCTTGACCCTTGCCAGGTATTTAATTTATGTTCATTACTACTCAGTAATGCGGTGGTACCTACACCCTCGAGCTCTTACTCACAGTCGCGGGCACAGCTAGTCTTAATTAAATACATTTATGTAAACCGCATTCAACTCTGTTTAAAAGTTTTGAAGCAGTGCTTGAAGTAAACGTAACTTCACGCCCGAACCCAGGACCTCAGCGTAGTAGTAGTGTAGTGGCCTGCTACCACTAGGCTACCGAGGCAGTTGAACTTGAAAATAAATTAAAAGTAAATTTTCTACTAACCATAACTTCTTATTCCTTAACCAATTTTGACGAAACAAAATTTTGACAACGCTCCTAATTATATGTTATCAACCTGTGAACCACGTTCAAATAATATAAGTAGTTTCGAATTTATAACGTACCAGACAGACAGACAAAATATTCCAGAATGTTTTTTTTGGTTTCTGTTACTCTTTTTTAATCGCCCCCTACCTATGACTTAAACATCAAGTGATAGGTATTGTTTTATTATATGTATTGATTGATTCCACGTGAAGTCGCGGATATGAGCTAGTATAAATATAATTATATTGAATTCATCTGATATGATATTTCTATACGAAAGCCTTACGAGTGCCCGTTTACGACCAGTAACTGAGGTTATTATATTAGATCCACAGAGCTCTATTCAACAGTCTTAAAGGACCCTATAGGACCGTAAAATATAACGAGGTCAATACAAGAGCGGGCTCTTATCATTTGACTGTATTCTTAATAGAGTAGGATCCCACTGCAAAATTATTTCGTTCACCAGATATGGTGCTAACCTAATTTTTACGTATATTTATGATCTAGAACAGTGATTCTCAAAGTGCTCCATATATTCGATGGGGTCTACGTATATGCGTAAATAAAAATGGGATATATGGGAAAGTGATACAAATGTTAGCAAGGGGATCCACCGAAACCAGAAAAAAATTGAAAGGGGTCTACAAGAAAAATAGTTTGGAAACCTCTGATCTAGAGAATATATATCTACTAGGTGGCCTATCAAAATATGGCCGTTAGTATTTTTAATTAAATTAATTTATTTTCAACAGCTATCCTTATTTGCGGCTCATTTAATTTGGCTCTCGTATATCATAACAATGTGAAAAAAATAGCTTTAATTTGATACATAAATAATAAATGTACGTTTTGAATGTAAAAAGATACTTTTACGTTAACGTACATTCATTATGTGTATTCATCGGGGCGGAACGTAAGTATGTAGGGCCGGCCAAGAGTGCAACGGCAGCCGTAATTTTTCAGAGTTTTGAAAAATTCCCCAAAAAATATTTTAAAAAACTTGCGGTCAATTTCTGATAAGCAACCTAGAGGATATATATTCTCTAGATTATAAATATGCGTAAAAATAAGGTTTGCAGCAGATATGCTCCAGATGGATGAACGAAATAGTTCTGCAGTGGGATCCTAACCTACAAGCTTTATTACTTAGTTTTGTTTCTCACTTGTGGTAGAGTTCGTGAGCATAGGCACAACCACATTACCTAATCTATTTGCTGCCTAATTCTAGTGTTTAGTACTATCGTGTTCCGGTTAGATGGTAACCGGCGAATCTTGGGTGTTTGTATGTACGATTGAAAGCATGCATTTACCTCTGCCTACCCCTTCGGGGATTACAGGCGTGCAGATACGTTTTTTAAATCCCTTCAAATTGAACTAATTTATATCTTGTTGAAAAAAAAACTTATAAAAAAACTGGTTGCCTGTAAAGTCGGTTTTACGGGCGAAGATTTTACGTGACAACGTCTTTTTCTCGGTAGAAAGGCATTCGCCGGTCCGGCAGGCCTCTCTCTCGTTCGGTGACTCATCGTTACGTTACCGGGCGTTACACTGTTTCATGAGTGACTCCGAGCTGCAACCTAATTTAAGACGTTGTCACGTCAAAAACATATGTACATAATATATAAAACTTATATCAATCATCTCATCGATCGTGATAAATAAATTTGAATTATTATATTATTGGGCCAAAATTTTATCGTTATTAACGCATAGTGAAGCGTGTGAAGCGCGCATGGCCCAGCGGCTGGTGTAGATCGTAAGCGATCTGCTCGGTTAAGCACTACGGGCGCGGTCGGGTAGTGTGATGGGTGACCGCTAGTTAAGCCGTCGGTCCCGGTTGCTATCGATGGATAGCAGTCGTTAAACCTTGTCGGAGGCCTTATGGGTTTGAAAACATCCGACAGTGGGTTGGCCACTAACCCACCCACCTCCACCAATCCGCATTGAAGCAGCGTGGTGGAGTAAGCTCCAGGCCTCCCCCCAAAATGGAGAGAGACTCGTGCCCAGCAGTTGGACGTATAATGGGTTGCCATTATTTATTATGATTAACGCATTGTATCACATCACTTGGTTACAAATTAATACAGTCGATATAAAAGAATTTTATGCCAAGCATATAACTTAATTTACAGGCTCCAGCTGTATAAAGTAACTCACTTGAGTGCATCGTATTAATTAAAGAAAAAATGCGTACGAATGATCATAGGACGCAATCAACATAAAAAATACGTTTCTTTAATGAGGCGGTCGATAAGTAAGATGATTAGGAAGGTACACATCAACGTATTATATATATTTAATACTAGCTGTGCCCGCGATTTCGTTCGCGTGTAATAGTGACTTTGGGCAGCATTTTTTTGGATTTAACTTTTGGTTAATATTGAATCATACGAAAACACTTATAGATAGCTAAAAAAATCTGTTTACATAAACCCTAGATCACTCACCTTATTTTTCGACGTTTAGTATTAGACGTCGAAAAATAAGGAACCCACCAACGAAAAGCCACCAATCAACGATTGGTGGCATTGGTTACCAACCCCACCAACGCTCCCAACTCCACCAACGCCAATAACATCACCAATGACTCCAACGTCACCAATACCACCAACACCACTAACGCCACTAACGCCACCAACGCCACCACCACCACAACCAACGCAAGCAACGCCACCAAAGCCACAAACGCCACCAATGCCTCAAATGCCACCAATGCTACTAATGACACCAACGCCAGCAATGCCACCAATGTCAACATCCCCTCCAACGCCACAAACGCCATTAACGCCACCAACGCCACCAACACCACTAACGCCACCAACGCCACCAGCAACGCCACTAACGCCACCAACGCCACCAGCAACGCCGCTAACGACTATGTAAACCGCATTCAACTCTGTTTAAAAGTTTTGGAGCCGTGCTTAAAGTAAATTATCAATTTACAACAACTTCGTTTTCAATGATTTTGTCGAAACAACGTCGCTTTGACAACGCTCCTAATTGTATGTAATCCACCTGTGAAAACCGCGTTCAAATCCGTTCAGTAGATTCGAAGTTATAGCGTGCCAGACAGACAAACAGACAATAATTCCAATATAATATAGTATTGTAGGTGGCAAACAAGCATATACACATCTAAATTAAACCAGAGATTTCATACCACGCCTGAGTCCCAAAGTATTATACCTCTGTACCGGATATTACAAGGTCTTATATTACCACTTGACCGGAACACATAAGAGCTAAAACATAAGGTAATGCGGTGGTTCCTATGCCCACGAGCTCCGTCAGTCGAGCAATTTTAGCTGTAAAGCGTGCAGACGCTACTGTTTCCAGAGGTTATAAGTTTGAATCCTGCAGTAACCTTTTTTTAATCTAAATAAATCAGAATCAGAATCAGAAGAAACTCATTTATTCATTTAGGGTGACAGGCACCTCTTGTGACACGTCAAAAACAAACAAAATAAATTAAAGTGAACAACAATTGATATACATGTCAAACAAGGTAAAAATATTTGTAAAGTCAAGAATATCACTAAGATAAAACTAAATATAATAAACTAATGTAAAAAGTATATCAGTAAAAATAATATAATAATCTTTACTTATAATAAATCTGTAGAAGAGTAAATTCTGTACATTAAAAATATTGAAAAAATAAATACCATATTATTAGATCGATACCGAACACAAATATGTGATTAGAATTTTTTTTGTCTGTCTGTCTGTCTGTCTGTCTGTTTGTTCAAGCATAACATAAAAACTACCAGTTCGATTACAATGAAATTTAGTATGATTATACTTTAACCTTTGGCGCACAACACTGGGTACTTTTTATCCCGGAAAAATGACAGTTTATCTGTGTGTTTGTGCACGCTAATATCAGAAACGGCTTATTCGATTTTCGGTTTTTACTAATATATTGTGTTAAGTTTCACTTTACATCTAGTGTTTTCATGTGTGTGTTCATGTGAATCGGTTCAGAAATAAAAAAAATAATGTCAATTTAAAGAATCGTATCAAATATTTTTAGACTATTCTGTATCTTAGTTCTATCTTTTAGGGAGTTTCGTACCTAATAGGTAAAAACGGACCCTACGGATAACTAATAATGCTAATCGCTGTCTGTCTGTCTGTCTGTCCGTCCGTCCGTTTGTCTGCCACCAGGCTGTATCTCATAAATAGTAATAGCTAGAAAGCTAACATTTACACAAATTATGTATTTCTGTTGTTACCGCTATAATGTAGACGCTTTAAATTTTCACAGAATTTTTAGGTCTTGTGTTGTATATTGTAGCTTCCATAATAAATCTATATACATACAAATAAATAAAATTGAAGTGTTTTTTGTAATATTACAATAACCGCCTAAACGCATATGTATGTATACACGGTACATATACGTACCAAAACAACATTTTTTACCATTTTTGTCTGTCTGACTGTCTGTTTGGCGGGGCTTATCTTGGGAACGGCTTGACCGATTTTGAAGGGACTTTCTTTGGCAGATAGCTGATGTGATAAGGAGTAACTTAGGCTACTTTTTTCTCCTAACATCCATACACATACATACCTACATACCAATAAGTAGAATTGGAGTGTATCCGACTTTGACGGGACTTCCACGGGTAGGTAGCTGATGTAACAAGGAGTAACTTAGGCTACTTTTATCTCCATTGATCCATACATACATACATACCTACACACAAATAAGAAGAATTGGATTGTCTTTGACTTTGACGGGACTTTCACTGGCAGATAGCTGATGTGATAAGGAGTAACTTAGGCTACTTTTATCTCCATACAACCATACATACATACATACCTACATACAAATAAACAGAATTTGAGTGTCTCCGATTTTGACGGGAGTTTCACAGGCAGATAGCTGATGTGATAAAGAGTAACTTGAGCTACTTTTATCTCCATACAACCATACATACATACATACATAACTACATACAAGTAAACAGAATTTGAGTGTCTCCGATTTTGACGAGACTTTCACTGGCAGATAGCTGATGTAATAAGAAGTAACTTACGCTACTTTTATACTAGCTGCGCCCACGACTTCGTCCGGGTAGATACTGAACAATCATATTTATTCTCACGTAGACGAAGTCGCGGGCACAGCTAGTAATAAATAAATACCTATCTTTTGTTTCAGTGTTACAAACATCTTCCTAGTTAATCTATCGGCAGCAGATCTGCTGGTGACGGGGGTGTGCATGCCGATCCAGCTCAGCAAAGCCATCACCCTCGTCTGGTTCTACGGAGAGACGGTGTGCAAGATTGTGAATTATATACAAGGTTAGTATAAGCTTAGCATAAGGTTTGTTTTACTGGTAGTAGATCTCTGGTAACAGAGCGATAGATAGATTACGTAATGCGGTGGTGCCTGCGCCCGCGTGCTCTTGCACTGGAACTCTACCACCAGTAAAGAAATATAAAGTAACGTGGCCTATACAAGCTTACAAGAGCGTCAACGCTCATACGAAGTACATGACGCAAAAAGAGTGCGTATATGTTGAATGAATGAATTAAAAAATGTCTTTATTTGACGTAACTGCTGGTATAGGTCGCGCCACGTAAAAAGAACGCTGGAAGAAAGTAGAAGGGATGTGTTCGCGCATCGGTACACTCGCGCACGAAAGTACTAGCCCTATTGGTTTATTTTTGATCTAGCTTTCGCTTGCGGTTTCGTGTATTGGTAGGCAGATTGAAAACTATATTACATAGAATAACATAAAATGAAATAAAAACACATGACGCGCAGCTTGACCGCCAGCGTTCTTTTTACCTGGCGCGACCTATATAACGCTGATATAAAGGTATACGCACTTATGCGCTTCAAGAAAACACTGGTCTGAAACTGGCATTAAATTAAATAAATAAATAAATAAAATAAATCAATAAATTGTTTATTCGAAAAAGTAAGTTCAAAAATTTACAATTTTTTAATTCAATCAAAAGTCAAATTTTCTTTAATATCTCAACCTCAAAAAACCGTACTGGCGGAGCATGGGTATACAGATGTAGTCCTTCCTATCAACGTCTTTCATCATCATCATTTCAGCCAATAGACGTCCACTGCTGAATGAAGGCCTCCCCCAAATAGTGCCACAACGAACGGTCCTGGGCCGCCCTCATCCAGCGATTGCCCGCGATCTTCACCAGGTCGTCGGTCCATCTTGTGGGGGGCCTGCCTACGCTTCGTTTTCCGATACGCGGTCGCCACTCATGAACTGCTCTGCCCCAACGGCCGTCAGTTCTTCGAGCTATGTAGTATGCTATGCCCTGCCCACTGCCACTTGAGTCTCGCCATTCGGCGAGCTATGTCTGTAACTTTGGTTCTCGTGCGGATCTCCTCATTTCTGATTCAATCTCGCAAAGAGACTCCAAGCATACCTCTCTCCATTGCTCTCTTAGTGACCTTGAGCCTTCTTATGAGGCCCATAGTGAGCAACCACGCTCACCAACGTCTTTCATATGTCGTTCATTGCAGGTAGGTAATGCGGTTGTGCCTAGGCCCTCGAGCTCCTACACTGGAACTCTACCATCAGTAAACCATTTTTTTTATGCAGGTGTAGCAGTAGCAGCGAGTGTGTTCACACTGACAGCCATGTCAGTAGACCGGTGGCTGTCCATAGCACCAGAACCGCGTCTGCGACCTCCAGGACGGAAACAGGCAGTCATGCTGCTCACGCTGCTATGGTTCGCCGCGCTGCTGATCTTCATACCACTGCTGATAGTAGCTTCAGTGAGAAGAGAGAGTGTGCCTATTGTGTCGAAGGCGTACCAGAATTATCAAAATATTTCGGTTTGTAACATTATTAATTCTGTTGAAAAATCTTAAAATAGATAGAGCGATGGCTGTCAAAACACCAGTTCTTCTACTTCAACTCCCTGGATACATGCACGTGTTTCATCATTTAGCATTGGATGTCAAAAAAATTGACAAGAAAACAGACTGGCCATCTTAAGGCGATTCACACACGGGACCGCGCGCCGCAACGGAGGACGGCGGTGAAGCGGACTTTTAGCGGTACTCCGCGCTGTTGTGCGTTATGCGTCTATCCTCGCGGTATTGGCCAATTTGATCACATAATGACAACAGAATTGAAGCTGAAGTTGTAGCGGTAATTGTGACAGCAAGGTGGCTTTTGATGCGTAGAAAGAAAAACGTCAAAATCCATTGTATTTCAATTGCAAGACGTCCTCCACTCCGCGTGGACGACAGCGCCAAGAGGCGGTGGCGGCGAGAACATCGCTAGCACGCTCGGTCAGGCGGTGTAAGTGTGAATGGAATCTACCGATTTAATATAGAGGCCAAGCAACATAAAATCCGCTTCTCCGCCTACCGCTGCGTTGCACGGTCCCGTGTGTGAATCGCCTGAGTGAAGGTGGGCTACCCCTTAAAGAATTACGTCTGAATATACATACCTTATAATAGTAAAATTAGAAGCAGAACTTCGACATAAATAAGATACATCGCGAAAGCCTTACGTCTGTCAAGAATTTCATTAAGGCATGAAATGGGTAGGACTGTGTCGTAGGTTAGCTACGTCTGCTACGGCGTAGCTAATGTAGCGGATATTACGTAGCTTGTACTTAAGTGGCTACGCGGTGACGGGTCTTTGTAGCATTTAGTGTTTATGTGGTACGTTGATTGTGTTGTAATAAATTATTGTGTTAGGGCTGTTGAGATGCTTCTACTTTGAAAGTTAGGATTTCTTTCTTTACAATTGTTTACTAACGTCTCTATTTGTTTCGAGAGCTACATTTTTCATGTAATGATGGTGACAAACAAGTATGTATTTCACATTGATAGCACGTGAACAGTAGCTTATAGCCAACTACATAAAAGCCGAAGGCCTAAAATGTTATATATTTAACTTTTTTTTTTTTTTTGTTTATGTAATGGCCGTGACAAACATGCATGCAGTTCACATTGATGTTAAGTGATGACTGCAGCCTATAGACACCCACATGAAGACCAAGGTCAAAATGCAGATGCGTTACCACTCCTGAGGCCTAAGGTGTTATGCCTCTGTGCCGGAAATTACAGCGTCGTACATTACCACCTGACCGGAACACGATAGTGCTGAACACTACCATTTAGCGGCAAGCATATTAGGTAATGCGGTGGTGCCTACGCCCGCGAGCTCCGTCACTGGAGCTCTACCACCAGTAATAATAACTTGACGCAAAGTCCCTCATGGGGTAGGCAGAAAGTATAGAGTGCCGGTTAGGTGAAGGGATAAGTTGTTATGCTCCTGTTATAGTTATTACAGAGCCATTTAACCAGAGCACGATGGTACTAAACACCATTGGGTGGTAGATAAATTAGGCAATTTGGAGGTGCCTACATTCTTGAGCGAAAATTTTGACGTGACAACGTCTTAAATTAGGTTGCGGCTCGGAGTCACTCATGAAAAAGTGTAACGCCCGGTAACGTAACGATGAGTCACCGAACGAGAGAGAGGCCTGTCGGACCGGCGAATGCCTTTCTACCCAGAAAAAGACGTTGTCACGTAAAATCTTCGCCCCTAAAACCGACTTTACAGACAACCAGTTTTTTTTTAATGTAATGAAAGTGGCAAACAAGCTTGCAGTTCACATTGATGTTAAGTGATGACTGCAGCCTATAGATACCCACAAAAAGACCAAGGTTAAAATGCAGATGTGTTACTAGTGTTACTACTCCTGAGGCCTAAGGTGTTATGCCCCTGTGAAATTACAGGGCCATTATCACCTGAACGGAACATGATAGTGCTGAACACTACATTAGGTGATGCGGTGGTGCCTACGCTCGCGAGCGCCGCCACTTGAGCTCTACTACCAGTAAAAATACTGGAATCTTACCACCAGTATGTAGTACCTCATTTTAAAAAGCTTTTTCTGTCATGTCTCATACATATCTGTGTTTAGATAGAAACCAGAGACATGCACTTCTGCACGGAGGAGTGGCCGAGTCAAGACGCGAGGAAACAGTTCGGCACGCTCAGCTTTACGCTGGTCTACGCTATACCTGGTAAGCACAGCCCTAAATTAGGAATAAAGGCCTGACCAGACACTCGGCACAGTGTGACGTGGCGTGGTGGACAGGACGCAGGCGTCAGTGTAAGCACGTCGCGTCAAACACGTAGTGTGAACGCTACAACCACACCAACGTCACAATGCAAATATGAACAGCGTGGAAACTACGTACAAAACCTTGAAACGTCACACTCACACAAACATGCGCATCGACAAGGCCTCGAAGCGGTTCTCGCGATGCAGTACTGAGTCACTCGCTACATCGAGCGTCGATGCGCATGTTTGTGTTAGTGTGCCATTTCGAACGTTTCGTACGTAGTTTTCATACTGTTCATATTTGTACAGTCCCGTATAACCACTACATGAACCGTTAACCATATAACATAATGCGTCGGCGTGCAGCAATCACCCCGTTCCGTCCCGTCCCAACGATTCTGTGCTGCGACACTATGATTATCGCCACGTCGGGTGAGACGGGTCGGTTTGTCGTCATAAACGTAACTTCACGCCTGTAATCCCCGAAGGGGTAGGCAGAGGTAAATGCATGCATTCAAGCATACATGCAAACACCCACGATTCGCCGGTTACGTTTTGGCCCATGTAACAGGTGGCGAGCCTGTTGACATCACCGGGCACGTTACCAAACTTTGAGGTACTGGGAAATTTCCAGAAAATGGAAAAATCCCAATTGAACCAGAGATAAAGGCTTTTTCACCATTATCTCTGATAGCCCCCTACCCGGGAATCGAACCCAGGACCTCAGCGTAGTAGTAGTGGCCTGCTACCACTAGGCTACCGAGGCAGTTTAGGTTTATCTAATAAATACGAGTAATTTACTGTCAAGCGTCCCGCCACCTTCCCGTCTCGCCACACCAGCTATCTGGCCACACGTTAACTGATTGGTAAGAAGTGTTGACATTTATAAAAGTGACCTCAAAATTTTGACGCATGATACCAATAATATCGTCAAAAATGTAATAATAGTAACACACGTCCGGATTCCGCACGGCTTCGAATCCGTTGACCAAATCCGCTCTCACTACACACGACCGGATTCGGTACGGCGGACCCAATCCGCCGACCAACTACGCGCGAGCGGATCGCATCGGACTTGATTAATAATAATTATGTCTGCCGGACTCCTCTACACACGGCCATATTTGGTTCGGAGCATACCGAATCCGCTGTCCGCTCCGTACCAAATTCGGACGTGTATTACTACAATTACATTTGTATTATTTGTACCGTGTGTAATTTTTTTTATGTAATGAAAGTGACAAGCAATGTGAAATGCAAGCAAGCATGTAGTTCACATTGATGTTACGTGTCGACTGCAGCCTATAGACACACACACAATGAGCAGATGTCGAAATGCGGATGCGTTGCCACTCCTGAGGCCTAAGGCGTTATGCCTTTGTGCCGGAAATTACAGGGCCGTACATTACCACCTGACCGGAACACGATAGTGCTATAGATCTTATGAACACTACTATTTAACGGCAAGTATATTAGGTAATGCGGTGGTGCCTACGCCCGCGAGCTCCGTCACTGGAGCTCTACCACAAGTAAAAAACATACAAAAGCGCTCATTTTTATATTACAAACAGACACTCTAATTTTATTTATTTGTATGTACCTACGTATATAGTCTCGAGTCTTATGAACTTCACCACAAATTTGTAAATAACGATAACCACTTGCCAACACATTACCTGTCTGATATAATCCGAGATACGTTGTGTTTATCCGTATCTAAACGACCAAATAGTGTACTCGTATAGAGAATACAATATAAAACCTCCATTAGGCTGAGAGCACTTTTGCATTACGTATCTTGCTAAACCACTTGTTTTGGATAAAGCGAGGAACGTTAAGTATCAAAGAATAACGTCAAGTTTCATACATCGATTTGTACAAAAAAACTTAGAAAAAGGCTTAAAGTAAAACGGATGGTATGTAAATTATTTTTAAATCACCGTGTTCGATAACCATAGACACATCGGGCTTCGATTGTCGATGGTCTGCCGCCGGACCAATGAGCGTTCGGTGGAATCGCGCCGTGATTGGTCGACCGGCCGTGACGTCGCGAGTATTTCAAATCTATTTATCTTAAAAAATGCGAAGAAACTTTTTCCCCAACCTAATATAATACGAGTATGTAGTGAAGTGATAAACCTGTCATCAACACTACAAAGTTAATTCAAATAATGATTATAACTTCATTGTCGGAACGTCGGACTCAACCGCTAGCTAGTGGAAGAGAAATGGTTCACTGATATAATCAATCACCTGGCGGTCAAACTATTCGAATAGTGCAATAGTAAATACAATAACGCGGAATAGGCAGCATTGTCCTGCAAAATAACTAACGCCACTGCTATCGCCAATTCGTATGCCAAGCGTGGCGATTATGGCATATTCTCTCCCAAATTACGTACAACTGATGTTACCTCACACTGCAGAAGTGTCCTTGTAGACCATTTTGAAATAATAATTTTGGTATTTTGGGCATCGTTGGGAAAGGCTTTTGTTCAACAGTGGGGCGTCTTTCGGCTGAAGTGATGATGAATTTTAACAATATTCTCAGAATCCCGATACATTCTCAACTGATCCCACAAAATGCCTTTACGACGTTTCAATGCGTTTCAATGATCCATTTACACAAAACTCTATTACGGATTAAAGATGCAATAAAACCCGTATCAAATAGACAGCGAACCGAATGCGTGGCGAAGCGTTTTTGTTTTGTAATGTAGTCAGATAGACAAGCGAAATTGAACCGAATGCGTGCCGATACCGAGGCTAATCGAAAGCGTGCGACGTCAAGACAAACCAACTGAACTAGTCGGTTCTTCGTTGAAGCGCGCGAGCGCGCAGTAGGGGATAGGGTCTCCTCCTTCCCCTGGCTTTTTGCCCTTAGTTATCAAGGGCTTGATAAATAAGGTGTGAGTTATGGAGGGGGGGGGGGGGGGGTTTGCGTGCTAGGATTCACCGGTGTTTTTTTTAATGTATTTTTTATTAATAATAATATTTTTTTTGGTGAGCTTTTGGGCATAATATTTTCCCGCCCCGGCTATCTTCGCACGCAAGACTTACATAGGTAGGTAGAAGACAAACTTAAAGCGTGCATGTGAAGCAAACCGAACCGATACCGTGGAGAAAGAGAAGCGAAGCGGACGCGTCAAACTAGGGCGAACCGAACTCGTGGCGACTGTCTTCTCAAAATGCTTTTAACGTTTTAATTACATTTTCAATTATGTACGAAATTCCATTAAGGGTAAAAATACGATAAGAGGGCTTCCGTTTTCTATAATGTTCCCATGACAAGGCGTGACAAATTGTGTTTACTTACACGCTTGTAGATATTAATAGCTTATATAGGGAAGGAAGTAGATCAAGACTTCGGTAGCTTAGTAGTAAAGTGCCTGGATTAGTTATCGCAGGAATAATGGAAAAAATCCTTCTTTTTACAAACGTTCTTAAAGTCAAAGTCAAACTGTTTATTTATCATTTAGGATTTCAAGCATCACTTATGATATGTCAGAAATTAATAAATAGGTGAATAACAATAGATGTACATAACGACTTATAACTGCGAAACTTGAGAATCGAGAATGTCACTGAGAATAAATATATATACCCACTTATATATATATATATATATATATATATATAAGTGGGTATATATATTTATTACAAATATATATATACAGTTATGGATATATCAGTAGAATGTCTCATTTCCTCTTTTACAAACTGATAACAAAGAAGTGAGGAACAGAAAAAGAGGTTGTAATGTTATACTAAGTAGTTTTATTTTGATAAGTGCCAGAGGTGTACACATATATTCTATTATTTTTTTAAAAGTCTCATTGTAAAAGAACATATATGTTTGTATCAGATTAAATTAAGATATTTTAACCTAAGTAAATGTATGTGTCCATTTTCCTTCAATTCCTCAATTCTCTCGCATGTGTTCTACGAAAAATACTTGGGGATAATTCCGATTTTCATACTTTCCAAGTATACATAGTCATTTTCATAACGATCGATCCAGCCGTTTCGAATTGATATATTTCTTGACTATCAATTTTTGTAACATGTACACTGACGTGACATTTTGTCTATTGTTAAATAGTTATTAATTTCGTAATCCCAGATGATAAATAAACATTTCGATTTTATGAACCGACTTCAAAAAAAGGAAGAGCTTTTGAATTCGTAGGAATCTTTTTTTTTTTAATCTCACAGTATTCTGGAGTGACAACGTTATTGCTGCGTGATTTTTAGTTTCTTATGATCATTTTTTATTATTTTAATAAGTATTTAATTTTTCAATGGGTAATATGATTAATATATTTTTTAAATGAACAGTTTTTAATATAAGGTAAACGCAGAAATCACGAAAAAAAGAACTGCTCCTTTCTGCTATTTTTTTACGATTTTAGGGTTAGTTACATTTTGATAAGTAAGTTAGAGTAATGTTTGTAAAAGATATCCTCATCAAAAAGTTGTAAAGACTGTTCTGTGAGTATACTGGGCCACCATGACATGGGTGAATTCAATTTGTTTTTTTTTTTCACGGTGGTTGATGTAAGAAACAAGCAAAAGTTGTAGCAAGTTCGTTCAAGTTTCCTGGACGTGAAAAAAAAACCGAATAAAAGATTTGATTTTCAACATAACACATACCAGGGAAGAGTAAAATGAATTATTTATGAAAAAAGTTAAGATTTTTTGTTTTCCTCAGGAAGGCTGTTATGAAAAGCTGTAAGTGAAAGTTTCAGAGACGTTGCTCCTGGCATTTTTTTTACCAGACTGTGGCAATCAAAGATGATTGCCTATCGAAAAAATGTCCGATGGGACACGTCAGTGTCTTATTTGTGTAACAATATGTTCTTATTTGCTATGTTTTTGGATGACCGCAAACTCCTTCGATGATATCATTACTACGACGCCAAAAAAGTATAAGTGACAAGAAACAAATTACGACTTTAAAAAAATTTACTCTGCCAATTTTCACAGCCACAGTACCTAGCTTAGTGGACTGGTGGCAGGCTACTATTACTATGCTGGGATCCTGACTTCGATTAACAGGTCGGGGGCTACTAGAGATAAGGGTGTAAAATCCTATATCTCTCGTATTATTGGGATTTTTCCATTTTCTAGAAGTTTCCCAGTACTTCGACGTTTGGTAATGTGCTCGGAGATCTCAACAGGCTCGCCACCTGTTAAATCGTAACAGGAGAATCGTGGGTACTTGCATGTATGCTTGAATGCAAGCATTTACCTCTGCCTACAATTCAGGGCATTACAGGTGTGAACTGCCGAAGTTACGTATTTTTTTCTGATTTGAAGAAAGTTGGCGAATACGCCCTATAAATATTAAATAGGTTAGGGTAATCAACGGAAATCTTCTTTTCAAACCGCTAACGTCTTGAAATTTACAATGAGCACTTAATGCTAAACGAGATGCGATAAAATGTAGATCTGAACCGCATTTTAAAAGCTTGGTTACGTCACACCAACATTATTCCTCTTCAACCCTTTTCTTTAACTATTCATGCTATTGTTCATTATTCACTCGTACACAAATAAAATGTACTTGGAGAAATGGAATTACACATGGCCTGTCAAGCGCTTATCCGGTTTTTTATGATACACGAAGATATATAATTAAGGTATAGGTACTCAAGTAAAAGGCTGTTGACCCATATCAATGTTTTGCGTAAGAGAGGGTCGCTTTTTTATGTATTTAATTTTACTGGTGCTCGATTCCCAGTATAGATTCGAGGGCGTAGCACCACCGCATTACCTTATTTATCTTCCGCCAAATTATAAATTTCTGCAGTTCAGCACTATCGTGTGCCGGTTAGATGATAATGTATGGCCGCGTAATAACTATCACAGGCATAACAAGGTGTCGGGGGTGGCAACGCATCTGCATTTTTAAAAGACTTCAAAGAAGAGGCGGATTTCACATTCTTATTATTATTGATAAATATTCATTTTTTACTGGGAGAGCTCCAGTGATGGAGGTCGCGGGCGTAGGCACGACCTCATTACCTAATATGCTTGCCGCTAAATGGTAGTGAGCACTATCCTGTTCCGGTCACGTGGTAATATACGGCCCTGTAATTTCCGGCACAGAGGCATAACACCTTAGGCCTCAGGACTGGTAACGCATCTGCATTTTGACCTCTGGTCATTGTCCAGTACTACTACTACTACTGTCTATAGGCTGCAGTCATCACTTAACATTAATGTGTACTGCATGCTTGTTTGCCACTTCCATTTCATTAAATAAATCAATATTTTTTAAGTTTTTTTGCTTTGACTAGCACCGACTCCAAAAAACGGATTCTTAATAGTAAATAGGAACTTATATAAGCTTCAATAATTTTGATAAAATTTTTACGGTTCAAGGAACGTAAAGCCGCCGGCGGCTCCGGAACAATTGAAACTCAATTGTCATATTTTTCTCGTGACTTAAGCGTGGGTAAAGCTTTATTTTGAAGTCATAAAAATGTTATTTTCAACTTTTTAGTATTAGTTTAAGCTTGTACATTATGTGTATATAGTGTATATATGAGTTAGATATAGTTATTAAGTCTTTTTTACAATTTTGACCCATGGTATTTGTGTAGATGGCTGATAGGCTCCAGTCATAATTTAATAATACGTAACTTCACGCCTGTAATCCCCGAAGGGGTAGGCAGAGGTAAATGCATGCATTCAAGCATACATGCAAACACCCACGATTCGCCGGTTACGTTTTGGCCCATGTAACAGGTGGCGAGCCTGTTGACATCTCCGGGCACATGAGCAAACTTTGAGGTACTGGGAAATTTTCCAGAAAATGGAAAAATCCCAATAGAACCAGAGATAAAGGCTTTTTCACCATTATCTCTGATAACCCCCTACCCGGGAATCGAACCCAGGACCTCAGCGTAGTAGTAGTGGCCTGCTACCACTAGGCTACCGAGGCAGTTAATAATAATCCATTTAAACGCGATATACAGCTACCTTCACTTATTTCGCAAACATTGCGTAGCGTTCAGAATTAACTCGAAAACTTGTGCCATCAAGCTCATGCAACCACAGAACAGTTTCGAACACACAGCTCTATACAAAGTACAGCAACTTTAATGACCCGACAATTTAATAGTCCCCTTCAAGTAATCGCTGTTGATCGCCTACGATAAGCTATTACTAAGCTAATTTAAAGCTTGAATGGCATGACCTTTTTAAGACTTCTAAGCTTCGATTTCTCTAATATTCACGCATGAATAGTACACCACCGACTAAAGAACGTAGCTATCTATTAATAACCTACGTGGCCCTATCGTGATATATTTGATAATTTCATGAAATGAGACCATTTCATGATGTGTTTCACTTAATTTGACCTATTTACGTTCGTAACGTATACGTTTAATGATGTAGACAACCACGAATAAATCAGTTTGGTTTCGTTTAACCGGACATATTGACGAACGATTTCTTATCATTTATATGGCAAAGGCACATCATGATGTGGCCAATGGATAGTGAACTTTGCATATAATGGAACCACTTTATAAAATTCTTAATCGTTTCATGATATGGGGAATAATACGATATGGCTGCGATACTCGTACTGATATGAATCGTCGGACATGTATGGTTAATTAATTTTTATTTATTTATTTATTCACTAGCTGTGCCCGCGACTTTGTCTACGTGAGAAAAAATATTATTGTTCAGTATCTACCCGGACGAAGTCGTGGGCGCAGCTAGTATAAAAGTAGCCTAAGTTACTCCTTATTACATCAGTTATCTACCAGTGAAAGTCCCGTCAAAATCGGAGACAATCAAATTCTATGTATTTGTATGTAGTTATGTATGTATGTATGGTTGTATGGAGATAAAAGTAGCCCAAGTTACTCCTTATCACATCAGATATCTGCCAGTGAAAGTCCCGTCAAAATCGGAGACACTCAAATGCTGTTTATTTGTATGTAGGTATGTATGTATGTATGGATGTATGGAGATAAAAGAAGCCTAAGTTACTCCTTGTTACATCAGCTACCTACCCATTGAAGTCCCGTCAAAGTCGGAAACACTCCAATTCTACTTAATTGTATGTAGGTATGTATGTATGTGTGTATGGATGTATGGAGATAAAAGTGGCCTAAGTTACTCCTTATCACATCAACTATCTGCCAGTGAAAGTCCCGTCCAAATCGGTCAAGCCGTTCCCAAGATTAGCCCCGCCAAACGAAAGACCGACAGACAGACAGACAAAAATTGTAAAAAATGTTGTTTTGGTATATGTACCGTGTATACATACATATGCGTTTAGTAAAAAGCGGTTATTTTAATATTACAAACAGACACTCTATACTACTATTTGTATCTATATAGATTTATTATGAAAGCTACAATACAACATAAGACCTAAAAATTCTGTGAAAATTTTAAGCGTCTACATTATAGCGGTAACAGAAATACATAATTTGTGAAAATGTTAGCTTTCTAGCTATCACTGTTTATGAGATACAGCCTGGTGACAGACAGACAGACAGACAGCGGAGGATTAGTAATCCGTAGGACCCATTTTTACCTTTTAGGCACGAAACCCCCTAAAAGATAGAACTAAGATACAGAATAGCTTAAAAATATTCGATACGATTCTTTAAATTGACATAACTTTTTTATTTCTGAACCGATTCACATGAAACAAACACTAAATGTTAAGTGAAACTTAACACAATATATTAGTGAAAACCACAAATCGAATAAGCCGTTTCTGATATAAGCGTGCACAAACACACAGACAAACTGACATTTTTCCGGGATAAAAAGTACCCAGTGTTGTGCGCCAAAGGTTAAAATATAATCATACCAAGTTTCATTGTAATCGAACCGGTAGTTTTTATGTGATGCTTGAACAAACAGACAGACAGACAGACAAAAAATGTTCTAATCACATATTTGTGTTCGGTATCGATCTAATAACATCCCCTGGTATTTATTTTTTCAATATTTTTAATGTACACATTTACACTTCTACAGATTTATTATAAGTATAAATAATCATCACAGCTATCATTACAGGGAATACCTAATGCGATACAGTGGCAGTCTTTACCTTACTTATTATTTAATTAATAATAGGACAAATATTGTGTATATTACTAGATATTAGTTAGTATTGTAATGTAACGGCAAGTAGGCAGTACATTTCTCATCTTCCCAAAATCATCTAGTTAGTCTGAATTTTGCTTTATAGTTATCTGCTTTCAAATATTGAAGCCTGCGAAATTGTCGCGGTGGATTAGTAGTATATAAGCTACACTTTCGGCCTTCGAGAAGAGAAGATTCTTAAATAATTCGAGAATTGTACAGTGTAACTGGGTATACTTGTTTAAAAATTCTTGTATGTATCTTCACGCCAGGTCCCTAACGGGGTAGGCAGAGAGTGTAGAGCGCCAGATAACCCGGTTCTGACAAACCTCTCGTGCCTCGTCTACCTTCATCATGCTCTTCATACATGCACGCCGATTCCTAAGACTTTTGACCCCACCATCAGACAGAACTTGACCTATTTGGTCATGGTAGGTCAGTCTTGGTCTTCCTGGGCCTCTGCAACCATGCATTGTATATCTGTTTAGTCATTCGCTCATTCGACATTCTTTCTATATGCCCGAACCATCGGAGCATGCCTTTTTTCATTTTTACACCGATACTATCATTCACACAAAGTCTCTTTCTTACATCTTCATTACGAACGCGATCGGTGAGTGATACACCGCAGATCTTACGCAAAGATCTCATCTCGACCGAGTTCAACTTACTTTCATGCTCTTTCCTAAAAATTCTTGGCTTTGTATTTCCGATGATGTAGGAAGAAGAAGAGTTTCTACTGGTGGTAGAACTCCAGTGACGGAGGTCGCGGGCATAGGTACCACCGCATTACCTACATTAATACTTGCCGCTAAATGGTAGTGTTCAGCTCTATCGTGTTCCAGTCATGTGGTAATCTACGGCCCTGTAATTGCCGGCACAGAGGCATAACACCTTAGACCTCAGGAGTGGTAACGCATTTGCACTTTGACCTAAGTCTTTGTTTGGGTGTCTATAGCCTGCAGTCATCACTTAACATCAATGTGAACTGCATGCTTGTTTGCCACTTCCATTACATAAAAAACACATTTAATCCTTAAATAAAACGTTACACACACTACCATGCATTTGACCCACACAAACACACGTATTTGTTACACGAATATATACTCGTGGTCAAATTGCCTCTTCTAGCTATGTTCCGAAGTACACTGCAGCCATTGCAAGATGTGACCTCAGTATAATACGTGACTTCACGCCTGTAATCCCCGAAGGGGTAGGCAGAGGTAAATGCATGCATTCAATCATACATGCAAACACCCACGACTCGCCAGTTACGTTTTTGGCCCATGTTACAGGTGGCGAACCTGTTGCCATCTCCGGGCACATTACCAAACTCCGGGGTACTGGGAAACTTCCAGAAAATGGAAAAATCCAAATAGAAGCAGAGATAAAGGATTTTCAACCGTTATCTCTGATAGTCCCCGGCCCGGGAATCGAACCCAGGACCTCCAGCGTAATAGTAGTGGCCTGCTACCACTACGCTACTGAGGCAGTTAATATATTATACTATTTACTGTAAAATGGAACATTGTTACAGTGTGCTGGATGGATGCACGAGAGTTTTTTCTTTTTGTACAAAATATTTATGGTCGAATTTCGACCACTGGGCAACCATTAGTATATTATCTTATTTATTATTTTTTTCCCAGGTTCCATTACGATCCTGTCATACGCGTGCATGGGCCGCACCCTCTGCTCAGTGAGACCGCCCTTCGATATCGACGAAGGGAACGTCAGTATGCAACAGGTAATATGTTACCCATCATTAATCATAGACTTTGATAGCTTAGGTAGTGCCTGCTATTAAAGTACTCTTTTAATTTAACCCTACGGTAGTGTTGCTAGACTATATTGACCCCAGGGCAAACTGAAACGGATACTTTTTAACTGTTTTGATTTTATTCTGTTTATTGTTATTGCAACATAGAAATAACGCTTCCGCAGGTTTTCGCGAGCGTCTTACGTTGTAGAAATTAAATTTGCGGATTTTTTCGCGCATGCGTTTGCACTGGTGGTAGAGATCCAGTGACGGAGCTCGCGGACGTAGGCACCACCGCATTACCTAATGTACTTGCCGCTAAATGGTAGTGTTCAGCACTATCGTATTCTGGTCAGGTGGTAATGTACGGCCCTGTAATTTCCGGCACAGAGGCATAACACCTTCAGCCTCAGAAGTGGTAGCGCATCTGCATTTTGACCGTGGTCTTTGTGTGGGTGTCTATAGGCTGCAGTCATCACTTAAGATCAATGTGAACTGCATGCTTGTTTGCCATTTCCATTACATAAAAAAAAAAACTCCCAGACTTCTTCTTCCAGCTACCGTGGTCACGGGCAGACTAATTCGACAATGTTCAGCCTGGTCTGGTCTTATATATACTGGAAAGCGACTGAAACGTCGGGTATAAGAAGAAGCTTGGGAGTGTTGTATACGCGAGAAATTCCGCAAAATTAATTTCTACAAAACATAGAAATAAATATATTATACATAAAATCAGAGATTTCAATCTAGATGCGTTGGCACTGCAGGTCTATGTTATAGTGTCTGAGCTGGAAATTAAGGCACTGTATATTACCACCTGCAAATGGGGAAATTCAAAATAGGCAGCAGTTTCCTGCGATAAAACTACCGCCACTGCGATCGCCAATCCGCATGCCAAGCGTGGCGATTATGGCATTTCCCTCTCTGATCGGGAGGCTTTTGTCCAGCTGTGGACGACTTTTGGCTGAGATGATGATGATATTACCACTTCACTGGTACGATAGCGCTGAACACTACCATTCAGCGGCAAGTAGATAAAGAGTACCTCAGTGGTCTTGTAGAAGCGGGCCACTACTAATATGCTGGGATCCTGGGTTCGATGCCCGTGTCGGGGACTATGAGAAATAACGGTAGGTATGAAATTTTTTATCACTGGTTCTATTAGACTTTCTGAAAGTTTCCCAGTTAGTACCTCGGAGTTTGCTAATGTGCCCGGAGATGTCAACAAGATCACCATCTCTTATATTAGTTAAAAAAACGTAACCCGCTTATCGTGGCTGTTTGCATGCTTGAATACATAAATACTTAGCTCTACCTTCCCCTTCGAGAAGACAAGTTACGATACAATAGATTAGGCTACCCTTTCGAGCTCCATCATTGGAGATCTACCACCAGTAAGTTAGTTAGGTATCAACACTTCACTCAACAGTATATTCAGTCTGTTAACTTTTAATTTCCGGCACAGAGGCATAAGACCTTAGGCCTCAGGAGTGGTAACGCGTCTGCATTTTGACCTTGGTCTTTGTGTGGGTGTCTATAGGCTGCAGTCATCACTTAACATCAATGTGAACTGCATGCTTGTTTACCACTTCCATAACATAAAAAAAAAAAAAACCCACTTCAAGGTTACCGGATCGTTACTTGTTATTTTAACAACAATAAACTATTACAATATTCATGAACGGATCAGCCTTCTATTAGCAATATCTTTACTGAATACGTAATTGGTAAACTTCACTAGCTTTTACCTGTGACTTTGTCCGCGTGGAATTCATGTCAGTAAGTAATGATAAAGTTGCATATAAACTTTCATACCCTATTTAACCTTCTTTTGAAAACTTACGCACCATCGACTTCTTTTGAAAAATTCCGGTAATGTAATTAAACTAGAAATATTGTGAATTTTTTTCCAAAATTTAAGGTCTAGTTTTAGGTAAACAAAGGATGCTTCATTTTTAGGGTTTCGTGACCTGAAAGGAACCCTTATAGTTTCGCCATGTCCATCCGTCCGTCCGTCCGATTGTCCGCAGCTATGCTCGGCGACTCTTAGTACTAGAAATCTGTAATTACCGTAAAAACACATATGCGGGGAAAATCATGCAATAAAATATGGAAAACACATTTTTTAGGGTACTTCCCCGACACTTATTTTTTTTTTTATGTTATAAAAGTGGCAAACAAGCGTGCAGTTCACATTGATGTTAAGTGATGACTGCAGCCTATAGACACCCACACAATGACCAGAGGTCAAAATGCAAATGCGCTGCCACTCCTGAGGCATTAGGTGTTATGCCTCTGTGCCGGAAATTACAGAGCCGTACATTACCGGAACACGATAGTGCTCTGAACACTACCATTTAACGGCAAGTATATTAGGTAATGCGGTGGTGCCTACGCCCGCGAGCTCCGTCACTGGAGCTCTACCACCAGTAACTTAATGTGAGGATTTTTTCACCAGAATCCCACGATGTCATCATAATATCAATCCTGAATTACAATCTGGATTCAAAACAATTTTGTTATTGATTTTACTGTCGTTTTTTTTGATTGTAATTTGTCTTGAGCATTAAATAAATAAATAAAGATGTGGGATGTAAGGTCATTAAAAAAAGCATTTTTTCAGGGTCTCAGACTGATGAAGGAGAGGAAAAGAGTAGCGTGGATCCTTCTGCTGCTAGCTGTCCTTTTCGCTCTCTGCTGGTTGCCGTACAACATCATGCAGCTACTCCTGGACATCAACGCTGTTGATGCTAAGGATCTTAGTATATATCTGCCTTATGCACTTTTTGTAGGTAAGTACATAAAATGTTAACCGTCTCAGTAATGGTAGCAGGCCCCTACTGCTACGGGGGTAAATGAAATTGAGATTTAGTTTTATAGTCTCTCAGTGCTACCCTTGGAGTTTTAGTAATGTGCTCGGAAATGTTGATTGGTTTATCGCCTACGGGTACATGACCAATGGTGTACGGATTTATGCTTGAATTTATATACATTTCTTGTCATGTCCCAACGCGACATTGTGGGTAGGCAGAAGTAAATACATATTCACCTCTGACTGCCCACAATTTCGCGTTACTGCACTTACTACCGCCCCGTTGCAATCCTTGGCCGCCATTGTTTGGGTGACTGACTACACTTATGGAAGAATTGTCTTCCAGTAGAAGAAAATTCTTCTGCTAGTTGGCGGTGGGGTTGGACATGACAATAATGCAATGGAGCGGTAGTAAGTGCAGTAATGCATAATAGGCATCAAGCTCCTGCGTTAAAACTACCCCACTGCGAGAATCCGCATGCCAAACGTGGCGATTATGCCATATCCTTCTGTTAAAGAAAGGTTTGGTCCAGCAGTGAATATCTTTCGGCTGATATGAAGATGATGACACTCAATTTCCGAGTCAGTTTTTTTCTCAAATAGTGTTTGGCGAGCATATAGACCGCACAGAGCATATCACCAAACCCTGCAACATAAAAAAGGAAGGAGAGTCAATCATAAGTCTCAACTCCCCGACCTGTGAACTTACCGTAACAGAAGTGGTCTGCTATTCAAACTATTTTATTCAATTTCCTCGTTTTCACGTAGTCGGTACATATCAATATTCTATCCATGAAACGCATTGAAAGTAACTTATCGAATTCGCTGCCCGTGTTCAATATTAAAATGTCGAAACTGTGTCAAATAATTCAATTTGTCCAACATGCAACTCGTCACCAAATGTAGTGAATTGCATTCTGTTGACGTTTTATGCATTATGCAAAGCGAATTCAAAGTGCAGTTTTATGAACAGGATCTGCACCTGTTCAATATGCTGTATATTGAAGACGTTGGGAGCTGACGCTAACGCTAGTGCAGTCAGTCAACCGAACAATGGCGGCCAAAACACTCCAGTAGGGCGGGTTGTAAATATAACAACGCGGGATGGGCAGCAACATGCCGTGATAAAACTACCGCCACAGCGATAGCCAATCCGCCTGCCAAACGTGGCGATTATGGCATATTCTCCCAAAATTACAGAGTCATTTGCGGGGAATATGCCATAATGGACACTATTGTGAGATTTTTTGGGCAAGGCTTTGTCCAGCAATGAACGTCTTTCAGTTAGAGTGGTGATGATGATGATGGCATTATTGTCCACCTGGAATATGCGCATTTTACGGATTACCGCATTATTCTTAACCGCGTTGCAAAGGGACTAACCTCACTAAAGTATCCTAATACGCCATATATGTCAATACTTAGCATGCGGACTGAGGATCTTAAGGGCGGTAGTATTAACGCGGGGGTGGTAGTATTATCGCGGGATGCTGCTGCTCAACCTTCGTGTTTTCTACCGCCGAACTGCGCTTCTGCCATTGTACCTTTAACTGTGCGAGAAGTAGGATTTGCCTCCACTATTCGGTGGGATCGGCACAAACCTGTCACTCCCAATCCTCGAATGCTATCACTACAAAGGTTATTATAATCCTTTCATTTACAAAGTTTGTCTTTGACAGGTCACGCAAACTCAGCTATAAACCCAATAGTATACTGCCTAATGACGAGAAACTTCCAGCGTTCCGTCCACAAGTTGCTATGCGGGCGAACAGTATGTCAGCAAGCAAAACTGACGGTAAGTTTTAGTCCACCGAGGATAGATCAATCCGTACACACAGGTGCTCCGTTCACTAAGACGTTTAGTGATAATCCTTTCAAAGTACGCAAAATCGGCGACAATGTGGGCGAACAGTATGTCAGCAAGCAAAACTGACGGTAATTTATGATCCACCGAGGATAGATCAGTCCGTACATACAGGTGTTCTGTTGGTGATAATGTTGAAACAAATCCACAAAGTTAAATACTGCTCTCAAAGAACGCAAATCAGGCACAGACCTATTAGTGCATTACCTAATGAAGAGAAACTTCCAGCGTACCGTCCACAACTTGCTATGCGGGCGAGCAATATGTCAGCAAGTAAAATTAACGGTAAGTTTTGGTCCACCGAGGATACTCATTTACAATAGTCTATTTGGAAGGAAGTAACGTATTCACAAGGGAGTTTGGATGGCTTTGAATTTTTAGCAATAAAATCGCGTGAATTATTATTATTTTGAACACATTTATTTGGGATTGGTGAGCTGGGTGGCTCTATTCTTTGATAAAAGTTGTGAAGCCACGGTGCTTCGATTTTATGTTGCACTTTCTGAAGGAATCTAAGCTAAGGAAGAGGAAAAGGAAGGAAAAGTTCGCGGATCTTACCAATGACAACGGGAATAAACCCCACAAGCGAGCCCAAGCTTTTGCATGCCAAGAAAGGGAGTTAAAAGCTCAATATTTATGTCTGAAGGTTGACTAACAAGCAGTCGGGCCACCTGGTCGAAATATTTTCTTTATCAACGAGACGCTTTACGTTGCTTTTCAACTTACATATTTTTCCACGTAAACTTCCGTAATACCCATTTGTGTGACAGCAGTTTTTTAATTAGTCTGCCTTGGACAAGGGAAGCTAAAAAGCGACCAAAACGTCGGGTTGATTCTGAAAATATTTTACTTTAATGTATGCGAGATAAATTCGTAAAAAAATACGAAAAACCAAGAATATATCACTAAAAATCTTTTCTATCACATTGAATATAGCTTTTTTTTACAGTGGAGATGTACACAAAAACCTGACGGCTCTTCCAGTGACTACGAGCTATATCACGAACCCCACAAAAGATGCTATTTACAGGTAAAATTCCATAAAAAAATAATAAAATCTTAGTAATAAATTATTCAGTAACGACACTTTAAGCAAATTGAACTGAATTTTATCAATAGGGACATCACAGAAATTCATGAAAAATAAAATTAAGGCAATTTGTGTCTAAGCGCTCGCTTGAAGCCATTTAAATATACCTTAAGTCTAGTATAAAAATAAGACAAACAAAATCTCTAAACTTAAGAAATTTTTAAGCCTCGATTTTATTTTACAATAGTAACAATACAATTAGTTTACAATATAAACAGTTTATATGTTTTACCAGTGGTAGAGCTCCAGTGACGGAGCTTGCGGGCATAGGCACCAGCGCATTACCTAATATACTTGCCGCTAAATGGTAGTGTTCAGCACTATTGTATTCCGGTCAGGTGTTAATATACGGCCCTGTAATTTCCGGCACAGAGGCATAACACCTTAGGCCTCAGGAGTGATAACGCATCTGCATTTTGACCTTGGTCTTTTTGTAGGTGTCTATAGGCTGCAGTCATCACTTAACATCAATGTGAACTGCATGCTGGTTTGCCACTTGCATAACATAAAAAAATGTATTTTGGCTACTTTTCTAGATCTGGGCTCAATTCCCATTAGAATAATGTTGTTATTTTTTATTTTAGAAAATTTATTGTAGACCCCTTGAACATTATAGACGACGACCAAAAAGATTGGTGTTTAATGTTATGTAACTTTAACTTAATATCTATACATATACTTATAATGACTACTTATAATGACTACTATAACTGCCTCAGTAGCGTAGTGGTAGCAAGCCACTACTATTACGCTGGAGGTCCTGGGTTCGATTCCCGGGTCGGGGACTATCACAGATAACGGTTTAAAATCCTTTATCTCTGCTTCTATTGGGATTTTTCCATTTTCTGGAAGTTTCCCAGTACCTCGGAGTTTGGTAATGAGCCCGGAGATGCAGAACCGATCATGAAAATCAGAAAGCTACACTTTTCAGGAGTGTTTTAGTAATAAAAACACTCGCGTTTCACATACATCACACACATTTTTATTTACCGAAATGAATAAAAATTTGAAATGTGAAATTTTTATGTATGGAAAATAGGTCGTTACGCGATACTATTTTCGACTAAATATACTACGGGTAGTCTACCCGCAACCACGGCTCCTGCAACCGAGCCGAAACATCGGAAAAAAGGGAAAAAGTATATTTTATTGAAAATAGTATCGCGTAATCACGAGTTAACGCAGGTGGCTTTATTTATCAGGCCACCGGCGGGTCCTACTACTTGACACCTGTAATCTCAATATCAAAAATTATTATTAATTTTAACAATACGTAACTGTAACAAGAAATAATAAATTAATGTATTCAACTGGGCTTAATTTATCAACAGAATTATCAGGATACTCGAGACAGTAATATTATTATCAGGCAGGAGTGCAAAGCCAATATGTAGGAATGATACATTCAGTCAGAGGAATATAATATTTTTATGTGTGAGTATTGGTTCACTAATGTTTCATCGACAAACGTTACCCAACTCTTCATTTCACAAATATATAATTGCACAATTGTATCATTTCGCAACTTAATGATTCGTATACTAATAATTTCGCAAAGTTTTGATTACGTAAATGTATAAAATAATAATTCAGTCAGCAAAAACAGAAATCCTAACAGCCAAGTGATGTACCTAGTTGTAGAAAGTTGAAATGTGAAACGAAATCGTTGCGAAACGTTGGTTTTCTAATGAAGAGTTTTGAAACGTTTGTCGGTAAAATGAACGGGTACCGTGAGTATTATATTACGAGAATAGTAATCGTATAAGAATATATCCGACTAAATTTTTTGAGGAAAAATTATGTGTTATTTGACTTGCGACCTCAATAAGTGTTACAGCAAGTAATTAACGTAACTTCATCCTTCGGATTATCCGTTAGTTTCGGATAGTTTTGGTTATAGACACTTATTAGATTAATCCTTCAAGGATCGTACGGACACCGGCGGCGAGACACAATTGAATTTCAATTGTCATATTTTTCTCGTGGAGTTTCGTTTGGAGAGATTAAGGAAGAATAGTTACATGACTTTATTTTCTTATGCAAGTAAGGTGGCAAACAAGAATGCAGCTCACATTGATGTTAAGTGATGACTGCAGCCTATAGACATCAACACAAAGAGCGGAGTTCAAAATGTAGATGCGTTGCTACCCCTGAGACCTAAGTTGTTATGTCTCTGTGATAGTTATTACAGGGCCGTACATTACCATCGTACCGGAACACGGTAATCCTGAACACTACCATTTAGCGGCAGATAGGTTAGGTAATGCGGTGCCTACACCAGCGAGCTCTACCACTATTAGATTATTTCTAGGGAAAACTTTATTCGCAATCAAAATTCAATAATAATAATAAAATAGTGTAAACTTACAACCCTATACCAGATATAAAGTGTCGTGGGTTCCGTTGTACACACACTACACCGGAAATTACAGGGCCCATACATGTCAGCCACACTTACTGTTTACTTACTGGTGGTAGTTATAGTACCTATAAGGAATCGAAAGCTTAGGCACCACCGCATTATAATAATGGCAACCCTTGATACGCCCCACTGCTGGGCACGAGTCTCTCCCCTTCTTGGGAGGAGGCCTGGACCTTAATTCACCACGCTGCTCTAATGCGGGTTGGTGGAGATAAGGATTAGTGGCCAACCCGCTGTGGGATGTTTTCAAACCGCCCATAAGGCCTACGACAAAGTTTAACGACTGCTATTTATCGATAGCAACCGGGACCGACGGCTTAATGCGCCCTCCGAAGCACGGAAACGCGCATTTTAATTTGCCACTAGCGGTCACCCATCACACACATGACCGAGCCGTTACCGCTTAGTGCACTGTCGACCGGATGGTGTAATAATCGGCAACCCGGCGCGAGTCCACGCACACCCTTTCTGCCGGACCCTGAATACCGCGTCGTGTAATACCGTGTCGTGCCTTTTCAGGGATGCCAATGCATCTGCATTTTGACCTCTAGTTATGCAGTTATCACTTAACATCGATCAGAAGGGCATGCTTGTTTGCCACCTTGGTTACTTAAAAAAACTCTACATGAAATGTCGGAAGAATTAAATTACAATTTCGGACCTCCATGACTTCCCTTATGTGAATTGATTTTCAGCTTTTGTAAACTTCCAAAAAATCATGATCATACAATGTATAATAATCATTAACAATGTAGTAGTAGTTGTGTGGGTAGGCCACATAAACAAATAAATGTTATAAAGATATTTTTACCGCCATATAACAATTGGTTCTTTCCGGACGAGAAATACGGGTTTTAAATAAACAAACCCATTTTAAAATGTTTCATCAGGTCCACTCAGTTTAATTCCGAGAACAATGTCATTCTCCGGAAAATTGACTTGGAATATACATTTTTACCTATTTCACTTTTATTACTTCCGATTTTCCATTTCCTGCGTTCCCCTGTTCCATAATCAAAATACTGTACAATACAATAGACGATTGGTGGAATGAATATTTGGGAGCTGGTTTATTAATTATTCATCACGACTCTAATATGAATCCCTGATACAATAAAAAAATCAACATGAATATGCTTCGTAGATTAAACGAAAAAGTAATAATGGTTTGATGAATATCCGTGAATTATGAGAATTGGCGTTAAAATTGTATGTGTGTGTTTTTTTTAATCCTTTCGGATTCTAGTGGGTTTCCGAAGTGGCATAATTTTTGATTAAACGCAACAATATTCTCGCTATTGTGGGCAAATTTGTTGTATATTTTTGGTCTGAATGCGCGAATTCAAATTTTAATTTAGCTTTACACGTATGTTTGGTTAAACTGTTTTAATGTACTTATGATGAATTTAGTGAAGTTAAGGACTTCAGTAGCTCAATTGGAAGAGCGGCTGGACTAGATTCCCAGTAGGCCGCGAGTTCGAGTCTCGCCTGAAGTCAAATTTTTCTTTCCATTTTTTCTTTAAATAAAATGAATTTAGTGAAGTTGTTGAATGATGTGCATATCCTTTCTTGGAGTGGAGGATGTGGCTATTTCATTGAGGTCGAATTGGCTTATGTTTCCCATGGTGCAGATTGTGAAACGGTCATCGCGTTCTCTGCTGTATGTTATACAATCTCTGAGTAGATGATCGATGGTTTGTGTAGTAGTATTATCGCATGGGCATGTGTCGGTGGGCGTAATGTTGAAACGATGTAGATACTGTTTATGATATCCGTAGCCAGTTAACATTTGTGTTAAATGGAAACTTGGGTAATTTAGAGAATTTAAGATGTCAAAATGTTCTATCCCAGGTAGCCACTGGTGCGTGTGGCTACCTTGAGTTGAGGTCGAAAGTGTGTGTGTCAGCTCCGACGCACGATGCGACTCGGTGTGCGTAAGGAGATCGCTAGTATAAGGCCGAGTGTCCGCTCGCTCGCAGCGCTCGCGAGGGATTTGCGCGTACGTAACGTACCTATATAAGGTTATCCAAGTTTGCATACACTTTTCTTCCATTTTAATATATGTATCTGGACTACAATTCATTAAAACAGGAACTATAGTATTGCTGTGTTTTCTCATTCCAACGGGTTATTCTTTTTCAACCGGCAACCCCACCGCCCACTAGCGGACGAGTTTTCTTCTACTGGAAGAGAATTCTTCCACTAGTGTAGTCAGTCAACCGAACAATGGCAGTCAAACCATTCTAATGTGTAATAACGTAAAAGTAAGTGCAATAACGCACGATAGGCAGCAGCGTCCTGCCATCGCCAATCCGCATGCCAAGCGTGGCGATTATGGCATATCTCTCTAATGGACATAGTATTATTTCATATTCTCTGCCTATTGGTCCATCGTTTTGTTTAGCAGTAATAAAATACGCTAAAATACGCTTACACTCACAGCCCCACAGTAGGTATAAACCTGTGTCGTGGGTGCCGTTGTACACTTACAACACATATACAAACACCCAGACCCGAAACAAATATCTGTAGGCCATACAAATATTTGTCCCGGTGCGGGGATCGAACCCGCGACCCTTCGAATCAAACGGTCATCTCACACCGCTGGACTAACCGGGTCGTCAAAGCAGTGGACATATTTCAGCGAATATGACGATTATTTTCTATATACATATTATCTTTGGGTGTTCAATTTTACTGGTGGTAGAGCTCCCGTTACGGAGCTCGCGGGCGTAGGCACCACTGTATTACCTAATATACTTGCCGCTAAATGGTAGTGTTCAGCACTATCGTGTTCTGGTCAAGTGGTGATGTACGGCCTTGTAATTTCCGGCACAAAGGCATGACACCTTAGGCCTCAGGAGTGGTAACGCATCTGCATTTTGAACTTGGTCTTTGTGTGAGTGTCTATAGGCTGCAGTCATCACTTAACATCAATGTGAACTGTATGCTTGTTTGTCACTTCTATTCCATAAAAAATGATTGACACAATAAAGTCCATGTACGAGTACATAAGTAATTTTCAGACTGAAAAACGTGAAAATCTGCGTCTAGATCTCTCTCAAACAGATATCATTCTCAGCGACATCTTATGAATATATTAGTAAATCACGGAAATAATGAAAGGCATGGAGCACCATGAAATAATAGTATGTAAATGGGGAAGTCAGTAGCCGACGTGATGTTGAGCCAGGCTTAGGGCGACGCACGTGACCCCCATAACAAAGATCTACTATAGCACTGAGGACAAAACTAATTCCTTATCGAACCGTTCACTTTGAGGAAGTATTGAAATTAGTGTTGCCACGAATAATGATTTGGCCGAATAACCGAATAACGAACATACGGCTTCCCCCTCGGCCGAAAGGCCGAATATTCGGCGGCCCAATATTCGATCGCAGACGTGTATATAAATAATAAGCAAAACTAGGAAGATAAAAACAAGGAAATTCAAATGAAATTTGATTTTATTTGAAAACCGCTCGCCTAAATCTGACGGCAGACCCATAAAAATGGTAGTCAGCAAACGAAAAATCATTTCAGTCCTTCAGTCAGATTTCAAATTTAAATTCAAAAATTCATTTAATCACTTGGAAATAATTGAATTTGCTTGTGATAAGTCAAATCACAAAATATAAAATTAAAGCGAATAACAACTGATACGTTGATTAATATGTCAAAGTAAACAAAAATAAAATAAATAATGGTCCGAAAATACTAAATAATAAAAATAGGTATCAACAGAATGTTCCATACTCTTTTTTACAAACGGAAAGTTAAGACTAAATAAAAGAATATGGGACATTCTTTGTCATTCACTGGCAGAGTTCCAAAGCCCACATTACTGAGAAAAAACCCGCCAAAACAAAACTCAGTAGTAGATTTATCTATCATCTCCTGACAGTACGGTGAAAGACTTTTTTCAGAAGCGGGATATATTTATGAAGAAAAGCGCAATTGTTTACTGTTAACGATTGCCGACAAAAATGTTATTATTTCTCATAACTTATGAGAAATAATAACTCATTTATGATTTATTAATATGAAGCATTGATGATATATAAAGGATTCTTGATTAATATGTCGTATTCTATTTCCATGATTTATTATTCGGCCGAATAGTATCCAGTATTCGGCCGAATACCGAATATTAAAAAAGTGGCCGAATAGACCGAATACCGAATAATGGCCGAATTTTCGTGGCATCTCTAATTGAAATTGAAAATGGCTAGTCAAAATGTTAAAACATAATTACGTGCTGTGTACCAGCCTATATAGTTTAAACCTAGTGTGGGGCTGTGAGTGTAAGCGTATTTAATTTTTACGGTTCCGTACCTTAATAGGAAAAAAGGAACCCTTATAGGATCACTCGTGCGTCTGTCTGTCTGTCTGTCTGTCTGTCCGTCTGTCACAGCCAATTTGCTCCGAAACTACTCGACCGATTGAGTTGAAATTTGATGAATATATGGTAAATTGGTGACCCAAAGATGAACACGTCAAGTAAAATAATAAATTTTAAACAGGGGGATCACTTTCGGGGCGTAAATCAGAAAATTAAAAAAAAGCATCTTAGACATATTTTTTTTATAATTTTTGCATACAAAAATTTGAAGTTATTTAAGAAAAACGACGAAAATTGTCCATTCCTTCCCCCTATCTCCGAAACTACTAAACTTAAAATTTTGAAAAAAATTTGGGAAATAGTTCTTTGCCTATAGATTACTGGAAAACCTATAAGAAGTTTGAGTATTCAAATTAAATCGAAAATTCTTAATAATATAACCCCCCCTGCCGGTACCACCGTAACCGCTATGTCCCTGCATTTTAAATCTGTAATATATTATTTTCGAAAATATTTATTTAAATTACGGAACTCTCACTACGCAAGTCGAAATCGCACTTGTCCGGATTTTTTACTTGTTTTTTGTAACAAATATCGTCCATATTTATAAAAAATGTTATTTAACTATGTTTAATAACCTGTTTTGTTATATAGTCTGTACACACCTTTTGTTATATTTTATGCATGTGTGGGTATTGCAGTCGAATGTCGACCATTGAGCGATCATTAGTCTATATAAATATCCCTCAGAAGTATTCGCAAGCCTATGTGACCAACATAACAAAGATCTACGGACTACATACAGGTAAGGGGACAAAACTAATTTCTCTTCGAATTGTTTACGTCAGTAATGGAATGAATAATAGCTGACTGAGATGGCTGACGTTTATATTGAATTTTTTATAGAGGGAACACGGAAGTAATAGTAGGTAATGTTTTTCTCGCGTTCTAACACCACTGACAATTGGATAGGCGGGAAATTAACAACTTTCTCTTTAAATCTTACCATAGGCAGAGGTACCTATTACTAGAAATGTGAAAGTATGGATGTTTCTTTGTTGCTCAAAATCGAAATTTTGTAACATAAACCAAGCATTTTATTGTTAAATCTATTTAAATTTTCTTAGGGAACCTATGAGCGTATATAAATAAATATACTAAACCTGGTTTATCAATAATATTTATCTTCGCCCAGTTAAGTGTTAAAATGATAAAAAAATGGTAATCTCACAATAAATGTTTTATAATCAGTCCAGCCGCTTTACCACTAAGCTACCGAAGTCCCACACCGATGCGTCAAATTTTGCTTTCCCTTTTTGATTTTTAACCGATTTTAGAGTCGTTGAACGACATCCATTGATAACTAATTAATAACTGCAAAGTCTATCATATCGGTTGTATTTTTGACATTATTAAAGTTGCCAAGGTTGACAGACTCCCTTATAATCTGACAGATAATTTTAAGGTTAACTTTAACATGAATAAATTTGTTAAAGTTAAAGTAAGATAATCCAACCCAGCCTAAATCTTCAATTTTGTCCTCAGATGAACGCGCTACGCTACAACGGACACGTGCACGCGATCAGTCGCGGGATCGATCCCCACGCTACCACACAGCTAAGCCACGTGACGCGTTCCTCACGACGCACTGCGCCTGCGCACGCGCTGTCTGTTGAAATGCTACAACGACACGGCCATATTGATTTCAAGCGATAAAATGTGAACTAAGTGCTATATCATTTGAATTCAATGGTGAAAAAGGAAATAAAAATCTAAAAAAAGTGTTGACGTTATCGTCTATTTTATTTAATATCGTCGAATTCAAGACTTATGACTTGACTGGGTAAGTATATCAATAAAATACCTACGATTTTTTTTTAATAAGCTCTCAGAGAACATAGAATTATAACGTCCAAGGCTCTCAATAAACATGATAATAACTCATTAAAATGCATTCGAATGTAGGTGTTATATAAATTCTGTACATAGGATTAAAAACATCTAATTAATCTTATTTTTAGAACTTTACATTGATACTTTCAGCGATTATTGATTTTGTACTTTTAAGAAATAATTTTATTTTGACACACATAAATGAAAATTAACTTAAATGCATTTATTTTATTAGTCAGTTATTCCGGAGCAATACGTTACCATTAAACCGAAACACGATCGTGATGAACACTGGGTATTATTTTAAACTGCTTTTTCTTGAAAGTTTTTTATTCGTCTAACTGCCTCGGTAGCCTAGTGGTAGCAGGCCACTATTACTACGCTGAGGTCCTGGGTTGGATTCCCGGGTAAGGGGTTATCAGAGATAATAGTGTAAAGTCCTTTATCTCTGGTTCTACTGGATTTTTCCATTATCTGGAAATTTCCCAGTACCTCGAAGTTTGGTTATGTGCCCGGAGATGTCAACAGGCTTGCCACCTGTTCACACATGCACATGGGCCAAAAAACGTAACTGGCGAATTGTGGGTTTGTTTGCATGTATGCTTGAATGTATGCATTTATCTCTGCCTACCCCTTCGGGGATCACAGGCGTGAATTTACGTTTTTACGGACGTACCTTATTTATTCGTAATTAAGATAGTATCCAGTAAGGCACGAAAATAAAATGCAAATTATTATGAAATATTTATGAACTGATTATTCGCCATGATGGTACAAAATAAACTTAAAATAAAAACTGTGTAATAATAACATAAAGTTATTTAATCATTGTAATATAATTAATTGTAATTTTAAATATTGTATGTTTAAAATGTATAATGATCCCCATGTACATATTGTATAATTTCTTTTATATTTATAAACGTGGTACAGAATAAGTGTAAATAAATAAAACAAATCGCAAGTGCGCTTTTTATTTCAATTTTTATTTGATTAACATAGGTTAATAGTTAACTAATACGGCCCAAGAACAATAATAATAACACAAGTTTACCCGTTATCGATCATACGAGTAACTGCGATCCGAACCGAACCGAAAGCGTGACGAATGGGAAGCGAAGCGGAGATTTCAGACCAAGGCTGCTTTTCCAGAGATGTGCTATGCTACGTTGCTATGGATGCATTTGATATCCACCAATTATATTCATTGGTGCACATAGCTTAGCACTGGTGGAAACGGATTCAACTAAGATATGATTTTTATGCGGCGGTGCATCTTCATAACGCATCTTTCTCGTACAACTACATAGTTTAGTATTGGTGGAAACGTACGTGGAAAATATTTTCGTAGCGTAGATTTCACATCTTCGCAGCATGCATATCACATCTATGGTGGAAAAGCTCCCTTAGGCCAGCGAACCGAACTTGTGGCGAAAACGAAACGGGACGGGAGATCACTTCACTCTTGTGGCATCCCGAAACCCAAAGTCACCTATCAGAGAAAATGTGAACGGAAACACGTTCTGAAAACTTTCGTACACAATTTATGTTATTTTAAAAATAAATAGTTTTGTTAAAACTTGTTGCAAATAACCGACACGGATCCTTTTGCGTCCCGCTCTCGCTCTTGGTTTGACGTCGTGCATAGAAAGCAAGCTAATATAACCATTTCGCATGCGCCTCGCTTCGTTTGCACGTATTTGGATTGTCTTAGCGTCGCACGCTTTCGGTTCGCCTCGGTATCGGCACGCATTTGGTTCGCTTTCGCTTTTCTTTTTGACTAGATTCAAACGATACCATAATTACGAAATAAATTAATACGGGGCTTATAGCGCGCCGTGTCAATTTTTTTTAAAGTGACTCCAAAAACGCCCTCGAACTCTTACACTGGAACTCTACCTCTAGTACTACTATATGTTACTTGAACTAGTAAATGCACACCAAAAAGTGTTGCCAACAAAATTAATATTCATCAATATTATTTTAAATGTCCAGAGCAAAGTAAGCCCACGTGCCTTGTGATGCGGCATGAGTAAAAAATACAATATAAAACGATTATACACGATATGACGAAAACAACGTCTAAACATCGTGTTTACTTTCATAATAATAATAATAGGAACCCATTATACGTCTCACTGCTGGGCACGAGTCTCTCCCCTTTTTGGGGGGAAGCCTGGAGCTTACTCCACCACGCTACTCCAATGCGGATTGGTGGAGGTGGGTGGATTAGTGGTCAACCCGCTGTCGGATGTTTTCAAACCGCCCATAAGGCATCCGACAAGGTTTAACGACTGCTATCTATCGATAGCAACCGGGACCGACGGCTTTACGTGCCCTCCGAAGCACGGGAATGCGCATTTAATTTTGCCACTAGCGGTCACCCATCACACTACCCAACCGCTAGTGCTTAATGGAGTAGGTTTACACCAGCTGCGGAGCCATGCGAGCTTACTTTCTTCATAATACTTCTACAATATAAAAGATAAATAAACCTTAACAGATTGAGTTCTATTCATAAAGCAAACTACAAAGTTTCAATGTATACAATTTATGAAAAAAATCATTATTTTCCTATAACAAAACATGTTTTTAATAGAACACAATAAGAATATTTAAACAGAATAATGAATAGAGAATTAAAAGCTTTGTATGGTTTGCGTCGTATACTTTATATTCTAGGTAAACACGGGCTGAAGCCGCATCCATTTTCTGTATCTGGTTTTGTTTTTTTTTTGTCCGTAGGCAAAGGTCAGGAGTGAAACCACAGTTAAAAAAATCATAGTGCGAGTCGGAAACGTGTAGGTACACAGGGTTCTGTACAATTAAAAGTTTTATATGTTATCATAAATGCCGAAGACTTTTCATAGGTTTTCTTATAAGCTATAAGAGGCATAAGTCTGCGCGCGGCCGGCGAATGCACAATGAATGGATGATTCTTGCCGCGTTAGCGGGAACGGTCACCTGACCGTCCACGAGTTGAAACAAACGTTCAGCGGCCGGTTTGTCAATCAAACTCTTCTATTGAGTAAAACCCCTACATATCTCCCTATATTTCTCTCATTAAAAACCGCATGATATTCTGTTGACTTTATCGCGAACAGACAGACAGACGTGACAGGGGACTTTGTTTTATAATATGTATACATAGAAGCGCGCATGGCCCGGCGGCTGGTGAAGATCGTAAGCGATATACTCGGTTAAGTAGTGTTTCCGTGCTTCGGAGGGCACGTTAAGCCGTCGTTAAACCTGGTCGGAGGCCTTATGGGCGGTAGGAAAACATCCGACAGCGGGTTGGCCACTAACCCACCCACCTCCACCAATGCGCATTGGAGCAGCGTGGTGGAGTAAGCACCAGGTCTCCACCTAAAAAAGGGGAAAGACTCGTGCCCAGCAGTGGGCCGTATAATGGGTTGCCATTATTATTTATTATATGTATAGATAAATAAGTTCCTAAATATATTCTAATACCGAAAATAAATCTTGGACCATTCTTTTTGAACATTCACCCCCTTATTCATAAACGTACATTAGATACGTTTAAGCTATAGAATGCTTTGTCTTTGTCAGTTGCATTGTCAAATGTGCAGGACAGAAAAAGGCAAAGGAGAGATTAGCAACACTTTAGCTAAAATACGTTTATGAATAAGGGGGTCATTGTTTAAACTTATATTTGGTGTCCCTCAGCTCATCTATCCCTTTCATCATCATTTTTTGTTGAAATTATTTCATTGTATTAGCAACACGAGGGTTCCTTGCCACACGAGAACACATTCTAAATAACCACGATAGAAGTAAGTAGATTATTTCAAATAATGTAATAATGGACGCACCGAAGCTCAAAGAGAATACTCCACCGTATGTAGCTGAAAACAAAGTAAACTGAATTAGTAAAATTATTAAAAACTAAGCGTCGGGACGTGACGACCCTGTCGTCCAATAGTGGAGGGGAGTTATTTTATAAATAAATAAAAATAATTGTTTTATATTATTTCGCATTAACACATGCTTGTGAAATATATTTTATTTTTAAAGAAAAATGGAAAGAAAAATTTGACTTCAGGCGAGACTCGAACTCGCGACCTACTGGGAATCTAGTCCAGCCGCTCTTCCAATTGAGCTACTGAAGTCCTGCCCGATTTGTCAAATCTTTCCTTCACATCTATTACATTGCTTTATGGTAGCAGCAGCGCCATCTATTACCAACTATGCTAGTTAGGCAACCTCTTTTTCTTTCCATTTTTCTTTAAAAATAAAATATATAAAAATAAATAAATAAAATACGCTTACACTCACAGCTCCACATTAGGTATTATATAAACCTGTGTTGTAGATGCCGTTGTACACATACACAAACACCCAGGCCCGTAACAAATATCTGGGTGTTTGTGTATGTGTACAACGGCACCCACGACGCAGGTTTATACCTACTGTGGGGCTGTGAGTGTAAGCGTATTTTATTTATTTATTTATTTACCACTGGACTAACCGGGTCGTCAAGCTAGTCAAGTAGCTCAGTCAACCGAATAATGGTAGTCAAACCACTCCAATAGGAGGTCGTGGGCGGCCCGGCAGGCTATATTACATTCAATGCGCCCGTGCAAAGCCAGGGCGAGCCTAGTGATAAGTATGTCGGTTTTATGAAAAAAAAAAAATGTTTTGCTGTAATCTATATATATAAAAATCAATTGCTGTTCGTTAGTCTCGCTAAAACTCTATAACGGCTGGACCGATTTGGCAAATTTTGGTTTTGAATGATTTTTGGAAGTCCAGGGAAGGTTTAGGAGGTAAGAAAATATGAATAAATTGAATGGATATAGTAAAAACCACAATTTAATTTTTCCATACAAATAGTCCGTATCTATCAAACCTTTGACACATTATTTCATTGTGAGCCAATACGAAGTTTGCCGGGTCAGCTAGTCCTTAATGAAAAAAATTGACATCAAGATAACCAGTCCAGCTGATTCTGAGGAAGCAGGTTCGATCTTTGTCTGAAGTAAAATTGTATGTATGTATGTAACTTCACGCCAGGTCTCTAACGGGGTAGGCAGAGAGTGTAGAGCGCCAGATATCCCGGTCCTGATAAACCTCTCGTGCCTCGTCTACCTTCATTGTTGTAAATTGTAATAATAAGTAAAATTGTTCTTTCCAATACCCGGCCCGGTACGAAAATTTTATCGGCGGCGTCGTGTGACGGGTTGCCCACTTCCCTTCAAAATGGTCGAGGAGAGCAATGGCTGCCACGTGCGTCATACTCGTGAACGGGTGCTGATTGTGGGGACTGGTCTGTTGTGATTTGCGGGTGTTATATTCTATCACGATATTAAGCTGTTGATGGGTATTTGCGTATGTGTTTATATGCAAATATTTATATGCCATGGACGTTCACATTATCTTTATTCTATGTAATATATTTGTATTAAATCTAAGGTTTTGACAAAAGAGCATCACGCTTAGTTTGTTGGGTAGCGGAGTTCTTCTCAGTTGTGCCTGCACTTGGAACTCTGCTAAGTCAATGACTATGATTATGACGCACAGATTTTTCTTTTTCTTCTATGAAGGAATTGAAAAATTTGATGATTCACGTATCGGTTAAATATTATTATTAAATTGGTATTTATTAATACCTATTGGATTATTATTATAAGTCATTCTCTCTAGGTAGCTTATAACAAGACAATGCAAAAGAGTCCTTGTAGACCAATTTGAAATAAATGATTTGAATTTTGAATTTTTGAATTTTATGAGGAGTAAAACCAAGTGTGACACGGAAGTTGAGGCGTTACGCGCGATTCCTCCGCGAGTGCTGTGTCTGAGCGAACGTGTTTCACTAGGCCGCACATCAGCGATCTCTTTACGCACACAGAGTAAACTTCCGTCGTGCGTCGGAGCTTACACACACACTTTTTTCTTTGACGAACGTCACCTGCGGCAGCTTATTCAAATCTTGAGGAGCAAACGTAGGGATATCGTCCGGATCGGTTGACTTAAGAATCCGGAAAATGTCCTGGATATCTTTCTTCCCATGCCCATCCCTCTGCCTTGTTATACCTTTGATAGTGATCACGAAAGTGTCGACGAGTACTTTCTTAGCTTCTATGACCTCAGCCTCCGAGTAGCTAGACAGGCAGATTTGCCCCAGGCTGAGCTCATCCATAACGTCAAGCTTATTTTGGACGAATGCGAGAAACTCGTTCACTACAACAGTGTCCGAACGCTTAGGAAAAGCCATGACTACGTGACGTACTAATCACAATGACGACCCAGTTGGTCCAGCGGTGTGAGACGACCGCTTGATTCGAAGGGTCGCGGGTTCGATCCCCGCACCGGGGCAAATATTTGTATGGCCTACAGATATTTGTTTCGGGTCTGGTGTTTGTGTATGTGTTGTATGTGTATAACGGCACCCACGACACAGGTTTATATCTAATGTGGGGATGAGAGTGTAAGCGTATAAAAAAAAAAGTTATTACACTGACTTGTCACTGAAACAGACGCTGTGTCACTTACCTATGAAATGATTGAAGTCCATAAGAAGCATCAACTTGTAGCAGTTGCATGTGGATTTAGTGTAGTACACATGCAGCGAAGACAACTCGCTTACATTATGATTTTGTCTGTAACAAAACAAAAGTAAAAAATATAATAAAAAGCGTCCAGGTGCGAGTTGGACTCGCTTAGTCAGGTTAATGTACCCCCTAAATATACCACAAATTTCTCTCAGACACTCCAATTAGAAAATCAAGTGATAATCATAATACATGAGTTTAAATTTCATATTTATGTATTTAATATTTTTTATTTAAGAAATAAGTTGTCCTCAATTTGTACGAACAGTTTGCAGAGTCCGTTCCTTACTCGACCTGCGGCCGCTCTTAATACACAAACCTACTCAAGCACGCACACTGTAATGTAGCGTAACCTGCGCACCCCTATTTCGCACTAGCCTAGCGAGTGTTAAAATTTTAATAGGGGTGCATTTTATATTGAATAGACATTAGCCCCATTTTCGTTTGTATTGATTGGTTACCAAATGGGTGACAATAATTTAAGAAAGAAAGAATGAAAAATATTTATTTTTTGGCTTACACTTAGAATAACTACTAGGTACATACTAAAAAATATATAAAACATAAAAAGCCAAAAAAATGGCTCCCATCTCAGCAAGATGCTGTAGCATGAACTACAGCGTTGGTATTCTGATAGGGCCAATTGTAATTAACTTAATTTTAATTTTGGGATAAAAAATATTACCTACGTAAAAAAAGTCAGAAATCGGATAGCGATTCTGAACAAACTAATTTCAGGTGTGCTTTTATCCTGTTACTACACGTTGTATATTGTACCAAACTTCAACTCAATCTACCCAATACTTTCAGAGAAAGACGTCCGTGATAGAAGGACAAACAGACAGACACTGGAGGTTGAGCTACAGTGACGGAGCTTGCGGGCGTAGGCACTACCGCATTACATGCCGCTAAATGGACTACCGTTTAGCGGCATGTAATGCGGTAGGGCGATACGATAGGGCTGAACACTAGTTCAGCCCTATCGTGGTCTGGTTAGATGGTAATGTATGGCCCTGTAATTGCCGGCACAGAGGCATGAAACCTTAGGCCTCATGAGTGGTAACGCATCTGCATTTTGCCCTTGGTCTTTGTGTGGGTGTCTATAGGCTGCAGTCATCAATGTGAACTGCATGCTTGTTTGCCAATTCCATTACATAAAAAAGACAGATACACAAGTGATCTTATAAGAGTTTTTTTTTTTATGTCATGGAAGTTGAGTTACGTACCTCAAAAGAAAAAAAGGTATAGTGACATCTTTACGATATTCAACAAACTCAAAAATACAGCATTGTTGGCTATAAAAGTCGTTACAGGCACCCCAAGGCGATGCAATCAATCAAATATGAAAGAGAAATTCGACAGACGAGTGGAAGATTTCGGTAACTTAGTAGGTAGAGCGATTGGACTAATGATAATATCCTTGTGATTTCATATCTATGTTTGGTTTTATTTTTAATGTGAAAAATCACGGTAGCAGTAAAATTATATAACGAAGTTAAAAGAAAAACTATCACAACTACGTAAGCTTTGTAGTAAGAAAATAAAAATGTACTTCCGATCATTATTATTTTTTATATTAAAATAAAGTCTAAAGCATGAAGCATACACATAAAACAATAAGAACGTAGAATACTAAAATGAAGACTCAAGGCGTAGGTAGACAAGTAAATTATGCAACATCCGGATATAATGTCATTCTACCCACATTCTGTATCTGAGAACGCATTAATCTTAGACTGTACAAGCGTGTCTGGGAAACTGATTTAATAAATTAATGATTAATATAATAGGGTAATAAGTAAGTATTGAAAAATATATATATAAGAAACAGGGTAAAGTAGTCTAAGGGGTAGAGTATTATAGTGTAGGATTGGGTAGTGAAAGCCGGTTAGTGTAGGGTGCAAGCACGTAAAATAATAAGAACGTAGAGCATTATAATGAAGGCTCAAGGCGTAAGTAGACAGGTCAATTATGGAACATCCGGATATAATGTCATTCCACCCACATTCTTTATCTGGGGACGCATAAATCTTACAGACTATACAAGCATCCCTGGGACGCTGATTATTTTCTTTCTTGTGTTTTTTATGTAATAGGTATGTGTCAACTAACTTTACTTCGATAAGTCAGAACGGTTGGTAACAATATTATTGTAAACGCCCGGATTCTTATCTCTAAATTGAAAATGTCAAACGACATATTGATGAAATTCTGTATAGATACATAAGATTATACTTTTATTTCTAAAGACAATCCGTGATTATGATTTGATATATACTTATGTATGTATGCTACAAAACCTGTCATTAACTTTTGTTAATGATGAAGGTAAGTAATAGAAAATGGGTTCATATTCATCGGGAATATTACCCGACTCTAATGGTGAAACAAAAAAGTATTAAAACGAAGTTTCTAGGCGTCGTTACCATGAATCAATTATGCAACATCCGGATGTAATGTCATTTGACCCACATTTTGTAACTGTGGACGATAAATCTCACTGACTGAGCAGGTGACTGTGGGAACTGATTAAATATTTCCTCGCAATTTTTCTTCAGAAGGTTCAGAAGCTACACTTTCTAAGCGAAATATGTTCTTCTGATAAAATATATGACTAACTGCTACTACTACTCTTGACTACCGCTCAGGAACGTTCTTTGTGCAGAGGCTGGCCATTGCAATTCTAAGGGGCAACGCTGCTAGTGCGTATCAACTGCCTCGGTAGCCTAGTGGTAGCAGGCCACTACTACTACGCTGAGGTCCTGGGTTCGATTCCGGGGTAGGGGCTTATCAGGGATAATGGTATAAAGTACTTTATCTCTGGTTCTATTAGGATTTTTACATTTTCTGGAAAATTTCCAGGACCTCGAAGTTTAGTAATGTGCTCGGAGATGTCAACAGGCTCGCCACCTGTTATATGGGCCAAAACGTAACCGGCGAATCGTGGGCGAATTGTATGTATGCTTGAATGCATCCATTTACCTCTGTCTAACCCTTCGGGGATTACAGGCGTGATGTTACGTACGTATGTTAAAAATTTTGTTTTTTTTTTTCTTGTATTCTAATTTTTTTTTTTTATGTTGTATTTAGTTCAGACATAACTTTCTAAGTAAATATTATTTAACTTCAAATGTATACAATAAACATAAACTTTAAAATAAAGAATTGTCCATATACGAACTACGAATATGTCTCGATATTTAAAAAAAGTTTGAAGCCGGTATTCATGCATAACTGTATTGTAGTTATCCTTGAAGTTTTGCGGATGGCTTCAAATATCCCCGAAAGGGAATAGCTATTAACAATATAATGATGCCTATAGGGAATGAAACCAAATTTATTCACAATTTTCAGAACCACCTAAAGGCGAAGCCGAAGCTTTATTCAATCAAAGCCACTTTGATTGGGGATAATGATAAATTATTTATCGGAGAAAAAATAATAAATAAGTCGAAAGATTGTGCTGGAATAATATATGGAATAACCTAGACTGTTTTTCGGTAGCGTAGGTAGGTACCACACCGCATTATATATTAAGTAATATTGTGATAGGTGGTTTTTTTTATGTAATGGAAGTGACAAACAAGCATGCATTTCACATTGATGTTAAGTGATGACTGCAGCCTATAGACACCCGCACAAAGACCAAGGTCAAAATGCAGATGCGTTACCACTCCTGAGGCCTAAGGTGTTATGCTTCTGTGCCGGAAATTACAGGACCAAATTATTACTATATTACTTCGTTATTATCATTACATTACCATACGTAAATACTGGTACCAAGGCAAAAAATAAGAACTGTATGTTCTTCCAAGACATTTGACAATTTCAACACACATTGAGACTCTGAAACTAAACACTATAATTTTTCAAATTTAAACGTAGTTTTACATGAAAAAAAATATTTACAAAACGATGTTGTTTTTAGTTTAGAATAAAAAAAAAAAAAACAGACTTACAAAATATTTTGTAACAAAAAAACATACTTATTGACCATGTATCAATATATTACAAGATTAAAAAAAAAATGTAGGTACAGCCTGTTTAGAAAATAAAGAAAAGTCTGCCTACAGCCTGTTTCTTTTTATTTTGATGAGAAAATAAACGACTTTGCAATATTTGACTTAATTTATTTGTTCTCTCAAGTTATTAAAATTCGGCAATGTGTACTAAGCTCTGAACTACGCTGATATCAATTTAAATTGGGAATTCGATGGAATATTTCGAATTCAAATAAAATTAGTACCGGCCTGTAATTATATTGTTACAAATTTATAAGTATCTTGTATCTTCTGATCTGATTAACCCACAAGACAATTATTTTGAACCGATTTAATCCTTCCTAAAGTATTTAATCTCACTGAAACTTGGTTAAGGTTTCCGTAAAATGGTTTAACAGAAATCCAACTTGTATCAACTCGTTTACAACAGTTATTGATTTCGTAAAGTTGAATTGAGTAGGAAGGTATTCAATCTTCTGTCCGATACAAAACAGTACGAATATAAATAAGGCGGCCAACTTTCTGAAGGTACGAGTAGCATGCGGGACTTTTTGTGGAGAGTTAGGGTATGATGAATGCGAAGTATGAAGTTTTGTCAGTATACGTACCAAAATTACATAAAAACACAAAACTTACATACTGAAGTAATTTATTTTAAAAATAGTTTATACCACTAGAGCGACACTTTTTTAAAGAATTCAAAATGGAACAAAGCGATCACATACACACACACGCAAACAATTTTAAATTGAATTCACACAATGCGTGTAAATATAGGTAGGTACGTAGATGCTCCGCTGTTGTTTGCATGCGTGTGTGGGTGACTGTGTAGATATGTAGTAGCTTGAAAAAATAGGCATGGTAGGTACGTCAATGCATTGAATGCGGGACATGCAGGACGCATCCAACGTTTTGCGGGACTATTTTATTAATTCTTTCAAAGCGGGATTACATCCAGCATTACGGGACGGTCCCGCAGAATCCGGGACGGTTGGCCGCCTTAAATATAAAATGTTTCACAAAGTATTACAGGTGGTAGAGTTTTAGTGCCAGAGCTCGAGAATGAAGGCAACGTTTCATTTCCTATCTAGATAATATCAGTCTGCCCCCAAATGGTATTGTTCAGCACTATCGTAGGTTTTTTTTTTATGTTATGAGAGTGGCAAACAAGCATGCAGCTCACATTGATGTTAAGTGATGACTGCAGCCTATAGACAACAACACAAAGACTAAGGTCAAAGTACAGACGCGTTACCACTCCTGAGGCCTAAGATGTTATGCTTCTGTGCCGGCAATTACAGGGCCGTACATTACCACTTGACCGGAACACGATAGTGCTGAACACTACCATTTAGCGGCAAGTATATTAGGTAATGCGGTGGTGCCTATGCCCGCGAGCTCCGTCACTGGAGCTCTACCACCAGTAAAACGGACACCATGTAAAATGTGTACTATACTCGATGACTATCTAAAGGATAGAGATGCCTGGACAAATGCTGGTATAGCTCCACAAGACTTTAAACAATAATTTTGTAAAATGAATGTGCATTGTACTAGATATTGTAAAACATAGTTATAAGTATCATATTGTATAATTCGTTGTAGAAAACATATTTTGAAAAGAGCCCTACTGAGTTTTGTTTTTTTGGAGGATTTTTCTCAGTAATGTGGGCTTTGGAACTCTGCCAGTGATTGACAAACAATGTCCCATAATTATACCGTTTATAAGAGTTTATGGAATATTCTGTTGATACCTATTTCAATTATTATGTATTTATGGACAATGATTTATTTTATTTTTGTTTACTTTGACATATTAATCAACGTGTCAGTTGTTATTCGCTTGAATTTTAAATTTGTAATTTGACATATCACAAGACTGACCTACCATGACCAAATAGGTCGAGTTCTGTCTGATGGTGGGATCAAAAGTCTTAGGAATCGGCGTGCATGTATGAAGATAATGATGAATGTAGACGAGGCACAAGAGGTTTGTCAGAACCGGGTTATCTGGCGCTCTACACTCTCTGCCTACCCCGTGACGTAGGGACCTGGCGTGAAGATACATACATACATACATATCTCAAGCAAATTGTATTTATTTACAGTGAATAAAAAAATTTTTGAGTTTGAGTTTGAATTACCGAGCAACTGGATCTTTTGATTGTAATTTGAATACTCACGCATTATCTGAGGGATATGAGTCGACTAAGAATGGCGTTATATCACTGGAGATTTTGTATTTCTTGTCGCGACACTCCATGTAGCAGACTGGATCACAAGCCATCAGGGCTTTTGATATGTGCACTGTAAATATAAAGGATAGCATAACTTATATCAAATTATTAAAATACATTTTTTTTTACAGATGATAGAGCCATTACGGGAGCTCTATCATATAGCAATGTAGCTGCCACCGCATGACCCAATCAATTAGCTGCAATTTTTATTATAATTCTCTCATAGCCCACACTAGATATAAACCTGTGTCGTGCGTGCCGTTATAGGTATGAATGAATGAATGAATGAATGAATGAATACACTTTATTGTACAACAGAAAATTTACAACAGATATTATACAAAATAGCAATTAGTACAAAAGGCGGCCTTATCGCAAAGCTGCGATTTCTTCCAGACAACCTTCGGGTCAGAAATAATAAACTACAATTAACTAAAAACTAAAATTTACTGGTGGTAGAGCTCCAGTGACGGAGCTCGCGGGCGTAGGCACCACCGCATTACCTGATTTACTTGCCGCTAAATGGTAGTGTTCAGCACTATCGTGTTCCGGTCAGGTGGTAATGTACGGCCCTGTAATTTCCGGCACAGAGGCATAACACCTTAGGCCTCAGGAGTGGTAACGCATTTGCATTTTGACCTTGGTCTTTGTGTGGGTGTCTATAGGCTGCAGTCATCACTTAACATCAATGTGAACTGCATGCTTGTTTGCCACTTCAATTACATAAAAAAAAAAAAAAAAAAATTACGTCGGTAGGGTGTACTAATCACACAAATAATTATAAATATTACAAACTAAACTAAAGTGATAATGACCATTTGACAGAAGGAAAAGAAAAAAAAAATTAAAAGTTGGGGTTCAGGGAGATTACGATAAGGGGATAGCAAGTAATGAGTTAGAGAGATAAGTAGTATTCTTTGACTTTATTTTTAAAGGAAAAAATTGATTGAGCTTGACGAATTGTGATAGGTAAATTGTTCCACAAGTGGACAGCTTCTACAGAAAATGATTTCGCATAGAATTGCGACGAATGTGAAGGAAAGTGAAGTCGAAGGTTTTTAGAAGATCGTAAGGTATATGTTGTATGTACAATACACACACACACAAAAACCCAGATCTGAAAGCAAATGTTCTGAGGGCCAAACAAATATTTGTCCCAGTACGGGCATTGACCCCGTAAGGCTCAATTAGAACGAAATTGTAATTCATTTTTAAACGTTCAAGATAATATGTAAGTCAATCTGGTTACTGAAGCTTCAGTGTCGGGGCTCGCGGGCGAAGGCACCACCGCATTACTTAATATACTTGCCGCTAAATGGTAGTGCTCAGCACTATCGTGTTCCGGTCAGGTGATAATGTACGGCCCTGTAATTCCCGGCACAGAGGCATAACACCTTAGGCCTCAGGAGTGGTAACGCATCTGCATTTTGACCTCTGGTTTTTCTGTGGGTGTCTATAGACACCCACAGAAAAACCAGAGGCCTATAGGCTGCAGTTATCACTAAACATCAATGTGAGCTGCATTCTTGTTTGCCACTTTCATAAAATAAAAAAAAATCAACTAAGAAAATGTAAAAATACTAGTTTCCACATTTGTACGGCCCTGTAATGTCCGGTACAGAGACATAACACCTTAGGCCTCAGGAGTGGCAACGCATCTGCATTTTGACCTCTGGTCGTTGTGCGAGTGTCTATAGGTTACAGTCATCACTTAACATCAATGTGAACTGCATGATTATTTGCCACTGTTATTACATAAAAGGAAGAAAGCCAATTTGTTGAAGATTACCAAGTTATTGTGTGAAGTCAAGCGTCAACAACTTAAAGTTGACTAACTAAATAATGGTCCGATCAAGTTGAACTGAAATTTAAATTTGAAGGAAAATCTTTTTCTTCAACTCTAGAACCCTTTTACATCGAGTCCGGCTACTGAAAATGGTAATTCGTGACTTAATTGCTGACCTAGAATAAATGAGTTGTCTTGAAATGCGAAAGTAGATAAAATGTTATTTATCACTTGTAATCTATATATATTAGATAAATTAAAATAAATGGCTAAACGTGTTGCTAAGCACAAAACTCGAGAACGGCTGAGCCGATTTCGATAATTATTTTTGTGTTGTTCTTATAACTTCCCGTAAAATGTTCTTATGAAAGAAAAAAGTAAGATGTGCAAAATATTAAACATTTTAAGAAAACTTAACGAGTATGTTAACCTTATGGCGTTTGACATGAAGGTCAGTCAATTATCGTTTTAAACAGTTGGATCGGTAGAAATTGATGATCGAACACGGCATCAAATTACCAGCAACATTGCACCCGCCCGAAACCGGGGCGGGTCTCTACTATTTAATAAATTTGGGTTCACTATCATTTAAAATTAGAAGATTTTTCCATGTTTGGGCTATTTTTCAATGCCTCATCCGGAGTTTGGCAATCTACCCGGGCAATAAGACTTTTCCACCTATTACCTGAAGCAATACGTAATTTTTTGTACTGAAAATTACTTCAACGGCGTTGTACACTTTTTATGATAAGTAAATAATGTTAAACTTGCGTCAGGACACGTGTCCTGATCGAAAATTCGTAAGTATACTCATAGTTGAAACAATTCGTGCAAAATAATTCCCAAACCATTCCAAAATATCAAAAATGCACAACGTTCAAGTTTTCATTTCTGCCGGCACTTCCGGAGTGCAACCCGTTGTTTTTTTAATGTATGATGTTGGTAATCACGCACGCAGTTTGCATTAACGGTAAACTTTGGACTAATCAAAACGGAAATTAACAAAATATAATAATAAACATTTTACCTCTGAAATTGCGTAAACATTCCAAGTCCTTGAACTCGCAAATACGTGCTTCGCCCTCTAAAATTTGAAAAGGAAAATGAGCCTTCATGTGTTTGCTACTTCAGTTTTCCTTAAATAACTTTATTATAGGTTATTTTTCTACATCATCATCACACCAACCAAAAAACGTGTACAGCTGAACAAAGCCTTCCTCCCAAAGACGTCCGCAACAGTGCTGTACGTCATTATATATGCCATACTCGCCACGCTCGGCATGTGCTCATCCTGAGTTGTTATTTTTACTACTTGAGCAGTCGATGGCAGTCAAACCGTTCCTATATTAAGCGCAATGGCGCAGAATGAGCAGCAGTGTACTGTAATAAAATTATCGCCGCTGCGATTGCTAACCCATGGCATTTCTCCCTAGATTTTGCACAACTATGGCCATCTTTGGGAGGCTTTCGAGAAGTCCTTCGACTAAAAATATGATAGATTGACTCCACTGAAATTCAAATGACAGAAAAGAAAAACTCTGGCAATACAGAGACTACGTCAAAATGCAGACAAATCTAAGGAAAATCTTGTAAACATACCTCTTGGATATTTATACGGCATACAACCACAGTATTCCAAAAAGTTCCTCATTTTACATTCAGTGGTGCACGTTTCAAAGCTGTATCTATCGGTGTGGTCCAGTAATGTTTCATCGTGGAACCAACAAGCTCGGATATCGGGTGCTATTTGCCTGACATCGTTCTCGCTCTGGTAGATCCTGGGTTCGACTTTCATGTCCAAGGATTCTCCTATTGTGATGTATCTGTACAAGATTGTTGTTTCTGGGAAGTCGTTTGGGTCGCTTATTAGTATCTGTAAAAAGGTTAATATTTTTTTGTAATATGTAATGATGGTGATATACACATAGATCATAAACTTATACTGCCTGTCATAATAGAAAAATTGAGTCAGTCCGTTCGTGTACAAAAATAGAGACACAGTCTGCCCGTGACCACGGTGGCTGGAGAGCGACCAAAACGTCGGGTATAAGAAGAAGTTTGGGAGTGTTGATACGCGAGAAAATCCGCAAATTTAATTTCTACAATAGAAAAATAGAGTTCAAAAACGTAGAAACGTTAATCACTTTACTGATGGTAGTTCCATTGCAGGAACTCGAAGCCGTAGGCACCACCGCATTAGTGTGGGAGTCTATAGGCTGCAGTTAATGTGAACTGCATGCTTGCTTGCCATCTTCATTACGTAATTAAAAGATTAATAACACGTCACGACACGTCAAAATACGTCATCTAAAACTCTGTAATGCCGAATACTTTAATTTAGCGGCAGATGAAACTAGCAACTGGTACAACACCCCTGGGCTTGCCGTAAAGTAATGATTAAAGTCGTGTTAGCGTTAAGAGGCCTCGTAATTAAAAGCAAAAAGGCACGCCATTTGTGGCAGATGGAGGAAAAACGAAAACGGTATTAAACTCTCCGATATTTTGCGGGTTCATCACCACTAATTTCACCGCAACATTAAGTCAGTTTTTCTTTTTCTAATAATATTCGTAGGACGAGAAAAAAATACGTTTCCAAAAGTTTACTGGTGATAAATAGAATGTCAATGTGGTAAGGCGTACATTAGAGGTAGGACCTTGCTTTTACGCGGGGAAATCCATCATGGCAACCTACCATCAAACGATGGGTTCCCTTGGTAGGTTTTCATGAACACGGCGTGTTACTAAAACCCAACGGTATTCCGACTCTTTTTTTGAGCACTATGGCTCCAATTAACATAAGTGGCTTGCGGAACTCCAGCACGCTAGCCAGCTCGGGACCTTTTTCCAATCGGGCGACGGATATGCTCTCTCTCTGCTCAGAGGTCTCTACATAGACCACATATAACACCTGGCGTCCAAAGATCGGGTGGAGGGCATGGGTACGGAGGCCCCGAAGAGGGCGACCACACCACCCGCTGCCCTTCTGCGCCCCTTTCAGACGGCAAACCTACGGTTAGGTGGCTGACGATAAGGTGCAGAGCCAACGAGATACCCGTACACTTCTTCCCCAGTCTCCTCCTCACCACAGCAGCGAGTGGCGGGAAGACCACGCCACACAAAGCTTGGTTCCTCTTTGCTTTGCCGATATTGAGATAACCACAGGATACTCAGCCCCACCCCCGCCACAATGAGGCGGATACCCTCGGGGGAGGGGGAAGTGTACAGTGTAACCTATTCTTGGAGTAAAAACTATTGAATAATTTGTAACAAACCTATACGTATTACTGATAAAGTGTATTATTCAAATGCTGACCTTACCTTCGCATAGTAAGGCGTTGGACTCCATTTCGGATAGTCTTTTGGTTCCAAATTGAAAATAACGCTCAGTCCTGAATGCCTGTAACGAAGAATAAATTGTTAGTAGGTATTTTTTTTTACATTACGAGTGGTAGACTTCCAGTGCAGGAACTCGAGGGCGTAGGCACCACCGCATTACCTAATCTACTTAGATACTACTAAGACCTCTTAGGGGTGGAAACGAATCTAAATTGGACATCAAGTTTTTGATTTTGATTAAGGCTTCAGTTTTCATTTACTCTAAGTGTAGTAGTGTCTAAGTGTATTACAGCTTCATTAATTTTTTAATTTATTTATAAAAAAAAACACACATATATAAAGATGGTATTGAATAAAATATCTTTCAGCCGGTTCCACGATATAATTTACCACACCTCTTAGGTATTAAATTAATTGGGACTCTGTCAGTAATTACCTTCCAGACTCGGATGTAATTATAATTTTGCCGGCAGCCTTCACTTGATCGGCACTTGGATCTTCGTAGTATTCTATGTCGTCATCTCTCGTTAGGAATGGACTGAAAATAAGAATGCTTTTTAGTAATTATACAAACTATAACATCACGCCTATATTTCCTTGAAAACATTGATAGGTGAGCTGTCAAACAACTGTCGTACAATAGTCGTATTTTTATTTTCCGCAAAAACACATGCGAGTAAAACATTAAAGAAAAAACAGAAATATTAATCTGACTTCGGGCAGGAATCGAACCTGCAACGTTCAGGATAATCAGTCCAGCCACTTTACCACTAAGCTATGGAAGGCCAAATCCATGCGTCAGTTTTTTCTTTATAATCTTTTTTCTTTAAGCCGTCAAGACTCGGGAGACCGCCGGTTGGCCCATGTTTACATGCCTATTGACATCTCCGGACACAGTATCAAACTTACGAGATTTAACTACCTAAGTAGCCTAGTGTTAGCAGGCCACTACTACTACGCTGGGGTCCTGGGTTCGATTCCCGGGTCGGGGATATTAGAGATTACGGTGTAAAGTCCTTTATCTCTGGTTCTAATAGGATTTTTCAATTTCCGGAAGTTTTCCAGTTGCTCGGTATCTTTGGTAATCTGCCACTTTAATAATATAAAGAACTTTATAAATACTCCTCAGAAATTAGTACTCGTAGAACGGACTTCCACTGCATTGCGTCCAACTAACATTTAGTGCGGTATATCACGTTTGTATTCACAGCGTACACAACCCGCGAATTGCTTATTAAGTATTCAGTCCCGGCACGAACTGTTAAGCCTAATTTAATGATGGTAATTATAACATAACGTGCAGTGTTGGTAATTTAAACTAAGTATTATCTATTGAAATAGAAATAGAAAATATTTTTATTTCGAATAGATCTTTACAGATACTTTCAAAACGTCAAGAAATATAAAATACCTAGAGTGAATAACCATTACATAAAGTAAAGCAAAATCATATATCAATAGTAAATTAAAAATTAGAATTTAAACTACTTAGTTAAAACATAATAAGCACAAAATTTTTCAATTCCTTCAAGGATGGTAAATGAAGAAAAAGTAAAACTTATTCGTCAAGATCAAAGTTGTTCACTTAGCAGAGTTCCAAGTGCAGTCACTACTGAGAAGAACTCCGCTACCCAACAAACTCAGTAAGAGCTCTTTTAAATGAGAGCTTAAATCTAGTACAAATTATCGTGAAAAATCAAATAACGTGAACGTCCATAGCATAGATGCAAATAAACTGCTATCTACTAAATGTGATGTAGCTCCTGCAAGCCAGAACAGACCAGTCCCCACCAACAGCACCCGTTCACGAGTATGACGCATGTGACAGCCATTGCCCTTCTCGACCATTTTAGAGGGAAGTGAGCAACCCGCCACACGACGCCGCCAAAGGCAAAGACATTTAAGCGTGCATGACTGCTCCGGATATGCATACGGCAAAATAAAAGATGGAATTAATTTAAATTAAAAATTGAAGTTGATTGAATTAGTTTCTGCCTGCGACTATGTTAATCATAGATTTATTATCTACTATAATAATATCTATGCGATCTTTGCAAACTTCCCAAACGTTTACAAAGGTAGAGAACAAATTTTTACGTCATGAAGTGTCAAATAAGCTAACAGGTTACATTGATGGTAAGCAGTACTGTAGCACAGTCTAAAGAAAACGAACATGTTAATTGTAGTCTATAAACGAAACCAGAGATTTTTATGTAATAAAGTGGCAAACAAATATACGAGTACAATTGACGTTCATGGTAAGTGCCTATGTAATCATTACTTAAACCTCAGAAGAGACAACGCAGAAATTGCAAGGCCTTAAACTGTAACCCCCGAAGGGGTAGGCAGAGGTAAATGCATGCATGCATTAAATCATACATGTAAACACCCACGACTCGCCGGTTACGTTTTGGCCCATGTAACAGGCGGCGAACCTGTTGGCATCTCCGAGCACATTACCAAACTCCGAGGTACTGGGAAACTTCCAGAAAATGGAAAACTCCCAATAGAACCAGAGATGAAGGATTTTAAACCGTTATCTCTGATAGTCCCCGGCCCGGGAATCGAACCCAGGACCTACAGCTCCAATAGTAATGGCCAGCTACCACTACGCTAGTGAGGCTTTATTATATGTCATACTAAAAAAATTGTTGGGCGAAAAATATTTCTCGATTTAATTTCTAAAGGCACAGTTGGAATGCTGCAGGTTATACTTAGTTATTAGTTCCCAATTTACGCCGCAAGACGTGACATAATCAAAATGAAAAACAAAACAGAGCCTTTTCCTTCTCTAACTTATAATTGAGTATACGATGTTCATCATTTAAACCTGTTTTAGAAGTTTCTAACTGAAATGTTTTAAACGGAAAAATACAACAGAATGAAACAAATATGAAGACGGATTTAGATGATCCATCTTCATCTGTGTGTTAATTGAGGTTGAAAAACTCTTTGTTGTGTTGGTATAAAAGCGTGGTTACAACTTTTCCATGAACAAAGTGATCTTTAAAAGTTGGAATTTTATCATTCTTTCATTTTGGGGTAAAATAAGTATTTTTATTTTTTGTTTTATTTAATTGTATGTAATGGCATTCTAATTCAGGAAAGACACGTGAATCATGAAAGAATACCCTATGGTCGACAGGGGACAACACTGGCGTAAAAGGCTAGGGCTGTCGAAAGTTGCGGCAACTGTTTCACCATTATATTTGCCGCTAAATGGTAGTGTTCAGCACTATCGTGTTTCGGTCAGGTGGTAATGTACGCTGTAATTTCCGGCACAGAGACATAACACCTGAGACCTTCGGAGTGGTAACGTATCTGCATTTTGACCTCGGTCTTTGTGTGGGTGTCTATAGGCTGCAGTCATCACTTAACATCAATATGTTGTTTGCCACTTCCATTATATAAAAAAAAATGAAGTACGCTTATCACTTAACATTGTGAACTGCATGCTTGTTTGCCACTTCCATTACATAAAAAAACCAACACGAGCGAGTAATCTCAAGCTTGGAGTGGGCTTCCCCGCTATTTCGCACATAGTACTACATTTACATAAATAAGTAAATAAATACGCAATTAGTTACTTCCGTCTTGGAGTGTATAGCTTTAACTGCCATACCTCTAGCGCCCGACTGGCCGGACAATGAAGGCAAACCAGAAGTGAGAAACTTAGTGCCGTACCAACGTAGAGCGGAGGCGGAGCGCAGTTCTCTCGGAGGAACTCGAGATGATGGTGGAGGCTGGTGTTGCTACTCACCAACAGCTCACCATACCAATACATGCGGATTAGTAAAACATGGGCATTGAAAAAAATATTTTTGTAAAAAATCTACAGATTGCTGCGGGTCGAATCTATACACTTATTAACATTTCTACGAGAGAAATTAACATGAAGTTTTTAATGAGTTTATTCAGAAACCACGGGGATCCATAAAACTAAAGTAGTAGTAGATTAAGTTGTATATCTAAATGTAACAAAACCAACAGCTAAAATAGAACACCGACGCTTAAATTCGCGTATTAATATTTATGAAAACGTACACTAACCGAAAACACGAAATACTCTGCATAATAAAACGAGTATCATATTCTCTGATGCATTGTGGAGCGGACCTAATTACACAAAAGCATACATTTTTAGAAAGTAGAAATATTATTAAATACTCTATGCGGTTTTACATTGAAAAAGTTTTTATACAAAGACTAGCTGACCCGGCAAACTTTGTATTGCCTCAGAATAAAATAATGTGTCAAAGGTTTGATAGATACGGACTATTTGTATGGGAAAATAAAATTGTGGTTTTGACTATTTCCCTTCAATTGCTTCATTTTTTTGTACCCTTCCTGGACTTCCAAATATCATTCAAAACCAAAATTAGCCAAATCGTTCTCGAGTTTTAGCGAGACTAACGAACAGCAATTGATTTATATATATATATATAGATAAGATTATAATGATGCCGTTTTACGCGCGCACACACACACACACACACACACACACACACGCGCGCGCGCGCGCGCACTCAAACTCTCACACAGTTCTAAGGCAGTCTTACAACAGTTGTTCATTTCTCTATGGAGGCAGGTCTGCAAGGCAGGATAATGAACGGTGTACCTTACCCGAGCATAAAAACGTCATTATTGTTCAGAGAGTACCAATAACGTTACAAATAATTGTATACAGTTACGATCGCGACTGAAATAACATCTCGTTTTTCAGTAGCTTACTCAAAAACTATTACGAATAAATGAAAAGCGCTTACACTTCCATACTAGGTACCTATACACCTAAGTCATGGGTGCCGTGGTAGACACGCATCACATACACCCGACCCGAAACAAATATCTGTAGGCCAAACTAATATTTGTCCCGGTGCGGTCGTATCCGTAAACCTCGATTAAAGCGGTCGTCACAGACCGCTAGACCAACTGGCTCGTCGATTTTCACAGCCACATAACTGTATGAAGTCATAACATGGAGCAACTCGGCAAACCGGTCGCGGCAGCGGACCGGATGGCAGTAGCCATAGCGTTTATTACCGATGCAAAACAATCTGTCATTTTTTGCAGGGGGAAATACGTGTGACACACACTCACACTACAAAAATCGTCTATTCACGAAACTCAAACCTTGACTTTAACAAAATACATAAACAATTTCACGCACACATTTAAATATCTGGGCGACAGGCAAAGGACCATTTGGTCTTGTACTTTGACATAGGGGAAAGCCTGCTTATGGCTACTCCCCTCCGATCCGCCGCGGCTGGTGGCCCGTGTTGCTCTATGAGTCGTAATATCTGAATGTAATTAAACCGACAACTAAAATACAAGACCGCCGCTTATGCGGCTCATATGAAAATATATACAAACCGAAAACGTGAAATACACTGCATATTAAAACGAGTATAACATTCGCTGAAGCATTGTGTGATTACACAAAAGCTCACATTGTCACAGAACAGCCAGTTCGTGTGGTTTCAAATTAGAAAATATTTAATTCCAAGATTAATATGTTGAGTTTCATTATTTATACTGGCTCTTATGCATTGTAGCAAGAAAATATGGCTAACATACTCGCTTCCCTCTAAAATGGTCTAGGAGGGCAATGGCTGTCACATGCGTCATACTCGTGAAGGGGGCTGTTGGTGGGGACTGGTCTGTACTTGTTTGCAGGAGCTACATCTCACTTAGTAGACAGCACTTTATTTGCATCTATGCTATGGACGTTCACATTATTTGATTGTTTACAATGGGGACGGCGAGGAATAAAAATACATTCCATTTATCGAGCAAGGAACCGAAAAAATATATTTTTTTTTTTAATGACATGGTGAAACTGTAATCCTTAAAGTCTAAGGGGACCTCGTAGGCCACGGAACCCTTAAATCTTTTTCCAAAGAATTTCTTGTTTACAGTAATGAACCAAGAATATTAACCGCGTGTAGCAAAAATTTTCGTTGATCCTTATTAATTACAGTCCGGTGTACATCAGAAAAGAAAATAACAAAATTGATGTTCCCAGTCTGCTTTGTAATTTTTCTTTGCTTTGCTTTTACGTAAAATGACACAGCTGACATTAATATTTCTATTAAGCTTGTGTTTAATTATTTTACAGAATCTAAAACGAAATATTGCTCATCGATCCGAGGAAGGAGACTTCGGCTTGTTTCATTTCGATAGAGCGTTATCTCTTCCGCATGTTGTTTTTTTTTTTCATTTAATGGAAGTGGCAAACAAGCATGCAGTTCACATTGATATTAAGTGATGACTACAGCCTATAGACACCGACACAATGACCAGAGGTTTTGACCTCGTGCAGATGCGTTGCCACTCCTCAGGCCTAAGGTGTTATGACTCTGTGCCGGAAATTATAGGGCCGTACATTACCACCTGACCGGAACGCGATAGTGCTGAACATTACCATTTAGCGGCAAGTATTTTACGTAATGCGGTGGTGCCTACACCCGCGAGCTACGTCACTGGAGCTCTACCACCAGTAATATTTGCTAAAGTTAAAATTATTGTAACATTTCACATCCTTCTATAACTTAAAGAAATCTTTTAAAATTTGGTTTGAAATGGTTTACTGCCATTGTTCGCTTGACTAACTGAACAAACACTAGAATTATAAAAATAAAAAAAAATACGCTTGCACACTCACAGCCCCACAGTAGGTATAAACCTGTGTCATGGGTGCCGTTGTATACAAACAACACAGGCACAAAACCCAGACCCGAGAGGCACCTTAGACCTCAAGAGTGGTAACGCATCTGCATTTTGACCTTGGTCTTTTTGAATATTTGTATAGGCTGCAGTCGTCACTTAACATCAATGTGAACAGCATGCTTGCTTGCCACTTCCATTAATAAAAAAAAAAATATCTTGGTGCTACCCAGGCTTAATGTAACTAAATTACTCACTCAATACTGCCATCGTTCAGGGCCACGTAATTAAAAATGCAGCAATGGCCCTCATAAGTCTTGGCCAGTTTAAATATATTGCTGCAACTTTTCACCTTCCTATTGAACAAGCAGTAGACCATCAAATTTTCGCATTTTTGATGAACCTAAAAACATATTTACGTAGTCATTAATATTACTGGTGGTAGAGCTCCAGTGACGGAGCTCGCGGGAGAAGGCACCACCGCATTACCTAATATACTTGCCGCTAAATGGTAAAGTTCAGCACTATCGCGTTCCGGTCAGGTGGTAATGTACGGCCCTGTAATTACCGGCACAGAGGCGTAACACCTTAGACCTCAGGAGTGGCAACGCATCTGCACGAGGTCAAAACCTCTGGTCATTGTGTCGGTGTCTATAGGCTGAGACATCAGTGATAACGTTGTAAAATCCTTTTCTATTCAACAAACTCGCCACATGTTACATGAACCGAGCTTGTTAACATCTCCAGGCACATTACCAAACTCCGATGTACTGGGAAACTTTCATTCGCAATTTAAATAAAAGTAGGAATTATCCAATTATTATCTTTCATTTGTTAAATTGGCCGATCAAAGTTGAAATGAACATTAAAATTGAAATGTTGTTCAGTTAACTTGGATGCTGCAGTTTGCAGTTACGCAGTATTATTTTGGTAAAAGTGTTTTGTGTTCAGGTAATAAAATGTTAATTTGCATCAAATTTGAAATAATAGTTAACTTCCCTGCATTTTTGGTTTTAACTAAAGAGAACTCGTTCAGAACTCATTATGAAGCAGGAAACAAAATCTGCAGGTCACGCTGTAGAATATCTCAACAATATCCGTTCGTATTCTACCACGTCACTAATATAATAACACAGTGTACCGGCTGTGGACTGAGCAAATATAGATTGGAGGCTTGTAAACGTGAAACAAGACCTGGATGAGAAATAAGTCAAGTGAATATTTATGCCTATTATACAGCTAGTTTTTGCAAATAATATACAAAAAAAAAAACATTCATATTTTTGTACGTATATTATAAATATAAGTTTTCACACATAAACGAATGTACCGATTTTTTTTTATTGATGTGGCAAACAGGCATGCAGTTCTCATTGATGTTAAGTATTGACTGCAGCCTAAAGACACCCACACGAAGACTAGAGGTCAAAATACAGAAGCGTTACCACTCCTGAGGCATAACTTGACTCTGTGCCGGAAATTACAGGGCCGTTCAATACCAACTGACCGGAACACGATAGTGCTGAACACTACCTACCTAGTGGCCTGCCACCAGTAGTCAACAGAGGCAGTTAAATTATTATTATACACCAATTTTAATCTTCTATATTATAAAAATAAGTCGGGTTTTCTTTCCTGACGCTATAACTCCAGAACGCATGAACCGATAGCCACGGTTTTGCATTCGTTGGAAAGGTCTCGCGCTCCGTGAGGTTTATAGCAAAGGAGATATATAGAAGGTTTATAGTAAACTGCCTCAGTAGCGTAGTGGTAGCAGGCCACTACTATTACGCTGGAGGTCCTGGGTTCGATTCCCGGGTCGGGGACTATCAGAGATAACGGTATAAAATCCTTTATCTCTGCTTCTATTGGGATTTTTCCATTTTCTGGAAGTTTCCCAGTACCCCGGAGTTTGGTAATGTGCCCGGAGATGGCAACAGGTTCGCCACCTGTTATATGGGCCAAAACGTAACCGTCGTGGGTGTTTGCATGTATGATTGAATGCATGCATTTACCTCTGCCTACCCCTTCGGGGATTACGTGAAGTTACGTTACGTTACGTAAAATTACGTGCATCAAAGAAACAAAATTATATAACTTCTAACAAGTACTTTCAATTTCTAGACATTTTACCGTAGATCTAGGGTCTAATTGGATTTATTAGAGGCTTGAATAGAGAACACGAGATGATGGGCGTTGAAATATCAATTAACATTTCTACATTCGACGAGACGCCAACTGCGTGAAACAGGTCGGGTTACTATTTGTACTTATACACACATTGTTGTACGATATTTTAGATAATACATAAGGGCCTGATCACATCTTCACGTCACGACGTCTACGTGTAGCGTTGCGGCCTCATAACGTCCATTTTTAGAGTTCCGTAGTAAACAAGGAATCCTTATAGATTCGCCATGTCCGTCTGTCTGTCTATGTGTCTGTCCGTCCGCGGTTTAGTGCCAAATTTATTGATACTAGAGACTTCAAATTGGACACAAGAATACATATTAATCACGCCGACAAAGTAGTAGAATAAAAACGTGATAAAGAAACATTTTGGATATCTCCCCATCTCTTTTATATTTTTCGTTTTCTCTGTAGTGTAGGATAGGTATTTCAAAAATGTTAGGGGTGTGGTAATATCGTTTTTCGATTTAGTTAACTCTTCGGGACTTATTAAGCTTTAAAGTGTCAATTTTCGTTAGAGTCAAGTGTCCCCTCCCTCTACCAACTAAACGGTTGTTGTTAGAAATTTAAACGTTACGGCAAGAGTAGCTACATATTACGAAATTAAAAAGAAAACTATTACACCTAAGTTAGTTTCACAAGTTTGAGAGCAATAGTCGACCAAATGTTATAATCGTAATTTTTTTACAACCCCATAGAAAATATTTATATATTTTTTAATTACATAAATTAAACCTAAAAACTACGGAACCCTACACTGCACGTGGTCCGACACGCACATGACCGATTTTTTATTTACGGTAAATTAAAGCAGAGGGGTAATTTTGGGCCCGCAAAAATCCGCAAAATCGTTACTGGTTAACCCATTACACAGTACATTTTGTAATATAGTTAACAATTAGCAATCTAACCCAACTTTTACTTGATCATAATACTCGTATATACCTACTTCAATAACTGGCAATTCAAAAAATGCCCGAATTTCAAGTGTTTTTTTTTATAGTCATTTAAAAAGACGTTCTATGTTAACACCTGGGCCTAGAAATGTATGGAACACTATCATTCACCTTTGTAGGTACGTTATGTCAATGCACCGGGTTAGCGTACCATTTCGCATTGACGACGTCATAGGTAACGTGGAGATGTGGACAGAGCCTAATGACATTCAAATATTATATAATACTGGCAAACGTCACTGGGTGTTGTGGATTTTTTTAGCTCAATTACTAGTTTTAATAGGATGCTGAATTCTGTTAAATTAGAAAAAGAAGCAACGAGCTAAGAAGAACTTGCTTCCAAAATACCACTTGTGAAGCATTTCCTATTAATTTCACCTCAACACTAATTAAATAGTTATATTGACTGTGGTCTACCAAATAAATATATTGCCGGCTAGAATGGGTAACAAGAAGTGACGGACTTTGGAGGATCAATCAAGGTTTCTATATTCGATGAGAGGTCAACTAAAATAGGTCGGGTTACTATTGACGTCTTTGTACGATGATATATTAGTAGTCCGATGGCCGAATACTGAAATGAACCGCAAATTTAAGCTATTTAATTTAATCAAATAGTGGTAGAGCTCCAGTGACGGAGCTCGCGGGCGTAGGCACTACCGCATTACCTAATATACTTGCCGCTAAATGGTAGTGTGGTAACGCATCTGCACTTTGACCTTGGTCTTTGTGTGGGTGTCTATAGGCTGCAGTCATCACTTAACATCAATGTGAACTGCATGCTTGTTTACCACTTCCTTTACATTAAAAAAAATTATGAAGGCGTAAGTGGACGTCTCGGTGTAAATGATTATATTGACGATGAATAAAAAATGTGATAAGCTGATTTAGATAATATATGTCTACCGCAAAATGCTTACCTCTTCCATTATAGTGTCCACAGTAAAATAATGTTCTTTCAGTATCGAAAGAATCGTCGTGTGATTCCCGACTCTCAAACTTTTCTTCGCATATTCTTTTAGAATAGGCAAATCTTGGTAAAAAGCCTGTATTTCTCTCTCAGTCCTATTATTAAGTTTTCTGTGTAGTGAAATACTTAAATATTAACAAGTTCCCCGTCCCAAGAATCACATGTGAGCAAATGCTAAGTTGTTTGAGTTATTGGGTTTCAGATGGAACAGGGAATGAGTCAAGACTGTTTTTGGAAACATGGTCAATACATTTGGCAGAGCTCCAGGGAGCTCGCGGGCGTAGGCACCACCTCATTACCTAATATACATGCCGCTAAATGGTAGTGTTCAGCACTATCGTGTTCCGGTCAGGTGGTAATGTACGGCCCTGTAATTTCCGGCACAGAGGCATAACGCCTTAGGCCTCAGGAGTGGTAACGCATCTGCATTTTGACCTTGGTCTTAGTGTAGGGACCACCGCATTTCCTCATATACTTGCCGCTAAATGGTAGTGTTCAGCACTATCGTGTTCCGGTCAGGTGGTAATATACGGCCCTGTAATCTCCGGCACAAAGGCATAACGTCTTAGACCTCAAGTGTGTAAACGCATCTGCATTTTGACCTTGGTCTTAGTGTAAGTGTCTATAGGCTGCAGTCATCACTTAACATCAATGTGAACTGCATGAATGTTTGCTACTTTCATAACATAAAAATGGATATGAATAACAGTTTTAGATAGTTAGGTACTCACAAAATCCTTGAAATTGTTTCAGTTTCTCTCAGTGATACCAGGTTGAAGTTGCAAATGCTTACAGCAGGGAACGGTACTTGGTTCACTTTGCAGTTTGCGTTGATCTATAAAGTGAAAATAATAGTTTCTTTCATGTTTCATACAAGCCGATGACATATAACTAAAAACCAGTCAGGGTCGCAGTGTAGGGTTCCGTAGTTTAGGTTTAAATTAATTTAATTAAATTTTAATTAATCGAACTTAAAAACTATGGAACCCTACACTGCGCGTGGCCCGACACGCACTTGGCCGTTTTTTTTACAATATATGGCGAAAGTATAAAGTTTCCTAATAACCCGAAAAGTGATTTACTTACACAGGAATCTAATGTCAAGGTAAAGAGAAGACAAATCGCATTTTAATATTAAACTTGAAACCTCAACTTGCGAATTCAAGACTTATCAACTTCAAACTTTTATAATACAGACGCCCAAATTTCAACCGTACATTTTCCGGACTTTTTGCCCCGATCTTTTGACTTTACCCTAATTAATGGTACCCTGACCGATTAGGTGAATTCTTTCTACAAAACGGTTCGTTTATTTTGTAAGGTCGTTATAATGGCAGTTTGAGGTGTACGATGTGTAAGCTATCGTGACTACAATATTATATGACAGATTATGAGGGCAAGGTTAGTCCAGCGGTGTGAGATGACTCGTTCGCAGGGTCGCGGGTTCGATCCCCGCACTTGGGGAAATATTTGAATGGCCTGCAGATATTTGGTTCGGATCTAGGTGTTTGTGACACAGTGAAGCAGTTCGCGGACGTAGGCACCACCGCATTACCTAATATACTTGCCGCTAAATGGTAGTGTGGTAACGCATCTGCAATTTGACCTTGGTCTTCAAGTGGGTGTCTATAGTGTTCAGCACTATCGTGTTCCGGTCAAGTGGTAATGTACGGCCCTGTAATGTCCGGCACAGAGGCATCAAACTTTAGGCCTCAGAAGTGGTAACGCATCTGCATTTTGCCCTCTGGTCTTTGTGTAGGTGTCTATAGGCTGCAGTCATCACTTAACATCAATGTGAGCTGCAAGTTTGTTTGCCACTTTCATAACATAAAAAATATGAATGCCAATTTTAAAATAGATATTTTGCAGAAATACTTTTCCGAAAAAATCATTAAAAATAACCACTTTCAAAATATCAGATAATTGAGATTGGATCACTGAGAAATAAAAAAAATCGTCATATTACAGATAAACTAATGATAATGTAAACAATCCCCCTTATTCATAAACGTATTTTAGCTAAAGTGTTGCTAATCTCTGCTTTGTCTCTTTCTATCCTGCACATTTGACAATGCAATTGACAGAGACAAAGTATTCTATAGCTAAAACGTATCTAATGTGCGTTTATGAATAAGGGGGAATGCGTTTAGTTATTGCTCATGCATCCAGTTTTTATATTTGTTAGCGGGATTTATATTTCGTTCCAGTAATAACTGATAAGAAATATAAATCCCACGAACCATATATAGGTCCATTTGCGGTAGAGGGTTAAATTATTGTGTGCGGAGTGTTCAGCGTTATCTAGTTCCGGTCAGGGTCAGGTAGTTACATAGCCATGTAATATCCGGAACAGAGCTAAGGACTCGGGAAGGGCATCGCATCTATTAAAATTTCTGGTTCTTATATAGATGTTCATAAATTACAATATGAATTTACAAGAATCAGAAGAGTATGAGAAGGGGCTGTTTTTTTATTTAATGAAGGTGGCATACAAGGATGCAGTTCACATTGATGTTAAGTGATGACTGCAGCCTGTAGGCAGGTGGGTTACCTCCTAAGAGGGAGTAGCGCTCCAGTGACGGAGCTCGCGGGCGTAGGCACCACCGCATTACCTAATTTACTTGCCGCTAAATGGTAGTGTGCAGCACTATCGTTTTCCGGTCTGGTGGTAATGTACGACCCTGTAATGTCCGGCACGGAGGCATAACACCTTAAGCCTCAGGAGTGGTAACGGATCTGCATTTTGACCTTGGTCTTCATATGGGTGTCTATAGGCTGCAGTCATCACTTAACATCTTGTTTGCCACTTTTATTACATAAAAAAGGTAATGCGGTATCTCTAAATCTACATTCAATAATAAAGAAAAACCTACTTACCCTGGTTACAATATTGTCACTTTTGTATCTCTGACTGATAAAAATTATAAACACAACAGTCAGCATGGCGTTGCCTATCATGGCGAAAGACCACAGCATCGTGCTCCTCCCTTTCCTGATGCTGAACTGGTTCGCACCATGCAAGGCTGTTATGTTCTTGAGTATTGATTTCATATTTGATTTGATTAACACTTATTTTCTTGTGTTAATTTACTTTTTTAGAAATCAAGCATACTGAAACGATAATAAAATTACTTTACAAAGTGATTTTGATGTCAAGGCACATATTCTCTGTTCAAATTCAAAGTCAATTACGGATTGCATCATTAAGAATTACAAGAATCTCTCATGAGGTGTCAATTACTGCCCGAAATCAAATTAATCTCTCCATTTTTGCTTTCATTTCAAAATAATGTTGCTTCTTTTATATTTTTTTTATGTAATAAAAGTGTCAAACAAGCGTGCAGTTCACATTGATGTTAAGTGATGTCTGCAGCTTATAGACACTTACACAATGACCAGAGGTCAAAATGCAGATGCGCTGCCACTCCTGAGGCATTAGGTGTTATGCCTCTGTGCCGGAAATTACAGAGCCGTACATTACTACCTGACCGGAACACGGTAGTGCTGAACACTACCATTTAGCGGCAAGTATATTAGGTAATGCGGTGGTGCCTACGCCCGCGAGCTCCGTCACTGGAGCTCTACCACCAGTAAGACTTTTTAAGCTCTTTTCCCAAACTCGTGTCTTGTTACTTTGTAAAAGAGAAAAGGAATTATTCTATAGATTTACTTATAATGCTTAACTTGTATACTTTAATGTAGTTTTTGAAAGTAATTTTTTTTTAAGAATTAATTTTATTTTTTAAAGTAAAGTTAATTTTATACTATCTACTTATTAGATTTCAATTTGACAATGTGTAATTCACTTTAAATTTTTCCTTTCTTATTTTGTTACTCGTCATGATTATTTGATAAACTGATTTTGAATTAATTGCATTGAAACAAAGGACTTGATGCAACAGGCCTTCTGAAACACTTGAGAATATTTGGCAAAAATGCGTAAACATTATGTTTTTAAATTATAGGAACTGGACTAAAGAAAGAAAAATTTGAGTTGAATTGCCACTTAGCCACCGTAACTGTTAACTGACTTTAATTTTTGTTACGAAAACTTGCGGACGAAAGTTGGAACACAATTTAATCAAATTATTTAATGCAAATTCTACTTTAAATGAGATTAAAGATCTACGCGAATAAATCTAGTTACTCGTATCTCGTATGTGTCATTATTTGTTAAAATATTTTATATGAGTAAAGAAAGAAAGACAGAAAATATCTTTATTGGCACAGTCCCAAGACAGCAGTTGTAGGCACATAGAATAAAAAAAACATAAAATTTGAAAAAGAAAACAAAAACGTATAAATTAATACAAAAAAATTGTAACAGGTACTTACCTCAAAAAGTGACAGTAACATTAACAAAAAAAAATTAGAAAAAAAACATGAACACAAAAGAAAAATAAAAAAATATGTATTATGTATTGGTCTTTCTACGATAATACCTAGTGTCTCACGGCTGCACCAAATAGATTCCAGTTCAGCGATATGTCAGGTTGAACCTGACGCTGATTTTCTCATAGAACGTGGTACAGCTATTCAATATTATAAATTACAAACAAATTTTAATAGCGTTCATATAAACTTACACGCTATTTACCTCATAGAGATTTCCCCATCTCAAAAATATTTCTGTTCTAATATGTAACGGAATGGAAATATCATATTATTTTGCTTATTTATGCCACATAATTATATCCAAACAAAAGATTAGGAAAAATAATAAGAAATATAGATAAGCATCAGTAATCCACTAACACACAGTGTAAGTCCCTATATTCCTATTTCTTATAATCCTCTTTCAACAAAGCACTGTCTCGAGTGATTTGGAAGTGAAGAAAAGTAATTTTGTATCCCTTGCGTTATATGATGTAACTCAAAATATCATTTTTTTACGAGTTGGAAATGCCATTACATTCTACCTCTCTTTGGGGGAAGAGTCGGGATATGAGGGACTTGGACCCTCTAAAACCACCTCGGTGCCGACTTCAGTGCAGAAAGGGGGGGGGGGGGATCCGGCACTATAAACACTGCTCCGGTTCCCCCCTCGAACTTCGCCTCCATCCAAGGCTCGTCCACGGGAGCTTTCTGAGTCCTCCCATCGTCACTTGCCACGATGACCTGCGGCTACCTCGGTCACCGTCCTCACGGACCCGCGAGTGCTGAAAGACCAGAGCCCCCACTCTTGCCGCCCGCGGCTCATATCCCCTTTTAGTCGCCTCTTACGATAGCCAGAGGATACCTCAGTCCTATTCTATAGGCCAAAAACTGCAGAGCCCAACTCGAAATATAGATATATTAGAAAAATGATAGATAAAAATAAATTTTGTAGCTTTTCTTTAATGGACATACGAGGGCGTTTTGTCTTGAGACGGCACTACTTCACCGGCAATGGATGAAAGCAAAGGGCTCTCAACCTAAATAAGAGAGCTCCTTCACTGGTGGTAGAGCTCCAGTGATAGAGCTCGCGGGCGTAGGCTGCCGCATTACCTAATATACTTGCCACTAAATGGTCGTGCTCAGCACTATCGTGCTCCGGTCAGGTGGTTATGTACGGTCCTATAATTTCTGGCACAGAGGCATATTACCTTAGACCTCAGGAGTGGTAACGCATCTACATTAAAATCTTCAGTCTCATGAAGATGTTTATAGGCTACAGTATTACTTACCATCACTGTAAGCTGTATGCTTGTTTGATGCTTCATACATAAAAAAAGTAAATTATTACAACTGCCTAAGATAGACCCTTGCTGGTCCGATCCTCAGCTTAGGGCGTTATGGATAGATACTCGATTAGAGGCGTTGTAACTTTTACTTTTCTAGACTGTGGTTGGTAAAATATTGAAGCGCTCAATTTCTTATGTATGTACACATAAACTCTTTTTAATGTTTTAAGCAATAGACTCAAATTTCCTAATAAAATAATTTCTAATACAATAGTTTTACTGATGTGACCACAGCGTAAGTTAATCTATCTGCCGCTTTAAGGACTCAGCCCACTACACCATATCATACCATGACCGAGCTAGGACCGTATCAAGCGCGGAAACTAACACGATACGGACTAATATGCCTATTAGAACGTATCAACAGCGTATCATACCTACATGCGTTACGGTTTGTGACCGGAGCGTCTATCTCTCGGCGACAAATCTTGATGGTCCGAACATGGCACTCGACGTTGTTGGTCGGTGATGGAGTCTTGTGGGCATGGTCTCATACTTTTCAATACAAAGGTTTTTTCCTTCTTCTCCTGGCACGCTCCTAGCATGGTCGTGGTATGATACGGTGTTGTGTGCAGAATCCTTTAAGGTAGTGCCAGTCTTATCTCAGTGCCAGAAAAAATACGGTCGTATTGTAATTAACTCACCCATTAGAATGGGTGAGTTAATTACGTAATTTTATGTACTTATAAAATGTACTGAGAAATGGAACCACAATGTGCGTTTTGTGGTTTTTTATAATAGAGTTTCAAAAATTAGCTCTTTTAGAGTTACAGCATTTTACACAAGAGTATTGAAGTATTCGTAAACTAAGTAGACAAACATAGAGGTCATATCGCGTAAGTGTCTAGATTAAGTTATTTTTAATTACAAGTGATTTTTTTTATGGAATGAAAGTGACAAACAAGCATGTATGACTGCAGCCTATAGACACCCACACAAATTACAGATGCGTTACCACTTCTGAGGCCTAAGGTGTTATGCCTCTGTGCCGAAAAGTACAGGGCCGTACACTACCACCTGACCGCAACACCATAGTGCTGAACACTACCATTTACCTAGGCATAACTATTTTATTTTTAAAGCAAAATGGAAAGAAAAATTTGACTTCAGGCGAGGCTCGAACTCGCGACCTACTGGGAATCTAGTCCAGCCGCTCTTCCAATTGAGCTACTGAAGCCCTGCCCGATTTGTCAAATCTTTCCTTCACATCTATTGCATTGCTTTATGGTAGCAGCAGCGCCATCTATTACCAACTATGCTAGTTAGGCGAAATAATCATCATTTCAGCCAAAATACGTCCACTGCTGAACAAAGGCCTCCCCCAAAGAATGCCACAACGAACGGTCCTGGGCCGCCCTCATCCAGCGATTGCCCGCGACCTTCACCAGGTCGTCGGTCCATCTTGTGGGAGGCCTGCCTACGCTTCGCTTTCCGGTACGCGGTCGCCACTCGAGAACTGCTCTGCCCCAACGGCCGTCAGTTCGTCGAGCTATGTGCCCTGCCCACTGCCACTTGAGTCTCGCTATTCGGTGAGCTATGTCGGTAACTTTGGTTCTCATGCGGATCTCCTCATTTCTGATTCGGTGTCGCAGAGAAACTCCAAGCATAGCTCTCTCCATTGCTCTCTGAGTGACCTTGAGCCTTCTTATGAGGCCCATAGTGAGCGACCACGTTTCTGTCCCATAAGTCATCACTGGCAACACACACTGATCAAAGACCTTTTTCTTGAGACACTGCGGTAAGTCGGACGAGAAGATGAACCGTAGCTTCCCGAACGCTGCCCAACCGAGTCGGATTCGGCGATTGACCTCTTTCTCGAAGTTGGACCGACCTAACTGGACCGTTTGTCCCAGGTATACATAATCGTCAACAACTTCGAGTGTAGTACCCTCGACCATAACAGGAGTGGGTGTAACATGGACATTTGACATGATCTTCGTCTTGTCCATGTTCATTTTAAGGCCCACTCGTTGGGAGGCCCTACTGAGGTCATTGAGCATTGTGCTAAGGTCTTCCAGGGTCTCAGCCATGACTACGATATCATCTGCAAATCGGAGGTGGGAGATGTACTCGCCGTTAATATTGATGCCGAGTCCTTTCCAGTTCAGAAGCTTGAAGACGTCTTCCAATGCAGCGGTGAACAGTTTCGGAGATATAACATCTCCCTGTCTCACACCTCGCTGCAGTTGGATAGGTTTCGAGTTCTGATCCTGAAGCCGGACCGACATGGTGGCGTTTTCATACAAGCTCCTCAGCACCTCGATGTATCGGCAGTCAACTTGGCACCTCTGGAGTGACTGTAGCACAGCCCAAATCTCAACCGAATCGAAGGCTTTCTCATAGTCCACGAACACTAGACATAGGGGCTGGTTATACTCTTCGAAAATAATATAAAACAATTATTAAGGCATAACTAGTCTAGAATATTCACTTGCCATTAATGTGAACTGTACGCGTATTTACACTAGGTACATGATATAAATAAGAAAGGTGGTGCCAACCAACTCTCGGTGGTATATTAGACTTGCGGTCAATTTTTTTAATGGCCATTCTTTCGGAGGGTTATACTGTCTTAATTTATTTAGGGACACACTTCGAAGGTGGAAACGAGTTCCAAAGTTCCGATATTTTTAAATTGAAAGGGTCGGTTAAGTGAAAGGGTCTGTTGCGGTCTGTTCCACGTTAGGGATGGACGGAGGTTGTTCCGTTGTTCATTATTGTGTTCATTTAAGGTAACGTATAATATTGTAAATTAACTTTTGTATGAAGGTGGTTGAGCTTAAGTAACGATTCTTTTTTCATGTAATGAAGCTGGCAAACGAGCATGCAGTTCAAATTGATGTTAAGTGATGACTGCAGCCTATAGACATTTACACAAAAACTAGAGGTCTAAATGCAGATGCGTTACCACCCCTGAGACCTTAGTTGTTATATCTCAGTGATAGTTCTTACAGGGCCATACACTACCATCTAACCGGAACACTATAGTGCTGAACACTACCGGCATTGGCGGTAGATAGATTAGGTAATGCGGTGGTGCCTACGCCCTCGACTCCGTACTCTGGAACTCTACCACCAGTAATTACTGCTCTGTTGACGACGAGTAAAAGAAATAGTTTAGAATGAAAAAAAAAAATGAATTCTGCTAAAATGGATCTAATTATATTTAAAGAAAAATATATTTCACAAGCATGTGTTAATGCGAAATAATATAAAACAATGGATCTAATTGTAAAGTTGTACAAAGATAATATTTTTTATTTACTACCACCAAAGTATATTACACGCCAAGAAATTGAAACATAGGTATTAAAACATTTTTTTTTTGACACGTTGGTGGCAAACAAGCATGCAGTTCACATGGATGTTAAGTGATGACTGCAGCCTTTAGACGTCTATAGGCTGCAGTCATCACTGTACAAACCCAGAGCTCAAAATGTGTATAAGTGTGTAATAATGAAATAAATCTTTCTAAGTTATAACGTTTCTGAAAAGAATCATATTAAAAGATTCTTTTTCCGATGTTATCATGTTTAATTGATAGGATTAAAGTAATTCATATTCCATTAAAAGCAAAGAACAAGAAACTTTATAATGTTACAATAAATTGATCACCAAGTAAAAATTATTCCATCAAACTAACATTGCGGGTTAATGAAAAACTAATCAAGTGTAGCAAATGAAGAGAAGTTCAGGACTTCAATTAAACTGAAAGTAAAAACCTAGGAGTAAGACAAAGTGTCGAGCCAAGTTCGGGAAACGAGGCAAATAAATAATTGTTTGTCGTAATGATTCTGTATGAACTTGTAACAGTTGTAACCTAACTCCGTAATTGGCTTTTAAATGAACGTCGGTTTCTTTTTTTTTTCAATAAGGTTAATCTGTATAAATAAAAAGCACGGGGAACAAAAAGGCGGTTCCATTTTTTAATTGAATTAACAGATATTTCCAGATGGTATCGTAATGTAATAATATAGAATAGAAATAGATGGCGCTGCTGCTACCATAAAGCAATGCAATAGATGTGAAGGAAAGATTTGACAAATCGGGCAGGGCTTCAGTAGCTCAATTGGAAGAGCGGCTGGACTAGATTCCCAGTAGGTCGCGAGTTCGAGTCTCGCCTGAAGTCAAATTTTTCTTTCCATTTTCTTCAAAATAAAATATATTTCACAAGCATGTGTTAATGCGAAATAATATAAAACAATTATTGAGGGTAAAAGCGACTTCTTTACGATATTCAATAAACTGCAAAGTCTATTATATCGGTTGCCTAACTAGCATAGTTGGTAATAGATGGCGCTGCTGCTACCATAAAGCAATGCAATAGATGTGAAGGAAAGATTTGACAAATCGGGCAGGGCTTCAGTAGCTCAATTGGAAGAGCGGCTGGACTAGATTCCCAGTAGGTCGCGAGTTCGAGTCTCGCCTGAAGTCAAATTTTTCTTTCCATTTTCTTCAAAATAAAAAAATAATACAGAATAAAAAAAAAACGTGACATTTTTAAATTCGCAAGTATTTTACTCACGCTTGCGTTGATTTCATGAGGCAAAATAATAGGTATGTACATTTATTTAATATTTTTATAGTTTCAATTTGTTTTGATCAGTTTATAATATATAATAATATCAGTTTATTATAAATCTCACATTGACTCTTTCTTTAGTTTGGTTGCAAATCGTGTATGTGTATACTTATTATAACAAAAAAAAAATTGTATAAAATTTTCATAAAATATTTAATAACCGCATAAAAGATCGAGATCAATCTATTATCTAGTCCATACCTTATCTACAAACCTCCTTTAAGAATGTTTAATCTATAACATATTTATAATGCTTATAATTGCGACAAGACGCTTCATTAAATTAAATTAAGTGAATTTGAATAATTTATTACTTAACGATGAAAAGTTAATTTTCAGATTTTTTTATATTCCTGGAATTATTGGTTAATATCAGAGTGCATTCCATGAACGTTTTTAAGTATTTTTTTTAATGTAATGTAAGTGGCAAACAGGTATGCAGTTCACATTGATGTTAAATGATGACTGCTGCCTGTAGACACTAACACAATGACCAAGGTTAAAATGCAGATGCGTTACCACTCCTGAGGCCTAAGGTGTTATGCCTCTGTGCCAGAAATTACAGGGCCGTACATTACCACCTGACCGAAACACAATAGTGCTGAACACTACCATTTAGCGGCAAGTATATTAGGTAATGCGGTGGTGCTCACGCCCGCGAGCTTCGTCACTGGAGCTCTACCACCAGTAAAATAGTTATAAGGTTGGGTTAAAACATTTCCACGTCAACTGTGAATATATGATTAAGTGAATTATGATTGTGATGAATTGAGCAGACTGTACCTATCTTTTTTTGAGTTATCTTAATTTTAAGCGCTACTCATAAGCACAATACATCCTTTTGTATTTCAATATTAAATATAAATTTCCTATAACATCAATATAATTTTGTATTTTGTCTGTTAAGTTTCAAAAAAATATTTCCGTTATTTTTCTTTAACTTTATTGCACAAATAAAATGCTGCACCAAAGTAAGATCTAATGCAAGAATGAGAAAAATGGCACTCACGCGGAAATCTTAAGTAATAACTGAGAGAAATTACCCAAAAAAAAAAGAATATTTATATGTTTTTGCCACACAAAATTGCATAAGATTTTATCTAGTTTTAAGAAATAGTTATCAAATGTTGTTATTGAACTTGGATTTTATATCACACGTATGTTTCGTTGTAATATTTAGTGCTATAAGTTCATTTATTTACTAGTCGGACCTTAATACAGTCCTGTAAATTGAGCACGTCAGTAAAATAAATTGAGTATAAAGAATTTTATAAGAGACAAGAAAGGTAAAGTGAAAGTTTTGATTCTTTTTTAAAATACTTTACTTAGAAATACATAAAGAAATTTTAAAAGAAGAAAAATAAATATAAAGTTGTTGGGTGTAACTTGGTAAAGCTCCACTGACGGAGCTCGCGGGCGTAGGCACCGCATTACCTAATACACTTGCCGCTAAATAGTAATGTTCAGCACTATCGTGTTCCGGTCAGGTAATAATGATAATAGGTGATAATAAGAAATAGGTGATAATATCGATAGAATCTTTTAATGTGTTTTTATGTGAAACGAACTGAATGTAAGGCCCTGTAATTTCCGGTACAGAGGCATTACACCTTAGGCCTCAGGAGTGGTAACGCCTCTGCATTTTGACCTTGGTCTTCATGTGGGTGTCTCTAGGCTGCAGTCATCATTTAACATCTATGTGAACTGCATGCTTGTTTGCCACTACCATTACATAAAAAAAACTCATAACATGGTAATTTATTAAAGGGAATAAAAAAAAAAATATTGTTCCATTGTCTGTCTTGTAAAGTGGCAGGATTCTTCGGTGGGTCATCACGTCACAACCCCACAGTATCGATAGAATCTTTTAATGTGTTTTTATGTAACGAAGGTGGAAAACTAGCATTCAATTCACATGGATTTTAAGTGATAATTGCAGCCTATATACATCGACATAAAAACTAAAGATAAACGTAACTTCACGCCTGTAATCCCCGAAGGGGTAGGCAGAGGTAAATGCATGCATCCAAGCATACATGCAAACACCCACGATTCGCCGGTTACGTTTTGGCCCATGTAACAGGTGGCGAACCTGTTGACATCTCCGGGCAAATTACCAAACTTCGAGGTACTGGGAAATTTCCAGAAAATCGAAAAATCCCAATAGAACCAGAGATAAAGGACTTTACACCATTATCTCTGATAACCCACGACCCGAGAATCGAACTCAGGACCTCAGCGTAGAAGTAGTGGCCTACTACCACTAGGCTACCGAGGCAGTTAAAATCGAAATGCCCTGCCATCCCTGAGGTGATATTAGATCTAGTTATTACGAGGCCGTACAATATAATGGTGCTACCTTGACTTATTGGGTCAGCCTTGGAAATTTCCATCCATTATAGACACAAAGAAATAGAAGAACAATTAATATTAATTTACTTACAGAAAATGTTTGCAAAGAAACCACTTCATCGTGTTATAATACAGAAATTCAGGCGATTCTCGAAACATTGCAGCCTTCATGGTTTCTATTACTTCTATAGTGGTGGCATATTCTTCGTTCATGCGATCTGGTGCACCATAATTTTATCCAGTCTGGCCCTGTGTGGTTTCCTGGGTCATATGATCTGGCAGAAGTTTGCTTTGGACCCTACGTTTACTTTGGTGAGTATTTAGTTATTACTCTTAAGGTTTAAATTATAAGAATCAATAATCCCTACTGCCCTACATCCCTACATCTCTACATCCCTATATCCCTACATCCCAACATCCCTACATCCCAACATCCCTACATCCCAACATCCCTACATCTCTACATCCCTACATCCCTACATCCCTACATCCCTACATCCCTACATCCCTACATCCCTACATCCCTACATCCCTACATCCCTACATCCCAACATCCCTACATCCCAACATCCCTACATCCCTACATTCCTACATCTCTACATCCCTACATCCCTACATCCCTACATCCCTACATCCCTACATCCCAACATCCCTACATCCCTACATCCCTACATCCCAACATCCCTACATCCCAACATCCCTACATCCCAACATCCCTACATCCCAACATCCCTACATCCCAACATTCCTACATCCCTACATCCCTACAACCCTACATATATTTTAAATGCGAAAGTACCTATGTCTAAGTGTATGTCTGTTACTTTTCACGTCCAAACGACTGAAATTTGGTACAGAAATAGAGCAGACATTGAGAAAGAGCATAGGCTACTTTTCGACATCCATGCGGGCGAAGCCGCGGGCAACACCTAGTTGTTCATAAAATAAATTTCCCACGTATGCTTCTTATTTGGCATAAGGTACAAAAAAAGATTGTCATGCAAAGGAAAAAATGAAGGTACGCTCGTATGAAGTGATACGTCTTTAGCGTCACAATACAATATACCAGAAATAAAACAAAACGATACAAAAAGTTTAATAACTAACTTCAGACTGTTGCTTTTATCTGTCGGTGTGTACGCGCATTGTAAAATTCACTCATACTAATCGCGCCAAAAGAAGTAGGTATAACTTCGAAAACGTTCGACGACTCGGTTAGTCCAGCAGTGCGAAACCACCGTTTGATTCGAAGGATCGCGGGTTCGATCCCCTCACCGGAATAAATATTTGGATGGCCTATTGTTATTTGTTTCGGGTCTAGGTGTTTGTGTATGTGTTGTATGTGTACAACGGCATCAACGGCACAGGTACCTAAGGTGGAGCTGTGAGTGTAAGCGTATATTATTATTTACTTAAAAAAAGAGACTTGATTATTTAAAGATGAAAAAGATGATAAAGCGCGCATGGCCCCGTGTCTGGAGTAGATCGTAAGCGAACTACTCGGTTAAGCGATGCGGGCGCGGTCGGGTGTGTGATGGGTGACCGCTAGTGACAAATTAAAATGGGCGTTTCCGTGCTTCGGAGGGCACGTTAAGCCGTCGGTCTCGATAGATAGCAGTGGTAAAACCTTGTCGGAGGCCTTATGGACGGTTTGAAAACATCCGACAGCGGGTTGGCCACTAACCCGTATCTCCACCAACCCGCATTGGGCCAGCATGGTGGAGTGAGCTCCGAGCCTCCCTCCAAAAAGGGGAGAGACTCGTGTCCAGCAATAGGACGTATAAAGGGTTGCCACTATTTATTTATTTTATACTGTACTCTGAAATAAATAAAGCGTTGTGTGCACAGGTTGAAACCACACATTACTCAATAGAGAATATCAGATTCCCAGCTGTATCGATATGCGATCCACAAGTTGTTTATGGACCGAACACGAAGAATATCACGAACATATTGTGAGTATAATCAAATCTGATACGTGAAACATGATTTGAATCTGAGAAGTGAATACACTTGTGTATTTCGAAAAATTTGGCCGTGTTCTAAGGTATATGTTTTTTATGTAATGAAGGTAAGCAAGCATGCAGTTCACATTGATGTTAAGTGATGACTGCAGCCTATAGACATCCACACGAAGACCAAGGTCAAGATGCAGATGCGTTACCACTCCTGAGGCCTAAGGTGTTATGCCTCTGCGCCGGAAATTACAGAGCCGTACATTACCACCTAACCGGAACACGATAGTGCTGAACACTACCATTTAGCAGCAAGTATGTTAGGTAATGCGGTGGTGCCTACGCCCGCGAGCTCCGTCACTGGAGCTCTATCACTAGTGAAAATTATAATATTATATGCAGTTAACATGGATGTTAAATGATGATTGTAGCCTATCGTATTGTGTATAATGCATACACATAAACCAGAAGTCAAAATGTAAATGTCTTGCCAACCTTTGTTAACATTAAGTGAGTGATCAATGGATGGGCTGTCCGAATAAATATTTTCTCTGTCTTACATTCTATTGTTTGATTGGATGACTGCACTAATGGTAGAATTCTGTTCATCATCATCATGCCACTGTGAGTTTGCATTGGCAATAGATTCACATTAGAACATGTTTGTATTGCTATTTTCAGAAAATGTCTCGAAATGCGTTTGCATTTTCAACCAAAATGTTATGTCAATACAAGTTTTACACAATCAAGCACAAGACGAATTTCACGACAAGTTTTGCAACATGTTGTGATGCTGATCACAACATGATCTTGTCCACTCCATGTTTCGTGTTTACCGACTCACTTGGAAAACAATAAAAACACTTTGAAACACGACTTCTAAACACGTTTCAGTACAAATTGTGAGACTATGTAAACGTTAACTTAGGCAAATCTATAGATAAACATGAATATAAGACATGTTTTATGTCAATGCAAGCACAGATATCAATAAATCTTGATATGTTTCACTAAAATTATAGGTTTGACAGTAGTGCGAACGCAAGCACCAACAAGACATATCATCATGTTTTATGTATTTCGTGCAAATTAGGGGATAGGGCTATACAGTCTCGTAATTACTACCCTGTTCATCCGCTCACACTTACGGCACACTGGATGTATTCCAGTGTATGGCCGTAAGTGTGAGCATTATATGTTTATTATAATCGTACTTCAATCAAATTACAGACATCTGCGTGGTTACGGCTTAAACGAAATTGATGAGTTTTTCAAAAGCCTCACGGATGTGAAGGCTACAAACTACACACCGGAGTCGTATATCAAGAAAATGCACTCGGTTTTAGAAGATCTTGGTCAGACCTATAACTCCATAATTGACCAGGTAGTATCATCTGCATCATTTCAGGTGAAAAACGTCCTCTGCTGGACAGAACAAAAGACGAAGGTACCCTCATCTAGCGATTGCCCACGACCTTCACCGGGTCGTCGGTCCATATCGAGGAGGGCTGGCTACGCTTTGTCTTCTAGTAGATATGCGGTTGCCACTGCAGAACTATTCTGCCCCAATAGCCGTTGGTTTACAACTGACTAATTCGCTAGTCGGCTAGTCGGCAAAAGTCACAATCGGCACATATATTTTACTATTATACTTTTTCACTATTTTATTTTATGTTACAAAGGTGGCAAACAAGCATGCAGTTCACATTGATGTTAAGTGATGATTGCAGCCTATAGACATCTACAAAAAAACAGGGGTCAAATGCAGATGCGTTGCCACCTTTGAAACCTTAGGTGTTCTATCTCTGTGATAGTTATTACGGGGCCATACATTACCATCTAACCGGAACACGATAGTGCTGATCTACCATTTAGCGGCAGACAAATTAATGCGGTGGGTACCTAGGCCTACGCCCTCGAGCTCCTACACTGGAACTCTACCACCAGTAATATGTGTTGCTAAACGCAAATCTTGAGAACAGCTGAACCGATTTGCCTAATTTTTTTATAATGAAGACAGAGAAAAGTTCTTACTTTGAGAAAAAAATTGAAAAATACGAGGATAGTAAAAACGATAAAAAAAATGTTTTATCATACAAACTACTCCATTCCCAGTTGTCAAACATTTGATAACAGTCAAAACGACAACGCTTTTATCACGTTAGATATTACCATCGACCATAGACATAATAGGGATATTACTAAAGTCTTTCAATATTAATTTATTTCCATTAGACTGCAACAGGCCAATAACTTTAGATAAAACGAAATCTGTCGGGGCAGTTATCAATATAAAAAAAAATGTAACTTTGTTTTAGATAAATAGGGCAGAATAAGGTCTGCCAGGACAGCTAGTCTCTGACAAAAAATAATGCTCAATAGGCTCAAAAGGGAAAATTAGACTAAACACTATGTAAAACATTTCATTTTTTCAGTTTTATTCAGTTTATTCATTTATTTCATATAATTAGGCTCCTGGAGAGCACTTTTACATCGTCATTTTTTTTTAAACTAACCTAGAGTACATTAAAAAATCATTATTCATTCAAAGCCCCACACTTGATATAATACCTATTTATAAACAAAATATGTCGTGGGTGCCGTTGTGCACTAGAGTACATTAAAAAAGCATTATTCATTCAAAGCCCCACACTTGATATAAAACCTATTTATAAACAGAATATGTCGTGGGTGCCGTTGTGCACACAGCACAAATACCCATCCCCGAAAGATATATCTGTCATACAAATATTTGTCTAGCTCGTCAATTCATTGAATGCTGAGAAAAAACCTGAAGGCTATAAAATAGAATATCAGACTAACTTAAGAACAATTCATAATAGAATATCAGATTTTAAGGCCGTAGTGAGGTTCTCATCAATTGTTATTGCACTTCTCTCGTAATTATATTCCTTCAAATACAACTTTATTTTCAGCTTCTGATGCCTTGTGACATATTAGTATCGGATTGCCATTGGCGTTCAGAACCTTATGAGTGCAGAAAGATGTTCCGACAACAGTTCACTGTTGCTGGTTACTGCTGTGTCTTCGATCTGGATTATTTCAGGTATAAGGCATCTCATGTGTTCATAGCCTAGATACGATTTCAATTTTACAATTTTCCATAATTTAAACAAAATTTAAAATTTACAACATAATATCAACATTACTCTTTGATTATTACATTTAACATCCTTGAGATAGTTTATTAGTAAGCCTTTTTATATAGAGTGCGTTTTTTGCATTAATTGCTTTGAATTTACTATCGGTGAGTTCAGCAATCCTGGCTGGGATCTTGTTATAAAATTCTGCACCATATTTTAGGAAAGATGTATTAGTTTTCGTCAGTCGAAAACTTGGCAGAGACAACTTGTTCTTATTCCTTGTATTATAACTATGCCTATCGGAGATTTTATCAAATAGATGTAAACTTTTTTTTTTAAATTGACTCAATGGTTTGGCCGTAATTGCGTGATAAACACATCCATAGCAACGAGGGTGCTTTTACCAGAGATGTGCTATAGATGTGCTATAGCTACCCCAACTATCATATTCACTGCTGCACATAGCTTAGCACTGGTGGAAACGGATTCGACTAAGATATGTTTTTTATGGAAGGACGTGTGCTATAGATTCGTGCTATGGATGCGAGCTATGGATGTGTGCTATAGGCAGTCGCGAGTGGGGTAGCTATGAGTATATGAAAGAAAGAAAGAAAAAAAAAACATTTATTGGCGCAGCCGATCAAGTACTGCATAGAAAAGCAATAGAAAAAAAATTGAACATTTAAAATATAAGTAGGTTGGTACGACAGAAAAAAAAAACAACATTTATGAAATCATTGACATTAAAACACAAAAAAAGAAAGAACACTGTTAATATAAAAAGAAATACGTACCATATGCAGTGCAAAGTACCGTGCCAAGCACTTTGCGGCGGTGCATCTTCAAAGCCCATCCTCCTCGTAGGTACAGCTTCTTAGTATTGGTGGACGGTCACATATTCTCGTAGCGTATATTTTACATCTTCGCATCATAGCTGCATAGCACATCTCTGGTGGAAAAGCACCATAACAATATGATAATTGATCGGATGTTTCAGCAAGCAGGCTGGCCAAGACATAGTGCTTGCAGCTGGAGTAGAAATATCAGATGCGCTGGATATAGCGGTGAATATGCAGAAGACTTTATCAAACGGCACTACACTGGAAGGATATATCCAGGTAAAACTAATTTAAACTTTTTTTTTTATTGTAATGACATCGCTATTACGCATATTGCCAGTGTGAAGTAAAACGATATTTCGTATTCCTATTATGCAGCGTAAAAGTCAGTCAGTCAGTCAATTATCAGGCCGTCAGTCAGAGTCACTGTGCATATCTATACATCTATACAAATAAATAAAATTGGAGTGTCTATTTGTAATATAAAAAATAACCACATTTTACTAAATGTACATATACCAAAACATTTTTTTAATATTTTTGTCTGTCTGTCTGTCTGTTTGGCGCTGCTAATCTTGGGAACGGCTTTACCGATTTTGACAGGACTTTCACAGATAGCTGATGTAATAAGGAGTAACTTAGGCTAGTTTTAGGCTTACTTTTACTAGCTGCGTCCAAGACTTCGTTAGGGTAGATACTGAAGAATCATAAATTCTCACGCGGGCGAAGTCGCAGGCATAGCTAGTAATAAATAAAGCAACATTTTCATGTAACAAGGGTGACAAAAAAAAATTGGGTCTGGATGTGTGTGTAGGTGTGTGTTGTATGTGGGTACAACAGCACCCACGACAAACTCAAACTCAAATGTTTAATTCAAATTTGTGTACCATACAAGGACACTTTTGCATTACCTATCGGTTTAATAAATCTCTCATAAAACACAGGTTTATACCTAGTGTGAGGCTGTGAGTAAGCGTAAAAAAGCTTGATAAAAATGTGCATGACTAAAATTATGGCTGAATATTTCAAACGGACGTCAAAACCATTTTTCCACAGGTATACACGCTTGACGACAAGAATAGTCTGACGTTATTGGACAGCCCAATCACACTCACACCTGCAACGTACTTCGACATCACGATAGACGTCTGGATTATAGATTCGTCCGAGGACGTGAAGGCTTTAGAGTTGAATGATCGGAAATGTTTTTTGGATACGGTAAGATATTGTCTTTCAGTTCAAAATGAGCGAGTATAATTTAGATTGTTACTGGTAATTTGATGTCACTTTTTAGGGTTCCGTAGTAGGTAAACAAGGACTCACTCCCCTACATGTAACGCACGGATAATTTTTATATTTTTCGTTTTCTATATGGTGTAAGGTATCGTTGGATAGGTCTTTTAAAACTGTTAGGGGTATGCTTACATTATTTTTGGATTTAGTTAATTGTTCGTCATTTATTAAGCTTTAAAGTGTCAATTTTCGTTAGACTCTAGTGGCCCCTCCCCCTAGAGACTAAACGGTTGTTGTTAGAAATTTAAACGTTATGGAAATAGTAGCTACATATAACGAAATTAAAAGGAAAACTATCACACCTAAATTGGCTTTACAAGTTTGCGAGTAATAGTCGACCAAATTCGATTTTTTAAATATATTTTTTTCATTACATTAATCAAACCTAAAAACTACGGAACCCTACACTGCGCATGGCCCGACACGCACTTGACCGGTTTTTTTATGTAAGGAAGGTTGCCACCTTGCAACAAACATGCAGCTCACATTAATGTAAGTGATGACTGCAGCTTATAGAAATCTACATATAAACCAGAGGTCAAAATGGCGTTGGCATCCCTGAGACCTAAGATGTCATGTCTCTGTGATGGTTATTACGGGGCCATACATTACCATCTAACCGGAATACGATAGTGCCGAACACTATCACTTTCAATTGCCATGTCCTGGTGCATTGTTTGGGCACATTTTACACCCTCTCAGAATATATGATACGCTCTTGACCCATGACGTGTTTATGGGTGTTTTTATTGATGCCGCGCCCTTTTCAAAAATATTTGTATCTCTCAAAAATGAAGGTGAAAAATTACTTAAGAATGTCAGATACTAAGAGAAATGTAAAGTGAACGTAAAGCGCCCATCCAAAATTCTGACGATTTGGAAGCGAGGCAAGCTCGTGTCGGAAGCCATAAGGGTTCGGCCCTTTATAGAAATCTTAGATTTAGTGGAGGTACTGAACGGGGTGCAAGGTATCTCCCATATCCTAATCTGACACGCTGGAGTAAATTCAAAAATGCCCTCATGTATGTATCTTAGACAAGATGTAACTAGAATAATGCACACTATCTAACACCTCGATTAGAAAATCGAGTTATAATCATAACACATCAACTGAAATTAATACATGTTTATGTATTTAATAATTATTATTCAAGAAATAAGTTGTCCTCAATTTGTACGAACAGTATGCACACCCTATGCATACTTACCCAACCTCTACCTACGGCCATACATAAAACACGAACCGAAAAAAAGTGATGTAAATGCGTACCCTTATTTAACACTCGCTAGTAATAAGATTAATTTTTATTTTCCACTGTTTAATTTTTTAAATTATTATTTAAAATAAAAAGCACGTCTCAACGAGTTCTTATAAACTTGTCGAGACCAGCATTTTATTTTGTATAGACGTTAGTCTTATTTTCGTTTGTATTGACTGTTCACCAAATGGGTGACCATAACTTTTTAATTTTTTAATTAATGTATGTATGTATCTTCACGCCAGGTCCCTAACGGGGTAGGCAGAGAGTGTAGAGCGCCAGATATCCCGGTTCTGACAAACCTCTCGTGCCTCGTCTACCTTCATCATTCTCTTCATACATGCACGCCGATTCCTAAGACTTTTGACCCCACCATCAGACAGAACTCGACCTATTTAATTTTAATTAACTTTTAGACAAACCTACCTATATCAAAAATGTCTGAAATCGATTCGGTTATCGATTCTGAACAAACTAGTTTCGGGTTGTACATTCAATCCTGTTACACATTTTATATATAATGTGTTGTATGTGTAGAGTAGACTCGTATCTGAATTCAAACCTAAGAAACTTTTTCTAGGACACCGAATTTTACGCTGGTTCTTACCTTAATTGTATTACAACGTTGATAATGAAGAAAGTTGTTGAGCACTGCGGATGTCTGCCATTTAATTATCAAGGTAAGCATTAAAAGTGATTGTTTTTCTGGTGACAAATATCTTAGGACATCTGAAAAGAGCCTATTTATAATGGCAACTTAGACTGCGAAAAGCCTAAAAGTACCGTAAATAATTGAAACCGACTTTTACAGCCAATATTGCTTTGTATAATGTATAATTATTTTATTATTTCCTCGTTTTCGTTGAATATCCCTGAAAGACATATTCAATAATTCTCGCAATTCCATCAAAATGGACATGAATTACTGCCAGGTAAGTTATTTATCAAATAATTTATCTTCTTTATGTAACAGACCAGACCAGTGTTTAAACTGCAGAGGTGTCCCTGAGACCTTAGGTGTTATGTCTGTGTGATAGTTATTACGGGGCCGTACCTTACATTAAGATCACCAACCCTGAGGCATAAGAAGCTAAATGCCTTTGGCTCTTGTATTTTAATAATGTTATGTAGATGGCAAACAAGCACGCATCTCACATAGATGTTAAGTGATGACTGCAGCCTATAGACACTTACACAAAGACCAGAGGTCAAAATGCACCTCCGCCACCTCTGAGGCCTTAGTCGTTTGATATCTGTGATAGTGATTATAGGGTCATATATTACCATCTAAACGGAACATGATACTAGTACTCTAATACTACAATATGTATCCTTTTTCATCCTTCTTCTTTACCTCTTTTTCTAAAACTTTTTAACTTTATCTTTTGGTCATGATGATAAATAATTATAATATTTCTCCTCGTTGCGTAATTATCTATTCATTTAGTATTATTATTATATTTTAAATCTTTATTATTGCTCAGTACACCCTGCCGGCAAATAAATAATTTCTTTCTTTATGTTCCTGACTAAAAGGTTGTCTGGAAGAAATCGCAGCTTTTGCGATAAGACCGCCTTTTGTACTTTTATTTCTTTTCTAGCTTGTATAATTGGTTAAGTTTTCTGGTGTACAATAAAGTGTATAAATAAATAAATAAAATAAATATGTAATGCGGTGGTGGTGGCCTACGCCCTCGAGGATCTACCTGGCAGGAACACGATAGTGCTGAACACTGCGAGTGCAAAGTACGTAAAATAGGTAATCCAGTGTTGAAGTCCGTCATTAAAGCTGTACCGCCAATAAACTGTGTAGAATTAATTAATTAATTAACAATTTCCCTTGAATATTGTAAGAGTCCGAATAATTACAATTTACGTACTAAATGGATTCCCCGAAACACAAAATAAGTTTAGCCGCTCTACGTAAAGTGACTTCTAATTATTTTTGAATAGAGTAAATTGATTACTGCAAGATATTTTTTATTATAATTTAATTTTTATGTTTTACTTGAGATTACTTAATTTTATATAAAAAATAGCCAGAATTTGATTATTTTTACTGCCCCGTACCTCGGAAGGAACTACACGTAACTTAAGGCCCGAAGGATTAGGCAGAGGTTGAATTGCATTCAGGCAGACATGCAAAAACCCACGATTCGCTGGTTACGTTTTGGCCCATGTAACAGAAGGCGAGCCTGTTGACATTACTGTCATGTGCACAGTAATGTCAACAGGCAGTACATCAAACTTTTGAAGTACCTACTGGGCAACTTGCAGAAAATGGAAAAAATCCCAATAGAATCATAGATAAAGGATTTCACAACATTATCTCTGATAGTACCCGACCGGGGAATCTCACCCAGGACCCCAGGGTAGTTGTAGTGGCCTAGGAAAAATCGAATCCTTATAAGATTACTCGTGCGTCTGTCTGTCTATCTGTCTGTCACAGCCATTTGCTCCAAAACTAGAAGGCTAATCAGCCTTGCCGGTGAATGACAAAGAATGACTCTTTTTCTTTTCTTTTTACTCTTTGTTATCAGTTTGTAAAGGGGAAATGAGACATTCTACTGATATACTTTTTACATTAGTTTATTACATTTAGTTTTATCTTAGTGATATTCTTGACTTTATATATATTTTTTATTATGTTTGACATGTATATCAATTGTTGTTCATTTTAATTTATTTTGTTTGTTTTTTGACGTGTCATGAGAGGTGCCTGTCACCCTAAATGAATAAATGAGTTTCTGATTCTGATTATGATTCTGTGCTGAAAATTGGTATACATATATTGTACCAGTGACCCAAATCAGGTACACATCTATCTATACTAATATATAAAGCTGAAGAGTTTGTTTGTTTTCTTGAACCCGCTCATCTCAGGAATTAAAATCCGATTTGAAAAAATATTTCATTGTTAGATAGTCCATTTACTAAGAAAGGCTTTAGGCTTATAACATCCCGCTAACAGGAATAGGAGAGCGTAGGTAACATTGCAACGGGGCGGGCCGCTAATATGTTAATATGTATAGCATGAGAAGTTTCCAAAACTTTTCAACTAACATAACACAGTTTGTGGCGTATTCTGCGCTCGCCGATTGCCCGATGAAGTAGACTAATGCCATCTCGAGACGTGCTGCCTACATTAGTCCGTCCTAAAAAAACATCTTGTAGGTAACTCAAATGAATAAAATACACAGCACAAGCTCAAATCTAAATATAGACAGCTAATGAATGAGAAAGCACAAAAGTTTCAACAATATAATTTGACAATCCGAAGTTTATTCGGAAACCTTAAATGGAGTCGTTCTTAAGGAAAGTCTGTAATCAACAGCTGCCACACAAATGCTTTGTTAAGACGAATAATATACGTCCACAAAACTCGAAATACTAACAACATAAAAAGTCAACCCGAGTTATGTTCAACAACCGTAATTACACCCTGAGGGGGTTTGTTAAGCACACTTCACACGGGAAACGTTTTCATTATATACGTTTATATTCTATTATTTATAAAATCTCTCTATATAACGCTAAATAGATAACATATCAAAGATAGTTCTCTCATAAAAATCGTGCTTACCAGGGACTCAATATTAGTATCATACTTACTTTTTAGTTACTCGCCGACAGACAAAGCTATCTCTACTAATGATCTGCCAACTGGCCGATATGGTACGTTACTTTGTAATAAGAAGACATTTAAAAACAAATTTAAATTTTATTATTGATCGAGGCCGACAATGAGTTAAACAGGCTAAAAAAATATTATTCCGAATATGAAAATGACTTAGGTAATTAGTTCATCATCAGTATCATTTCAGTTAAAAGACGTCCACTGCTGAACAAAAGCCTCCCCCAAAACATGGCTACAGTTAGTGTAATATCTGGTGGATATGCCACAATCACCACGCTTAGTTTGGGGATTGGGAATCACAGTAGCAGTAGTTTTACAATAAATAAACTTACATATTTTTGATGATCTATTTAAAAAACGCTGCTTTTGAGCTGCAGTCCTACAGTAGATACTTTTATCACTCGCAAAATACACTGGTATAAAGTTTATTATCAATAAGGGGCTGTTAAGGCCAGTGACAGTATTTTGTTTAAGAGAGTAGTATCAGAGCGAATAGAGTACAAAAAAAAACACGACGATAGATTATGAAAAGAATTTAAAAGAAAACTTTATCCACTTACAAAATGTACTTGAAAAACGAAACTCTACATTGCGTGTGTCCTTGGCCGGTTTTTTATTAACAAATAATGGTACGGAACCCTTCGTGAGCAATTTTGTCTGGCACCTGCCAGATTTTATGAAATGGTGGTAAGTAAGAAGGTCCAGAAGGAGTCATCTTTCGGCTAATATGATGATGATGACAGGTGGAAGAGCTTCAATGTCGAAGCTGGAGGGCTTAAACACCACCGCTGTATCTGAACTATCTTACGCCAAATGGTAGTGTGTAACACTATCGTGCTCCGGGCAGATGGTAATGTACGGTCCTTTAATAACTATCACAGAGGCAAAATAACTTAGGCCTCTAAGGTGGCAACGTATCTCCATATTTAATCCCGGTTTTATGTAGATGTCTGTAGGCTGCAGTTATCACTTAACATCAATGTGAACTGCATGCTTGTTTGCCACCTTTGTAACATATAAAATAAACTTACTATTATTTTTTTCACAGCAACAGAATTGAATGTCGAAGACTTTGCGCCTTGCACTTGGGATCGTCTTATATGTATTTATCAGAATTTAGGTATGTATGATTTATAAAAAGTTACATCAGTATTTAAGATCCTTAAGAAGTAGGTAATTTGCCGTTTCACAATTAATGTATAAATTGTACTGTAGATAATTGTAAAGTCTCATTATATATTGGCCCCTCGAGAAGAGATGTATCCAGACCCGAAATAAATATCTGTAGGCCTGTAGGCAAACTTCACCTCTTTATACTCGTAATATTACTACGGACCCGGCAAACTACTTATTTTTTTTATTCTCGCGCATTTGTTATTAAAATAAAAATTAAAATATGACGATCTTACAAGGGTTCTATTTTTCTCTTAAGGTGGCAACAGCCCTTTTCTCGTCCCATTGCTAGGCACGAGTCTCTCCCCTTTTTCGGGGGAAGCCTGTAGCTTACTCCAACACTAGCTCCAATGCGGGTTTGTGGAGTTACGAGTTCGTGGCCAACCCGCTGTCGGATGTTGTCAAACTGTCCATTAGGCATCTGACAAGGTTTAACGACTGCTATATATCGATAGCAACAGGGAGCGACGGTTTCCATTAGCGATCACTTATCACACACCCGATCGCGCCGGTTTCGCAGAACCGAGTAGATCGCTTGCGATCTGCACCAGCCGAAGGGTCATACGCGCTTCCCTTTTAAGTTACGGAACCGTAAATAGAGATTTTCTTACAGAGACAATTCAAAGAAATATTCGAGACATAATCGGTGAGGACGTTTGCTATCAGAGATGTGACCACGTGCAGTATGAGAGCGAGGTGGAATATGTGCGGGACAGCAATAGTACTGGGTACATAAATTCAATACATTTCATATAATTTATTTCAGACGTAGATACATCCATAGTACGTAACGTGGCTTCCTTGCATTCAAGCACACATGCAAACACCCACGATTCATCAGTCACGTTTTGTCCCATGTAACAGGTGGCGAGCCTATTGATATCTCCGGGAACATAACCAAAATGCGAGGTACTGGGAAACTTCAAGAAAATGGAAACATCCCACCAGAACCAGAGTTAAAGGACACGCCGTTGTTTACACTGTTATCTCTGATATCTGACTGGGTAATCGAAGCCAGCGTAGTAGTAGGCCTGCTTCCAACATCAACCCACGTAATAGACTACAATGTAGTATGGCAGTTTATACAAAAAAACAACGTTGAGTTCAACCGAAGGAGTGAATTATTTATTTATCAAATTACACACAATGTACATAGTTACCTTCACATTTGAACCCACAATAAAGGAACACAGGAACAATACACACGTTACCGCAAGTTACACCGATCTACAACTAGATGTCGCTATAATTATCAAATAGTACAGATTTTTTTGTATACATTCCTAAAATATTATAACAAATTCCACGCGGAAAAAATCGTGGGTAATAGCAAATAATATACGTAATAAATATAGGTACAGCGAAATTTACCAACTTTCTTTTCTTAAAGAACAATTGTTATTTATGAAAACAGTGTATTTTTCTGACATTGCCTTGATTCTTTGCCAGTCGTTTCTGATTAACAATTCCCACGTCTCCTTTGTTTTTTTCTTTTGTTTATATACTTATACAACTGCTTTTATATGATTTCAGGCAATGCAAATTGTTTCGTTTTTAGGGTAACCAAATGACAAAAAGTGGAACACTTACCCCCTTATTCATAAACATATTTTGCCTAAACTGTTGCTAATCTCTCCTTTGTCTTTATCAATCCTGCAAATTTGACAATGCAACTGACAAAGACAAAGCATTCTATAGCTAAAACGTAGCTAATGTACCTTTATGAATAAGGGGATTATATTTTATTACTTTTTGGTTACTGGTGGTGGAATTCCGTCGCATTACTTAATCTATCTGCCGCTAAATAGTAGTGTTTGGCACTATCGTGTTCCGGTTAGATGGTAATGTATAGCCTCGTAATAACTAGGTCCTGAGAATTCCGGTTAGGGGGTTATCACAGATAATGGTTTAAAGTCCTTTATCTCTGGTTTTATTGGGATTTCTCCATTTTCTGGAAATTTCCCAGTACCTCGAAGTTTGGTAATGTGTTTTATATTATTTCGCATTAACACATGCTTGTGAAATATATTTTATTTTTTAAAGAAAAATGGAAAGAAAAATTTGACTTCAGGCGAGACTCGAACTCGCGACCTACTGGGAATCTAGTCCAGCCGCTCTTCCAATTGAGCTACTGAAGCCCTGCCCGATTTGTCAAATCTTTCCTTCACATCTATTGCATTGCTTTATGGTAGCAGCAGCCCCATCTATTACCAACTATGCTAGTTAGGCAACTATGCTAGTTTGGTAATGTGCCCGGAAATATCAACAGGCTCGCCACCTGTTACATGGGCCACGTTTTGGCCCAATGTACAGCCCCGTAATTGCCGGCACAGAGGCATAACACTTTAGGCCTCAGAAGTGGTAACGCATCTGCAGTTTGACCTCTAGTCTTTGTGTGGGTGTATAGGCTGCAGTCATCACTTAACATCAATGTGAACTCCATGCTTGTTACATTACATGCTTGCACATCCGTTACATTAAAAAACTGGAGGCTTCATATCAGCCAGAAAAATGGGTAGGAGTAAAGGCAGTAAATATTACTTAGTATTATATGTAATAATACAGCGTCCATAGGGGGGATATGCCATTATCGCCACGCTTGGCATTCGGATTGGCGATCGCAGTGGCAGTTGTTTTCTCGCAGGATTCTGCTTCCCATCGTGTATTATTGCACTTACTATAGCCCCATTGGAATAGTTTGACCACCATTGTTCATTTGACTGACTGCATTTGTGGAAGACTTCTCTCCCAGAAGAAGAAAATTCTTCCGCTAGTGGGCGGTGGGTCGTCACGTCCCGACACCAGTACTTGAGGCTTGACTTGAGGCTATGGTACTCCAAAAATATGGAAAAGAAAATGTTGGACTAAGTACTAAATATTAAAATGTAAATAAATAAAGTTTTTTTTTTTTCTGAATAAAATATTATAAACTGCTATAATTAAAGACGGATATTAAAACCTTATCAAATATGTATGTATAATAAAGTTAATTAACAGTAGAAATTCCCATTTTTTTTTAATGTAATGAAAGTGGCAAACAAGCATGCAGTTCACATTGATGTTAAGCGATGACTGCAGCCTATAGACACTAACACAAAGACCAGAGGTCAAAATACAGATGCGTTACCACTTCTGAGGACTAAGGTGTTATGCCTCTGTGCCGGAAATAACAGGGCCGTAAATTGCCATTGTACATTACAATGGTGAAGTACAATGAGAGTGGATGTTTATACATATTTTGATTTCCTATCAACAGATGGCGCTGATCGGTATTACATGACGCTATCGAATTTAATTGATAAAATCATAAGATTACGACAAACTTTGGCTTAATCGTGTTTGTATATATGCTGAATGTGTATAGACTATTATATAGTCAAAAACTATTTTTAAAAGGCAGTATTTAATACAGCCGCATTAATGTGATTCTCAATGTTCGTATTCACTGTATTCAGTGAAAAGATATTAAGCCTGAGTTCTGAGTTGCACCAAGATGTTTGTGAAGTTAAAGTTTTTTAAATAGTAACATTTCACAAGAAAAGGAATAAGGATCGTTCAGTGTACTACTAGTACACTTCACTATTAATATATAAAAAAAATAATTATTATAATAATAAATTATTACAATTTTTTTCCTCAACACAATAATATTTTTAGATTAGACTGTTGCTCCAAGCAAAATAAAAAGTTAACTGTTGAACAAATTATTACAGTTCATGTAAATTTATTCACGATAAGTTGCCGTGTAATTTTTTTAAAAATAATTGTGTTAGTTTATGTTAGGTACACTTATTTAAAATCATTTTATTAGGTATATTTCGTTTGGCCTTATCATTTCTCTTTTGTAAAAGAGAGAATGCTGTTGATACCACCCTACCTAGGTATTTTATTTCTTGACTATATTTGGAAGATTATTTAAATTATTTTTAAGGTTTACTTGGACATATTAATCAATGTCAATCAAGTATATTTTTTTAATTTAACCATTCCAAAAAAAAAAATTGTAAATGATTATATAAAATTTGGTTTGATGAAAATAAATTAAGCTTATTTAATCATTTTAACAGGAAACCAGGCTACAATCGAGTGACGGTGCACTTCGTCGACAACACATGTATGAAATATAGGAGAGAAGTTCTATACACTTGGGACCAAATGTTAGGTGAGACTCCCTGTCTACCCCGTAAGGGACTTGGCGTGAAGATACATACGTACATTTCTGAATATTCAGTGTTTTTGCACTTTTTCGGCAACGCACGGCGACGTGCGTGCATTATGCCAAACAGTATTTACCTACTTGTAGTATTTATTTTTTCGTAATAATACATGCGAGATAAACTTTAGAAATTAAATGTTCACCGACCCTAAATCGGTCAAAAATCAAAAAAGGGAAAGCAAAATTTGACGCATCGGTGTGGGATTTCGGTAGCTTAGTGGTGAAGCGGCTGGACTGGTTATCCTGAGGTCGCAAGTTCGATTCCTGCCTGAAGTCAAATTTTTCTTTCCGCTTTTTCCTTAATTTCTAATGTACTCACCTACGTTACAATTAGCGAATTACTATTATTACTCACGTTTTCGAGTTGGTGAATATTTTTAAATTAGGTACAGTAGGTACTTATAAGCCGTTTTACGCAAATTCTGAGATACGCGTTTTTTATCAAACCGGCCGCATCCCCCACTCCTCTCGGTCAGTGATCGGCTTACGCGAAGTTTGAGTATACATTATTGATTTACTTAAAACTATAATGGCATTCAAAATAACCTAATGAGTAATTTGAACAATATGCAAAGGTGAACCCCGACTTACGCGGATTCGACTTACACTGCTATCGCATAAATCCGAGGTACCTATTACTGTATTTCAACACCCAAAATTGGGGACAAAATAATAAAGTTAAATACAAGAACATTCGAACTTGTTTCTCTGTCTACGTGATGATTAAGGTGGGTATATATAAGGTGGGTGGCTTGGATATACCTCTACCTATCTATTTAAGAAAATACACCTATTCTCTTTTTATTCTTTATTTTTGTCTCTGATGTTGTGTAAGCCAAATTATAAACTTATTTTTTCTTACTTTTTAATATAGGGCTAAGCTTTAATCGTTCCTACTTGAACAAAACAAACAACTTGAAAAACCGCAAAACAGATTTGCTCTAGTAATTATTTAAAGAGAAAATAAGCTTGTTTGAAGTAAGCTTGGAGTTATTGTTTTAATTCATTTGAAGGTTAAAAGAAACAAAACAACAGATCGCAGATTTTTTATAACAAGTCTTTGGGTATGATTAAATTGTATATTATGAATCTAGTTACTAGCTGTTGCTCGCAGCTTTGGTCAGGTATAGTTTTTGCAAAGGTTGTAAAGAATTAGCCTGGGTTGCACCAAGACATTTGTTAAAGTTATAATGGCAACCCATTATACGTCCCACTGCTGGGCACGAGTCTCTCCCCTTTTTGGGGGGAGGCCTGGAGCTTACTCCACCACGCTGCTCCAATGCGGATTGGTGGAGGTGGGTGGGTTAGTGGCCAACCCACTGTCGGATGTTTTCAAACCGCCCATAAGGCCTCCGACAAGGTTTAACGACTGCTATCTATCGATAGCAACCGGGACCGACGACTTAACATGCCCTCCGAAGCACGAAAACGCGCATTTAATTTGCCACTAGCGGTCACCCATCACACTACCCGACCGCGCCCGTAGTGCTTAACCGAGCAGATCGCTTACGATCTACACCAGCCGCTGGGCCATGCGCGCTTCTGTTAAAGTTAAAGCTATTTAAACATTACACATGTTACAATAGCTTTAACTTTAACTCTTTAAGTTAGAGAAGGATGTGAAATGCAACAATAGTTTTAACTTTAACAAATGTCTTGATGCAACCCAAGCTTAGTGCCGATTTCAGCGTCGTAATAAAACGTGTTTAACGTTCTTAAATGAGTTCAATAACAATATATGTTTGCCACCGACAAAACTTGTTCGTGATAAGGTTGAAATTGAATGCAAATATTAAGTTAAACCGCGTTTTATTAAACTCAGTTCTCTACTCGGTTACGCACTACGGGCGCGGTCAGGTAATGTGATGGGTGACCGCTAGTGGCAAATTAAACGCGCGTTTCCGTGCTTCGGACGGCACGTTAGGCCGTCGGTCTCGGTTGCTATCGATGGATAGCAGTCGTTAAACCTTGTCGGAGGCCTTATGGGCGGTTTGAAAACATCCGACAGCGGGTTGGCCACTAGGGTTAGTGGCCAACCCGTTAGTACCCACCTCCACCAATCCGCATTGGAGCAGCGTGGTGGAGTAAGCTCTAGGCCTCTCCCCAAAAAGGGGAGAGACTCGTGCCCAGCAGTGGGACGTATAATAAATAATAATAAATAAATAATCTTTATTTCAATATTAAAATCTTTCATGACACAAATAGGCTGGAGTCCCCTTTTAAGCATTGTAAAATGCCTGTGCCAGAGGGCTGCGCTCTTCTAATTTACAATTCTTTCGTTAGATTTATTTTTTACTGTTACAATAGGTATTTACCGGTGATAGAATAAGTTCTATCAAAGAAATATCCGGTCCGTCACGTAAGTGACTTATTAGTATAATGGGTTGCCATTATTATTACGTAACTTCACGCCTGTAATCCTCTAAGGGGTAGGCAGAGGTAAATGCATGCATTCAAGCATACATGCAAACACCCACGATTCGCCGGTTACGTTTTTGGCCCATGTAACAGGTGGCGAGCCTGTTGACATCTCCGGGCACATTACCAAACTTCAAGGTACTGGGAAATCCAGAAAATGGAAGAACCAGAGATAATGGACTTTACACCATCATCTCTGATAACCCCCTACCTGGAAATCGAACCCAGGACCTCAGCGTAGTAGTAGTGGCCTGCTACCACTAGGCTACCGGGGCAGTTACCATTATTATTATTTATATTTAATACAAACATTATACAATTTTCACTTGACTATAGAATCTTTGATTTATTTATCATAACATCTCAGGTGTTTAGTCCGACGTTGTGGCATTTTACTGGTGGTAGAGTCCCAGTGTAGGGACTCGAAGGCGTAGGCACCACCGCATTACCTAATATATCTGCCGCCAAATGGTAGTGTTCAGCACTATCGTGTTCCGGTTAGATGGGGTTATATATGGCCCCGTAATTACTACCACAGAGACATACTACCTAAGATCTCAGGGGTAGAAACGCATCTGCATGTTGACGTCTGGTTGTGTACCTAGATGTCTATAGGCTGCAGTCATCACTTAACATCAATGTAGGCTACATGCTGTTTTGCCACCTTTCTTATATTAAACAAATCCGTTCTTGGCGAAAGTTTACTCTATTAACCACCTCCTTGCCAAATTCCAAGTTTGTGAGAGCCTTTTTCTATAAACATAAAATTTAAAAACAAAACATATAAATAGGAATATTGATGCGATGATATTTAACACCCAAAATGTACACGAAATCAGATCCGCTTCACTAATTTATTTGATCTAACAACTCGAGTTACACTCTAATGCATTTCTCGTTCCATTAGAACTGGCGAAACATTCGAGCATTCGTGTGATTTTCGGTTAAATCATGCGTGTTCGAAAATTATTCATTTTACTGGTTCTAGAGATCCAGTATTTTTTTTGTTTCAATACACTTTTTAACATATAAATTTTAAAGCTCATTTCGATTTACTGAGAAGTGTAATAAATAAGCATAGGTAATATAGGTATATTTATTAGTACCTACTTGAGAGTAAATAAAATGATGTTCTGATTAGATGTTTTTTGTTAATATAATTATTATCACATATCAATGTCTTAAACAGTATTCAACAATAAATATTGCACATCGATCCTGCGAAAGAGACGATCGGCTCGTTTCGACTTCGTAGAGCGTTATCTCTGTTGCACACTGCCTACGAAATCACTGATAGTCCGGTATTGGTCAAAACTTGATCAAAATGGTCGACAAACGTCAAACAGGTACGGTGCGAAAGAGATAACGCTCTACAGACCCGAAATAAGCCGAGGTCTCCTTCCTAGGCTCGATGTGCAATATTTATTGTTGAGCACTGTACTATACCCGCTGTACAGTAGCCAACAAGAGATATTGCACATCGACGTTAGGAAGAAGACTTCGACTTATTTCAGCTCAGTAGAGCTTTATCTCTTTCGCACCTTACTTACCTATGTCAGAGAATATGTAATAATACGTATAGAATGGACACTTCGACGTTCCGCCCGATTTCCCCGCATCACCCAACCTCCTTCCCTCTTATGGGCGACGGTTGGTATTTTTTACGTGCTACGGATACAGGTGCACGTGTAAATACACGTCACAGATTGATGTCTGTGTAATAGAGACCAAATTTAGCGTTTGTATGGAATTTTGGCGGAGTGTCCGCGGTGTGCCGGACTATCAGTGCTTACGTAGGCAGTAGACGATCTATCTGTATATATAAAAACAATTCCTGTTCGTTAGTCTCACTAAAACTCGAGAGCGGCTGAACGGCTTTCTCTTATCTTGGTCTTGAAATGTTCGTGGAGGTCTAGAGAAGGTTTAAAAGGTGAGAAATCTTGAAAAAATCGAATAATTGACGGGAAAACCCTAAAAACAGCCCTTTTCTTTTTCCCATACAAATAGTTCGTATCTGTCAAACCTTGCACACATTATTTCATTCTGAGGCAATACGAAGTTTGCCGGGTCAGCTAGTATTATACATATAAGTCTGTTTTACTACATGAAAGAAATAAACCTTGTGTTGCTGAAAAGAAGTTTTATTGTTAGTTTTTTTTATACAGAGACTATTTTATTTAGGTAATATAAAACAATATGAACTCAAACCTGAAAAGAAGAAACGACAATGAAAGTTTATTCTTTCACTTTTAAAACATAAAATAATATAATATAAAAATTTTCATTGATTATGCAATTGTCAATCAACTCGTATTTAAATCTGTCATCTGACATTCTGAATTCGTTTCTTCTTTAAAATCAGACAATTAAAAAGTTAAAAACTATAACCAAACTTCATGGTAAATAAACACACAGAGTGCGAAGAAAGAAATAGTATTTCTTTACATACATATATAACATAATATATATACAGTAGTATTATATATAACATATTCTCTCTAGGCAGTATGTAGCAGATATTACGCGCTACGAAGTCGAAACTAGCCGATTATCTCTTTCGTAGGCTCGATGTAAAAATTTCTTGCTGGGTAAGTACTGTTATCGTTTTTATATTATTTCGCATTAACACATGCTTGTGAAATATATTTTATTGTTAAACTAGCATAGTTGGTAATAGATGGCGCTACTGCTACCATAAAGCAATGCAATAGATGTGAAGGAAAGATTTGACAAATCGGGCAGGGCTTCAGTAGCTCAATTGGAAGAGCGGCTGGACTAGATTCCCAGTAGGTCGCGAGTTCGAGTCTCGCCTGAAGTCAATTTTTTCTTTCCATTTATCTTTAACAATAAAATATATTTCACAAGCATGTGTTAATGCGAAATAATATAAAAACAATTATTAAGGGTAAAAGCGACTTCTTTACGATATTCAATAAACTGAAAAGTCTATTATATCGGTTGCCTAACTAGCATAGTTGGTAATAGATGGCGCTACTGCTACCATAAAGCAATGCAATAGATGTGAAGGAAAGATTTGACAAATCGGGCAGGGCTTCAGTAGCTCAATTGGAAGAGCGGCTGGACTAGATTCCCAGTAGGTCGCGAGTTTGAGTCTCGCCTGAAGTCAATTTTTTCTTTCCATTTATCTTTAACAATTAAGTACTGTTATCTACACTAATATTATAAAGAGGTAAACTTTGTTTGTTCGTTTGGTTGTATTGAATAGGCTCAATAACTACTGGACCGATTTTAAAAATTCTTTCACTTTTCGAAAGCTACATTATCCACGGGTAACATAGGCTATATTTTATTTTGGAAAAAATAGGGTTCCGTAAGATATTTGGGTTTTTCAGACACAAGGTGTAAAAAATCAAATCATCAATGCAACATTGCACCGCGCGAAGTCGGGGCGGGCCGCTATAATTTAGCATTAAAATACCCACAATGCTCTTAAAATGGTCAAATGATGCAGGTCTGGTTATTAATACACAAATAACCAAGCTTATGCATATATCAGCATATAATAAAATTAACACCACTACTGATATTGATTTGATTGCACACGATCATACATGCCTGCATGAAAATAATTTGTATTGTAAGTGCAAATGCATTGACAAGGTCTCACAAATAACCTACCTTGGTTTAACTATAGACGCCAGGTTTAATTGGGCTACCCACATTAACACGGTATGCAGTAAACTGCGTGCCATATTAGCGAAATTCAGCATTTTGAAGTACCGAATACCTTTTCCAATATTACTAGATATGTATACAGATACTAGATATGTGTTAGCGTATTTTATTTTAAACCTTGGACACATTATTTCTTTGTGAGGCAATACGAAGTTTGCCGGGACAGCTAGTTTTTGTATAAATTGGAAAAACTCCATTTTCAGTCGGTGTTGACTTGGTACTCACATTTGTATGTATCTTCACGTCAAATCTCTTACGGGATCTGCAGAGATCTAAGTATCCTATATTCCATTTCACGTTAATAATATATTTTTTATTTTCTTTTAGCAAACCTAGGAGGAATCTTTGGCTTATGTCTCGGAGGATCAATGATCAGCATCATCGAATTCTTCTGGTTTACACTTGACGTTATCAACACGTCAATACGTTATCTACGAAACAAAAGAATAGCAACAAGAGACAGGGTGTTCACTATATCAAAGACAAAGCTCTCCAAGGATGATGGTCTTAAATTACCCTTCACTAATTAAGTTCCTTGTCATTATGTTCCGAAATGACTTGCACTTTTAATTAATAAGGGCCGGCGTCCACTGGCGGCGTGGCACGGCATGGCACAGAATGGAAAACTTCGCCACACTAGATCATTCCTCCTCTAAGGATATATATCTCCGATATTTTGGCGGCACCCTCTATTGAGGACAAAATCACGTTATTTAATAATAAGGTTTTAGACATTTTTTAATACCCATGCACCCATTAGATCTATTCGTGCAAAGCGTCCTCCAGCTCCCTAGATTACCAGGATCGTCCGCATGGCTATGGTTCGCCGTGACAGAGCCTTTCGAAAATTCAAAAGAGACCGTTGTGCAGGTAATTGGGACCTATACAAGTTGGTAAGGAATCGGTGTAACAAAATGATAAGAGACTCAAAACGCCGCTATATCCACGAAAATATTCAAAATTCTTGTCCGGCTGACACGTGGAAGTTCTTGCGTTCTTTTGGTTTTGGCAAGCCTAAACCTGATATCGTACCCTCTTCACTATCCTTGAATGTTCTGAACAACCATTTCTCTTTTACGTTATCTCCTAACAATTCCGGTATGCTACAAAGTTCCTCTGTTTTAACTTCCACGCCGTTTTCTCCAAATCAATTTTCTTTTTCATCTGTTACTACTGAAGACGTGTTCAAATGTGCTCAAGTTATGAAATCTAATGCCATTGGATGTGATGGAGTGAGCAGGAAAATGATATTTCTTATTTTTGATAGTATTTTATCCATAATAACTCACATTTTCAATATCTCTTTGCAAACTGGTTCTTTCCCTACAATCTGGCGTAAAACTCATATTATCCCTCTGCCTAATATTTCGAATCCTAGTATACCTAGTCATTACAGGCCAATATCTATTCTGCCATTTTTATCTAAAATTTTAGAAGCTTTAGTCCACAAGCAACTTTCAAGTTTTGTAGCAAAAAACAATTTAATATCAGATTTTCAATCAGGTTTCAGACAGGGTCACAGTACCTCAACTGCTCTTCTCAAAATTACCGAGGACGGTATTAATTTTAAAAATTCAAATTCAAATTATTTATTGCGTTATGTCATATGGGTACATAGGTGGTATTGTACAATGACACCCTGTTAGGGTATAGCAACATAAGAGGGGAAGCTTATGTAATAAGGGGAAAGTTAAATATTATCATTTATTTAGATTAAAAAATATCATTTGAAAGTGTCGCTCAAATAATCCTGAATATTGAATTTTACTTGATTTCTCCAATGCGTCTAACACTGTTAGCCATGATATTCTTTGTGCCATCCTCTCACGTGCTGGCATCTCTTCAGTAGAACAGAGTTGGTTCTCTTCGTAGTTTAGTGGTCATCAGCAGGCTGTTAAAGTCGGTAACGAATTCTCTGACTGGTTTATCCTCTGGCGTACCACAAGGCGGTATACTTTCTCCTCTTTTATTTTCTCTTTTCATAAATACTATCCTACACAATCTTAAGTGCTCTTATCATTTGTATGCCGATGACTTACAGCTCTATCTTCAAGCTAGTTTTAATGATATTGATAGTGCTATATCATCTGTAAATCTTGACCTTCAAGTGATTTATGAGTGGTCACAATGTTTTGGCGTAGCCGTTAATGTAATGAAATCTCCGGCCATTATTTTAGGAAGCTCGTATTTCATTAATGGCTTAAACTATGACTGCCTTACGCCTATTCTAGATAACAACAGTGTTATTCCAACATCAACCCATGTTAAAGATTTAGGCATAATTATTGATAGTACTTTCAGTTGGAAAAACCATGTCAATGTAATGAATCAACGAGTAACAGTAATACTGCGCTCCCTCTACCGCTATAAAAACTTACTGCCAATTAAAACTAAAATTATTTTAGTTCAGTCGCTTGTATTACCCATTATAGACTATGCAGATGTTTGTTGCTCTGATCTAACACAAGATCTCCTTAACAAAATGGATCGGATCCTCAATAATTGCATTAGATACATCTTTGGGTTACGTAAATATGACCATATTTCAATCTACCGTTCCCAGCTTAATTGGCTACCAATCCGTGAAAGGAGGTCCATTCGGATACTCTGTATGCTTTTTAGCATTGTTAACGATCCATGTGCTCCCAATTATTTAAAATCTAATTTTCAAATCCTTGGTGACTTTCATGGTCACAATCTTCGTTCTGCCGAAAATCTTGAATTTCAAATTCCTTCCCACCGTACTGGCTTTTATTCAAATTCTTTTGCTGTAACAAATATTAGGCTTTAGAACGCGCTTCCCCTTGATATTAAGTAAGCTCCGAGTAAATTATCGTTTAAACAAAAGCTTAAAAAATACTTTCTAACCTCTCTAAATGAATGATTTCAACTTACGCCGTCATCATTGTTCTCTTTGAATAATTCTGTTATAATAAATATACATCCGTCATGCATTTATTTATGTATGTATAAGTATAAATATTTAGTATTATTATTTATACGTTTATATATTAAAATATATACATATATGTTATATGTATTATATTTCAGTTCTATATAACTGGATTTCTTTATAAATTAAATTAACCTTACTCCATGATGCACCTTCGACAGTTTTATTTGGCCCTAAGGTTGGCTGGTAGAGAATACCACTAGGTATTAAGTCCGCCTTATGTACATTATTTATGTGTTAAAAGTTTAAATAAATAAATAAAATAAATCATTCCGAGGCGTTTGGACACTCGCGCTATCCCGAATTTTACGAGACAAAATACACCAACTAAAAACAGAGTTAAATTCCTTGTAATGTTAATAAGGGCCGGTGTCTACAGACGGCGTGGTACGGTATGGCACGAGACGGCAGTCTATATCATCCCGCGGTATGCCACAGGATCTTGTGGCACGAAGGTAGACGAATGTGTTTCGATATTATTATGTTCCTTCGTTCAGACACTCGTGCCGCTGAGATCGCCTCCCGAAGGAGAACGATTCAACCTTATTGTCATACATTTAGTACTCACATTCCTTAACATAGAACAGTAATCTATGCGCGTCTCTTAATCTAGTGGTGAACTTTGGAATGTCACATGCCGCAGTATTCTGGCGAATGACGCAACGTGCCACGGCATGCCGCTTTAACTCGCGTCAACTCGCGTCAACTCGCGAGAGGTTTCAGTTGTTATCGAAAACATTTTTACCCTACCCTACCGTGCCGCGCCGCACCGCTAGTGGGCGCCGGCCCGTAGACTTGTGATTATTGGGTAGCGAGTTCTAAGTGTTTAGAAGCTTCTGTGTAAATAAGTAATTTGAATTTCTTGGAAAAAAGTATCGTATTTGGGTCTTAGTATAATAAAAGGGGTACATTTATGTTGATTTTCATTTTAATGGGATATAATTATTAAGTTCCTTGATTTCAAACAAAAAATATAAAGAATCACAGTCAAAAATCTTGGTGTTTTTGACAAACATTAAAAAAACCTTACGTAGCGTTACTTCACGCTTGTTATGTAACAAGCCGCAACAGGTGGCGGGCCTGTTAACATCGCCGGGCACATTAACAAACTCCAAGGTATTGGGAAACTTCCACAACATGGAAAAATCCCAATAGAACCAGAGATAAAGGATTTTACACACTTTTTCTTTTTTTTATGTTATGAAAGTGGCAAACAAGCATGCAGTTCCACATTGATGTTCAGTGATGACTGCAGCCTATAGACACCTACACAAAGACCTGAGGTCAAAATGCAGATGCGTTACCACTTCCGAGGCAAGTATATTAGGTAATGCGGTGGTGCCTACGCCCGCGAGCTCCATCTCTGGAGCTCTACCACCAGTAAAATATCTAATAGCCCTCGACCTGGTAATTCAACCCAAGACCCCAGTAGCGTAGTAGTAGTGAAATCGTTAAAAAACGTAATGTCCTCATCAAGGTTTTCTGCTTAGTAATCTCAATAAATATATTGCATCACCTCATAAACTTTTATACTGACACGTATTTATGAGCAAAAGCCTACTTTCGCTTTCAATAAAATTATTATTCCAGTATTATTGTTCACGACGCGCGTAAAAAAGGTAATTTTCTTGATAGAAATGTTCAGTTAGTGATTTACAGATTTTGCTGTATTTTAATATATTTAACATTAATATATAGATATATATAAGGTTGGGGAAAAAGTTTCTTCGCCTTTTTTAAGATAATTCAAAACATTTTTAACATATTTTATTTAAATTTAACTAAAGTATGTATGTACCACTTTGTTCGATAACCTTTTGCCATCTTGTAGGTAGGGACATGATCCCATTGCTATAAAAATTTTGGGACTTCTCATCAAAATACCGCGACAAGTGGATTTGGCAGTCCTCTCGTGATGTTAACCTAACATTACATAAAGAATTCTGAAGAGACCGAAACAGGTGGAAATCTGAAGGTGCAAGGTCAGGACTATACGGCGGATGCATTAACACCTCCCAGCCAAACTCTCTTAATTTTTGCTGAGTGGCTATAGATGTGTGAGGTCTAGCGTTATCATGATGAAACACCACACCCCTTCTGTTGATCAATTCCGGCCGCTTTCTCTCAATTTCTTGCTTTAATCTCATCAGTTGTTCGCAGTAGAGTTCAGAATCGATAGTCCTGCGTGGTGGTAATAGCTCATAATGAATGCCCCTTCCAATCCCACCACACACACAACATCACCTTATTGCGAGTTAACCCGGGTTTCGCTACAGTCTGTGAAGCCTGACCACGACCTTTTTCGCACGTTCTTGTCGTACATGATCCATTTTTCATCACCAGTTATCAGCTTCTTCAAAAATGATTCGGTTTCATTACGTCGTAATAAAGAATCACAAATACACACAGTACACGGTTAGTTAGGTTTCTTTCAGTGAGCTCGTGAGGTACCCAAATATCGAGTTTTTTTTTGTACCCGGCTTTTTTAAAATACGCCAAAACTGTTTTGTGATCAATTCTCAGTTCTTCAGCTACGTCGTAACTATTGATATGTCGATCTTGCTCCATCTTTTCAAAAATGGCATCCATTTTATCCGTAATAGGGCGACCAGAGCGAGGTGCATCTTTGACATCAAAATTTCCGGATTGAAAACGCTTAAACCAAATTTGTGCTACTCTCACAGACACTGCACTAGGTCCATAAACATCGCAAATTTTTTTCGCGGCTTGCGTTGCATTTTTACCTTTTTTGTAGTAAAATTTTAAAATGTATCGTGTTTCTTCATTAGATTCACCCATCTTGACAGTACGAAAAACAAATGAAAATCACACGGTTTGGTTTAATCGCCAATCAGAAAAAACCATAATCCAATTTTTTGGGAAAATCTAGAATAGCCTACAATTGTGTTGAGGCGTAAGTTTAATCTAGATAAGGCCGTGACACGATTAATATTGCCAATCTTAGTAATCCCGAGCTGACAGCTACGAATTGGATATGTGGAACTCAGTCGCCTCGTTACGTTTGGATTCAAACTTGGCGTGATAAATCGCTGCCAGATTTCCTAATATAGTTTTTTTTTACTTTTAGCATTTATTTTTGTATCTAACTGTTTCATACAACCAGTCTGAAACACAAAAACACAACGGACGGGCGGACGGGCGGACGGGCGGACGGGCGGACGGGCGGACGGGCGGACGGGCGGACGGGCGGACGGGCGGACCGGCGGACGGGCGGACGGGCGGACGGTTGGACGGGCGGACGGGCGGACGGGCGGACGGGCGGACGGTTGGACGGGCAGACGGGCGGACGGGCGGACGGGCGGACGGGCGGACGGGCGGACGGGCGGACGGGCGGACGGGCGGGCGGACGGGCGGACGGGCGGACGGGCGGACAGCCGGACAGGCGGACCATTGTCGCATATGAACTATTATGAATATTTGCATTAACGAACTTTGATACACATACAAATGAGATAGGTAATTTTGGGCCTGCACGTTGTGTGTAAGTATTTCACAGTTCCAAACTAACCACAACCATTATATCAATCATAAATCAAATCCAAACAAGTAAAAGTTATCTCACTAAAGCTTTCAACACTTCGCAATATCGAAGCGTGAACAAACCACATCACACACTTTTTCCGTCATATTTTCCCGACATCCCAAAATTGGTGAGGAAAAACCTTTGTATCGGTTTATCCAAGTGCACTTTAAACACGATCGCTTGTCCCTTAAAAAGCAATTATGGCGTGGAAAAAGAAAACAGATTGTGTTATGAGAGACGTATAGAAAATTGAGGCAAGATTTTCGTTGCCCTGTAAAGTAACTGCTTAGGCCAATAGACGACTTTTTTTTTTTTGTAATAAATATGGCTGACAAGCATGCAGTTCTCACTGATGTTAAGTGACAACTATGAGTGTATCTTCACGTCGAGTCCCTCACGAGGTAGGCAGAGAGTGTAGAGCGTCAAATATCCCCGTCCTGACACACCTTCCGTACTTTCTACATTCATCATTGAGTGATAACTGTAGCTTATAGATCTATACCTATACATAGACCAGAGTTCAAAATGAACATACGTTACCTCCCTTAAGACCTTAGTTTTTCATGTCTATGTGTTTTTTTTTTTGTTATTACGAGGCTATACATTACCATCTAACTGGAACACGATAATGCTGAACACAAAGATATTATAATAATATCTTTAGCTGAACACTTCCACTTGGCGGCAGATAGATTAGGTAATGCGGTGGTGCTTACGCCCTCGATCCTACCCTGGAACTCTACCACCAGTTAAGTGTCTACCACCATCATGACATGAAATATTCATGTCGTGATGGTGGTAGACAAGAATACAATTCACATGAATGGTAAGTGAAAGCTGAATGGTAAGAAGAAATTTAGTAGGTATACGAAAATCGCAATAATGTTCTCACGGTGGCCAATCTCAAAGATTAGCCAACTGCGCAAGAGATGTCTTACCACATAAGTGGGTACATGTGCAAACATCAGGCTATGAGACTGAGGTAATAGGGAGTCAGGTGCACTCCCTATCACCTCAGTATCATAGCCCAATGGGACGGTATTCCCACACTACTGATGAGAGATCTGGTGCAGGACTGACGGCCTAATATGCTTTTTTTACGTAATAAAAGTGGCAAACAAGCATGCAGTTCACATTGTTATTAAGAGGTGACTGCAGCCAATAGACACCTACACAATGACCGGAGGTCAAAATGCAGATGCATTGCCACTACTGAGGCCTAAGGTGTTATGCCTCTGTGCCGGAAATGACAGGGCCGTACATTACCACCTGACCGGAACACGATAGTGCTGAACACTACAACTTAGCGGCAAGTATTTTAGGTAATACGGTGGTGCCTACGCTCGCGAGCTGCGTCATTGGAGCTCTACCGCCAGTGAAAAGTGCTCTCTGAGGATACCAGACTCACAGCTACTACTGCGAATTTCCTCATAGAAAAAATCCAATAGGGATAAAACCTGGCACCACAGGCACAGCCCGGATTATCGGTTAAAATTACATACAAACGCTTATTCTGGTTACCTATTACAAAGACGTGCGGATTTTTTCGCGTATACAACACTCCCAAACTTCTTCTGACAACCGACGTTAGAAAATTAGTCTGCCCGTGAGCCCGGTAGCTGGAAAGCGACCGAAACGTCGGGTGTAAGAAGAAGTTTGGGAGTGTTGTATACGCGAGGAACTCCGCAAGTTTAATTTCTACAATGTGTGAAGCTCGCGAAAACCTACTAAAACGTAATTACACACTACACAGACATCAATCATTGACGTGTTTTGACACGCGCAAACATAATAACACGGTTATGACCTAAACCAAACGTGAAATAAGTTGCCGCACTAACTACGTGACCAAATTATCTAAAAATAGACCGCTCGCTCCCCTTTCGCAACTTCACCGTTGAAGTTTATCCATCTGCCGCTCGAGGGGGGAGACGGGTGGGGCGGAGAAATTGGACGGAACGTTGTAGTGTCCATTCTATACGTAGTATATTCTCTGCCTCAGGCCGGGCATCGTGATTGCGGCCACTGCAACACCAGTCAACATCACAAACGATAAGTATGATTTAGCTGCTGTTATTTTATCCAAACAAATAAATAAAATTGGAGTGTCTGTTTAAAAATAACCGCTTTTCACTTAATACTTTGGTATACAGTAGACACGGTAAATATACAATTTTTTTATTTGTTTGTCTGTTTGTTTGCCGGTCACTACTCATATTTAACGTTGATGTAGGTTTAGAGAATTGCTTCCTATTTGCTACTATTTGCTACCTAACGTGAAATATTTGCTACCTGCGTATTTTTCAAAATATATCACTTTTAAAGGTGACAGGCCATTCTGACGTCAGCTTGGCCGGTCACTCATCCCGTATGTACAAACTTCTGCGAATTATCGAAATGTTTTTTCACTATTAATTGCTACCTAATTGTTACCTAAAAACCTAGCGTTCTGGATTCCGTAGCTTTTAAGGATAAATAGTTATTAACAAAAACAGTTAACGAAACCTTGAACACCTACCATATGGAAATAGCAAATGATGCATAGATGTTTACGTTGCATGATTAATACGTATATTAAGGCGCTAAATGAAAAGTATACCTAGGTACTAAAAACACCTAAAACTTTAAATAATACTTACACTGACATGTAAATCGGGCTTTAGATGAAGTAACGCCTGTACCTTGTACCTAACTTACTTACCTACATACTTATTATAATTGGCATTATGGTGAATCATTTAGTAAATTTATTTAATTGAAATTAATAATTAAACAATTTAGATGATTTTAGACCTCGAATAGCAAAGAATAAATAAATGGCTAAATAAGTTGATCTCAAAAAAGCTATTCAAAACTACACACATTCAAAATAAGTTTATTATATCAAAATAAACTTTAAGAAAATCTCGGAAAACATAAATTTAACAATTACACAGGCGTTACTTCATCTAAAGCCCGATTTACATGTCAGTGTAAGTATTATTTAAAGTTTTAAGTTTTTTTAGTACCTAGGTATACTTTTCATTTAGCGCCTTAATTATTAATTATAGTGAAAAAATATTTCGATAATTCGCTGAAGTTTGTACATACGGGATGAGTGACCGGCCAAGCTGACGTCAGAATGGCCTGTCACCTTTAAAAGTGATATATTTTGAAAAACACGCAGGTAGCAAATATTTCACATTAGGTAGCAAATAGTAGCAAATAGGTAGCAATTATCTAAATCTACATCAACGTTAAATATGAGTAGTGACCGGCCATTCTGACGCACACTAGTTCTGAATAAAAACTCTGTCTACTCATATTCATATTGCACGAGACGCTATCTAATTAGAAATATCAACAATATGTTTAGTACCTACGTTACATCTGTGTGACTACTCCGAATAAGATCACGCTTGTTTACTTTCCAAGGTCACGTAGGCCGCCCACGTCTAAGGGCCCGTTCTCACTTGTCAGCTGTCAGACCCGGATTTTAATAAAATGTTCCAAAAATAACAGTATTACATTGAGAAAGCGCTAAGAAACAAAACAATGTAAATATTCATAAAATATGTTAAGGCCAAATAAATGTCTTGTGATAACTAAGAAAAAGATTACGATAGATCGTTTTAATTCCGAGGAAAAATCCTTTGTCTGCAAATAAACAATATTAAGACTACTACTACGCTGAGGTCCTGGATTCGATTCCCGGGCAGGTTAGCTAGGTAGGTCAGAGATAATGGTGTAAAATCCTTTAACTCTGGTTCTATTGGGATTTTTCCAATTTCTGTAAATTTCCCAGTACCTCGAAGTTTGGTAATGTGCCCGGAGATGTTAACAGGCTCGCCACCTGTTACATAACGTAACCGGCGAATCGCGGGTGTTTGCATGTATGCTTGAATGCATGCAGTTACCTTTGCCTACCCCTTCGGGGATTACAGGCATGAAGTTACATGATAAATATAGTTGCTTTTTAAAACCATCAACTGTCTACTCGTCATATTTCATGGAACACTATCTAATTAGAAATATCAACAACATGAATAAATATTTGCTCCGTTACAGATTGTGATTATTTTCAATAAGATCACGCTTGTTGACTTTCTGAGATCTCTCAGGCCGCTCACGTCTAAGGGCCCGTTCTCACTAATCAGCGTTCAGACCCGGATTTAATCCGATATTCCAAGGAGAATTATGACAAATAACTAAAATATATATCGAACGAGGAAGCATCAAGTTTGGCAAATTAGATATTTTATCTGAAAGTATAGGTATAGGTACAAATAAATATCAGCTCTTAACGTCAGTAAAATATCCACCATTGTGAAAACGACACCAATAACCCAACTCAATGCTCTCGACAGATTTGACAAAGCATTCCCATCTCTACACAAGGTCTGCGAGATAATTTCCGCACTATGTGTAGAGCGGAATGGACAAACGAATCATCGGTTCGCTTAGAATATAATCCTTCTATAGCAATTTCTTTCTATATGGGATGCGTTAATATCAAGTTTTATTTCCTCGATAGGATTCCGTAACACATAAGTGAAATAAAAGAGAAAAAAAAACAAGGCGTAATGAAATCTATTAGGAACGCATGTTGTCGATTTGTTAATTTACTACTACATACCTACACTGAGAATACCTGTAGGTAGTAGTGTAGTATTCAATTTGAAGCTATAAATAACGAAACTATTCAGTAACGTAAAGATTTGAAATTGTACAAAAATATAAATAGGTACCTAATAAATGTTTCGTGAACAGATAGGGCCTCTTTCCTGTCATGCGGATTTGCGTCCGCACGCGGGTGTGCGCGTGACACACGGATCCCATCGTTTCATACAATCTTTTCCTTCGACGCGTGGCACCCGGGAGCATGGCTTGTTATGTCCAATCTGTATACGACTGTATCTGTTAGCGGCTCACACCAAATTGCAGCGGTGCAGATTTCTTGTACTGCGTGTGGCTCGCTGACTTGTTTATCCTCATGCGGAGACACCCGCGTGCGGACGTATACCCGCTTGACAGGAAATCGGCCCATAGGGTTGCACAAGCAGTTATTTTCCCTTAAATCAACCCGTTAAAATTCCGTCTAAGTGAGCACCTACAATGTCCTAAAAAGAACCTCCATGCTAATTTTGAAAACTCCTAGCAGTTGTGGTTTCAGAAATTTCATGATGAGTGACCCTTTCGCTTTTATATATAGAAAAAAAAACGTAACTTCACGCCTGTAATCCCCGAAGGGGTAGGCAGAGGTAAATGCATGCATTCAAGCATACATGCAAACACCCACGACTCGCCGGTTGCGTTTTTGGCCCATGTTACAGGTGGCGAACCTGTTGCCATCTCCGGGCACATTAAAAAACTACGAGGGACTGGGAAACTTTCAGAAAATGGAAAAATCCCAATAGAACCAGAGATAAAAGATTTTAAACCGTTATCTCTGACAGTCCCCGACCCGGGAATCGAACCCGGGACCCCCAGCGTAGTAGTAGTGGCCTGCTACCACTACGCTACTGAGGCAGTTAAAACATTATATAGAACATTATTTATATAAGTGGCAGTTATAAGCTTCAATTCAAGTAAGTGATTCAAAAGATTTCATCTTCTGCAAAGTAGCCGGCGTGAATCTTAGGAGTAATTTAACTGTATTCAGAACAAGTCTAGCTACGGGTATTAAATACATACTCCGTTTTTGAATCCAAATGTTGTTCTAGCATTTCGACGTTCAAACAATCAGATACTGAAAGTGCAAATAACTCCAGTAATTGAAAACTTGAACACTAATACAATGGTGATGTTTGTAGGAATTGAATTGCAAAGTGAAGTCAAATTGAATTTCAAATAATTGTGTTTTATGATCTTAACTTCAATGAAGATTAATATTTGTTGCGGACCTTTTTTAAATCAATTTATGAATGAATTAAAATATTTAAACTTATTTATAAAAAACTATAGAATATCATCACCAAGTCAACTAAAAGACGTCCAATACTGGCAAAAGGATTATCCCAAGGATTGCTACAATTAACGATCCTGGGCCGCTCTCATCCAACGATTACTTGCGACCTTCAGGTCGCCGGCCCATCAGCGAATACTGAATATAAGGTACCTACGCAATTCTAGACAACAGACTCTCGATCTTGACAACGTTGTTCAATTCATGTTTGTAAGACCTCATGTACTAAATTTCTGGCAAATAAATTCATCCATTCATTCAATTCAATTCGTTCATTCATTCGTTAATTAATTTATTAATTCATTGACGACGTTGTTCATAAGAGATTACTGGACGATGAACCCGACACTACCCTGGAACACGGTTGGACGGGTTATAAAAGTTTGGTTTTTAGTGTACCTACCTATATAATTTTACGGGATAAGAAGTACTTAGTGTGGTGCGCAGAATGTTAATTATACCATGTTGCATTAATCCTTGTATTTTGTTTTGCGTGAATGCGTGATCCTTGAACAAAGGATCAGTTAGACAGGCAGACATACAGAGAGACGGACGAACAAACGTTTGTCCGTCCACACGCAAATATGTGAATCATATTTGCGTGTGGTATGAATCTAGTATCTCGGCTATTTATTTTTTTAATATTTTCAATGTACATAATTTACACATCTACTGTTTTATTATATGAATAGATAGTAAAATCATTTATTTTGCTTTACATATAAATCAAACTGTGAGTTGATTACTAGTGATATATTAAAATTGCTTTCACGCAAAATGACAATGTCCCAACTTTACCTGAGTCACTCGAAGTTAAACCAAGTACAATTAATATTAAAGAGCAACAGTTACATATTGGATCAATTTAATATGTCTCGGTAACTCAGTTGTTAGTTGGTTAGCAAGTTGTAATTGGATGTCTTTGTTTGTTGTTAAAGGAGACTTATAACCAGATTCTAAGTATACTTTGAGAATAATTTTCAATGAAAATTATAGTCAGATCTGTATACTACTTACTTGTATTGATAACCGCCATAGTGGCAAGGTAGTTGCGTAGAGCAACACGGGCCACCGACCGGCCGAGGATCACTTGCGCTTGTACTTTGACAAAGGGGACAGCCTGCATATGGCTACTCCCTTCCGGTCCTTGTTGCTCTATGAGTAGTTCAATTAAAATAATAAAAATCGGGAGACGACTTTATACTGTATTTAGATAAGAGCCCTCATGTAGCCAGTTAGAGCGGACATTGAAATTGGAACTTTTTTTTTTTTAATTTTTTTTAATGTAATTGAAGTGGTAAACAAGCATGCAGTTCACATTGTTGTTAAGTGATGACTGCAGCCTATAGACACTAACACAAAGACCAAGGTCAAAATGTAGATGCGTTACCACTCCTGAGGCCTAAGGTGTTATGCCTCTGTGCCGGAAATTACAGGGCCGTACATTACCACCTGACTGGAACACGATAGTGCTGAACACTACCACTTAGCGGCAAGTATATTAGGTAATGCGGTGGTGCCTACGCACGCGAGCTCCGTCACTGGAGCTCTACCACCAGTAAAATATGCAGGCATATTTATAAAAAAAATACCAGTATTTTTTTTACCACCAGTGGTAAAGTTCCAAGTGTAGGAGCTCGCAGTCGTACTGCCGGCTATAATTCAAGTATAAACGTTTGTTCTTAGGTTTTTGCGAGCTACACTCATTGAAATAAAACTATTTTTACGGATTTATCTCGCGTATATTAAACTAAAATGATTTTTAAAATCAACCCGACGTTTCGGTCGTCCATATAAAAAGATTCATCAGTATTTAAGACCCATTAAAAGTAATATTCCATTACAAAATTGTGGCATTTATAAATTAGATTGTGATTGTGGACTCTCATATATTGGTCAAACGAAGAGAGCTGTATCCACCCGCGTTAAAGAGCACTATGCTGATGTCAAAAACCGAAGAACAGGGAGGTCTGCAGTCTGTGAACACATAGCGGATAAGCCGAACCATTACATCCGGTTTGATAAAAAATTCAAATACTCGCTAGAGAACACAAACCCATTCCACGAATGGCACGCGAGGCTATTGAAATTAAAAAACACCCAAATTTCAATACAGAAGATGGATGGCGATTATCAACATCATGGGATCCCATACTTAGCAAGATTAAATCCCAGCCGCAGCAGTCTGCAAGACCTCAAGATACCATAAGTAATTATTGTGTTAATCCTGAACGCTACGCAAGTCGTTTACGAAATCGATGGAGGTAGCTACATATAATTTTTTCAAACTTCTGTCAGACAAATGTCACCTCAGTCTGCCCGGGACCACGGAAGCTGAAAAGCGACCGAAACGTCGGGTTGATTTTAAAAATCATTTTAGTTTAATATACGCGAGATAAATCCGTAAAAATAGTTTTATTTCAATAAACGTTTGTGTTCCCTACATTACATACATTTTATGGGTAGTTACCAATACGGTAACAAAGCAACTATACAAGTTTTGATAATTGGTTGCCAAGTTGTACATAATTGGGCGCCTTTGTTTGCTTGTATGATCAATAAAGCATAATAACGAGACTGGGGGAATGTATGAATTGATGTAGTTAAGAAAACAACATATTTCACGGTTCGTTTTGTAAAAGAAAAATGTAAGGAACATCGTAAACATTACGGTCATATTCAAAATTGTTGTGTGTTTATTTAATTTTGTCAAGTCAACCACCGGTCCCAATATTCCACTTCCGATCGCAGATTGCAACAATCTAGAAAAAGATTTTTTGGTCGAATCGCTGTCAGTGCCTTTTTTTTTTATGTAATAGTAGTGGCAAACAAGCATGCAGTTCACATTGATGTTAAGTGATGACTGCAGCCTATAATCACCCACACAATGACCAGAAGTCAAAATGCAGATGCGCTGCCACTCCTGAGGCATTAGGTGATATGCCTCTGTGCCTGAAATTACATAGGCCTCAGGAGTGGTAACGCATCGGGATTTCGACCTTGGTCTTCATGTTGGAGTCTATAGGCTGCAGTCATCACTTAACATCAATTTGAACTGCACGCTTGTTAACGTCGTCCATTACATAAAAAAAAAGTACTTAACGCTGTAAGATGCGCGCGCGCCGACGATGACAAGTGAACTCGTTTGGTTTCGAATCGGACACTTGACAGTCAGCTCTAATGTTTTACGAGTACACCGTGCATTCCAGTCTTTTGAGCCTGGTTTGCCATCGCCGTAGATACGTATTGCATCGTTAAGAATTTAATTATATGATAACGAAACTGGTTATTTTTCTGATTGCAAAACCAAATAATTTGCTTCTTTTTGTATCTGTTCAAGAACATCTTCAGAGTTTGAAGATGAGCCCAAGGAGGGTCCGTAAATTGCTCTCAATTATCTGAAAATAAAAATACTTAACCCGCGGCCAAATCTAATAAACGTTGTTTACGATGCTTCCTTACAACCCTTATCTTACTTTGACAACGTTAGATTAAACATTTTTTTTAATGTTGTAAAGGTGGTAATCAAGCATGCAGTTCACATTGATGTTAAGTGATGACTACAGCCTATAGACACTTACACAAAGACCAGAGATCAAAATAAAGATGCGTTGCCACCCATGAGACCTTACTTAATATGTCTCTGTGATAGTTACTACGGGGCCATACATTATCACCGTAACCGGACGATAGTGCTGAACACAAACATTTGGCGACAGATAGATTAGAGGTCGTCCATTAATCACGGCTCGAAAAGGGGGGTTCAGGAAAAATCACGAAACGTCACAAGGGGGCGGGGCGAGTATTTTATAATATCGAGATATCACGTGTACTTATTTCTTCACTACACCACAGTAGATATATTATTATACAAACAGTATGGAAACTAAGCCCATTCTATAAAATATTTACCTACCCTCCATTGAAGTACTGTGACTACACTTTGGACACTCAAGTCCAATTTCAACCGAAAACTGGTGCGTAGTTTTGGCAACAAATTGAGAAACTTTAATCTCGGAAATCAGTAATTTTCACGCCAAATACATGCTTAGCTTAGTATATTACATTCGCGCGATCTTCATTCCCGATGCCTTATTTTCCGCTATATTTTTAAAAAGTAGGTAGGTATTTATTTTATTCCAATAAATACACGTGATCTGAGGTGGGGATGGGGGGTTAATCTAAAACATCACTACGCATCACCAAGTGGGCGGAGGGGGATCAAAGTGACGCTAGAAACATAACGTGATTAATGGACAACCCCTTAGGTAATGCGGTGGTGCCTTTGCCCTTGAGGTCCAACACTGGAACTCAAGACCCAGTAATCTTATGGTACATTTTGAAGGTTTCACTTCTACCACATGTGAATTGCACACATGTTTTTGAAAGTATTTTTAAAAATGGAAAGAAAAATTTGACTTCAGGCGAGACTCGAACTCGCGACCTACTGGGAATCTAGTCCAGCCGCTCTTCCGATTGAGCTACTGAAGGGCTGGCAGGGCTTTTTTACTTTTTACATCTGTTCAAGTCGGAGTCTTAAAATAAGCCGAAAGAGGATCAGTAACATTGCTTCTTGTTATCTGCCTTCTAATCGGAACATTTAACTCGCGGAACAATTCTAATAAACGCTGTTTACCAAGGTTTGTTACGACCCCTATCTTACTTTGTCAACGTTGGATTAAATATATCTTTGTTCTTTGTTGTTCCTGTTTGGGTAGCAAGTATTCTTACCTATGTACTAATATCGATTGAAGGTGATACTTTCGGTGATATTTAATTTATGCCTGCTGTCGGTTGCCAATAAAAACAAGTTCCTCTATTTTTTACCATTCTTGCCAAAAGAAGTGTAACTTCAAAATTCCGTAAGGAACCTCTGAGCGGGATTAAAAAAAATCATTTATTTATCTAAGCTTTACTAAGTAGGTAGGTACATAAAGCGGACATAGTGCCACTAAGCATTCTATGCGTTACAATGATATACCTATACTCTACCTGTGTACAAAATTTCATCCATTGTTTTGTTAGTAAAATAAAGTCTCATCCTAATCATGTTTAAAAACATGATAAGTCCATTGACGTTGACTGAGGAGAAAAATTTATTCCGATTCAGCTGTTCAGTCGCGGTAATCGAATTGGGATTTAACCAGATTTACCTACATTTTTCAAAGTACCTAATTGCTTGTTACTTGTAGCTGGCTACTATTCCTCACCTGCAGAGCCTGGTTTATCATCGGATTTAAACTGGTAGAGAATTGATTTTATTTGTTTTCGTCTATTTTTTCTATTTTAATTAGGTACATAATATGAAGGTAGACGATGCACGAGAGGTATGTCTGGACCGCGATATCTGGCCCTCTACACTCTCTGTCTACCCCGTTAGTGGACCTGGCAAGAGTTGACAAGAGAGTAGAGTTGACAATAATATTTTTTTTGCTAGAATCTGGTACCCTGGTAACATTAAACTTGTGTTATGGGTAGGTACCAGGACCAGGATTATATTATACTAGCTGTTCCCGCGACTTCGTCCACGTGAGACAAAATATGATTGTTCAGTATCTCCCCGGACGAAGTCGTGGGTGCAGCTAGTATAAAAGTAGCCTAAGTTACACCTTATTACATCAGCTATCGGCCAGTGAAAGACCCGTCAAAATCGGAGACACTCAAATTCTATTTATTTGTATGTAGGTATGTATGTATGTAGATAAAAGTAGCCTAAGCTACTCCTTATCACATCAGCTATCTGCCAGTGAAAGTTCCGTCAAAATCAAAGACACTCAAATTCTATTTATTTGTATGTAGGTATGTATGTATGGATGTATGGAGATACAAGAAGCCTAAGTTACTCCTTATTACATCAGCTACCTACCCGTGGAAGTCCTGTGAAAGTCGGATACACTCCAATTCTACTTATTTGTATGTAGGGATGTATGTATGTATGGATGTATGGAGATACAAGTAGCCTAAGTTACTCCTTATTACATCAGCTACCTACCCGTGGAAGTCCCGTCAAAGTCGGATACACTCCAATTCTACTTATTTGTATGTAGGTATGTATGTATGGATGTATGGAGATAAAAGTAGCCTAAGTTACTCCTTATTACATCAGCTACCTACCCGTGGAAGTCCCGTCAAAGTCGGATACACTCCAATCTACATATTTGTATGTAGGTTTGTATGTATGTATGGATGTATGAAAATAAAAGTAGCCTAAGTTACTCCTTGTCACATCAGCTTTCTGCCAGTGAAAGTCCCGTCAAAATCGGCCCAGCCGTTCCCAAGATTAGCCCCGCCAAACAGACAGACAGACAGCCAGACGGACAGACAGACAGACAGACAAATATTGTAAAAAAATTGGTTTTGGTATATGTACCGTGTATATAATACGTACGTTTGCATTTAGTAAAAAGCGGTTATTTTAATATTACAAACAGACTCTGCAATTTTATTTATTTGTATAGATAAGTACCAATTACTTACATATTTAATTTTTTGTATTCCCACGTCTATCCAAACACTGTTTAGTATTGACATACCTATTAAATGTATTATCTCTTGGTGAGAAGTGCTCTGTCTTCCAAATTGAGCTCAGTAGCGTGAAATTATGATTTTCTTATGCAATAACGAAAAATAATTAAGAAAACTCACCGAATACCTTATTTAACTCGTATACAACTTTTGAAAGTTCCAATCGATTTCCCAAGGATGCCATCGTCAGAGACTAATGAAACCAAGTTCGAACACCCTTTCGTACGAGATTAGAATTTCTAAAATTGTTCCAGATTGGACGGGGTAATCAGTGACCAACATAAAACATACGTGTTACGCGTAGCTTCTTTCTTGAAGTAGGATAAGAACCACAGGTACATGGAAACAAAAAAACACATGTAAAAACCTTAGAAATAAAATAATAATAATGGCAAGATAAACATTTTAATTATCTATGTGTGTTTATCCTGCAAAATGATAGGTGAGCACTTTTAAACCGACTTTCAAACTTTCCTCATCAATCTCTCGTATGTTTTGAATACATACACCAGAAACAATTATTTTAATCCTTAATGCGCTACATTAACTTTTTTGTTTTCTTTTACCTTTTATACAAACGAAATCAGAAACCTTTTACAAAAACAATGTTACAGGCTGAAAATACATTTTATATTCGACCAACACTTCGCATCCTTAACTCTCCAAACTTGCTGCGTTTTCAAGACATTCAACGCCATCTAGCGGTTCGACGTCCAATAAATTCAAGCTTCGAAACTAACTATGACAAAACGCCATCTAACAAGCTCCGACAGAAACTTAAATACAGTGAAAATTCGTTACATAATAGTTTAATGAGAAATCGCTAGATGGCGGTTATTACGATACCAATTTATGACAACGACATGCATCTATCATGTTTACAACTCGTGGTATTGATGTGATTCTTCAGGTCTGGTTCAGATGGCGGTAATGACTTGAGAAAGCGACCAAGCTGTTAACAAATGAACTTCAGATGAAGGTTTAGAAAGAAAATTAATTAAGGTATAACCTACCTACCTACTAAACTACTAAGGGCCCTAGCTCACTAAAAATTCTAACTTTTGACAGTTCTTACTTCGTTCAAATTCTTCTCTATTCGATAAAAATGGGTACTTAAGGTGAAACGTTCGCATCAGCTTAGCAACTAATTCCAAAAGATGGCGTAGTTTCTCGGAAAGCGTGTTTTTAATTCATTTCAACAAAATTAAAACGAAAGGGAGTAATTAATGTGAGTTTTGCGAACATAAAAATCATTTCTGTATACATTTCTGATTTAGTTGAGACTTCTGATAGCTACAATTTCGAAATATTGGTTATTGTACTGCGACTAGAATACGTGAACTAGCAATTCGCACACATACAAACGAAAGAAATGTTATAATTTATACACTCAATATTCGTCGCAACAAGAAACAGAAAAATGGCGAAATGGAGAATGCTGCAGTCTAACCGGCGGCGTATGCAGGGTTCGAATCCTGTCAGACGTTAACAATTTGTTTTATTGTTTTATTGTTGTGTTTTTTTTATTTTTTATTAAACGATAATTTTTAAAGATTTTTTAATGCTATTAAGAACCTAATATTTTTTTTTTTTGTAAAAGTTTTGTAAGGAATGTTCCTAATAAGTACGTAAATTAGGGCTATATTAAGTCATTCTGAGTATGAAATCATTACAGTAAAGAAAAAAAAAGCAATTCAAATTTGTATAGGAAACGTTATCACCTTAAGTAATTACTTCGACTCAAGTAATTACTTTGACTTGTCTATAGATACGAGGGTAAGACATGGCGTAGAGCCCTAATAATGAGGATTTTTAAGTCTTATTATTAAGACAATCATCATTGGGAAAAAGTTATAATATCGCGTTATTAATATTAGGCATAAAATTAATATAAAGTTATATCGCGTTATTAATAATAGGCATAAAATTAATATAAAGTTATATTAATTTTATGCCTATTTCACCGTGGTACCGTGATACATAACAAGTTACCTACGTTTTGAAAAAAATACGTAACTTCACGCCTGTAATCCCCGAAGGGGTAGGCAGAGGTAAATGCATGCATTCAAGCATACATGCAAACACCCACGATTCGCCGGTTACGTTTTGGCCCATGTAACATGTGGCGAGCCTGTTGACATCTCCGGGCACATTACCAAACTTTGAGGCAACTTTGAAAAAAATAGTGGTGGTACTTAACTGTTAACTGGAAACATAATAACATCGATTAACGAAAAGTTACGACTTTTATTGTTAACAAAATGTATTATAAGTACCCACTAGTAAAAGCTGGAAGGATTTCAATGAATTTTAGTATAGAGCATAGAATAATAACGCTTGCGAAAGCTAGCTACCTATAACATAATTATATTATACTATCTTCCCAAAATATGATTTCCTACGATAAACTAAGTTTTTTTTTTATGTAATAAAGTGGCAAACAAGCATGCAGTTCACATTGATGTTAAGTGATGACTGCAGCCTATAGACACCCACACAGTGACCAGAGGTCAAAATGCAGATGCGCTGCCACTCCTGAGGCCTAAGGTGTTATGGCCTCTGTGCCTGAAATTACAGGGCCGTACATTACCACCTGACCGGAACACGATAGTGCTGAACACTACCATTTAGCGGCAAGTATATTAGGTAATGCGGTGGTGCCTACGCCCGCGAGCTCCGTCACTGGAGCTCTACCACCAGTAAAGTAAAAGCTATAATTGTTAACAATCCAATATACGAGTATATTGTCGCAATGCAGCATGCAGCATGCAATTCCTTCTCCTCCTATTCATTCCAATTCATTCACATTAACACTATACCTGTAGTAGTGTCACGAAATGCTATACATTGGTTTTCTTTTGTAGGTTGCGTCAAAGGCAACCTTCAATAGTGCTCGTCTTATAAGATGAACCCCAATGGGAAGATGACACGGAACAAAATTCAATGGAATGAGCTAGTTTATGAATAGGGTATTAGTTTTTATCAGTCACTAACTGATCCTTATAGCGCGCATGGCCACGCGGCTAGTGAAGATCGTAAGCGATCTACTTGGTTAAGCATTACGGGCGCGGTCGGGTGTGTGATGGGTGACCGCTAATGGCAAATTAAAACGCGCGTTTCTGTGCTTCGGAGGGCACGTTAAGCCGTCGGTCCCAGTTGCTATCGATAGATAGAAGTCATTACACCTTGTCGGACGCCTTATGGGTAATGGGTAAACTAGGTATAAAATGTACACTTCGACGTCCCGCCCGATTTCCCCGCCTCACCCAACCTCCTCCCCTCTTATGGGCAACGTTTGGTATTTTCGTTTTGTGCTACGCACACAGGTGCACGTGTAAATACACGTCACTGATGTCTGTGTAATAGAGACCAAATTAAGCGTTTGTATGGCGGTAATGTTGGCGGAGTGTCCGCGGTGTGCCTATATTAACCTGAAGTTTGTTTGTTTGTTTTCTTGAACTATTAATATGATTTAAGAACTCTTTCAGTGTTTGATGGTCCATTTATCGAGAAAAGCTTTAGGATATATAACATTACGCTGAGATGATGAATAGCAGAGGCTAGGTAATATTGCAACCGCGCGAAACCGGGGCGGGCCGCTAGTTTGATATAAAATAAATGTAGTCCTATCCAGTATACCTATGTCTTAACCACATGACGAATGCAGTTACAGTAATCCGATTGTAAGATCCTAATAGCACTCCGTTTCACTTGATTTGACAGTTTTTCTTGTGTATTTACCTATGTACTGTGAACTATATATACGTGTAATCCCTGTGTGCGTCTCCAAAGACTGGCACTTTGTTATCGTCATTATGAGTGTTTTACTCGAAGTTTGATCTTTAAATAAAATTGGAGTGTCTGTTTGTAATACAAAAAAAAAACGTGTGGCACTCGGGGACTGCCGCGGTAAAGCTATTGCATAGCATTTTGTATCAACTTATGCAATTATAATTATTTATTTATTTTATTTATGCAGTATTTCTTTGATATTCGTAGAACTATAACTAGATGGTCCTTCGTAGCTGCGCGCGCGAGCGCGCAGTTACGGAAAGGGTCGAGGTTAATACCTCCTTTCCCTGGCATTCTGCCCTAGGATGTCTAGGGCGTGATAAAATGATTGGGTGGGTGTCGTGCGTGCTAGGACTCACCGGGGGGTTTTCTATATATATTTTTGTATTTTTTTAAATTTTTTTATGTATATGTCGGAGCAAGAAGTTTACTGTTGGTTCTGTAAAGTACTAGGCTATAGAAATACCTTGCTAAAAATATTATTTTAAGTTAATTTGATTTGTTAGATTTTGTTATCGTTTAAAATCATTATTTCATTTAAAGAGTAATTGTATTATAAAAGTACATTACCGAGTTGAGGGTAGGCCTCGAGCGGGGTCGAGGCGCCATCTGACAGATCGCCGTTAACGGAGGTTATAAAATGTGTCGTTGTTGATCGAGGTGGATCATTCTTTGGTTGGACAGTGGAGTACTATTTGATTGGCGAAATAAGATCGGTGTCGCGAACCCGCTGCTCGTTGTACTTAAAAGTTTAAAAGTGTAATTATATCAAAGAGTTTTGAGTGTAAAGTTAAGCAGTGATATTCTGTTAAAGTGATTAAATCTGACTGATAATAGTGACTTATTGTTTTGTGCTAGCATTTAACCCTCAAGACGCCCACTAAACACATAACCACTAATGATGATGTCGAGATTAACGTTCTTTCTCCGACATATATATATATGTATATATAAATTTTTTTTTTTTATTATTATTATGATTTTTTGTTGAAAGCTTTTTTACCCTATTGGGCATAATCTTTTCGCGCCCCGGCTATCTTCGCACGCACAACTTACAAGTCGACGGTAATGTCGCGGAAAGTGGCGGTCGGACATAGGCTTGCGGCCACACCGGACGCCCAGGCTGTTAGCCAGGCGTGCGACCGCATCGGAGGTGTCTCCGCGTAGGCGGGGGTCGAACCCGTCTGACCGGGTACCCGGTCAAGGGGGGGGGGGGGATTGAACCCTCCCCCAATACAACCGAAGTGATGCGATCACGGCGGTCAGCCAGTGATCGGATCACTTCGTTATATGTGATAATGTGAACGGCTTGAAATGGGGTTGAGCTACGGAAGTCAACGGGTAGCAGGACTCGTATCAGCGGAACTGGAATCGAGGCCCCGTCGTTGCTGCATGGAACGACGGCGTCCCGTGATGGCCTTGGTGAAGGCGGAGGAAGTATGTCCCGAGGGAGGGCACAGCCCTCCGGCGGTCGACCATGGAGCGGTGCGAAACCGCGGAGGTGCTCGTGGGGCCCGTTGTCCGCGCGATCAAACATATTGCGCGCCGATCGCCCCACGAACTCCTCCACGGTCTCGACCCTCAGGTCGCGGGCTATGACCTCGTTCCGGACATACCTCCCCGCGCCTGTAATTAGGCAGTGTGCTATATTTTGCTAGGCCTGAAGTCGATTCCGCTGCCCGGCGGAGCATAAGGCATACCATGCCGGGGCAGCGTACGTCAACCTCGAGTGGATGTAGGTTTTGTATATGCGGGTTTTAACCCGCAGAGGCAAGCAGATTAGATTGCAGCACCGGGCGCAACATCGCCCGCGCGGCTGCCGCCTGTGTAACCATCTGATTCACAGTCGGCACCATGTGCAATGCGCGGTCGATGTGGCACCCGAGGTACTTAACCGTTGGCTGCCATTCTACATCCCGGCCTCGCAGCCGGAGCGGTGGTAACGCGCGGCGGACGCGCATTGCGATCGCGGCGGTTTTGTCAACGTTAACGGACATCCGCCACGCGTCCAACCACTCCGGCAGCAGGTCCAGCAAACGTTGCATCTTGGTAATGGCCATGTTAACACGGGACGACGACGTTATATAGGCGCTGTCGTCGGCAAACAGAGAAAGCATGACATCCTCCTCTCCCTCTCGCAGATGTTCGCGAAGGGTGGGGATGTCATCCGTGTATGCCGCGTAAAGCGCCGGCGATACACAGCTTCCCTGTGGTACTCCGGCCCGGATGGGACGGTGGCGAGAATCAACGCCCTCTACCGAGACGTAAAACCGCCTGTCCCTTAAAAAATCGGCCACAACCCTATAGTGCCCGGGCGGAAGAAAATTTGCCAGTTTAGCCAACAGGCCCGTGTGCCGCACCCGGTCGAAGGCCTTTTCTATATCGATAAAGACTCCGACCGAGTAGCGGCCCCTGTTGGCTTCACTGGCTTACAACGTGGTGTAATACACGCGTTAGTTGTAATGTCGTTGAGTGACCGGCGCGGAAGCCGAACTGTTCCTCCCTACATGGGAGCAACGGCCTCAGCCTCCGCAGCCACAGCCGCTCAAACAACTTCGCAATGTGGGATAACAATGTTATAGGGCGGTAGCTCGAAGGATGGCGGCGGTCCTTTCCGGGTTTGGGGAGGGCGATGATTTTCCCCAGCTTCCACTCACTGGGGAAGTGTCCGGATCGGAGTATGCCGTTGAAGAGCTTGGTGAGGGTCACCAAGCTCCTCGACGGCAGATAGTGGAGAGCCGCGCATGGGATGCCGTCCGGCCCCGCCGCCTTGCGCTTAGGCAGACGGGTGACCACTCTACGCACCTCCGAGGGAGAGATGAAGTCTCTCCCCGGTAGGGGCGGAGCTGGGGCCGACAATAGGTCCCTTACGCGGCCCTCACACGCATCGTAGTGATCGACGATAGTTGCGTCGGGGGAGGGAGGGTTGGGGGTAAATACGTGGCCAGGATTTCGGCCCGGTCGGCGGGTCGATAACACCGGTTACCCGCCTCATCTAGGAGCGGGTAAATGGGGGCGTTAGTGCTCTGTTGAGGGCATGTAGATTTGAGTCGTGTTCGGCCGCCCGGTCGATTGTGTCGTCCCAGGCGGCCCCGCGATGTGCCTCTATCAACAGATGCACCTCCTCGGTGATCTTGTTTAGGTCGCGCTTGACTGACGGGCAATGAGTGCGCGCCCACAGTTGACGGAGGGCTCGCTTTTGGCGAAGCTTGGCTTGGAGCGAGGCAGGTAGAGCGTCCCGTCGCTTCGATGGTGGTCTTAGAGAGGTGGCCGCTTCGGCGGCGGTCGTGATGTCGGCGGTGATTTGGCGGACCGCCGCCTCCACCTCTTCCGGAGTGGAGATTGCGAGATATTCGTAGAGTCGTACAATACGTCTAGTTGCACGCACACAAGCACCGTGTCGAAGACTGCCGAAAAGAAACGACGTTAGACAATGCACGGCCTTCAAGCCACACCTCCGTGCCCGTCGGAGTGGGGAGCGTGAGGTTTTTTTCGTTACGGAATTTCAGGATTCGGTCCCCGCGCTCAAGGCCCGCGATAGAAGCTTTGCAATAGCTTAATAACCGCTGTTTAATAAATGCATATGTATGTATACACGGTACATATACCAAAACAACATTTTTTAAAATTTTTGTCTGTCTGTCTGTTTGGCGGGGCTAATCTTGGGAACGGCTGGACCGATTTTGACGGCACTTTCACTGGCAGATAGCTGATGTAATAAGGAGTAATGTAGGCTACTCTTATACTAGCTGCGTCCACGACTTTGTCCGGGTAGACACTGAACAATCATAAATTCTCACGCGGGCGAAGTCGCGGGCACAGCTAGTTGGACAATATGAGTGATGACACAGTTCATACAGTTCGAAATGTATGGAAGTATGATTATTTATTTTGGAGTGAACACTACTTTAGCGACGTCATTCTGCATTTTTGTGATGTAAACATCATAAACTCGCGTCAGGACACGTGACCTTGATCGAAAATACGTAAGACACGTGACCAAAATGTACCCTAGAGATTTGATGAGACCTTTTGATGCATTGGACTGATATGCATGTAACAGTGTTAGATCTTGATTCAAAATAGGAACTGATAAACTTATGTGTAAAAATGCACAACATTAATACCTATTCAAGTTTTTACTTCTGCCCTGACACACCACACCGCAACCCGTTGTTTTTATTCCATTAATAAGGATGTTTTATAATCTACGAGTACCTTCACTTAATTACGGGCGAGAAATAAATCAATTGGCTCGAAAACTGGCAATGCAATAACTGGAAAGTTATATGCAGTATTGCTAATTACTGTAAATACATGCCGTCACAGAAAATAATCATAATATTCTTTGTACATTTTCTTATTTAGCTATTATACGAGCACGTATCTCAAGAAATAACTTCTAAGCAAAATATGAAAAACTCTTTATAAACATAGTGTGTACAGTCAGCCGCATAAATCACGCGCGAACAGATCACGTCGCGTCGCCTCGCCGCGTTAGTATTAAATTTTCACGCCGCACGGAGCCCGCAAATGTACACGCTTTACATCGGACTTCGCATTAACTTTCGGTTAAAATATAGATATGTTTGGTATGGAAAAATAGATGTTGCGACGTTGTTTATTGTATGAACGCTACAATATGTGGAATGGAGGAATGTAAATCGTGTTTTTCATTGGATAGTGAACGATTTTGTTTTAAATATGTTGTGGTTATTAGTAAACGGACGTTGATAGCCGTTGTATTGCTGGATTGATGCTTGAAATATTAGAAAGTTAATTATTTGTATATTCAATCGTCAATAAGGTTCGGAAAAAAAACTTCACACCTACATTCTCAAAGTGAAAGCCAGAGCGATCAAGCAAACACGATTCTCTAGTCCCATGTAAATACGTGGTAAGCATATTGTAATCTCTGGACACATTTACAAACTTTTTTCAGAAAATGGGAACATCCTAAAAGCAGTTTACAACCCGGCATTTCAACTATATATACTGTACTCTATGCTGACCTAGGTTAGACTACTGAGAAAATTAGATGACGTTCTGATATCTAACTATTTGTTTTCAATTTAAATTTTTTTATTGCTAGAAATGTGACAAACAAGCACGCAGCTCAAATTGATGTTATGACTGCAGCCTATAGAGATCTGCACAAAAAACGAAGGTCAAAATGCAGATGCGTTGCCATCCCTGCGACCTAAGTTGTTATGTCTCTGTGATAGTTATTACGAGGCTATACATTTATATCTAACCAGAACATGATAGTGCAAAACACCATTTAGCGGCAAATAGATTATGGTAATGCGGTGGTGCGTGCCAAAGAGTATTCAAATACTACGTAAGACTCCTAATTTCCGGCACAGAGGCATAACACCTTAGGCCTCAGGAGTGGTATCTATAGTCTGCAGTCATCACTTAACATCAATGTGAACTGCATGCTTATTTTCCACTTCCATTACATAAAAAATACACGTGCCTACGCCTCCGAGCGTCTGCACTGACAGTCTACAACTACTATTATTATTATTATTTGTGATGATAATTGTCTTAGTGCTATAAAGATGAATTATTAAGATGGTGCATTGTTTAAATATTAATTATACAGCATCACATTTTTTTTTATGTTATTGTACAATTCATGTTTTAGTAAGATAACATTTAATTTACTATCTGACCTGGCAGTTGTTGTACAGATTGCAACTATACAAACTCAAACCATTAAATAATTACACTTGTACGTACGCAGAACTAGCAGGCAAATCATTTTAGAATCGGATTAGTTGTACCCAACAGAATACTGACCTGAAAAGCTGGAGCAATCGTATAGAAAATTGGGTCTTTGCGCCTCGCTAGCAAAGCTAGTCTGTAAAATTAAAGTACTTAAGTTACTGCCTACAGGGAATTTAAGCTATTTACATGACTGTTGAATCGAATGCCTCCCAAAATTACCCGACATTTACGTAAAACAGTAATAAAAGTGAATAATATTTTGAAACACCTATTTATATTTAGTTTTATCTTATTTAAGAAAATATTGATAAAACTGAATTAAAACTTGTCTGTCTCTTTATTTCAGTAACAAATTTATTGAAAACTTACAGAAAATTCACTTTAGACCGGACTAGAACCTGCGATCTCTGCTTAATTACTTCAGCGGATTCATCTAATACAAGGTTGCAAGTTCAAGTGCATCCAATGTGTATGTGATCAAAGTTGCATGCTTTTGGAGTTAATTAATAACTGCTAATAACCTTTTTTATGTAAGGAAGGTGACAAACAAGAATGCAGCTCACATTGATGGTAAGTGATGACTGCAGCCTTTGACGTCTACACAGAAACAAAAGATCAAAATGCAGATACATTTCCACCCCTGAGACTTAAGTTATGTTTCAGTGATATTACGAGGCCATGCATTACCTACCATCTAACCCAAACACGATAGTTCTCAACACTACCATTTGGCATTAGATAGATTAGGTAATGCTGTGGCGCCTACGCCTTCCAGCTCCTATGCTACGAGTAGCACTCTACCACCAATGACCTTGCTCCTATAAATAGACATGTGATGTAACTTATTAAATAAAAAAAAATAAGTGCCCCACGCTTACTAATACGAACAATCAGCATCTTTAATGCAAATAAATTACAACGTACCCAATACGTCTTAGCTACCACAGCACTTGAATAATTAAATCTGATGCTCAAGAAAAATTGATAGCGATCCGTAGCCAATCCCAATATTGAAGACGTGACTTGACTTTGCGCGCTACCTTTTTATTTATACCCATTTTTTCCACGCTGACTGTACTCATGTTAAGTACATTTCACTTATTTAAGCGTCTAAGCTTTTAAAGCGAGTTTATTATCGCATTGAATTTACAGTTGTTTTATTGCTCGTGCTTTGAATATCAAGTGCAGCATTTGATATTAATAAATGGTTGGAGCAACGCAGACTTCCGTATTTCAGTCGATTATTGAAGTTAAGCACCATTCTTTACTACGTTTAGTAAGTTCTCGAATCTGTATTCAGTATTTTAGTATCTCATAGTTTGGGGTAGATTATCTTGTCCACCCTGACAAGATAATATGACAGTAGAGAATACTAAGTAAGAATACCTTAAAGATGCTGAGGGGCGGCCCCATCGCTCACTATTAGAGGTAATTCTTAAGCCATTTGTCATGACACACCGCTGGACCAACTTACTTGTCTCATTTCAACTTATTGTACTAGAAGCTAGTGAACTCGCCAACTTGTTATAAGCTAGAGGATGTGTACCACATTGTGGTGGTATGTGAACGGAGCGCTACTTTAAGATCTTTAATATTAAAAGAGCACGGTGTAGATTTAAGGAATTTAAGTGAAATCCAAGGCATCTCAGCTGACCCTTTGAGTGATGTTGATAAAACGCTTTACAATGGTATATGTAATATTATAAATTCTTGATTAGGTGACATTAATTAGCTATTACGGGGCTGGCATAGTCGCACGACGACTCAAAGTCCCTAAAAAAATTATAGGCAAAAAAAAAAAAAATTATACCTACTTGCAACAAAGTATTGAAAACGTACCTACTCGTAACTACCTAGATTTACTGACAGCCCTATAAACCATTCCACTTTTAATGATTCATAAAAAAAATCACACGTAACTTTATGAATACTTACTTCAAAAAGGCGCTACCAACCCTGAGACTCAAGTTGGTATATCTTTGTGATAGTTATAATCTTGTTATCGTTATGATGCGACACTTAAAAAATATAATTTTAAAATAACACGCAATAAAGCGTCTGGAATTCACACCTTGACATAGTGACAACCCTATAAACCATTCAAGTTTTAACGATTTCTCATTCAAAAAACATAAAGCCATGAAAACCTCCAAAAGGCGCTTGAGGTGGTAAATAAAACCGCTATCATTGAACACTGTGTATTATTACATCGCGTAAAAGACACCAATAAACGTGTACTAGATTTTTACGCAGCTCGCAATAAAATTCTGTATTGTTGGAAATCGGTTAAGGTGTGTCCTGATTTTGCCTGTGACGAGAAAGAATATACATTAATGCTATTAATATTCAAGCAGATAGATTTTCTTCTACCGGCAGAGAATTCTTCCACTAGTAAATAAATAAAGGTAAGTAAAGACTGCCTCAGTAGCGTAGTGGTAGCAGGCTACTACTATTACGCTGGAGGTCCTGGGTTCGTTTCCCGGGTCGGGGATATTAGAGATAACGGTTTAAAATCCTTTATCTCTGCTTCTATTGGGATTTTTCCATTTTCTGGAAGTTTCCCAGTACCCCGGAGTTTGGTAATGTGCCCGGAGATGGCAACAGGTTCGCCACCTGTTACATGGGCCAAAACGTAACCGGCGAGTCGTGGGTGTTTGCATGTATGATTGAATGCATGCATTTACCTCTGCCTACCCCTTTGGGGATTACAGGCGTGAAGTTACGTTTTTTTTTATATAAATAAAGACAAAATTCTGTAACCGGTCTGTATTGATAGAGCTCCAGTGACGAAGCTCGCGGGCGTAGGCACCACCGCATTACCTAATATACTTGCCGCTAAATGGTAGTGTTCAGCTCTATCGAGTTCCGATCAGGTGGTAATGTATGGCCCTGTAATTTCCGGCACAGAGGCATAACACCTTAGGCCTTAGGAGTGGTAACGCATCTGCATTTTGACCTTGGTCTTTGTGTGGGTGTTAATAGGCTGCAGTCATCACTTAACATCAATGTGAAATGCATGCTTGTTTGCCACTTCCAGTTAGGGGTTTCTGGTTTCTCGCCCCATTTTTTTTCTCGAGTTTCGAGAATTCTCGACTCTTATATCTCGAGTAGTCTCGACTCTCGAGTCTTTCGTATGAAATTGTAAATTAAGCTGAAAATAAAATTAAAAATAATTAAAAATCAGAATTCTTTTATTGTAACATACTTTGCACTACAAGTTATAAATAAAAAACGAAAGGAACTTAAACCCTCTACTCTGAATTGATTCTCTTATAAATTCACTTCTTGTCATTTTTGAATAGTGAGACAATTTTTGCAGCTTAACCTGATACAATTTCACCGAGAGTCTTCTTGCGTTGTGCAAAGTTTAAAGTGTGTTGAGTCAGGCTTAGATTTCTTTGATTTCGCAGGCTGTTCATCTTCATTATCAGCGGTTGAACTCGTTGAAGTAGCCTGTGACTCAGTTTTCGGTATTTTATGAACGCTTTGCAGGTGTCGGTCTAATTGTATTAGAGCTTATCAATATTTTTTTTTGAGCACTTACTACATTGTGTTGGCGTAGCCACACACAACCACGGCTCGAGTTTCACCGACCAATCTGAGCAGGAGATTGACTAACTGCCAGTTCGTCAGTCACCCGCCTCTCCGGAAGTCTCTCGCATCATACTAGTTAAACTGGTATGATACGGTATTATAGTATATATAGTGAGAGGTCCGCTGCACGTGTTTGAGGGCGCGGGTGACGTTTTCTTTGGTATAAGCGGTAAAATGGCGAGCCTGACTTTAGTCCTTATTTCGTGTTCGCCAGTACTCGAGAGACTCGAGAATCGGCTATTTATTTCTCGTCTCGAATGAAGGCGAAACTCTCGAGTTGTCTCGAGTTCGAAAAGTCTCGAGCAGAAACCCTCCATCCAGTACATAAAAAAAATATGTTTATTTAGGAACATTACAGTTGTGTACAATTTTTATAAAAACGATGAATATCTGCAAAAGTTGGAAACTGTGTCGCAGATACCATCGTCCACCTCGAAACATTGGGTTCTGATGTGCAGTCAGTCAACCCGAAACGGGCAGCAGCGTCCTGCGATAAAACTACCGCCACTACGATCGCCAACCCGCATGCCAAGCGTGGCGATTGGACATTTTTCAGCTACAATGGTGATAATTCGACGACCCGGTCAGCCCAGCGGTTAGTCGAGCCCCGCACCGTGAAAAATATTTATATGGCCTACAGATATTTGTTTCGGATCTGGGTGTTTGTGTGTGTGTTGTATGTATACAACGGCACCCACGACACAGGTTTATACTTAGTATGAGGCTGTGATTGTAAGCGCATAAAAAATATATTTAATGCTAAAATGTGCACATTCAATTTATTCGAAAACAATAAGTATTCCATTAACTTGGGGCATATTTCTATCACAATTTGACAAACAAACAAACGTAGATCGAGTCATCTGCATTGCGTATTGATTGGTAAGAAAATTAAAATTGGCAATGAGTAAACACAAGTTTACTCAGTTTACATAAGTTTAAAATAACGATGATTGAAATATTCTTCTGATGATCTGTGTAGAATTTAATATTCGTAATTCTCTACCGCAGTGTTACAATATGCAACACAAACAAGCTTTTTGCACATTTATAGATATACGGAACCCTGAAAAACGATCATCAAACTCTGTGTGCAAGAAATAAAATAAGAAGTTGATAAGTGCTCCCATAACCTAGTTCATCGTCACAAAAAAATAGAACCTCAATCGTATAAAAAGCAATCGCAAATCAAACAAAAATAATCAAAAGAAAAGCACTCCCCATAAAAATACCATAACGCTTAATGGAGAAGTCTTCAAGGAGGCGAAAAGAAAAACACGTTACGCGGTATTTTCACAAATAACAACAATTTATGACGATGTTTATGGCTCACTTCCTACAAGATAAGGCGCATTGAAATTCAGAATGGATACGGCGCCGTAACCGGCCTGTATTGCGAAGCGTTAACTCCATTTTGGTTAAGTTTTTTTATTATAAAAACTGGATGTGACGTGCTTCGTTTACATTCAACCCAAAAGAGGGTTCTACACAAAATGTTTTAGTCAAAATTTCCATATTTTCAAGGTTTTCAACTTTAGTACTAAATGTGTCTTGATGTCATTTATTTTATTATTTACAAAACAGTCACGCATGTAATTGATAATAAATACATACTGCTGCAGATACCAACATTAAAAATAAGGGTCTTTTATAGGTTTTAAGCCATTATTGAGATGATAAAATGCATCACAAATCAAACAAAAATAACCAAAAGAAAAGCTTTTCCCACAAAAAATCCATAATGCTTAATAGAGAAGTCTCCAAGGAGGTGCAAAAAAACACGTTACGCGGTATTTTCACAAATAACAACAATATATGACGATGTTTATGGCTCACTTCCTACAAGATAAGGGGCATTGAAATTCAGAATGGATACGGCGCCGTAACCGGCCTGTATTGCGAAGCGTTTACTCCATTTTGGTTAAGCTTTTTTATTAAAAAAACTGGATGTGACGTGCTTTGTTTACATTCAAATTTAAAGAGTTCCAGATAAGTGCCTTGCTCAAAATTCAGCATGTTTTTTACTTGTTTTAGAGTGAACAAAACAAACGTATTGTTTAAATTAATTTATTAATTTATTGTTCTATTTGTTTGTGGAAAAGTAGTACGCAGTTCATATTAATGGTTAACTACCACCAATAGTCATTTACATTGTAAGTAAAGGTGCATCACCACTCTAAAAACCTAATACGAGGGTCGGACGCGGATGAAGCACCGGGGCATCCTCCTCTGCTGTGACATTTCTTCTGGCTTCTGCCCTGCAAGATGCAGGGCGGCGTTCGGTGCCCCTCTTGGATGTTGAGCTTAAATTTTTTTTTATGTAAGTAAGGTAGCAAACAAGCATGCAGCTCATATTGATGTTAAGTGATGACTGCAGCCTATATAGAAGTCTACACAAAAACCAGAGGTCAAAGTGCTGATGCGTTGCTACCCCTGACACTTAAGTTGTTATGTCTCTGTGATAGTTAATAAGGGGCCATACAAAATAAAGTCTGAGATCTTCTATTTTTGAGTCGGACACTAGTCTAGTCAAGCCAATTCATCTACAAAGTTATTACTATATTGCTTCTTGTAAACTATAACTTATGTATGATGATTCGGTTCGTTCAGCGGTGTGTGACAACCGCTTGATACCTAGCCTGGAGCTGTAGGTGTAAGTAAGCGTATATATTTTTTAAGTTAATGTAATGGAAATGGCAAACAAGCATGCAGCCTATAGACACCCACACAAAGACCAAGGTCAAGATGCAGATGCGTTACCACTCCTGAGGCCTAATGCACCAATCGAACCCAATGCTGAGCGGGAATAGTCTTGATATTAGATATTATATTAAGGCAAAGTGGTCCTTGCGCACTTAGCGCATGGACCCGCGGCTGGTGTAGATCGTGTGACTACCGCTAGTGGAAAAATTTTAAGTGCGCGTTGCCGTGTTTCTTAGGGCACGTTAAGCCGTCGGTCCTGGTTGCTATCAATAGACAGTTAAACCTTGTTGGAGACCTTATGAGCGGTTTGAAAACATCCGACAGCGGGTTGGCCACTAACCCGTGTTTTTACCAATCCGCATTGGAACAGCGTGGTCGAGTAAGCTCCAGGCCTCCCCCCAAAAAGGGGAGTGACTCGTGCCCAGCAATGGGACGTACAAGATTTGCCATTTTAACATTGTAAGGTATATGAAGGCAGTTAAACTAAGTATAAGTTATAAAAGTCAACAAATACAAAACAAAAATGACACACTCAAAGTACCAGGCAAACATAAACCAGTAGATATAGCAGATAATATCAACGTACGGTAAAGTTTCTCTCAGATAAGTGTTGTGGCTCCAACTTACTCGCAACTGTACTCCTGGTTTTTGTTTGATAAATGCCTAATGTGAGACAAGTTTTGATTGCTTCGTTACCAATTCCACAAGAGTTGGTTGGTGAATTTAGAGTTTTATACCTAATTTTATATCTGGAGAAGGTTTTTGTCTGTACTCAGGATTTCGGTGTTGGAAATACTACAAAAAGTTTTACATTGCACGATTAGAGCTGAGTTTGAATCAGATTTTTTGTTGATTTAGCAATCACTGTTTTTATATTAGTACTTACCTAAAGGTTAGTTTGTACAGCTGTGTGAGACGACCGTTTGATTCGCACGGTCGCGGGTTCGATCCCCGCACCGGAACAAAAAAATTGTATGGCCTACAGATATTTGTTTCGGGTCTTGGTGTTTATATGTGTACAACGGCAACCACGACACAGACAGAGAATATGTAATAATACTACGTATAGAATGGACACTTCGACGTCCCGCCCATTTGCCGCGCTTCACCCAATCACTTCCCCTCTTACGGGCGACGGTTGGTACTCTACAGCGAGGTTGCGAGCGGCCTAGTTTTGATTAATTTGTAATCGAATATTTTATTTATTAACATTAAGATGGTGCTTTATTGTGCAGTGTATGGCTGTATGTCAACAAGTCGTGACAAAAAAAGATCATTTTTTCACTTTCCCGAAGGAAAAAATACCTTAGGTAAAATAATAATGTTCACAATTACAAAACTTTTTTATTTAACTAAAAACTTTTTATATATTAAGTATAATTTCTTTCCTTTACGCTAAACACTTTTATTACTAATGCAATGCAATCAGCATTGAATCAGAATCAGAAACTCATTTATTCATTTAGGGTGACAAGCACCTCTTATGACACGTCAAAAACAAACAAAATAAATTAAAGCGAATAACAATTGATATACATGTCAAACAAGATAAACATTTAAGTAAAGTCAAGAATATCACTTAGTACAATTAAATGTAATAAACTAATGTAAAAAGTATATCAGTAGAATGTCTCATTTCCCCTTTACAAACTGATAACAAAGAGTAAAAAGAAAAGAAAAAGAGTCATTCTTTGTCATTCACCGGCAAAGTTCCAAAGGCCAATATGATCTGAGAAAAATATTGCATTAGTAATAAAAGTGTTTCAGTATATTGAATTGAAGTGACTTGTCGGCGTAATGAGTAGGTAGTGAGTGTTATTTTCCAATACTTGTGCTATTTGTTGAAGTAGTGTTTGTTTTTTTATGTTTTAAAATGCACTGGTAAATTGGGTGAAGCTGATAAATAGAAATTTGCCTTACTGTTCAGCCGCAGTTAGTTGTTAAGAACAATAACATTAGAAATCAATTGTCATATTTTCTCGGGGCCTGACGGGGTGCATTGTGTAAACCGGGTCAAAGAATAGAAAGAAAGAAAGAAATATCTTTAATGTCGGTCCGAGGCCTAAAGTCATAACCTCATAACCCTACGTGTTACGCTGTGTGCGTGCACGTGTGACAACACGTCACTGATTGATGTCTGTGTAATAGGCAATCAAAATAAGCTTTTGAATGGAATTTTGGCGGAGTGTCCGCGGTGTGACACAGGTTTACTCCTACCTTAGTGGGGGGCTGTAATTGTAATATTTTTTTTATATATTCGATATTATATAGCTCGAGGGCGTAAGCACCACCGCATTACCTAATTTCTGTGTAATAGGCAATCAAAATAAGCTTCTGAATGGAATTTTGGCGGAGTGTCCGCGGTGTGACACAGGTTTACTCCTACCTTAATGGGGGGCTGTAATTGTAATATTTTTTTTATATATTCGATATTAAATAGCTCGAGGGCGTAAGCACCACCGCATTACCTAATTTATCTGCCGCTAAATGGTAGTGTTCAGCACTATTGTGTTCCGGTTAGATGGTAATGTATGGCCCCGTAATAACTATCACAGAGACAGAACACCTAAGGTCTCAAAGGTGCCACCGCATTTGCATTTTGACCCCTGGTTTTTGTGTAGATGTCTATAGGCTGCAGTCATCACTTAACATCAATGTGAACTACATGCTTGTTTGCCACCTTTGTAACATAAAAAAGTTATTGTTTTATATTATTTCGCATTAACACATGCTTGTGAAATATAATTTTATTAAATAAAAATAATAATTAGGAATAAAAAAGTTAGTCTTCATTTCCAAAACGATCTTTTAAATACACGACTTAACAAAAATTAAGTTAAATCCCGAACAAAACTCTAAAATAAATCATGAGAGCTACTAGAAAATAGACATTCCCCTTCATTCTACCAAAGCGGTAAATCCCCGACTGGCGACCCCATTCCGGTCCAGTTCACACGCACTTCAAGCCGCATGAGCTCGCTTTGCATATCTTGTGCTTTTAAATCATGTAAACAATTTGGTGTACCTATATGATAGGAAAGTTGGAGTCTTTAGTAGGAAATTAGGAAAACAATTTGATGTCTTAGGTTTTCACGAGCTACATCTATACAAATAAATATAACTGGGGTGTCTGTTTGTAATATTAAAATAACCGCAAAACTTTTCACTAAATTCATGTATGTATTCACGGTACATATACCAAAACAACATTTTTTTCAATTTTTGTCTGTCTGTTTGTCCGTCTGTCTGTCTGTCTGTCTGATTAGGTAATTCTGTGTAACATACTTATGTTGTTAAATAGGGCTACGAAAGGGATATCGAAACTTTTCAAGATATCCTAGGTAGTCTTTACCCAAGTTCAGGTTGTATGTAAGTTTACGCCAATTTATTCATCCGAATGCAACCTAACATGCAGAGTTGCAGTACGTCACGGGGTGAATTTATACGGGTTGTTTCCCTCCGAAATATACGAGTACAACTAAATGCAACGATTAATCTCGCCAGAGTGGGATTAACGAAAAGTTTATTCATAATAGATGATTTACTAGTGGTAGAGTTCCAAGTATGGTAGCTTTAGGGCTTAGGCACCACCGCATTACCTAATCTTACTGCCGCCAAATGGTAGTGTTCAGCACTATCGTGTTCCGTTTAGATGGTAATGTATGGCCCCGTAATAACTATCACAGAGACATAACAACTGTGGCCTCAGGGGTGGTAACGCATCTGCATATTGACTTTGGTTTTTGTGTAGATGCCTATGGACTTCAGTCTTCACTTAACATCCACGTGAATTGCATGTTTGTTTGTCACCTTTATCATATAAAAATGGTTCAATGTTGTGGCCAATTTATTCATCCGAATGGAAACTTAATGCAGAGTTGCAGTACATCACAGGATGAATTTATATAGGATGTTTCCTGCCGAAATATACGGAGATAATAGGATATAAAAGTATTTCTAATTCTACTAGGATTATTCCGCTTTCTGGAAATTTGTCATTACCTTGGAGGTTGGTAATGTGCCCAAAGATGTCAACAGGCTCGCCACCTGTCACATGGGCCAAAAACGTAAACCGCCGAATCGCAGGTGTTTGGATGTATGCTAGAATTCTCACACTTATCTCTGCTTATACTTTCGTGGATTACATGCGTCATGCGTTTTATTTAATGTAATAGAAATGGCAAACAAACAAGCAGTTCACATTGTTGTTAAGTGATGAATGCAGCCTATGACTCACACAAAGACCAAGGTCAAAATGCAGATGCGTTACCACTCCTAAGGCATAAGGTGTTATGCCTCTGTGCCGGAAATTACAGGGCCGTACATTACTATCTGACCGGAACACGATAGTGCTAAACACTACCATTTAGCAGCAAGTATATTAGATAATGCCTACGCCCGCGAGCTCCGTCACTGGAGCTCGCGGGCGTAGGCACCGTAAAATAGCCACCAGTAAAATACAGAAGCATTTCATATAGTTTCATAAGCAGTAATGTTATAATATGTGAAGCAGGCAATATATACGGTCTCTTGACATTAGTGGACCATTTGTCATCCAGCCTCCCAGGGACTAGCGAATTATTCCGACAATATTCGCATACATAATTCAATAGTTATCACAATGATTTGATACTTAAATGTATCTAAATACGAGTACAGAGTGATATTTAAATAAGGTGGAGCAAAGGTAAAAAAAAAACTAAACTAAACTCCTTTTTACTCGAAAATAAGTCTATTAATTATTATTGGTTTTTTAATCATACTGTTCAAAACGGTAATGTTAATTATCGTGAACAGTAGAGAAATTGATGATTGAAAACATCAAATTACAACCTGTAGAAATGTATACGTTGTAGATTCGCATTGTGGTTCGCTAGCATTATTATAAAAGTAAAATTCATAAAAGAAGAGTAACACTTGTACTATTTATTTTTCGCAATAACACATGCGAGTGAACTTTAGAAATTAAAGAAAAAACGGAATGAAAAATTTGACTTTGGGCATGAATCGAACCTGCGACCTCAGGATAACCAGTCCAGCAAAGAGTTCGATTCCTGCCCGAAGTCAATTTTTTCTTGCCGTTTTTTCTTTAATTTCAAGAGTAACACTTATTTCTCATTTGCATTTAGCGAAAACTAAAATCAGTCAAAAACACGAATAACCGCATCAAGTTTTCATTCCAGTTTGCAAAGCAATGATTATCTTTCTTCAAAACTTATGCATACCCTACACGACGTACGCCACGGATCCGTACGTATAAAGGTCGATTTACATCAGACGAGCGAATGCTCATTCTATCCCCACTATATCAAATTATTTTGGTGTCAACAGGCGTAGAGCATTATTTCGTTGTTCTTAGTGTGTCATCTAAAGGTCGATTTACATCAAACGAACATAGAGCTAGAGCTAGAACAAGAGCATTCTTTCGTAATCTTTTAGTGTAAACAAAAGCTAGAGGTATCGATTTACATCAAACGAACATAGAGCTAGAGCTAGAACAAGAGCATTCTTTCGTAATCTTTTAGTGTAAACAAAAGCTAGATCGAATGTTCTTTGCTCATTCGTGTCAATTCTGTGGTTGGTATTGGTAGTGCTTCGTTATGTCTGACTCTGACAGCGATATAATTATTGCAAGTGCTGCATTTATTATTTTGTCGCAAAAACTCAAAAACAAAAGAAGGAAGAGACGTTGGTGGGTTACAAATTTAATGCATCGAAGGACACTGGATAATGTAGGTGAAACAATGACGGATATGCGAAAACAAGAAGAAAGTGGACAATTCCAAAACTTTTGTAGAATGGCGCCAGAGGATTTTGATCATTTACTATCTCTGACCATCAAAAAAATTCGAAAATCAAGTACGAATTTTAGAGACTCGATTCCTGCATATGACAAACTAGCAGTGACTTTGCGATTTTTGGCAACTGGAGATTCCTATGAAAGCCTGATGTATTTTACTAAAATGTCTAAATAAAAATACGTAAACAATCGCTAGAATACAAGAACGCTTTGATGAGACCGCTCAGTGGCGCGAGCACGTCCGAACACGCTAGAACGCTCTAAGCAACTGTTCGCGCGCTCTTGCGCCGTTTACATCAAGTGAGCGAGCATTCTTAGAATATTCTATAGAATCTTTGCGAACGCACTAAGAACAACGAAATAATGCTCTACGCCTGTTTACACTAGAAGAATTTGATGTAGTGGGGATAGAATGAGCATTCGCTCGTTTGGTCTAAACCCACCTTAAGATTTTATGGAATATTATAAGAACGCTCGCTCGCTCGATGTAAACGGCGCTAGAAAGCGAACAGAGATCTCCGAGATTCTATGCGAATTCGATCGCGTAAGAGTAAACGCAGATTTTTTTTATGGAATAGAAGGAGCGTTATCTATTCACCGCTAGATGACGCTCCTTCAATTCCATACACATCCGCTGGTCAGAGCGGCCGCGATTTACACTCCTTTTGATCTTGCCAAAAGGAGACGCTTGGTCGGCACGTCTTAAAAGACCTGGACGATGAGATCACGTTGGCCATCGCCGCTATGAATGATCACTTACAGAAACACTCTACACAAACCGCCAATACAACGCGCCGACGCATTTCGCGCCGCGCCCGCCCCTGATCCCGACTCTATCCCCGGCCCCGCGAGGCCGATGACATTCCGGCTATCGCCAACCGAATGGAGTAAAGCGAAAGTTGTACCGCCCATAATCGCATATGTCTCATATGTCTCTCCGCAACGTCCTAAGCCGAGGCACGGGTCACCCTTAGGCAGTTGCGCTAACTTTTTGCTTAGGCTGGAGCGCCTTCTGCGCTCGCCGATTGCCCGGTGAAGTAGACGAGTGCCGTCTCGAAAAAAAAAAAAAAATAAATAAAAGCACTAGGCACTCCGTTGCGTTCTCGCGTGTTCGGACGTGCTCGCGCCCCTGAGCCGTCTCTTCAAAACGTTCTTGTTCTAGCGATTGTAGACATATCTTATCGATTAAATCATGGATTAGTCTAAGGAAAAATGTTTATTAATGATAGAAGTCTACCAAACACAATGAACAAAACACGAGTAAAGAACATTCGTTCAGTAGATCTTGCTTTCGTTTACTTTCACTAAAAGATTATGAAAAAGAAATGCTCTTTTTCTAGCTCTAGCTGAATACGAGTTCTAATTTACCCTGATAGATCACGAAAGAATGCTCTTGTTCTAGCTCTAGCTCTGTGTTGTGTATGTAAATCGACCTTAATAATACGCCATCATACAATAATATTCAAACGAAATAATTTAGTAACAGCAGTTAGAAGTTCGCACTTCCAAATTAAGAGGCGTAAAGTCGGCAAACTTTTTATTGTTACGGGCTCCCTAAATTTATCTCGTCGCTGCGGCAGATGCTTGGAATTTTATTTTTCTGACATTTTGTGTTTCGTAAGCATGAAGACACTTCTCAGTGAACAAGAGTTTTTAGTAATGGGTTTAATTACGAGTACTTATGATAAGCAAGTGTTAAAAGTTGGGATTTAGAAGCGTTTCTCTTTTTTCTTTTTTTTTGTTTTTAAAGAAAAATGGAAAGAAAAATTTGACTTTAGGCGAGACTCGAACTCGCGGCCACTGGAAATCTAGTCCAGCCGCTTTTCCAACTGAGCTACCGAAGTCCTGCCCGATTTGTCAAATCTTTCCTTCACATTTATTGCGTTGCCTAATGGTGGCAGTAGCGCCATCTATTGCCATACAATGCTAGTTAGGCAATCGATATAATAAACTTTGCAGTTTATTGAATATCGTTAAGAAGTCGCTTTTACCCTTGATAATTGTTTTATATAATTTCGCATTATTAAAAAAAAAATTATATTTCACAAGCATGTTTCATAATCATAATCATAATCATTTATTTACGAGAATATTACATAGTTTTGTACAGATGGTGATAGTACAGCTTAATCAGAAAATAATATTCTACCATGACAATGGTGTGTAAAAACAAATTAGAAATTAAGTACATTTTTTTCTGTTGAATTTCAAATAGTAGATATTAGTTTCTTAATTATTATTGTAGTTCATTATAGTACATTTAGGAAACAACAGAGAAAGTCATAAAATTTACAATATTATTACTAATATTTTAAACAAAACAATTAAATTTATTGGTGTTAATATAAAATTGTAAATACCTGTAAAATGTCATGATTTTGCATTTAAGTTTGGATTTCAATTATTAAAGTCAAATTATATTAAAGTAATTATGTCAAGTTATGTGATTAAATATGTCAAAAAAAGAAAGTCAGAAATTCAGATTATTATGTCTCAAATTAATATTCGATTTACTAGGAAACAATTAGGTAATTACAGTTTTATTTTATTTGTCATATATTCATTAATGTCATAAAAACAGTGCTGTTGCAACCATTGTGTCAGCCTTTTTTTGAACACTGGTAATCGCAATTGTTTAAAACTGTCCGGTAACTTATTATATACTCGAATGGCGTTAACAGATGCGTTTCTTTTAAACAATTCAATTCTGCATCTCGGAACGTGTAGTTTGAAACGATTTCTAACGCTACAATTTCTGCTAGTAGCATCCGATTGTAGTATAAAATTTTGTGGATGCTGCATTACAAAGACACAAAGTTCTCGGATGTACATACAGGCTAAAGGTAATATACGAAGTTTCTCGAATAAAGGCCTACAACTATCAACGCACCAAGCTCCGCAGATAGCTCTAATGCATTTTTTCTGCACACGGAAAGCCTTGCCAATTGCAACCGAATTTCCCCATAATAGTAGTCCATAAGTAAGCACAGAGGATACGTATCCATGGTATGCACTAAGGGCCGCTTCTGTTGACACAGTTTGACGCAGTCTTTTTAAAGCAAAGACGCACCTATCTAATTTGTCGCAAATATAGTCAATGTGTGTTTTCCAGTCGCAGTTTTTATCTATCATTAGTCCTAAGAATTTTATTTTGTCAACTTCATTAATTTTAATATTGTCATAAATTATATTGAGGTCAATGTCTTTTTTATAATATGTCTCAAATTGTATTAAATTTGTTTTATCAATGTTAATTTTTAAGTTATTATTATTCAACCAGGCAATTATATTACCAAGTGCATCATTGATGTTACTTTGGTATGTCTTTACGTCATCACGTTTGACTATGAGAGTAGTGTCATCAGCAAACAGTAGCGTTTTATGGTGCGTAACATTGGGAAGGTCGTTTATGTACATTAAAAATAGAAGCGGACCAAGGACGCTGCCTTGCGGTACACCATAGTTATTCGGTTTAAAGTCAGATTGGTTGCAAATTTTATCTCCTTTTACCATTTTAGTCACTTCTACACACTGGGCGCGATCAGATAAATAACTTTGAACCCATTTATTAGCTAAACCTCTAATGCCATATTTATCTAATTTATACAATAGTAGTTTATGATCCACAAAATCAAACGCTTTGCTCATGTCTAAAAAGACTGCAGCAATCGCTGATTTTTCATTGATTGCTTCAGTTATAGTTTTGATTAAATCAAAACAAGCTAAAGAAGTGGAACAATTTTTCCGAAATCCGTATTGTTCATTTTTCAGTAGTTTTTGTTCTGTGACAAAGTTGTATAGTCTTTTATACATTACTTTTTCAAATATTTTTGAAATTATAGGGATTAATGTGACTGGACGATAATTATTAACCTCCGTCGCATCACCTTTTTTATAAAGTGGCTTTATTATCGACTTCTTCAGTAGATCTGGAAAGATACCTTCCTCAAGTGACCTATTGATAACGAAACTCAGAGGTTCACTTATGTATTCAGCACACAACTTTAGTGATTTTGTGGTAATACCATCAATTCCTACAGAGTTCGAGTTTTTCAAATTATTAATTATACCAAAAACTTCCGCACAGTCAGTTGGTTTTATGAATATTGAATTCGTGTTAGAATCTACATTAATATATTTATTGATGTCATTTGAATTATAATTGAAGTTATTTGAATTAGTCAGATTTATATAAAAGTCATTAAATATATTACATATGTCAGATGGGTTCGAATAAAGTTGATCATTAAATAATATCTTATCAATTTCTGAAGGCACATTGCTTCCACCAATTTTCTTATTTATGGTTTCCCACACTGCTTTACATTTATTTTTCTTGCTGGCAATGTATTTTTTATGTTGTAGTTGCTGAGCTTTATGCAAACATTTTTTAAGTATTTTATTGTATTTTTTGTAATTTTCCTTATCAGATAGTTTATTATGCCGAATTTGTTTATATTGTAAGTAAAGGTGCCTTTTTTTAATGCAGCATTTTTTTAGACCATTTGTTAGCCAAGTTCTAGTACTCTGTTTATTGTCTTTTTTTACAGTTACTATTGGGTAACATTGATTAAAAAATAGTGAGAATATATTAAGAAATTCTTCATATGAATCATTTGTATTTTTGTTATAAATTTCCGAAAAAGAGAGGGAGGATATACAGTCATAAAATTTATTTTGATTTTCTTTGCTAAAGTCTCTGACCTTCTCATACCAACTTATTATTTCATATTTATTATTAACTTTTAGAGTAAGAGTTTGCGCTGTTTCATGGTCTGAGAGGCCTAAATAGTGGACATCGGTCGAAATATTGTTAGATTTTATATTAGTCGCAAACTGGTCAAGACACGCTAGTTGTCTTGTAGGTGCTTCGATATGGACTTTCATACAAAAATTTTTTAGTAAATCTATTAAATCTTGGCATTGTTTATTTGGCTTTAAATTGTCAATGTTCCAATCGCCGCATAATATAATTCTTTTGGAACGGTTCACAATTTTCAACAAAAGTTGCTCTAATTTATTAAGAAAAATTTGTAATTTACTATTGGGTGTTCTATAAATACAAATGATTTGTATATGTTGCGAAATCAACTCTACACCACAACCCTCAAAACTGAAATTGCAAACTAAATCTTTCATTAAATGTATAGCTCTGCATTCAAGACTTTTACTTACCAGAATACATGACCCTCCTCGTTTCGAGTCCCGACAAAACGAGGTTATTAATTGATATCCTGGTATTTTCAATAAGTGGTCTGTACCTTTTTTTATAAAAGATTCCGTTAGACAAAGAATATCAATTTTTTTCCCATTTTCTTTAAATGTCGATAATGCTGCGAACAACTCTTCAGATTTATTTATGGCTCCCGCTATATTTTGGTGAAATATGATCAATTTTGGCTTAGGAGCGAAAAAACTTGTTTTTTTTACATCCTTGTTGTAGAGGTGATACGACCCCAGAAGAAGAATTCACCTTACACATTACGGTGCCTAATAAAGATGTTTTGGTACCTATGTGTGTCATACTGTCGGTGCTAGGCAAGTTCAGTTGAGGCTGTTTTATTCGAAAATAAAATGGTATAGTGCCCTTTTTAGGCACTTTGGTTGTGATTTGAATGTGACTATCCGATAATACTTTTTTGTGTTCAAATGCATTAGTGAATTGATTAAAAGTTGAATACGAGTATGCATTTCTAGTCAGAGTATTATAAGCTAACAGATCAATTTCTACATGTAAGGTAAAACTTAACAATTTAATGTATTTTTTTAGGTTCATTTTAGAATAATTTTTATACTTAATTTCAATAAATTGACATTTTTTAAATTTATTTGTTAATATTTTGTATTGCTCATTTAATTTCCATTCGTTCAGATATTGGTTATGTTGAACACCAACAACAAACACATTATGATTACGCAAAAGGTGTAGTGCATTGCTTAGGTTAATGAGTAATTTGTAAGGATCCTGTTCGTTTGATCCAGTCATTAAAATTACAATGTCGTCTTTTTTTAGATCTGGTTTCAAGTTTTCGCAAGTTCTCAAAATTTCACAGCTTTTTGCCCCAGGCTTGGTAGTACCAAACACACCATATGTACAGTCATTTTTGTTTTGTCTATCTAAAGTTATCTGAGAGGCTAAGCCGTGAGCTTCGTTATCGCCTATTACATAAATCATTTTTTGCTTGCTGCCACTTGTGGTGCCATCTATTGACAGGTTTCTATCCGATATTTGGCAGTTAGAATTTTTTGGTTCTATATTCATGGTCATTTTAAACGTATTATTTAATGTTTTATTTGGAAAAGACTGTTGTCTGTTCAGAGGTGTTTCACAATGACGGTTGTTGATACTGTTATTTATCGGCGAGAGACGGGGTAATTTTATTCTAATACGTGTTAATCTTTTTCCTACTGGAGTATAGGTTTCTTTTCGTGGTGTCTTTTTAGTGTATGAGCAAGGGGAACATGGAAGTGAAGTTGTGTACAAGCTTTTCAACAGGTTTATTTGTTTATTTTTTTCCGCCACTTCTTTTTTGAGATTTGTGCATTCGTAATTTAAATTTGCTATTTCTTCGTGCGCGCTATCATTTTCTCGTTGAATTCTTTCAAAGTCATGTCTTAATTCAATTAATTCTTCTAAATTCTTCTCAGATGTTGTCGGAACACTTTTTATTGATATATTTAAACCGTCCGACAGCGTGGAACTTAAGAAAGTATCATCTAAGGTCATAGTTGATAAATCCATCTCTGATTTTGTTCTCGTTCTAAGTTTTCTAAACGTAATATTCTCATTAATCTCTTTGGCATCAGCCATTGTGTAAAATTGTGATATTGCAATAGGTTATAGCGCCCTCTACCGGCGATGATTTCGAGAGTTGTCTGTTAACGCACAGAACACAGCAACGAGCTTGCTCGCCCGTGAGCGCTGGCGCACTTTTGTATTGTAGTTACGTAAGAGCTCACTAGATGGTATAACTATATATGAAAACGCAGTTTAACGGTTTGTTAATTTATATTTGTATTCCAATGATTCGAAATCCTTTATTATTTGTATAGAGTTCTCTCAGTGTACTCACTTGCTTATGATCTCAGTTGACACCACAAATAATCCAACTTTCTGCACTGTATAAGCAAAAGAAATATGAAGGAACGTTTCCGTATTCAGGCTGTTGACTATTTAAAATTATTTAAATTCCACTTAGATTCACGCCGAGATAACACTAGCGCAGGTGAATTGTAGTCACATATAGGTAATAATTCACTTTTCACTGAGAACTGATCACTTTTAAATTTATTTTTCAGTTATTTTAATAGAGCGTATCGATTTAGGTGTTAACTTAAAGAGCGCCACCTAGCGTCACAATGCGAAATAATATAAAACAATGTTTCTTTTTTCATAAACAACACGTAGTGAGCATGAAACATCGTTTAAAATGCAATGACTATGTTGAGGCCTAATCTGCACCTGCACCCTGCCTTTCACGCCAGTGTTGGCCCCATTGACCATCGGGTTGGCTGTTTCGGAGCCGCACTAAGGAGAGGCGAGTCACCGCCTGCCTAAAGTAGGATTCGATACTGTGAGATGTTGAATATAGGCAGGTGCCGGGTCTCACTCCATAGGCCTAGCCAGCTAGTCCCCCTAATTTACCCACATAGCCATTGGGCTATGCCTGCCAAGCATTGGCTTGGCAGGTCAATTTTCATAACAATAGTCCCAAGTGTTCTGTGGGGCCTGTTTGTGTCTGTATTAACTATTGATGCAGTCAGAGAGAGGTCCCGTCGAATTGATTTGGTGAAATTCCAGGACTGGAACTCGTGGGCGTAGGCACCACCGCAATACCTAATCTATCTACCGCCAAATGGGAATGCTCAACATTTTCATTTTCCTGTAAGATGATAGCCTCATAATAACTACAGAGGCAAAACAAATTACGCCTCAGCGTTATCAATGCATCTGCATTTTGACCTGCGGTTTTCGTGCAGATGTCTATTCACTTACCATCTATTATAGACTACAAGCCCATGTTAAAAAATTGATGGGTCATTTGAACCACCAGGTGACCTATCTAGAGCGATATAAGAGCATAAAATAATAAGATTCAGCACTATGCCGTCACTTGTAAGCTGTCCAACTGAGTGCAGGTGAGAATTCAAAAGTACAGGTAGACTCAGTACATTTTGGTCACATATTTTTGTACGGCATTCTTACCAACGATAGACCCATTAAAAATAATAAGAAAACGCACAGTGCCGTACAAAAATGGTGCGCCACGAAGTCGGATTTTTTTTTTATTTTCCGACAATTACCGGGGTAAATTTGGTCATTTGATTTTGTACGGCATCTGTGTCATACTATTTCAATAATGCTTTCAATTCATTATTCCGCAACGCCGTACAAAAATCATGCGACAAGGGGAAGAAATCGAGAGTTGCAACCCCCTCTCTTTCCGTAGTCCAGGGGGTGATATGACACAACATAATAAACTTATTTTGAAATTATTTTATGCATAGATAATATTTTTTCATGTGCCGTACATTTTCGTTGGTTCAAAGGGGAAAAAAAACCGAAAAAGAAAAAATCAAAAAGAAAAATTCCATATAACGAAATGTAAGGTGAATTTTTTTTTATATTTTGATAATAAAATATGTGAGGGTAGTTTGTTAACTTTGGTGTTACCATACGGATTTGTATGGTGTTGTGTAATCCCTGATTAAAAAAATGAATTAAGAAAGTATTCGAAATAATGAAATTTGAATTATTTTTAATATTTTTGAATATTTTAATACTTTTTAATTCTTTATCTTATGGAGAATTAACATTGTCAATATTTTTGAATACTTTTTTTTAACCAGGGATATTATTATATGTGAGACAATTGAATAAATTCGTGTTAAATGTGCATTCTAAACTACTGTGCAACGTTTAGCATTTGTAGGGAATATCGTATTTTATTCGGATGTACTCGGCTTGGACCCGAGTAAGGTTCAGGGAAGTTCCAAGACGCATTCATTAAAATGGGGCATAATATGCTTCTTGCAAATCCACTTCTCATGGAACAAACTTTCAATGTTCTGCAAGAATATGTATGCGTTTTATACAACGTAAAAGCAAGAAAAACAGTCAACGAAGCAAGGTGTATCATATTTGAAAGGATTTATACGCCGAAAAGTAGTAATGAAGCTTTCAAAAAGACAGCTATGAAATTGGAAGCAACGTCGTTTCCCCCTTGTTTCCGGGAGTTGGAGCAGCAGCTGAAAAGAAGTATCTACATAGCACAGATTTGGTGTAATGCCTACAAACAAGTACCGTCGACCTTGTTTCCAATAAATTATGGGTGGGTTCTCAATGACGGTCGGTACGATTTCGATTGGTTTCACGGCGAGGAATGCCCCCAAAAAGTCTGTGACATAACGGAACCGGATGCGGAATCAGGCGAAGATGACAACGTAATTGGTAAATAAATAAATAAATAAATCTTTCATTTGTACGTAAGACTTAGATTTTCATAAAGATATATTTATGTTTCAGAAAATAATAGAGAAGATAATTCGGACGTCGATGAAGACGTTGATTCCGATATCAACTCAGCAACTGACTCCGATAATGATTAATTGAAAGAGAACCCGTATTTTGTATTTTTATCATTAAATTTATCGAATTTTTCGAAAAAAAGTGATTGTTTTATTTATTCACATCATTACAATGAAACAAATCAATTATATGTATGTATCAATAATGTTTGAAGTATATATTAAACCAAAAAGTATATAAAACTGTTGATACTGGGATTGACAGTTTCAATTCTTGGACATAATATACACACCGTTTCAGTTTAGTTAGACGTCATAGTGATTTTATCATATTATCAATTGTCCTCTTCAAAAATATGTTAATACCGTACTGTATCAGATGGCCATAAAGTACCCTCAAAATTGAAGCGTTGATTTCATCAGCCTAAAAGATATGGTTTGCACAAAAATGTACGGCATCATTTTTTCCTAATTCATCTATGTTAATACTATTTAAAACAAGAAATAAAATGTATAAAACTATTATATTTCATTAATCAATGATATTTAAATTTTTACAATAATTTGCAAAATTTCAGTTTTTGCATTTCTCTATAATTTTTTTTAGAACGGTTTCTTTTGAACGGCAATACTATATAACAATTGTATTTTATAATATCATGTTAAAAAAAAAGTTCCCGTACAGGTTCAAATGATTTTACAGCTTTATAAATCAAAAATACGATGAAATTAAGATAATTATTGATATACATTCAAGGGAACAATCATTTTTTGACGGCATTACTTTTAATAGTACTTTTGAGTGCTACATAATGTTTTGGAACCGATGCCGTACTTTTTCAAATCACCCCCTGGACTACGGACAGAAAGGGGGTTGCAACTCTCGATTTTTTCCCCTTGTCGCATGATTTTTGTACGGCGTTGCGGAATAATGAATTGAAAGCATTATTGAAATAGTATGACACAGATGCCGTACAAAATCAAATGACCAAATTTACCCCGGTAATTGTCGGAAAATAAAAAAAAAATCCGACTTCGTGGCGCACCATTTTTGTACGGCACTGTGCGTTTTCTTATTATTTTTAATGGGTCTATCGTTGGTAAGAATGCCGTACAAAAATATGTGACCAAAATGTACTGAGTCTACCTGTACTTTTGAATTCTCACCTGCACTCAGTTGGACAGCTTACAAGTGACGGCATAGTGCTGAATCTTATTATTTTATGCTCTTATATCGCTCTAGATAGGTCACCTGGTGGTTCAAATGACCCATCAATTTTTTAACATGGGCTTGTAGTCTATTAGTAATGTATGATAGTTTGCCATCATGATGACCTGTCAGTCATTTGGCAATGCATTTTTCACTGCCCGCAAATGATATCGAATATCAAATTCAATTTGTCCTTCAGCTGTCACAATCTCAAACAATTTCCATTATGCATCAACGATCCAACCATAATGGATCAATAAGGTGATAAAGTATAGAAAATCTTACGGTAAGGGGCGAACCCGAGCGCGGACTGGGAAGAATGGTGTCCAAGATAACTTTTACCCTGTTAAATAAAGACGACAGTTTTATTGAAAGTAGGGCCGTTTTCCTTCTGTAATTTCCTCGGGACACCCTTCTAATGTGGCGCAAATTACAAGATCATGGATGGTAGCGCAAGAGCGTTTTTGTGAGTCTTCATATTTTTTATTATATTTATACACTGGTGGTAGAGTTCCTGTGCAGGAGCTCGAGGGCGTAGGCACCACCGCATTTCCTTATTTATCTACCGCCAAATTATCAGAGTCTCCCACCTGTGACGTGTGTGGAACTGTAGAAGACGTACACCATCTCCTTGTTGAATGTATTAAAAGTGATAATCAACGAAAATCCATTATGGATAGATTAGAGCTAAATATAATAATAAGTTGAATGTAGGTATGTTTGTAGATATCGACCCCTACTATTTGTAAAGAGTGACATTTCATCCGCGGATAAGATACATTTCCGGATGAATTGTCACCTAAGTCGATATTTTAGCATCGCCAGCATCTGACGCTGCTAAAATAGTCAATGGTCTATTCAATTAATTGTGTAATTGTTATTGAGGCTTATTTGGTTAGGGTTAAATGGGTCTGGCATACCATTACGGAAAAGCCTCCAAAAATATCAGAAATAAAAAAAATAAAACTACCGCCAAATGGTAGTGTTCAGCACTATCCTTTTCCGGTTAAATTAGAGTAATGTATGACCCGTAATAATTTTACTGAGACATGACAACTTACGTCTCAGGGGTAGCAACGCATCTGCATTTTGAACTCTGTTTTTGTGTAGGTATCTATAGGCTGCAGCCATCAATCAACATCAATGTGAGCTGCATGCTCATTTGCCACCTTCCGTACATAAAAAAAATAACTGCCTCAGTAGTGTAGTTGTGGTAGGCCAGTACTACTACGCTGGGTCCTGGGTTTGATTCCCGGGACGGGGACTATCAGTGATAACGATGTGAAATTCTTTATCTCTGGTTCTATTGGGATTTTTCCATTTTCTAGAAGTTTCTCAGTACCTCGGAGTTAGGTGATGTGTCCGGAGATGTCTACAGGCTTGCCACTTGTTACCTGTTACATGGGTCAAAATGTAACCGGTGAATTGTGGGTGCGTGAATTTACCTCTCCTTACATCTCCGGATACAGTTGCCAGTGATTGTATTATAATTGAAAGGTGTATATAAACATATTTTTACTAGTGCTACCACTACTGGTACCTCCACTGACGAAGCTCATAAGCGTAGGCATCACCGCATTAACTAATCTACTTGCTACTAAATGATAGTGTTCAGCGCTATCATGTTCCGGTCAGGTGGTAATGCGTATGTGGTATTATTACAACCACTAAAATCTAAATAAGTACTTTTTTTTTATGTAACCGAAGTGGCAAACAAGCGTGCAGATCACATTGATGTTAAGTGATGACTGCAGCCTATAGACACCCACACAAAAACCAAGGTCAAAATGCAGATGCGTTACCACTCCTGAGGCCTAAGGTATTACGCCTCTGTGCCGGAAATTACAGGGCCGTACATTACCACCTGACCGGAACACGACAGTGCTAGACACTACCATTTAGCGGCAAGTATATTAGGTAATGCGGTGGTGCCTACGCCCGCGAGCTCCGTCACTGGAGCTCTACCACCAGTATATTATACTTCAGTGCCAAAAGTTACAGAAACTAAAATGCACAATTTTTTGTCTAAATGACAATAAATTGTGCTTTTTCCTGTAGACACACAAAGACACACAAAGAAAACTAATATAAATATATTGGTGAAAAGAGGCCAAGTTCAAAAACCTCGTCAAATCTAAGTTAGGGCTACTTAAATATTTATGATTACATCGAACTTACATTTGGCAGTTGTATTGTTCTGTCCATGTGGTTTCCGGGGTTCGTATAAGGGGATTTTCTGAATCTAAATTGGGTCAATAAATAATGAACGCTATTTTCAATCTACAGGCAGTTTTATTCCTTTATCAGTTTTCATGGATTTAAGCCCGTTGTCCCATTTTTGTTTATGCAATGAAATTGGCAAACAAGCATGCAGTTCACATTGATGTTAAGTGATGACTACAGTCTACAGGGTGTCTATAGACTGCAGACTATAGACACCCTATAGTCTGCAGTCTATAGACACGATGACCAGAGGTCAAAATGCAGATGCGTTTCCACTCCTGAGGCCTACGGTGTTAGGCCTCTGTGCCGGAAATTACAGGGCCATACATACCGCCTGACCGGAACACGATAGTGCTGAACACTACTATTTAGCGGCAAGTACATTAGGTAATGCGGTAGTGCCTACGCCCGCGAGCTCCGTCACTGGAGCTCTACCACCAGAAAAAATTGCCATCACTGCCGGCAGGAAAGCGACTAAGTACGTTTGTGCAAGGTTTTTACTGTCCGGCATTCCGACTTTTTACGGTCCGGTGTGCCACATTTATTTAAATACTAGCTGGTGCACTACACGTAATTTTAGTGTCCGAAATATCACTTTCCAATTCATCGTTTCTTCATGCTACACTGGACCGTAAAAAATCGGAATTCCGAACAGTAAAATTCCTTGCAGTGCACAAGCGCCCTAACTATCGGATATTTGGACAATAGATTGACTTACCAGGTATACCAAAGAGATGAGAGAGAAAGAGGTAGATATATTTAATAGTTGATTGGTTACTGTTACTGTTTACTGTCTATTTCTATTCTATTTCTAATATCGATGAGGACTCTTTCCACTACTGGCGTACTACCACGAACACTACTAGTACTACACATTTTTGACCTCTGGTTTTTCTGTGGGTGTCTATAGGCTGTGTGTTCTGTGTGTGTGTGAAGGAATGTGAACAGAATGCTTGTTTGTCACTTTCATTAACAAAAATATACTTCCCTCCCGTGAAAGCTTATCCCTTAAGCCAATGCGTATCTGAGATAGAGACATTTTTTGCGTTGCCACAAAGTTAAAAACTCGTTATTCGCGGGCGGGAAAGTTACGGAAGTCACCATTGTGTCTGGCGGGGAATTTATCGCGGTGATGAGCCCGCGATTATTCCCAACAAGCTGTCTTAATTGGACCGATTGTATTTGTTTTTTAATGACCATGTTTTGGGTGAACGATTTCTTTTGCTGTTAAAATAATCTGATGTGTACGTGTACGCTATACGCTTGTAAAAAGGCCTCAGTATAAATTATATATAATAGTTTCATAACGTATATAATAATAGTTTTATAATTAAGTATATAATAATAGTTTTATAATTAATTATCAAGTGTATTCTAAAGTATTTTTCAGCATAGAAGCATAACAGCTTACCTTAGAGGTAGTGTGGAGAAAGATGTAGCATTCCTCCAATGAAAAGGGAGGATTCTCCGACCAGGCCAGGCCATTAACGTTGGGAAGTTGTATAGGGCAACTCTTGCGAAAACTTCGTATATGCAATGTAACTCGGTAATACGCCATCTTCCGTACTAGACAAGTACTTAGTTTTTCTTCATTGTTCCACTAGGTGGCGCCTTATAAAGAACGGTAGCAATATATTATTATCTTCATTAAAAACTCGTGATTTTATGAAGATGTTTATAGGTTACAGTATTCACTTACCATCAATGTGAACTGTATGATTGTTTGCCATAACATAAAAAATGTTAAGTATACAAATACCTCTGACTATGGCTCGAGAAAATGTATACACCAACTTTGCAATCTTTTTGCAAAGTTTTTCTTAAATTTATCAAACAACGAATCGATAAGGTAATACGTCGGTGGCTGTGTCTTAACTTGCCAATGATCTCGTCTATCAGTTTTATTAATAACTAGCTGTACTCGCGACTTCGCGTGCGAATTTATGATTGTTCAGTATCTACCCGGACGGAGCCTTTGGCTATAAGAGTAGCCTAAGTTACTTCTTATTACATAAGCTATCTTCCAGTGAAAGTCCCGTCAAAATCGGCCAGCCGTTCCCGAGATTAGCGGGAATAAACAGACAGGCAGACAAATAGACAAAAATTGTAAAAAATGTTGTTTTGGTATATGTACCGTGTGTATATGTATATATATATAAGTCTGTTTTACTACATGAAAGAAATAAACCTTGTGTTGCTGAAAAGAAGATTTATTGTTAGTTTTTTTTATACAGAGACTATTTTATTTAGGTAATATAAAACAATATGAACTCAAACCTGAAAAGAAGAAACGACAATGAAAGTTTATTCTTTCACTTTTAAAACATAAAATAATATAATATTAAAATTTTCATTGATTATGCAATTGTCAATCAACTCGTATTTAAATCTGTCATCTGACATTCTGAATTCGTTTCTTCTTTAAAATCAGACAATTAAAAAGTTAAAAACTATAACCAAACTTCATGGTAAATAAACACACAGAGTGCGAAGAAAGAAATAGTATTTCTTTACATCTCCCCCCATGGGGAAGAAAATTCACCCGTGAATTTTCACTCCAGTTCTCCATTTGATACTTGCACATTCTCATCCTCTGTTATCTGTACTGGAATTAGTTTTGTGATATGAAAAAGATTTGACTCTGTTTTTCTATGTCCTGTATCTATCTCGTAAATTGTATTAGATTTCTTTTTAATTATTTTATATGGTCCAATTCTCAATTCATCTAGCTTTTTCCTATTTAGTTTATTCCCATTTTCTATATATACTAGATCTCCCACACTGAATTCTCTTTGTTTTCTATTCCTATCATACCTCATTTTGTTATAGTAATGTGATTTCAAGGTATTATTAAGCGCTGTTTTCTTATCTCCGATCCAGTCACTATTTATACCTCCTTGTTGTAGTTCTTTTGGTAAGACCTTAACATCTGTTCCGTATAACAAATAACATGGTGCATAGCCAGTTACTGAGTGGTTAGTCTGATTGTATTTTTCTACACATTCATGTGCTATTGTAGTCCACGCTCTGTTTTCTCCATCTTCATTGATTTTGCATCTAATTTTGTTAACTATCGTTTGATTCAACCTTTCATTTAGGCCATTAGAAAACGGTGCATTCACTGCTGTAAAAATTATTGTTATTTGTTTGTCAGTAAGGAATTTCTTGAATTCTTTAGAGTTTATTCCAGGATACTGGTCGGTAAGGAGCATCCCAATCTCTTCGGTTTCAGCGACCTTATTTATTAGCTTTATAAAGTCATGTGCACCCTGGGTTTTTGATGTTATAATAAATGCATATCTAGTGAAGTGGTCCACTAAAAGATGTATGTATTTCTTGGTTGATCTAGAACCACCAAAACCTCCAATTGTGTCTATTGATACTATTTCAAAGGGTCTTGTCGCTGGGCCTAAATATGACATTAATCCGTATTTGTGTTGTCCTCTTGTTTTGTTTTTTATGCAAATTTCACAATTCCTACAAACATTTTTAATATTTTTCGTTAAATTTTTTGTTGCGTACAGTGAACTAATAGTCGTTAGCATTTGTCCCACTCCAATGTGACATAGATCTTCATGTATTCGCTTTATAAATTTAATACTGAATTCTTCTGTTATTATTATTTTCTCTTTGTTCCTAATTCTTTTGAAGTATAAATTGTGTTTTTTGATTATTTTATTATTGATTCTCTGTATTTCTTTATTTTGATTCTGATCTATTACAATATCTTCTAATGTAATTAAGTTCACAACTTTCAGTTGTTCTTCTAGATTATCCTCTGGTTCTAATACAGGATTCCGACTTAAACAGTCCGCTTCTAAATTATCTTTTCCAGGGGAATATTTGATTTTAAAATCATATTGTGAAAGGTAATAAGTCAAATCACCTAGTTCTTCGTCTGTTCTAGCTTTTAAGTTCATGTTTTCTAATGGTTTATGGTCTGTGTAGACTGTAAACGATTTACCTATCAGCCAGTACTGCCAATATCTTAGTGCTTCTTTAATAGCTAAGCATTCTAAATATATTGCCTTTTTCTTCTTTTGCGCTCCATTCAGTTTTTTTGAAAAATAGGCTACTGGTTTTTCTTTACCATCTAGTTGTACTTGTTTTAAAATTGCTCCAACACCCAGCAGAGAACCATCAGTATAAATATTTATTGGTAGATTTTGATCATAAATTTCTAGTATTGGCTGTGAACACAAGAGACTCTTTATTTTTTCAAACGCATTTTGACATTCTTCAGACCAAACAAACTTTTGATTTTTTCTTAGCAAATTATGTAATGGGTCAAGAATTATTGCGCTCCTTGGTATATATTTATGGTAAAAGTTTACTTTTCCCAAAAATTGTCGAATATTCTTCTGTGTTTTTGGTACTGGAAATTCTTTTATCGAAATGAGATTGTCCTTCAGTGGTTGGATAGAATTATATTGAATGATATGTCCCAGGTATTTTACCGAATCTGATGCAAATGTACATTTTATAAATTTTAGTCGAAATCCTTCCGTTTGAATTGCTTCTAGTAACTGTTTCAAGTGACTTATGTGTTCATCAAATGAGTTTGAAAATATCAGGATGTCATCTATATAATTGACAGCAAAATCGGTTAGTTTATATTTTCTAAGTATGTTACACAATATTCTTTGAAATATTGCTGGAGCAGTCTTCAAACCAAATGGTAGGCAAGTCCATTGAAAGTGTCCCTCTTGAGTTACAAACCCTGTCTTCTTCCTGTCCTCTACTCGTAGAGGTATAGACCAAAAAGCTGAATTAACGTCTAAGGTTGTAAAAAATTTGCAATTTCTTGTTTTTGTCATTAAATCGTCAATTAATGGGAAGGGTTGAGCCTGAGGAACTACAATTTTATTTAAATCCCTGAAGTCTATACAGAGCCTTGATTTTTTATTTTCTTCCTTTTTAAATGTCAAAGTTACTGGTGCTGCGAATGGACTATAAGATTCTTCTATAAGCGCATTATCCAATAATTCGGCTATTTGTTCTGCTATCTCTTTTTTGTCTTCTATAGTGCATCTGTATGGCCTCTTGCTGCAGTATTTATCCATTAATAAATCTATTCTTGCTTCATATCCTTTAACCATTCCCACGTCATACTTGTTTTTGGCAAAAACTGATTGATATTGTTGTATTAGCTTATTTATTTCTTCCCTTTTATCATCATCTAAATGACCAACCTTTATTTCAAATTCCTCTTCTTTGATATGTTCATTAAAATTAATTTTGTTTTCGTTTTCATATTTATTACCTTCATTTTCACCTTCGTCTATCTTTTTCTCCATTTTTTTACTATTCTTTTTGTGTAAGTATTGTTTCTGAGTTATTTTTAACTCCTCATTTTGTACTAGCTTGTATTTCTTTATCATATCTAATCCTATTAAGAAATCATATCTGAATTTGTGTTCGTCAATGATGTACACATCCACATTTTCTTCTATTTCAAAAATTTTTATTTTTAAATTTGTCAAACCACTTGTTTTTTGGACACCATTAATTGTTACTATATTTTCTTCATTCGAGTTATGTCCTTTTGTATTTAGTTTTAGTAATTTGGAATTAATTAGAGATACATTTGAACCTGAATCGTATACTCCATAAATTTCTAATTCATTATTTAACAGTAGTTTGATCTTAATTAATGGTGTCACTACTAGTTTTTTTGTTCTGTTTCATTTAACTCTGCTTCAATCACTGAATTATTTACATGTTTAATATATCTTTTATTTAATTTATCATCTTCTCTAACTCTAAACCAGCATGTAGCTTCGGAATGATAGCGAACCCCTTTATTTAATTTTACGCATATTTTGCATGGATAACGTCCTTCATTTGTAATATTTATCCTTTGATTTTCATACTTTCTGTACGTTCCATTTCTATTTTTATTTACCAAATGTTCATACTTTCTCACCTCATTGAATAAACATACTATATCGTTCATTGCTTCTCTATTTATCTTCTCTAATACAAAACCTGGCAAACCTACCGCTATCAGATCCACCAGTGTACCTGTATCAATTGAATTTCTCATGTCCAATAAAAGTTTTTCCTTTTTAATGGCATAGTCCACTAATGAACCATCCTTATATTTAAATAACAATGCATAGGTCACTTGGTTCCAGTTTTGGTTTGCAAATGACTCACACAACTTTTCTTTCCAAACTATCCACTCTGAGTTGAGTGTTAATTTTATAATCATTGAGCTGTACCAATCAACACAACTTTTATCCATAAATAGTCGGAGAATCTCAATTTTTTGTTCATCTTTCATAATACCGAAGCGAGAACATTCTCTCTCAAAAATGTCAATCCATTGCCTTGCATTCGAGTTTTTGCTCGTAAATTTCTCAATCACAAACTTCTCTGCGACATATTTCAGATTCTGTTTTTTTAAATCATGTGTATTTTCTATTAACTTTGTAAACATTTCTTCCAATGAATTCGAATCTCTAATTTGTTCTTCAGATGCTCGGTTATGTTCAATTTCCTCCAGATATTGTTCTCCAAATTGTAAGTTACCATCAGCATCTATGTAAATTTCTCGTAATTTATCTGTCATAGTTATCCAAACTCTTCGTGTCTGATGTCTTTTCTTTAAACTATTTTTTACTTTGTTGTACACGGCTGTCTCAATTAATTCTTCGTGAAATCCAAGAGACTGTAATTCTTCTGGTATAGCAATTTTTTTTTCATCTTTAGTTGTGATTGAGGTTACACAACAAATATTAGATTTTCCATCATTCGCCGGTAAAATCGTGAATTCAAAACGTAACTGCTCCATTTGCATCTTTTTATAAACAAAATTGTCGTTTTATAAGTCTGTTTTACTACATGAAAGAAATAAACCTTGTGTTGCTGAAAAGAAGTTTTATTGTTAGTTTTTTTTATACAGAGACTATTTTATTTAGGTAATATAAAACAATATGAACTCAAACCTGAAAAGAAGAAACGACAATGAAAGTTTATTCTTTCACTTTTAAAACATAAAATAATATAATATTAAAATTTTCATTAATTATGCAATTGTCAATCAACTCGTATTTAAATCTGTCATCTGACATTCTGAATTCGTTTCTTCTTTAAAATCAGACAATTAAAAAGTTAAAAACTATAACCAAACTTCATGGTAAATAAACACGCAGAGTGCGAAGAAAGAAATAGTATTTCTTTACATATATAGATAGATTCACTGGTTTACTTCGAACCTAGTTGAAAAAAGGATTAACCTTTTATCATGCAGATTCGAATCGTGGTTGTTCTCATATATGCTTGTATGCATACATTAATCTCTACCAAAAACGGCGGAACTCCTGGTTAGCTTAATTGTGAATTTTGGTGACATATTAGTAAGCTCAGTAGGTAGGTATTGGGTATACCACTACTTCTTCTCCTTCTTTTCGTGTCAATGGCCTATCAAAGTCATACTCTAGCAAACAAAAAAATTGACAAACAGACAGCGGCATCCGTAGCCTGCATTAAGTTTCATCTTGTGCAACTGTTGGGGCACAATGGGCAGGAGGGCAGATGTATCATATCCTGCTTTGGAGCACCGCAGTCACATTTTGGTCCCGAAAAATAACCACATCTAGCCATGTTCCATCTACAACGACCCCCTCCGGTACGTAGTCGGTTTAGCGTTTACCGGATGGGCCATTGCAGATCGGAACCCAAAGGAAGACTTTCCAAAAGTAAGACGTAGTCCGATGGGACGGAATATTTTGACCTCCAAAGATGTTGTTTATTGGAACGCCTGTTGCTGGTTCTGTGTAGCCCAGGAAACTCTTACGGCTTTTCAAACGTGTTATTCGGCTGGTCGGGGGTCATTTTCCTGTTGACACATTTCAGTTTCATAGGCAACCTGTCTACGGATATGTGGTTGGGCAATACCTGCAAGGGGGTATAACAAGTTCAGGGGTGTAGGTTTTAAGCATACCGTTATTGTTCTGCAGGTCTCATTTAGTGCAACGTTTACTTCTATAGCATGAGCAGAGCGTTGCCATTCTGGATACACGCATTACTCGCCTGAAGAGAAACACAAGGCAAGACCTGTGGTTCTTAAGACATTTGGGGATGCTCCCCAGGAAATCCAGATCAGCTGCCTATACTATTACTACCGTTATAGGATAACATAATATTAATATGCCTTCGTAGACATCTCAGATAAATATCACATTATTATATCTGAAATCTCAGGATCTGAATCTAATAATTTTTCTTTCTAACTTTGATATTTATAATTTATCAGAAATCATAACAACTTTAAATAATGCTTGTTCATTAACAGTTTCTAATGTCATCTTACAAGATATTATTATATACAAACAAAATATGATTTCTCCTAGACGACATTAAAATAATATTTATATCATAAGATTACCCATTACACCTAAAAATTTACAAAGAACGTGCAGTAAGCCCATTTAAAGTTACCGGAGGAGCTATTTAATTTTTTACAACATTTTTACCGAGAACTGGGTACGAAGACAATTCTCACCACAGCCGCCCTGGGAGCCATACATTTGAACTTGCCTGTCTAACCGCTGCGTTTTCGTGTTGAGGGGGAATGGCACTTTAAATATTCATATTAGTACTCCGATTTTTGTGGATTGTTCTCTTTTATTATGTTCGCTGATTTACTTTCAGAATTAGTATAAATCAATAAATAAAATACGGTTACACTCACAGCCCACGCTGGGTATAAACCTGTGTCATACATACATCACATACACAAGCACCCAGACTCGAAACAAATATTTGTCCCGCGACCCTTTGAATCGAACGGTCGTCTCACACCACTGGACTAACTAGGTCGTCAAATAAAATACCTTCTATGTAATTATTCAGTTATAGTTTATAAATCGATGAACGCCGGCTATGCGTACAAAAAAGTGTCACGTTCCGCCGGAGTTGATTGGGCAAACGAGGGCGTGGAACAAACGATACAGAGGCACGATCGGCCTAGGCGTTCCGTAAACCGATTTTAGAGACCACACTTCTTTTACGATATACTGGTTTGGCAGACGTTGCAGATACTGCTTACTGCTCGTGATAAGATACCCCATGTCGATCTTCATAATATATGTATGGCCCCGTAATAACTATCACAGAGACAGAACACCTAAGTTCTCAAGAATGGTAACGCATCTGCACTTTGACCCCTGGTTTTTGTGTAGATGTCTACAGGCTGCAGCCATCACTTAACATCAATGTAAGCTACAGGCTTGTTTGCCACCTTTGTAACATAAAAAAATATAAAAAATAAAAGAGCATCTTCATAATATCATCATATACTGGTAGAGCTACAGTGACGAAGCTCGCGGGCGTAGGCACCACCGCGTTACCTAATATACTTGCTGCTAAATGGTAGTGTTCAGCGCTATCGTATTCCGGTCAGGTGGTAATGTATGGCCCTGTAATTTCCGACACAGAGGCATAACACCTTAGGCCCAGGAGTGGTAACACATGTGCATTTTGACCTTGGTCTTTTAGTGGGTGTCTATAGGCTGCAGTCATCACTTAACATCAATGTGAACTGAATGCTTGTTTGCCAGTTCCATAACATAAAAAATGCAACAATAAATAGACACTGATGTAAAAATAAACCAGGTAAGTAGATTTCACAATAACCTTCTATAAAAAAACGTATTTTGACGCCTTATAACATCGTATATTCTTAATATAAGTATATTAAAACAAGTTAAAAACGATCTATAACAATAAAAAGGAAAACTTCTCATAAAGTACAGCAATGAAATATTTATTTCAGAAAATTACACAATAAAATTAAATGTTAACAAATAGCACGCGCTGTAAGGCCATCTAAGTTATACTTAGTGGCGGAGTTATTTCATTTTTTCAACATTTTTACTGAGAACTTTGTACGAAGACAATTCTCGCTACAGCCGCCCTGGGAGACATACATTTAAACTTGCCTGTCTTACCGCGCCTCTTTAGTGTTGAGGGGGAATGGTACTTTAAATATTTATAGTACTCCAATTTTTGTTAATTGTGAACATTTTTTTGGGTGCACTAATTTGCTTTGAGCCTACAAAGTGAATGGAATAATCTGTAATTATGTAATTTCAAACTTTTAAGTTATGAGAATTATAATTTAGGTCAAATTATGTCTACCACTTCGGAGATTAGAGGCGTGAAATTTCGCTTTTTTTTGGTCAAATTAATGATTAATGGTTAAATATATGTAAGTTTATAACTGCAGCCTATACCTAGACTTCAACACAAAAACCAGAGGTCTCAATGCAGATGCGTTGCCACCCCTGAGACCTAAGGTATTATGTCTGCGTAATAGTTTTTACGGGACCATAGATTACTATATAACCGGAACACTATGGTGCTGAAAATTACCATAGCTAAGGTAATGCGATGGTGTCTACGCCCTCGAGGTTCTGCACTGCATCTCTACCATTAATAAACATAGATGCACTGTAATCTGCATCACAAATACAGCCTTACTTTATTAAACATATGCGTAATCATAACGTTATATCATTGCCATTCCTCAAAATAATACAAATGTAACAACGTAGCAATCTCTAAACTAAACCCATACGAAATCCATTTAATTAATCCACAAAAAAGTTCTCACAAAAAAAATATCCCTCGTGCGTACTTTATTCACACGAATAAAACAGCTAGGAACATATGCGCGGAACAGGGCATCACATATATAAATACGTAATACACTGTAGCGTCCTTATTCTGGAAACAGCAGAAACTTCCTTACACCACGTGTATACTTGCATCCTTGTCTGACATTCGCGAATACGTGAAAACAGCCAGCGAATCCCTATAAACGTTGAGATAGAGATAGCTAGAATAAGAATGTGAACCCCCCAGATATATTTTATGGAGAGGGCTCTTTTTGCAATAGCTAGCAGAAGGTGCGGCCCAACCCTTCATATTTACGATTAAGTCGTGATCAGAAACATAACTTACTGGTGTTTTTTTGCCGATAGGCGTCTGATACACGGTTGGATTATTTGATATTAAACGGATGATGGTTTATAAAGTATTTTGAGCATATCACGCGATTCTGACAAGCACCCGACTGACAGATCATTTTCCTATGCCCATTGTAATGGGTTGAACATGATTACGTGCGCCTTAAAGCGTGGGCCCACCTCAGCGCACGGAGAGTCTGCGCACGTGTATTAAGCTTCACTTTATATGAAATTGTATGAGGTAGTGTCCACTGCAACCCACGAAGATACTACATATGAATTGACGTCATTGACACATGCATGGATAGCGTGAATAGGCAGCTACATAGCTCAACGCTATTAACGTAGACCCACGTTTCTACTAGGAGTACACGAATATGGCCCACGACTATGTACAGCTCGCTTATTTATCATTGGATTGCAGTGGGACGTGCGTAACCTCCGTGCGCCGTGCGCTTTACATTATTCGTGGGCTTCATATACTCCAGTGGAAACATTGACCCACGTTGTCAAACAAATTAATACACGCAGCTAAAATGCGCCGCGTGTCCGTGCACAGCATGCGTCTCGGTTAGCCCGCGCCTTTAATATTTTGCCAATCCTGTATTTTGTTAACGTTGCTGAAATTTGAGGTAGCGTTCAGTCAAGATCTGTTGATACAATAGTGTATTTTATTTGGAGAAATAAACTAAATAAAATCAATGTGTATTCGAAAACGATAGTGTTGAACATTATCAGTTGATGGTAGACAATTTTGGGAAATCGGTGGTGTCTACATCCTCAAACTCCACACTCCGTCCATAGAACTGTACAGTGGTAAAGTTATTTTTTGATACAGTGGTACAGTAAAAGCAAAACCAATTAACTACTAATGTGGTGTTACCGAGAAAATTCGTTGCAAACATCATTCCAATGCTGTAATAGCAAAAACACATAAAATTCGCAATGCAACTGCAAAAGGAAGACCAATAAGGCATATTTTTCGCGAAATTAATTTACAGTTACAAATTAAGAAGCATAAAAGCGGACGAAGCGAGTTCAGGTAAGAGGTTATGTAAACATGGTAACGAAGTGTCTGCGCGATGTAGGAAATTTGGATGCGGTAAAAAAAATTCATAGTTAGTGCTTATTTCATTTAAGTTTTTATAAGTGCAAAGAAACATGGAGTTCACATAGATTATACTCGTATATAATGTGAATATACATATAATAGTATGATGTCTATGGACATCATGATTCCTGATGCTCCACTTAACCCGAATACGACAGTACCATTTGGAGTGGGATTGATTAAGTTATGTGATGGTATTTACGCCGTAGAGTTGAGTTTTGACGTTATTTACGAAGACATACATTACCATCTCATTCATAATCATAATATATTTCAAGCAATAGATCTTACGTAAAGAAGGAAAACAACTCACCAACAGAAGCATGTGGTGAAAAGCATAATAAAATCAAGACATAAAAATATGAAAACATCACTATTCTGGAGCTAAATACTTGATGATAATATACCGTGATTACTTAATAATAATAATTGTTCTATGCAATAATAAGAATATGACGTTTCACTGCCTCCATCGTTAGACTTATTAACAAAAATTGAACTATAAACAGGGTTAATTGAAATTAACGCACCACCTTTTGCAAACATCCTCTCTGCGAGTACAACAATCCCAAAAAAAAAATTGTTCTACGACTTTTTAAAATAAAAGTTTTTAAAATTGAATTTTTCCCATACAAATTTTTTTTTTCCCTCTAAACTGGCATTTACTCTGGGCCACAGACCAATCAGCCTTCCTTCTTCTAACTCTGAGCGTAGGTATGCCACGTACCTTGCAAAATATGGCTAGTTAAAGGGGGGCGGGGGGTTGCGGGACGACGCAGCGGAGGCGATGCTCGTTTAAACTTTTGAAATCATTTTTTGGTTCTTCTTTTTTGTGTTTTTTTTTCATGTAATGGAAGTGAACAAGAACGCAGTTTACATTGATGTTAAGTGGTGACTACAGCCTATAGACACCTACACAAAGACCAAGGTCAAAATGCAGATGCGTTACCACTCCTGAGGCCTAAGGTGTTATGCCTCTGTGCCGGAAATTACAGGGCCGTACATTACCACCTGACCGGAACACGATAGTACTGAACACTATCATTTAGCGGCAAGTATATTAGGTAATGCAGCGGCGCCCGCGAGCTCCGTCACTGAAGCCAGTAAAATTTAATAAAATAAAATATATATTATTTAAATTTATTAATTAATTATTAAATAAAATTATATAGCAAGATTTGGAAACAAATGTTGCAGAATTGATGTAGAGAGGTTGCCTTCAAGAAATGATGCGCAATTTTAAATTAACCCTGTATAAATTACCATATCCACGACATGAGCTACATTCGCTCGGTGAGTGACATCGTGTCGCGCCCTGATTACTGCGCCGCCTCCTGCCGAACAGTTGGCTCTGTGCTTTATGCAGTTTGCTGGAAAAATATCTAGCTCGGATTCGCGACGTCATTACGAAATGCACATCAGTAACTGGAATAAATAAATTATTTTTACTGGCTATATTTATATATAAGCAGTGACGTAAAGTTAGAAGTTAAATCTTTTACAAATGAACCATTCTTCTTACAGAATCAGAATCAGAAACTCATTTATTCATTTAGGGTGACAGGCACCTCTTATGACAAAAACAAACAAAATAAATTAAAGTGAATAACAATTGATATACATGTCAAACAAGATAAAAAATGTATGTATAGTGAAGAATATCACTAAGATAAAACTAAATATAATAAACTAATGTAAAAAGTATATCAGTAGAATGTCTCATTTCCCCTTTACAAACTGATAACACTACTAACTAACTAAGAAAGATATCGATGGCGTTAAATATCTCAATATTTTAATTATCTTATTAATCATATTGATGCATAAACATCTGAGAAAATGAAATGTTATATCAGAAAATATGTAATAATACTATGTATCGAATGGACACTTCGACGTCCCGCCCGATTTCCCCGCCTCACCCAACCTCCTCCCTTCCTATAAGCGACGTTTGGTATTCTCTACGTGGTACGCACACAGGTGCACGTGTAAATACACGTCACTGATTGATATCTCTGTAAAAGAGACCAAATTAAGCGTTTGTATGGAATTTTGGCGCAGTGTCCACGGTGTGGTTATGTTAAACATAATGCAGCACTAGTCAAGTAAAAAGCTGAGCATACCAGAAGTATTTTTCTAAGCAAATATAAAACAAGAAAACCATTGCATGGTTTTTAGGAAAAACCAACCAGTTCTCAAATCCAGCTATAAAACGACTTACCAAGACTTAACCCTGCAAAAATACACAAACTCCCCCTTGATTAGGCAATACGGTAGGGTTAACTGTCCCATATCTTACGGAATATAACCGCGCTGTGAATGTTTAATCCGACCCGGTCAAAAGTTTTGGCGCCGCAACTCTATGTAATCTAGAGAGATTTAAAACCTCTTGGGTATTGCAGAATAATATATGTTCGTTTGTATTCTTTAGCGTACAGCTGGTAACGTTCTTTATCATTTTGTATATGGAAATAGTGAATGTTACATTTGCCAAGAGGTGGCACAAAATTACTTTTTTTTTTAAAGGTAGAGCTCCAGTGACGGAGCCCGCAGGCGTAGGCACCACTGCATTACCTAATATACTTGACGGTAAATGGTAGTGTTCAGCACTATCGTGTTCCGGTCAGGTGGTAATTTCCGACACAGAGGCATAATACCTTAGGCCTCAGGAGTGGTAACGCATCTGCATTTTGACCTTGGTCTTTGTGTAAGTGTCTATAGGCTGCAGTCATCACTTAAAATCAATGTGAACTGCATGCTTGTTTGCCACATCCATAACATAAAAAATGCATATATTAACTTACTGATAATTTGACGACCTAGTTGGTCCAGTGATGTCTGACGACCGATTGAACCGACGCTCACGGGTTCGATTTCCGAGCTGGGGCAAATATTTGTATGGCCAACAGATAGAGTGGGGTATTTTATTTTTATAAATCTGTCTTTTGTAGCATTCCTAATTAGATGTCAATCAGGATTGCTAATACAACAAATTATTCCATTTAGTCCATATAGCGTCTATTACACTATAAATTAACGGTGGAATAGATTAAAGCTACCTATCGATCAAAGAGAATATAATCACTACGTGTAAAGGATAGGACTCCATACAAATGTCTAATGTTGGCTTAGAACAATACCAACCTGACAGATTAACGTAATTCATAGTATTAACAGTTAATGGCGTTATCTCTGTCAAGTTGGTATTATTCTCAGCCAATCGATACATACTATTTTGATAAAAAAAGAAAAAAAAACATTTATTTGGACAGCAAGAGACATGACGATACAAATTTCCAGACGATTAAGTACAACGGGTTGGCCACTAACCCTTATCTCCACCAACCCGCATTGGAGCAGCGTAGTGGAGTAAGCTCCAGGCCTCCTTCCATAAAGGGGAGAAACTCGTGCCCAGCAGTGGGACGTATCTAGGGTCGCCATTATTAATTCGGTGATGCTTACGCTTTTCGAACAACGAAAAGTGTCGCGTTAACGGAACTAAAAAGAGTCATAGCAGTAGGATTTGGGAGTAATGACACCAATGAGCTATTTCATCATATTGTACGGGTTGTTGGTGTAGCGTAAACCAGATACCGAAGGACGTGTCATTGAAACTATACCAGTTGTTTTCGCAAGTTTATATGTGAGCCTCCAGTATAAAAGTGTGTTCACTCTTCAGACACTTTTCAAGATATTTGAAAAGTTTTGAAAGATTAATATAAGCCAGCAGGTGAATATGTAAATAGTGATACATACAAATGTATTCATAAATATTCCGTGAAATAGATTGTTTAATTACGTATGTATGTATCTTCCCCCCAGGTCCCTAACGGGGTAGGCTGAGAGTGTGGAGCGCCAGATATTCCGGTCCTGACACACTTCCCGTGCGTCATCTACCTTCATCATTCTCTTCATATACGCACGCCGATTCATAATACTTTTGGCCCCATCATCAGACACAACTTGACCTATTTGGTCATGGTAGGTCAGTCTTGGTCTTCCTGAGCCTCTACAATCATCCACATTCGCATTGTATTATTAAAATTAATTTCAAGTCAGAGAATTAAAAACGTTTCAAATTAATTCCCCCCCCCCGGTAAAAAGTATATCGTATCTAGTAAGGTTTCACTTTTTTTAGGTTTTAGTGGCCTTTACAAATATTTTAAATATAAATTTACTAAAATTGTATTTGAATCCAGTCGACAATTACGCAGTTATCTCACCGTGAGTAAATGAAACTCGGCATTCCATCATTTTCGCGTGGCGAACTTTTCGCTAGTTTTTGTGCAAAGTTCTGATTTACGAGCGACCCGAGCAGCACCCCTCTAATAAAGGAATTTTGCTTGAATTTTTTCTCAACTTGATGACACTTAGTTGCCACAAATTTATAGGTGGCGTGCTTTGAGTCGTTTTGAACACCTTTGTAAATTTCTGTAGAGAAGACTTCTCGTGGATAAAAAATACTTTGTCCATTACTGCTCAATGTCATATCATGCGGTACACAAACTAAATACCGTTCGATGGACAGAAAAACACAACGTTACCTAGAATGTTAAAATATAAAACAGACGTTCCACATATGGTGATGGGAAGCATTGCGAAAGAAATTTTGAAAAATCTCAGAGTAGAAGAAGGCATAGCTAAGAAAAGATGCTCAAAAAATATATATAGTACAGTTAAAGCTAAGGTTATTCTTAAAAATATATTATCAAGAAAACTTTGTATTGTTTATGTTAGGGAAGCTATGATACATCTCGTCCAATTCATCGTAGTGTCTCACGACGAAGGTATTTGATCAACGTGTGTTGTCAGTGATGATATGAGGAAATGAAACGTGGTTGCTCACTATGCCTCTTAAAAAGACTCAAAGTTACGTAGAGAGCAATAGAGAGAGCCATGATGAGAAAACATAAGATTCAAAGAAGCCCACGAAACAGTGGAACTCGGTGGGCAGGGCACATATCTAGAAAAATGTATGGCCGTGTGCAGATTAGTTAAAGGGTGGTGCCCAGAAGATAAAACGTAGATAGGCCCTTCACGAGGTGGATCGACGATCTGGTTAATATTGTGGGCAATCGCTTGTTGATGGCGACCCACGCTGTTCACTATCGTATTCCGGTTAGATGGTAATGTATGGCTCCGTAATAATTATTATAAATCATCTTGGGCCTTTGAGGCACGCATCTGCTTATTGATCTCCCGTTTTTGTGTATTTTAGAGACTGCAGTCGAGATTTATCATTCATGTGTACAGCATGCTTATTTGTCACTATTATGTCATGAAAAATGTGTGGTAGACGTGTTGACTGAGACTTTCGAAGAAAATTTATTTAATTTTGATTCCTACTTTTTTTTTATAGAAATCTAAGTTATATATTCATTTAGCAATTACGTCGCGATCTCACCGTAACTGAAAACTCGGCATTCCATCATTTTCGAGTGGCGAACTTTTTGTTAGTTTTTATACGAAGTTTTGATTTACGAGCGACCCGAGTCCAACCGTCCCTCTTTAATAAAGGAGTTTTGCTTGATTTTTTTTCAGGAGTTGATGACACTTAAGACGTAGAATTTATAGTCTAAGCGTTGAGTTAAGTTCTGTTTAAAAACACCTGCCCGGAGGCTTATTATGTTACTTAATATTACGTCTCATGCGGTACATTCATTTTTTGCCGTAATTTAATAGTTACCAATATTTAGGTATGCTTTATTCAGTTTCTTAATCCCTAGGCTGACGGTATTACTGTTTTTTATGTCATGAAGTAGCAAACAAGGATACAGTTAACATTGATGGTAAGAACCTGATTGTAATATACATACGTTGCGACTCCTCAGATTTATGCTCTTGTGACCCTGTGTTTAAAATTTCAAAGTCATAAAGCATATACAAGACAAAAAAATTCTAAGCACTGTTTCTTAAAAAAAAATTAAAAAAAAAGAAGAGGTGGGTACACACTGTAAAATTGTGTTTGTGTAAGCACGTATGACTTATTCCCTTCTTGCACACGGAAATAATTCGGATCAGCGAGAAGCGGTATTTTGTTAGACCTACTTAACAGCCACCTTGATACTACAACAGCAGGCTCTTGTGAATTTGGATTTTGAAACACGTACGTCATTTCACAAGATTTTATATGGAACCGAATCTGTATCGAGGCTTAATGAAAGCGCTGTTAACAAACTCCAGAGGTACTTCTATGAAAATATCATTCTTCGACATGGAGATCGGACCAAAGATGTAAAGCTTAACAGCAAGCTATTAGAAAACAAATATTTTCAAAACTCCATACCACCATAATGCTTGCTTGCATATAAAAAAAAAGAGACGGCTGACTGTTAACATGGCGTATTTTACCCGTGTTATAGACATTCGCGTTTTATTCCTCCGCCGCAGAGGCTGGGCTCTGAATATTTTACAACGGTTACGTGCTCTACAATGTCTGCCGACTGCCGGAATTTACAGCGGCTTACCGAACGACGTAGGGAATAGTTTTATGTGGATTTCAATGTACCGACCGTACGGATATTGTCCCAAGTATATGGCCCCCGGAGTTAATAATGCTGGATTGGTGTTACACGATCCTATTAGTTATATTTTGTACGGTGTAAGAGTGTATTTTATAAGGATAAAGAAAGTTATTGATTTGTTATGAATCGGTTGTGTTAATGTTCTGTTGCGACTTTCTTATTAAAAAAAATTGAAAATGATTCCTGAAAATGTTTTTAATGATCTATATATGTATGCCTACATCTGTATTATGAAAGTAAATTGATATGGATTGAGAAGGAAAATTGAAAAGGAAAAAATACTTATTCCAAAATTAAGGTTGTTCAAATTTTAATTTTAATATGGGTGGGAAGTTGTAAAAATATGAAACGTCTGATATAAATCATTGGGTAAGAACGACTGGGACTGTAAGCGCCCCCGACACAGTCAGTATATCGAAGAATGTGGCGGAACACAGAAGAAGTATTTAAGAAACGATAATATGTAATATTTTCTATTTTATAACACATTAATCAAGCCCTGATTTAATTCTGATCCTTTACTGTACAAAAGTTTTGGTTTCTTTGAAATATACAAAGAGTTTTGTTGTCTATATTAGCTTCATAAGTACCTCAGCTAGCACTACCCGTGCTGGTCCATAAACAAATAATAAAAAAGGCCGGCTTTTAAAGTGGAATGTGTTATCCGTCTTTTACACATTCGCGTTTTATTCCTCCGCCTCAGAGGCTGGGCTCTGAATATTTTACAACGGTTACGTGCTTCACCAAACAACGTTAAAATAGTTTTATGTGGATTCCGATATACTGACCGTACAAATATTGCCCCAAGGATGACCCCCGCAATGACCATTGCTACATTGGTGTTAGGTACATGATTCCGTTAAACTGGTTATATATTGGTGAGAATTAGAGGATGTTAGGGTATCATCGGGTGGAAAGTTTTATACTAGAGAAGAATTAGTCAAAACGACAAGAAATCATACCAATATTATAATACTAAAAAATGCATTTATTCGGCACACGCGTAACTAGCAGCGCTAGTTGTTTTTTTTCAGAAGTAGTCATTTACTTGTACATTTATTGAAAAAAAAAAGGTTATCCCCCTTATTCATAAACGTACATTAGATACGTCTTAGCTATAGAATGCTTTGTTGTTGTCAGTTGCATTGTCAAATGTGCAGGATAGAAAAAGACAAAGGAGAGATTAGCAACACTTTAGCTAAAATATGTTTATGAATAAGGGGGTAAGTCTTTAAACACTTATGTATAAATAATAGAAATAAGAAAGACGGTTAGCTGTTAACGTGGAATATGTTATCCGACTTTTAGATATTCACGGTTTATTCCTCCGCCGCAGAGGCTGGGCTCTGAATATTTTACAACGGTTACGTGGCCCACAATGTCTGCCGACTGCCGGAATTTACAGCGGCTTACCGAACGACGTAGGGAATAGTTTTATGTGGATTTTGATGTACCGACTGTATAGGTATTGCTTCAAGTAGGTATATGGACTCCGGAATGATTAATGCCGGATTGGTTACACGACCCTATTACATATAGGTATACGAATATTATAAAGAGCAAACATTTGTGTTTTTGTATGTATGTTTATAACGTTCTCACACAAAATCGACTGACCCGTTTTCGAAAAATTATTTCGCCATTAAAGAGTTGCATTTTTAGGGTGACATAAGATGTATTATAATAATTGCACCCGTGTGAAGCCGGGACAAGCCAGTAGTTGATTATAAATTGGAAAATGTTGGATGGTTTCATAAGGCAACAAAAGTTCTAGATTTGGTAAGAATTGGTTGAGTCAATGTTCCGTAGCGTATATCGATATGTTGACATCTTTATGGGAGCCAAGAAATGATATTCAATAAATCGATATGAATGGAGCAGAAATCTAAAAGTAAAGAAGAGGCATATAAATATTGAATCCTTTTTCTGAAAGCTCCAAGAGAATTTATGCCAATGTTCTGAATATAGTATAATCGAGGAATTCCTTATCAGTACGATTATATTGTTTGTCTTAGAATCATGTTGCTTAGAAGAAGCTTTTTGGAAACAGGGAATTTAGTTTAAATTTTAATTTACTGGTGGTAGAGCTCCAGTGATGGAACTCGCACCACCGCATTACCTAATATACTTGCCGCTAAATGGTAGTGTTCAGCACTATCGTGTTCCGGTCAGGTGGTAATGTACGGCTCTGTAATTTCCGGCACAGAGGCATAACACCTTAGGCCTCAGGAGTTTTTTTTTTTTTTTTTTTTTTGAATTGAAGTTCTTTCCTAATACAATTTTTATTCTATACATAGAACTCTCCAAACTTAATAACAGTTTGATGGCGAGATGCGCTCTTTTTGTTACTTACCTAACTCATTACTGTCTCTTAATTACAAGATAAAGTTCTTATTCTTATTTTATCTCCACACTCTCTGTCCAACCGGTGTAAAGATACAAACATACAAACATACATTCTAATTATTCAGTATCAGTATAAATACCGTACCGTCGTGGTAACGCATCTGCATTTTGACCTTGTCTTTGTGTGGGTGTCTATAGCTATATAGCTGCAGTCACCACTTAACATCAATGTAAACTGCATGCTTGGTTAGCACTTCAATTACATTAAAAAAAATCAGTTGTAAAATTGTTCATTATTTTTTAATGAATGTAAAGATTTGCTCCATTTAAAAATAAAAAGTTATCTATATTTGTAGGATATACAGAGATTACCCCAAGTGTATGACCTCGGCACAACTAATGGATTGGTAGTCACGATCTCAAACAATATTGGCAGTTAAATAACATATCCTTGAAAGTTTGTAGAATATTCCAAAATTAGGCTTTAGGCTGCCACTTTTTAATATATATTTTTTTATATATTATAATAAAAGTGATAAAATACTCCACACTCCACTTTCTAAAATGCTTTTTTAGACAATCTGTTTCAAGGTACTGGTAAATAATTACATATCGATGTATTATAATATACACAGAACATTGGCAAAGCGTCTCTTAGAATCCACAAGTCCTATAAATATGCATCCATTCTATAAGATTGACTAAAGTCCTACTCCATCTATTTTCATTCATTAAGAAAAAATCGATAAATCTACAACTTAGAAACATAATATAAAAATCGCAACACAACTCTTCCAATGTAATAGGGATTGTAACACCGGCTCGACATAAGTCATTCTATGAACCATATACTTGAGACAATATCTGTACGGTGGGTACATTGAAATCCACATAAAACTATTCCCTACGTCGTTCGGTAAGCCGCTGTAAATTCCGGCAGTCGGCAGACATTGTGGAGCACGTAACCGTTGTAAAATATTTAGAGCCCAGCCTCTGCGGCGGAGGAATAAAACGCGAATGTCTAAAACACGGATAACATATTCCATGTTAACAGTCAGTCGTCTTTCTTGTTTTTTTATGCGCAAACACGAGTGCTTGTAGTTTAAATACCTTAGTACGTCTAAATATCGATTTGCACCGATATTTCGACATCTTCATTGAAACCAAGTAACTATTTTTGGTTGTAGAGCTCCAGTGATGGAGCTCGCGGGCGTAGGCACACCCCATTACCTAATATACTTGCCGCTAAATGGTAGTGTTCAGCACAATCGTGTTCTGGTCAGGTGGTAATACTCGTATACGGCTCTGTAATTTCCAGCACAGAGGCATAACAGAGGAGAAAATTGATTTCAGGTGGGACTTGAACCAGTAACTGGGATATGTAGTTACTTCGTTAGCTCGAATCAGATTCACTTTAAAAAAGTTTCAAAGAGTAAAAGCCACAAACTCTGTAGACTTCACGCAATAAATTCACAGACGACATTAGTTTCTCCCCCATTACAGCGCTTAAAGCCTTCCCTGTAGTCTCTAGACGTTATTTTCACCCCGACAGCCATTTTTTCAAGTCAAAATTGCCTCCGCAATTCATGTTCCAAAAGTTTCCTCCTAGGTCAATTTCCGAGCCTTTTAACTTAGCTAACTGCGTACATACATTCCAATTTTGTTCTCGCTTCGCGTCGTAAATATGAGTCAACGAGGAACAAGGAATACGAGTGTAAAGATGAGAATATTTCGCGATGACCGTTCATGGTAACTGTCGACTTTTAGAAGACTATTACACTGTTTTATATTATTTCGCATTAACACATGCTTGTGAAAAATATTTTTAAAGAAAATGGTAAGAAAAATTTGACTTCAGGCGAGACTCGAACTCGGGCACTGGGAATCTAGTCCAGCCGCTCTTCCAATTGAGCTACTGAAGTCCTGCCCGATTTGTCAAATCTTTCCTTCACATTTATTGCATTGCCTTATGGTGGCAGTAGCGCCATCTATTGCCACTGTCAAAGTTTTTGATATGGAATATAGTGCATGTTACTTGTTGGTGATGTAACTTTTCAGAAACAATCGACTATATGCATCGGGAAGTGGTCGGGAATGACAAAGCTACTGCAGAATTATTATTTTTGCGTAGACCGATAAGTAAACTAACTAAAGCTAACTAAATAATACCTGAAATATTATGGCTGTCAATGGCCGAACACTACTAAATACATTAATGTATGTATCTTCACGCCAAGTACTTAACGTTATAGGCATAGAGTGAGAGCGCCAGATATCTCGGTCCTGACACACCTCCCGTGCTTTGTCTACAGATTAGTCTTCCTGGGCCTTTTCAACAATATACGTTGTGTATCTGTTTAGTCATTTCCTCATTCGACATTCTGTCTACACACTTAATTATAAGCAACCCTCAAATATAACCTGTCTCTGTCATTTGCACGTGTTATCTAGAGAAAATTACAAGACTGGCCCTTCACAATTCACAAAATATCTTACCTATAAACCTACCGAGTTTCTAGTATGTGGTCTTAATAGTTTGAGAGTGAAGGCTGTGACATGAGGACGGACGGACAGATGTGCAGAGATGTGACGAATCTTTAAGCTACTTTCTGGTTTTTACGTATTGATGGTGGCCAACAGTCATGCAGTTCACATAGATGCTGCCTATAGACATCTACACAAAACCTACATCTAAGAATACAAATGCTTTATCACCCCTGATACCTCATCTTTTATATTCCTATCAAAAACTTTTATTTTTGCGAAGATTGATCTTAACTAGTTACTAACAAAAATATTTATAGCAATATCCTAACCTAGCAAATAGCCAAAAATAATGATGAACATATACCAATTTAATTCACATTTACTAACAAAAATGTGTCATTCAAAATGTGCGGTATAAACTGAACATTCAGCTAGTTGATAAAGCGCTCTACATTACGTTGGCATTGTTAGCCGCGAAACAAAATTGCCTTCTTTAATACATGTCACGCACAAATTTACTGTGAACTCGCAAAAAATCCTACGCGGGCACTTATGAAGTTTCGTGGATGAAGTGTGTATGATGTGAAACATTGTGCATGTACATTTCTTGGGATTAATTCGCAACCGCTGGCGTAGGGACGTGACGAGCCCAACGCCCACTAGCAGAAGAAATTTCTTCTATTGGAAGATAATTCTTCCACTTTTTACTGGTGGTAGATGTGACGGAGCTCGCGGGCGTAGGCTCCACCGCATTACCTAATTTACCTGCCGCTAAATGGTAGTGTTCAGCACTATCGTGTACCGGGCAGGTGGTAATGTACGGCCCTGTAATTTCCGGTAAAGAGGCATAACACCTTAGGCCTCAGGAGTGGTAACGCATCTGCATTTTGACCTTGGTCTTCGTGTGGATGTCTATAGGCTGCAGTCATCACTTAACATCAATGTGAACTGCATGCTTGCTTGGCACTTCCATTACAAAAAAAAACTTGTGCAGTCAGTCAACCAAATAATAGTGTGGTCAAATAATTCCAATGGGGCGGTAGTAAGTGCGATAATGCAAGATGGGCAGCGTCCTGTGATTAAACAACCGCTACTATGATCATAGTCTGCATGTCAAGTGTGGCGATTACGGCATATCTTCCTTATAAGCCTCCCCGGCATTAGTTCAGCAGTGGACACGTCTTTTGGCTGAAATGATGACGATGATGTGATTGAAACTTCTTTATCTTTCTCAAGTATTTATCTCAAGTCCAAAACCGACAGTATTATTGTGTTTAGGTTTCAACACTGTTGGTGGTCCGTGTTGCTCTACACGGACCACCAACAGTAGCACTACTAAGCAAAGAATTATATCACTGATCGAAGCTAATAATGAACATTTTACAGACTACATGCCTAACTATTAATTGCCTTTTGGAAAAATTTTATTTGAAAATCATTTCTATCTTCATATCGAGTGAAATAAATTAAATCAGCATGTTTAAATGGTTTATTTCCGCATATGGCTTGACAGAAATAAAAGCCGGGCCCATACTCTGACTTTTAATAAACATGATTTAAGCGCTGCCCATATTTTGTTCCACTAAGTTGGTCACATTGAAGAAACGAGTCAAAATTAAAAGCTATAATTAGTACGTTTGCAGAACTGACTGTCAACAATATTGTCCATAGGCAACTTCCTTAACATTTTCATCAGTGTCAACTATGGAAATAAGTTTCCGGACTTTACAATCAAACATTCATGTTGCAGCAACCTAAAAGCATTACCAAAATAATGCATCCGATCAGCCTTCGCATCTCATATATGTTTTAAAGGATTTAAAACCACTACCACATTAAAGCATATTTTATTGCGGGCCATCAGTGCATAATGTTGTAAGCTTATTGGGCCAGACGCCATCTGCGTTGCGACAGAAGCGCGGCACATTTTACGAGCGGCCCGTGGCGCGAATTGCAACTAACTGCCGATACGGGTGGGTGCATACGGTACAGTATTTTTAACGGCCACGCCGGATTTTCGCGACATGTATTAGCGCTCTGTCTACATACCGTTGTTTTCCAATCTAGGATTCCGTTTGGTCACAGTAAACAGATTGTAAACAGTAATGTAACTACATACAAAGCGTTCAAAACGGCACACTCACACAAACATGCGCATCTACGAGGCCTCTAAGCGGTTGTCGCAGTGCTACAGTAGCGAGTGTCGCGTCGAGACGAGCGGTCACGTTGCGATTTGTTTTTATTTCCAAGAGTGTTTTAAAGATGCCGAGCGTATTGCGTGGTAAACGACTGTTTGAACTCTGCATCATCAAAACTGGAGCTATCGTTTTTTAAATTTCCTAATGATTTTGAAAGGCAAGAATGATGTAGTGTTATAATATCTAACATATTTATAAAAATCGCGTGTGACAGTGTTTGTAACAATACTTCTCCGCAGCGGCTAGACCGATCATTATGAAATTTTGTGTGTATGAGAATCGGTTGTAGTCTTTTTTTATATCCCTAAATGGTAAGGGTGATTCTCACCATTTTTTTTTTCGATTTTTGGGACATTTTATTTACCTCTAAGGCGATACGAAGTTCGTCGGGGTAGCTATTTATTATCCTGCTTACCCGAGTGGGTGAGGAGAAGAGAAACTCGCCCGGTTTCGACAACTCGTTGCAGTATTCTACAGATTGTACTGTCGTCAGAACTATAAAAATCACCCGAGTAATTAGCACTCAGTTTTGTTATTTTTAAGACAAAACAAAAAACAAAGATCTACAAGTTATATCAAAATTAAACTGTCTGCCGTACTTAAAACTATAGTAATAATAAGATCATGGTTGGATCATGGGTCAAATACAGAAGGCGGTACTCCTCGGCACGGCACGTATAGTGAGGAGGTTCCTGTCTCCGTGACCCTAACCACCGATAGCTTGGACCCTGTTCCCGCTGCCGGCAGCGCACTATTTTTTAATTTCTTATAGTACCTATATGTTTGTATTTGTATGAGTACTTATGTATGTAAAAAAATGTAAACCTGTGTCGTGGGTGCACACATACAACACATACACAAACACCCACACCCGAAACAAATATCTGTAGGCCATACAAATATTTTTTTATTTTTTATACAATTTGCGGTTTTTTTATTTAAAAACTGCAAATTGTATAAACCATTTCTGAAACACACAGACAAACATACATTTTTTCGGGATAAAAAGTACCCAGTGTTCTGCGCCGAAGGTTAAAGTATAATTATACCAAGTTTCACCGTAATCGTACCGATAGATTTTGTGTGATGCTTGAACAAACAGACAGACAGACAGACAGACAGACAAAAATTTTTCTAATCACATATTTGTGTTCGGTATCGTTCTAGTAACATCCCCTGGTATTTATTTTTTCAATACTTTCAATGTACAGAATTTACACTTCTACAGTTTTATTATAAGTATAGATATGTTTCAAAGACAAACAGTATTTATTGATCCAATACTATTACAGGGTAACCAATAAAAAAATAGTCAACATCCCAATTCGATTGAGTAAATGAAAAATAATAACACCATTATTTAAAAAATTTAGTGACACCCCTGTTGCTTCAATGGAGTGTAGGTAAATATTTTATAAAATGGGCTTAGTTTCCATACTGTTTGTATCTATTTACTGTGGTTTAGTGGTGTACATGTTTCTAAAGGCGTGTTCACACCGCATACTGTTGTGTTATCGCCGCGGTGGTATTTTATTGTTCTGTATGGATTTTAATGTCTGAATTAAATAAATAAATTAATGAAATTAAAATTAGACTGGTATGATGTATGTGTGTATGTATATTTGTGTCTTTATGAATGACTTAACAGATATACAATGCGGATGTGGATGGTTGCAGAGGCCCATGAAGACCAAGACTGACCTGCTTGACCAAATAGGTCAAGTTCTGTCTGATGGTGGGGTCAAAAGTCTTAGGAATCGGCATGCATGTATGAAGAGAAAGATGAAGGTAGACGAGGCACGATAGGTATGTCAGGACCGGGATATCTGGCGCTCTACACTCTCTGCCTACCCCGTTAGGGACCTGGCGTGAAGACTGACATGATGATACATCAAGATACAATTACCGCCAAAAACCGAATGCCCAAGTATAAGAAGGGCTGCTTTGCAAATATACCGATAAAAGATAACTGAATTGACCAATTTTTTTATGTTTATTAAAAGGAAATTTTCGCGTGATCAGAGGCCAAAAATAGTCCAGCGCCTATTTTTAGGACAAAGAATTAGTATTGCTTCTTAACGCGACAATGCTGCCAGCCTTCTGGGGACATTACCACATTAAGACAGGGATGTGGAATTCACAGAATTCACAGATGGATTCACAGCGAACCTTTAGTTTTATAATTAATAGGATTAGGAATAGTATTTAGTTTAATTTAATTATTTTTAAGAATCTGGTTTTAATAATGTAACTGTACCAAGTGTTTTTGAGAAACAAAAAATAGCGAATTTGAAGAGGCGGAACCGATATCTCTCGAAGGAACTCGAGAGTCACACCATACACAAAAGCACACCGCGGACACTCCGCTAAAATTCCATACAATCGCTTAATTTGCTCTCTATCTCACATACATCAATCAGTGATGTGTATTTACACGTGCACCTGTGTGCATAGCACGTAGAGAATACCAAACTTCGCGCATAAGAGGGGAGGAGGTTGGGTGAGGCGGGGAAATCGGGCGGGACGTCGAAGTGTCCATTCTATACGTAGTATTATTACATATTCTCTGGCCAGGGATTAATGCATGCATTCAATCGTATAATATACCCTTGAATATACAAACACCCACTTTGGTGGTGAGCCATTGACATTGAGATTTGCGGTCACATTACCAAATGCCTAAGGTAGCGTTTGATTGATGTCTGTGTAATAGAGACAAAATTAAGCGTTTGTATGGCATTTTGGAGGAGTGTTCGCGGTGTGCCCTGGCATCCCCATCGGAGATTACAGACGTGCAGTTGTTATTGGCATCTTAAAAACGCAGCATGTTTATCCTACCGTATGTTGGAAACCCACTAGCCATAACCACGCACAATGTGGCGGTACAACTCGCGTTCTGAGCTATTTGGAAGCTATTTACAATCATTTCACGTCTAACCTATAGACAGTTACAAAAATGTTACTATTTGTCGGTATTTTATTAATGGCGCAAAGACTCTTTTTAGGATTCGAACTTCTCTCCGTAATGGTTTTAAGAGTGGAACATTAGGAATATTCTGCTGATCGCGAATTTATATCAGTGAGCTTTAATTTTGAAATGAGAGTCCTTTTTTTTTGTAACATGGTGTTTAATAGAGAGAATAGTATAGACATTATTATGCGCAGAAAACTTGAGTTAGTTACAAGTCGCTGCAGAGAAGGGATAGGTGAGGGGTAAAATGTAGCAGTTGTTCGCTCTCTGATGAAAGCGAACTACTGCTTTATGAATTTGAATTTATGAAATTCGCCGTCTTACTCTTGTGTGTCATCGCCGCGAGCTTAGAACCTAAGAAACTTTCGCGAAGTGTACGCAAGCAACTTCACTTTTACTGGTGGCAGAGCTCCAGAGTGATGGAGCTTACGGGCGTAGACATCACCGCATTACTTAATATACTTCCCGCTAAATGGTAGACTATCGTGTTCCGGTCAGGTGGTAATATACGGCCCTGTAATTTCCGGTACAGAGGCATAACACCTTAGGCCTCAGGAGTAGTAACGCATCTGCATTTTGACCTTGGTCTTTGTGTGGGTGTCTATAGGCTGCAGTCATCACATCAGTTTCTCAGAGCGTAGGAGATAGAAATAGAAATAGAAATAGTTTATTTTTTGACACACACACACACACACTAAATAAACAAATGATAATAATAATAAAGAAAAAAAAAACAATAATAAAAACAGAAACAACTTAACACAACTACCGGCATGATGTATGTGTGAGACCAAAAAAATGGTACCTATCTCAGCTGATTGCTGTAGTAGGCACTACAGCGCTGGTGTTCTGATAGGACCACCGTAAGTGGCTTTGCGAATTACAAGCCGCCCAACTACATAAAACTTCCATGCATACTACTGTTATATTTATATACAAAATTACGTAATATTACATAAATATAGATAAATAAATAAATAATTAGAACAAATAAATAAAATACATGATAAAATTACACACTCTCTGCCTACCCCGTTAGGGACCTGGCGCGAAGATACATATATACATACAATAGTGCAGAATACAGATAGTGCAGAATACAAGCGTAAATAGTTTGTCTGAGCGCTGCCCGTCAATTAAGATCTGTATAAATTGCTCAGACAGAAAGCTGGCCCAGTTGCATAGCCTCTTGGAGAGGCTTTAGCAATATTCAGACATAACATGTTCGTTTTCTTTAGACTGTGATTCAGGGTTACAGCCTATGCTGCCCAACTCTTGTTCATGGCGTGAGATATACTAGAAAATTACCAGCAGATATAGCATGATGAAAGCCATATTGATCAGCTGATGCCCCTCTAGAAACAGCCGCAGTAGTTGTGTGTTAATCACACGCTCCATGCCATTACAGGGACGTCATTTCTATGGCCTTCTAGTTGGCCGGCTCACTCCGATCCCCTTTATTAGTTCTTGAATGCACGAGGGCTGCTGTCCACGCAGACGGTACCTTCCATTTACCTCTGTCTAGCTTAGTGATTCCCAAAGTGATCTATATCGACCCCTGGGGGTCTATGACAAGGTAAAAGGGGTCTGGGTCAGCAAAAAAAAAATTGGGGGTCCATGAAATGTGAATGGGGGATAACTGAACTGATAGTACCAATTTACTTACATCATACCAGTGATTCCCTAAGTGGTCCATGTGAGACTCGATGGGGGTCTACATAGGCGTGAATAAAAATTGGAAATATGGGAATGTGATATAAATGTAGCAAGGACGGGGGTCCACAGAAAGCAGAAAAAATTGTAAAGGGCCTACAAGAAAAAATAGCTTGGGAACCTCTGGTCTAGCTTTTCAGAAAAATTGTCTAAAATTTAATTGACTTTTTACCATCGAATATGGAGTAATATGTCTTTATGGAAGCGTCAATGCAATTTAATGTGCTGATCAATAAATTCTCCAAAACAAAGCCATAATATCAACTTTTAATTTTGATGGCACACTACGCGGAAAAAGTCCACGACTTTAAAGTATTCATAAATCTAACCTCAAAATCCGGGAATCCTGTACAGTTAACTAATTAACGACTGTCCCCACAAAGGCGACGAATACGGGTCGTCCCTTTGTCCGGCTATCACATGCGTGTCTGGTGTAATCACCCTCGCTTGATTACCTGTGCTGACGACGGTTACACGTGCTATTGCGGAAATAATAATAATGTGGTTGAATACACATTCAAAGTGACATAAATGCATAAAACAGTGGCAAGTGCATATCGGCGCAAAATGTTGGTTTCCGTTTGTCAGCAAAATTTTATTACTTTGACGGGGATGGAGAATACAAACATACTGACCTGACTAAACCGATGATTATAGAAAATCCTTAGCAAAGTATTTAAAGTCATTGATGACACTTGTCAGTTAAATTAGAATTTGGAAATGAGAAAATAAAGGAAGGCGGTCTGGGCCGGTTCCTTGATATAATTCGGTAACTCGATATAGCAATCTAGACTCAAGTTGTACATTATGTAATAGTTGTAAATGAGATATAGTAACGATTCGCGTGGTACTGAATTGATTGGCAGAAGAGATTTACATTGTGCAATGAGCATTGGTATTCCGGTAACTGTATCCCCGGTCGTAAGAGTTTCTTGCCCGTTCTTCTCTGCCGGCGTAATCGAATGGGCGGATCTTTGGCAATAAACGACTATTGCTTGATCTTCTGCCAAACCTTGTGCTTTATTTCATCACCCGCTCGAGTTCCCACGCTACAGACGCCCACAAACACGGATAACATATCAGCTTGGAAAGACACGCAGACAACACTACCTAGATGTCATGACTGGAGAGGCCTCCTGCCGACAAGTTCATAGACTATTCATCATCACAATCTCAGCCGTAAGATATCCACTGCTGGACCAAAGCCTCCCGCCAAGGGGAATATGCCATAATCGCCACACTTGACATGCGGATTGGCGATCGCAGTGGCGGTTTTATCGCCGAAAATTTAATGAGAAAATTCTTCCGCTAGTGGGCGGTGGGGTCGCCACAACCCGACACCGCCTACACCGACTACTTACTTACGAGTAATAGTAGACCTCTACGTAGTTATTTATAAAGCCTATTTAGCTGCGATAGTTTTTTCTTTTCAAGAATCATGGCAAGTTTCATACTTCGATTTGAAGAGAAAAAAATCAGATAATGAGAAAAGCAAAGAGTATACAGACACTACGTGTGAAAAGAATTTATTGTCATGTTTTTTGGAGGCCTGAATGATTAATTAAAAAATTTCTCACAGCTTAAAGATCCGAAACTAGATTTGTTATGAGGAATAAGATAAAATGTAGAAAATGTATTGACAAATCCAAGAAGAGTAACTAAGCGAAAAGCCGTGAACAAAATCGAGCACAGATCATTATTTCCAATTTGGCGGTACAGTGGGTTGCATATTAAAGTTTAAATTGAACGTACACTACGGTTCGGTGTAAGTCTGCATTAGGAGTCTCTGGGGAAGATGGGAGTAAAGATGCGTATTGTGACGGGACGAGCGATTTTAGCTGTTATGCATCGAGTGGGTAGTTGTACTACTTGTCAACAACAACAAAGTAAATCAATAAATTACAGCAAAATTATGATTGAACTAAATTGAGCACAGATCATTAATTCCAATTTCACTTCCAAATATAATAAGTTGCTTAATACACTACGGTAGCGCGGGAGCGATTTTGTCAACAAAAAATAAGCTAAAGAAAAAACCGGAGTCCCACCGAAAAAACCAAAGTCTTACCGAAGTCCAGTGGTAGCTTAGTGGTAAAACGGCTGGATTAACTGGTTATCCTGAGGTCGCAGATTCGATTCCTGCCCGATGTAAAATTTCTGATGTTTAAATTCTAAAGTTCACGCGCATGTGTAAAAAAAATAAATAGTACAAAATATAAGTTTTTTGTAATTTATGAATGTTTCAGTATTTGGATTTAAAATTATCATTACTCTGCAAAATTAGAGGTGGTATATCCATTCCGCTTTTTTTATGAAAAAATGCAGTACACTCTTAAATGGAGATACTGTGTCACTACTTGGTTTGCATTGTATATTGTATATTAAACTTTGTTAGGAGGTTTCACGAGGGAACTTTTATTTCCCTTTCGTTAATTACGTTACGTATTATTTTCAATAGCGCAAATGTAAATATCAATTTTACATTCAATACCAAATCCGCTCCGCTCGTCACAGTGCTAAGTTCACGTTCGCGAGGGTGGAGAACAAAGTATCGCTGCAGTTCCTGCATAATTCACTTTATTGCTGCCCTCTTGGTGCGAGATGCTGTCATAACTACACTGCCGGCACCACTGTTGGTGATTGGTTTAGGTGTTTTTTGTGAGCGGAGTAACTAAAGACTTCGCAGTGCCTAGAGCAAGTTCTGCAAAATAATTTGAATTATTTTATTGCGTTAATGGGCATATTAACAGACGCGTCATCGTCTTTAATTTAATTTATCATTTGTTACTTCTCACTTCTTATTTGTGAAAATATTTGAATCAACTAATCGAATGGGGGAGCGTCGGGATGTTTTAACAACAACCATTTAGTTGATAGACAGGGGGGGAGGGGCACTTGACTCTAACAAAAATTTGCATAGTCATAAGTCTCGAAACTAAATCGAAAAAGTATATTTAACATTTTTGAAAGACCAATTCAACGATATCCCACACTACATAGAAAACAAAAAATAAAAAAAAGTAGCCACGTGTTACATGCAGGGGAGGTACCCTATATAATTTCATTTTTCATGTTTTTATTCTACCACTTTGTCGACGTGATTAAGGTATATACTTGTGCCAAATTTTAAGTCTCTAGTACCAATAGTTTTTGCGCTAAACCGCGAACGGATAGACAGACAGACAGACGGACATGGTGAAATTATAAGGGTTTCTTGTTTACTACGGAACCCTAATAAAAAGAGCGAAATTACGGCTGTATCCCATCTGGCCCGGTGACTTGGCCCGGCACCGGAACCACTAATAACACGTGCTCATATTTATGCTATTTAATCACTAGAAGAATACAGCTTCTAACCAACCTAAGATTTAACTAACTTAAAATAATTGCTATCTATCTAATACCTTTAAACGAACAATTCTTGTATATATATATAGAATCAAGATCTCGGAAACGGCTAAAACGATTTTCTTGAAACTTACAGATTAGGGGTTTTTCGGGTCAAGAAATCAATTTATTTAGGTTCCAGGTCCAAGAAATGCTCGGTTCCAAGTTAATAATAAATTTTCTTCATAACCGACGATTAACGCCATCTATTGATGAATAGAAGAACCATTAGTCTACTAACGTTAGTCGTATATGCAATTCATACTAATTGCTACGGAGCGAAGCTCGGTCAACCAGGTACTTATTTTTAGCCATATATGATGTTAAATAAAAAATCGTATAAAAGTTCAAGATATGAATCGACTGAAACATCTGAAGCTCCGATTCCTTATCGCCATAAACTATAAAGGAAACATTAAAAACGCCGTAACACCACGAAATTGATGGCGGTACAAATAATAACATACTATCTAGCGATAAGAATGCGGGTAGTCATAAAAGACATGGAATTTTACCCTTCAATCTCGTTCAAACTACAGTAGTCTGTATTTTGATGGCTGGTTATTGAATATTTTTTATTACTGGTATAGTATGGTATCTAGTCCGCATATCTATACCCATAGATTCACTTTGGGATAGCACTATTATAGACATTTTCTTTATGTTCTTATCCAATTACAATAAAATATTGTGTTCAAACAGAAAAACTTGCACTAGGTATCCAGTACAAGCTACATTTAAGTGAAATAGATCATATAACTATGACAAATCATAGCGTGATAGTAACTTGTTTATAAAGCCTCAGCTGTTATGATGTAATACCAAACACTTCCACGAGCGCACCACAAACGCGATGTAAGTCTCTTTGTATTTGTCAAAACTGACAACTAGCGAAGCACAATACAGCCTGAACCAAACGCTTGAGGCGTGTTCATTTTAGGCTCCTTCGTTCTATTACTATTCTCTCCTCAAACAGATTGCGACGCAGTAGCTGCTCTTCAAACATTTTTTTTGTGATCACCATTCAGACTTAGGTAATCCATAAAAAATGGAGTTAAATTTTAAAATATAGCTTTATGCTTAGCTACTGAATTTGTAAACTGTTTTACACAATAAGGAATAAGCACATGCATTTCTCTTGTCCCTTGCCGATCGGCATTAAATAATGAGACGCTGTCAATTGTTAAGAGTCGTTATTCTGCTTGAAGATTGAGATGTTTCAATTGATTTCCCCATGGACGCCGCGATCGATGGGGTACCGTTTGAGCTATGCACCAGACTCTCTTCAATTTTATCGGCAAATATTTTGCATTAAATATTTTCCATTGTAAACAAGAAATCGACAGATATATTCGTTGTGACCATATTTGGAGATTTACTTGTTAATGATGCATTTACTCTTTGTAAAATTTTGTATAAATCGGTTTACCGATGTAGTCGTGGGAGCGTACCAAAAATAGACAGATGAAATTTACAATCTTATTCTAATTTATATTATCTTTTTATTATATTAATCAAAACATTTATCGCAAATTGTTTGAATGACTAAATGATGTTTATAATTTTTTATAAGCGTGGGTAACCACTTAAAATAAACTAAGTTTACAGAATAATAATAATAAATAACAATACAATATTATAATGTTGCTATATTTGAAATACCACGAACCAAAAGAAAACGAAATCTCAAAAGTGTAAACGTTGCTGTAAGTGCTGAAAAAAATTCTAGCCCCAACATAAAGGGTGCACACATCATAACAAACCACGTAGCTAAGTAGCAAAACATAAATGTAAAAATTTTAATAATTCCCTTTTTCAATTTAATTTCGCGAAGCTTTGAAAGCCGGAGAAATGCTTCCAGCGTAAGAACGTCTCAACGCAACGGTGCATGGTAAACTTTTAAGGCCTTATGACACGCCACGCGAAAATATTTCTTAATTACCACACCTTAAGGGCCCTAGTCCCGGACGTTTTTTACCGCGACCCTCGACTGTGAGCTGAGTACAGCGCTTGAGTTCTGGCGTTTGCTCCAAGTGCCGGTGACAGCGAGATGCTTTTGAATAAATATTAGGAATGATCTTGTCTGGATATTAAAATATCTTTATTAATGCGTTTGGATGTATTTACAAGTTGATAAGATTTAATTTTTTTGTTTACGATTTTTAATTGGCTTTCCAAATTAATGAACAGGAAAAAAGAAAAATATTATCATCATTTGAATTACTGAGAGGGCACTATATGGATATGAAATGATTCTTTAACTTTTTTTAAATCTAAGAACCATTGTAATTTAAACGGTACAAAATTAAGAAAAAAGCGCGAGCAAAAAATTTAATTATATTTCCCTAAGTAGGACTCAGTTGATCTTTGGAGACTCCCAGAACCGAAGGCCCATGCATGGTGGACCACCCCTGCCGCACTCCCCTTTCCTTGGTCCACCGCTGTTAAAACAACGCGGTTTCTTATCGCGTGCACCGCATCCACAGCTCAAAATGGAAGGTTTCCTTGAGACGTCCCCGCGGAAATTTTAAACTTGCATTTATGTCAGTTTATTTTTCGAGTGTTAGGTAATTTTAGTGTTGTTTGTTTTTATAACCGTAATAAGATGGTTACGATTATGGCGAGTATTATAGCGGTTTATTGTTACTGTAATTTTTTTCAGGCTTGATTCTGCTGACTTGTGTTTTTTTTGTCTCGTCCTTGTGGGTTACAACGTTTATTTTTATTTCCGATTTGGATACCCTTTTTTTAACAGGGCGTCGTGAAATAATACATGTAAGAAAATTCCATTCCTAGAAAACTCAAAATAAATTCCTCATCTTTTAGATATTTAGATTAAAATTTTGTTTCTAAAAACCTAAATATCAAAATAATATTTGTTATTAAAACCACAGCAAACATTCTGAATATATTTGAAAATATTTTATTTTATTTTTATTATATTCTGTATTATTTTTTTGATCCGAAACGACAAAATAGAATAAAAATTTAACTCAAGTGTGTAACGAATCATAATTATTGAGCAGCTTCTCGGTCTGCCTTGGGGGCGTAGTGACGTCAGACTACTACACTGCAACGCTGAAGTAAAGGGTGAAGGAGCAAATGTACCTCTTAACTTTTACCCCTTCATCATTGTACCCATTTGATCCATTTCGGCTTTACAAGGCAGTCATCAAAACTATCTATACATGAAAAGTATCAAGAAGTTGCGAAGCAGGGCGACAGGTCACGAACAAACGGCGGCGTTCCGTCGGACGATCCGTCAACGTCACCGCGCCGTGATAAAACTCCATTTTGTAATATCTCCTTAGATTTATGATGGCCGGCGCCACATACTTAACTCGATTATCCAAAGCACCCATCGCTTATCCCCGATTATCATTTATCTTTCATAATGAACACTTCATATTGTTTCGGTATCCGCGTAGTTGAACTTCTGACTTACGTCGTCGGGCCGTAACGACCCCACCACGCACTCATCATCATCATATCAGCCGAAAGAAGTCCACCGGTGGACAAAGCCTCTCCCTGAGGGGAAATGCCATAATCGCCACGCTTGGCCAATAGATTGGCTGATAATCGTCTGACCTTATTAATCTCTGGTCTTGGTAATCTCTATCTACGGGTGGTAGAGCTAGTGACTGAGCTCGCGTAGGCACCACCGCATTACCTAATATACATGCCGCTAAATGTGTTCAGCACTATCGTGTTCTGGTCAGGTGGTAATGTATGGCCCTGTAATTTCCGGCACAGAGTCATAACACCTTAGGCCTCAGGAGTGGTAACGCATCTGCATTTCGACCTTGGTCTTTGTGTGGGTGTCTATAGGCTGCAGTCATCACTTAACATCAATGTGAACTGCATGCTTGTTTACCACTTACATTAGTTTAAAAAAAATCTGCCTAGATTGGCGATCGCAGTGGCGACTGAACGACAAAAACGTTAATCAACTAACTTCGGACTATTGCTTTTATCTGTCGGTGTGCGCGCGCGTCGTAAACAATCAATCTCATCATTTTTTTATTATCACACCAAAAGAAGTATAACTTCAAAATCTTCACATCCCTTATATTAAAAAAGCGCAGTTCTTTTAACGTGGTTCAAAATTCCACAACACCAAGCCGATAAAAACATAATATGGATTAGGTATATCCGAATTGTATTGAAACTATGTAACAAGACATTCTATTGTAAGTGAACAATGTAAGGTTAACGGGTCCCGCTAGGCCTTTGTCAAGTGTTCCGATACCTTCAACCTGAGCGTGGCGTATTCCCTTCTCATATTAAGACCATTAATTAAATCGTAACGTATTTAGTGAACTGGATGATGTGCTTTCAAGTTCTTGTTCTGTGAATAAACCGTATTCAAAACAATTGGTTTATATTATTTCGCATTAACACATGCTTGTGAAATATATTTTATTTTTAAAGAAAAATGGAAAGAAAAATTTGACTTCAGGCGAGACTCGAACTCGCGACCTACTGGGAATCTACTGCTACCATAAAGCAATGTAATAGATGTGAAGGAAAGATTTGACAAATCGGGCAGGGCTTCAGTAGCTCAATTGGAAGAGCGGCTGGACTAGATTCCCAGTAGGTCGCGAGTTCGAGTCTCGCCTGAAGTCAAATTTTTCTTTCCATTTTTCTTTAAAAATAAAACGTATTCAAAACACTTTGATAGATATTATCATGTAAATTATTAGTTAGTGAAGCGCGCATGGCCCCGCGACTTGTGTAGATCATAAGCGAACTACTTGGTTAAGCGATACGGGTGCGGTCGGGTGTGATGAGTGACCGCTAGTGGCAAATAAAAATGGGCGTTTCCGTGCTTCGGAGGGCACGTAAAGCCGTCGGTCCTGGTTGCTATCGATAGATAGCAGTTGCTAAACCTTGTCGCAGGCCTTATAAGCGGTTTGAAAACGTCCAACAGCGGGTTGGCTACTAACCCTTATCTCCACCAACCCGCATTGGAGTAGCGTGGTGGAGTAAGCTCCAGGCCTCCTCCCGAAAGGGGAAAGACTCGTCCCCAGCAGTGGGACGTATCAAGGTTTGCCATTATTATTTATTTTAAATTAATAGGTATTGCATCATTACAAGACATTTATGTAAACTTTTTATGAAATGAACCCTCTGTATATATATATATATATACCCTCTGCATAAAAATTTGACTTCTCAACTTCAAATCGCATATACGTACTCTGTGTTTTTGTTTTATGGGTCTTACTAATGTTTCCAACTAAGCAACTGAAATATTTAAGATTTTTTTTTAAATTCCCTAAAAAACAGCCAGAGAGATGTTGTAAAATAAAAGTCTAACACTTTTTAAATGGTTCTAACTAACTATTTTAGCTAATTTTGAACCACAACTATTTCATTACGAAATCTGCTGATAAAAATTAATGTGTTAAAAAAGTTTAATTATCTTGCAAAGTAAATATTGTAGAAACATATTTTATACCGTACATACATTTATTTTCCTTCCTACATTAGTTAACCAATGCTGTCGTAAAGAAACTGCCAGAGAGATGTTGTAAAATAAAAGCAAGTACTGAAACAAAATCTGCCAAAAACCTATTAAAACACATGACCTAGAATTGTATTGAAACTAACAAGATGCTCTATTGTAAGTGAACAAACAATAGGGTAGGTTAACGGGTCCCGCTTGGGCTTTGCAAGTGTTACGATACTCCCCATCTGAGCGTGGAGTGTACTCTCCTCATATCATTTGGATAATCAATAAAATTAAACAGTTCTATTCTTTACTGATCGGTTTTCGTTAAAAACCAAAGCGTTTGATATTAATTTTTTGAACGTTGGCCATCTTCCGTAATTTTTCAATATTCATCAGGCTAATTTTAAAAACTTTGATGCAATTTCTGCCTCATAAGTTTCGCTGATTTTTCTTCGAATTTGCAATTCTTATGTTGGACCTACCGACTTATTATTAGTTTCGTAACTTACTTTTTTTTTTCGTCTCTAAACCATGGGAGCTTACTTTTTCTCATTTTCCTGTTAACTATCCATTCTCTCACACATGTATTGAAATAAAGAGCATCTAAAATCAAGTTTTACTGGTGGTAGAGCTCCAGTGACGGAGTGCGCGGGCGTAAGCACCACCGCATTACCTAATATACATGCCGCTAAATGGTAGTGTTCAGCACTATCATGTTCCGGTCAGGTGGTAATGTATGGCCCTGTAATTTCCGGCACAGAGGCATATCACCTTAATCCTTCAAGGATCGTACGGCCACCGGCGGCGAGACACAATTGAATTTCAATTGTCATATTTTTCTCGTGTCTGGAGAGATTAAGCCTCAGGAGTGGTAACGCATTTTTTTTTTTTTAATTTTGTGCGTCTTTAGGCTGCGGTCATCACTTAACTTCAATGTACAAATAGAAGTGGCAAACAAACTACAAGCTTGTTTGCCACTTCTATTACATAAAAAAAGTAAAAATGTACAGTCAACCTAAAAAGTATACAACCGATATACTAAAGTTAAATTGAAATAAAACTATTTTTACGGATTTATCTCGCGTATATTAAACTATATATATTTATAAAAACTATATATATTTATTTCAATGAGTGTAGCTCGCGAAAACCTAAGAACATATCATAAAGTTAAATTGTTGCCACCCGATCCATGAAATGGATTGCATTAACTCCGCGGAACCACTGTTATAAATGAATGAAATGTAAAATACTTCGGCGATGATTAATCAATGTCGCGAGATAAAATGACGACGTGTCTGTCGCTAGCATTAGATTTATTATTGTTTTAGGTTAACTCGACTACGTTCATACGGTTTTTGTTTGATTTATTACGCTCGGGCTTAACGTCATTTAGGTTTTATAGGATTACAATAAAACCGTTCGCGAAATGATAGGATGAATTGTTGTATTAAGATATCTTGAGATATACGCGTAAGATAAATTAATACGGCATCATTTTAAGTTATTGTTTTAAGAAACAAAGCAAAATGATCAAAGTAAGTATTGGTGCAAAACTTAAAATAGTTCCTGAGACAAATTAAAACGATCGAGCTTGTAATTTGCTGTTTATCTTTTAATAATATTTGTTCCAGCTGAAATTCTCACTAAATTTATACATACATAGCAATAGGTTATAGCGCGAATACTAACACCAGCATTACAAAACTTAAAATGTAAACTTAGCATGTATAAAACGTGATCCTAAATGTACATGGTAAGGAGGAAGTGGTGGTGCTCGATTTTGCCACTGAAGCAAATAGAGCAAATCTCACTATACCTACCGAAAAAATAAACTCAAAACACTAACATTTACGGCCTGTTCATGACTTCGGTCTTAGCGGTGAGCGGCGCGGCGGGCGGTATGGCGTCAGTACGCGGAGCATTTTGAACGTCACGTACACTGCGTAGCAGTTGCAGCAGCGGCCGAGGAGTATTTACAAATTCAGAGATATTACGGAATACGTATTTTTGTTGTCAGACAAAAAATTACGTATTTTTTATATGCTTAAAATTAGGTTTGCAGCATATCTGGATGAACGAAATTATTCTGCAGTGGGTTCCTAAACTAGTGGTACATCATGAATGGTACATCAAAACATGAATCGGTCAATCGGTCATAGCAAAAAACTATGACATCCACCCCCTGATAGCAACAAAACCGACTTGTCCGCTCCAAAGTCCCAAAGGCAATTCAATCTCGATCTTCCAGCACTTCAAAGCCTTTCATTTCGGTTCCAGCTGAAATTCTCATTAAACTCACAATAATTGCGCGAATATTAACACTCGTGCCACCAAACTTTTGGTTGGGACCGTCGAAATGAAACGAGTTTCGAGGCCTTTTTTAAAACGACAAAGTGTACGTACGTGCTGGAGTGGCGAACGCTATTGTATTTTGTCGGTAACCAACTATGTTGTATTGGCTCTGGGTTCAAGTTTTGGTTAGAGAAAAGCTTGTCGGATTTGTGAATGTTCTGGTGAATTTTTCACACTAGGTATAGAACTGTTATGACCCAATAGTGATAACACCATGCCAATTTTTGAATGAGGTCAGCCTATGTATTTTTATGTCATGAGTATATATGCATGAGTTTACTGGTGATAGAGCTCCAGTAGTGGAGTTCAGCACTAAGTGCAGAACTTTGATCTTGACGAATAAGTTTTTCTTTTTCTTCATTTATCATCATTGAAAGAATTGAAAAATTTTGTGATAATGATATTTTAACTAAGTACTTTAAATTCTTATTTTAATTAACTAATAATATATGTTTTTGCTTTTACTATAATTATGTAATGGTTATGAACTCTAGGTTATTTATGATTTCTTGACGTTTTGGAAGTAGGAAGTATCTGTAAAGCTCTATTCGAAATAAAAATATTTTCTTTCTTTCTTTCTTTTTATCGTGTTCCGGTAAGATTGTAATGTATGGCCCCGTAATAATTATCACTGAGGCAAAACATCTTAGTCCTCAGGAGTGGCAACGCATCTGGACTTAAACCTCTAGTTATTGTGTAGATATCTATAGGCTGTAGTCGTCACTTAACATCCACGTGAAGTGCATGCTTGTTTGCCACCACCATGACAAAAAAAGGTCATATTGCAAATGCTTTGCCACCCCTGAGATCTTAATTGTAATGTCTCTGTGATAGTTCTCACAGAGATAAATGCTCCTGAGATTTTTGAATAACTTAACGAAAACCGGAACATGCCATTAACAAAACGTAATGTATATATTAAACTGAAACGGAGAAACCTTTTTCATAAATTCTTCATATAAAAAGATTTTAGTTTAACTAACTGCGTTAACATTTCATTTTCTGAATAATAAATTAAAAATTGCTTCATCTGGGACCGCTCTAAGAGACGTTCGTGAAAGAATTATAAAAACTCGCGAAGATCTTACTAATATTAATAAGCTACAGTCGGTGACTGAATAAGCTGCAATCGTCTTCAAGTGGAATTATATTTTCAATCTTATTTCCGTTGAATATAGTTGATTTTTTAGAAGACCACAATTGGTCAAGTTATTAACAACTTTGCTGGCGGTACCCTTGGAACAGAGGTGTCTCTAGAGATGGCAAAACTCATATTCTTGAATTGAATATAAATTTATATTCAATACAAGAATATCATAAGTTTGATGTAGTAAAATATTCAATTTAAATGTATTTATCTCAATCAAACATCTTGATTGAAATATTATATTTTCAAACATCCAATTTAAAATATTTAACCAGTCATCATATTTGTTCTTTAATTTATTACTGGTGGTAGAGCTCCAGTGACGGAGCTCGCGGGCGTAGGCACCACCGCATTACCTAATATACTTGCCGCTAAATGGTAGTGTTCAACACTATCGTGTTCCGGTCAGGTGGTAATGTACGACCCTGTAATTTCCGGCACAGAGGCATAAGACCTTAGGCCTCAGGAGTGGTAACGCATCTACATTTTGACCTTGGTCTTTGTGTGGGTGTCTATAGGCTGCAGTCATCACTTAACATCAATGTGAACTGCATGCTTGTTTACCACTTCCATTACATAAAAAAAAAAAAAAAATTCTGTCAAAAAAATACTTATGTTATTGACGGAATAAAACAAAACAAAATGCTTGCAGTCATTTAATATCGTCCACAAGAGATTACTTTTCTTTTCGAGGCAATTATTTAACGTAACCACCCAATCGTGCGAGCATAAAAATGGTATATATAGCTAATTTTTTACCTTTTTGGCATTGATGAGAATTATTACCAAATATAGGTAATTGTTAGTGAAAATGGCAATATTTAAAACCACTTTCATTCAATGTCTAAAAACAGTAAATGTAAAATAATGATCTGAATAAAAGTGCATATCGTATATTAAAAAAGCTGCATTGCCTTACTCGTATTTATTAATCGAATTAAGTCCTTGAGACACCAATTGCACCTCTGAAATTCTTTATCACGTAGAATGCAGGTTTAATGTAGTATTAATTCGCACTAAAAGCACCTCGGTCGCTGTCTTGTCTCCGACAGTACTTAGTACTTTGAAAATCAGTGTTTTAGTCAGTAATAGCTGACAGTGCAACTCCGTCTGCTATGTAAATGATCGTCATCAAGAATTTCAAGTTCCGGTTGCAGATGGAGTTTGAATTATTATTACTCATGAGTGCCACAAATATTTAGTAGATGAGCTTTGGAGAGCCTATTTAAGTTTTATTTGAACAAATATCTTGAAATTGTAGAAATTTTGATGGACTCAGGAAGCGTAATTAATTCAGAAAAAGTTGGAAAAGAAAAATAAAGAAAAATAATGGTAGATGAACGATACAAGATATTGTATTCAGCAGTAGACATATTTAAGTATCTTCATGGTTTGGCAAAGAAGAAATAAATTTTAAAGGAGTGACAAAATACATTAGGAAATGATATATGCAAGAGCAAGGGACAAAAAGATTTTGAAATAATAGGGAACCGGAATGAAATATTTCCAAATCACTCAAACTCAAACTCGAAACTCAAAAATGTATTTAATCACTTGGAAATAATCTAATTTGCTTGTGATAGGTCAAATTACAAACATATAATTAAAGCGAATAACAACTGATACGTTGATTATTATGTCAAAGTAAACAAAATAAAATAAATAATGGTCAAATAATACATAATAATAAAAATAGGTATCAACATAATGTTCCATACTCTCTTTTACAAACGGCAAGATAAACAAAACAACACACTCTATGAAGCCAATTTTGCTTTACAGTGTCATGAAAAAGACAAAACACCTTAATAAGAGCGAATAAAATGATGGGAAAATCAAATTTTTGCCTCTTAAATTCATCCTAAAAATGCAGGAATAATGCATTAAGTTGCACTTAAGGCGCCTCCGATCGTCGTCCTATCTCAGACAGTACTTAGCACTTTGAAGATTAGTTTTTGAGTCCGTAATAGCTGACTGTGCATCTCCGTCTGCGATGCAAATGATCGAAATCAAGGGTCCCAAGTTCCGGCAGATGGATGGAGTTTGAATTATAATTACTGATGAGTTCGACTAATTATGAGTGGATGAACTTCTGAGAGCCTTTTTAAGTTTATTCGATGAATATCTTTAAATTCCCCGGCGTTTCATGAACTTTATCATGGTGTTTCGTGAAGAGTTATTCATGTCATAATATTAAGAAGGGAAAAAAGAACAAAAATGTAGATTAGATTTTACTGGTGGTAGAGCTCCAGTGACGGAGCTCGCGGGCGTAGGTACTATCGCATTACCTAATTGCCGCTAAATGGTAGTGCTCAGCACTATCGTGTTCCGGTCAGATGGTAATGTACGGCTCTGTAATTTCCGGCAAAGAAGCATAACACCTTAGGCCTCAGGAGTGGTAACGCATCTGCATTTTGACCTTGGTCTTTGTATAATTGTCTATAGGCTGCAGTCACCACTTAACATCAATGTGAACTGCATGCTTGTTTGCCCCTTCAATTACATAAAAAACAATGATAATGTATGGTCCAGTTATAACTACCACGGAGACATAACAACTAAGGTCTTAGAGGTAGCAACGCATCTACATTTTGGCCTCTGATTTTTGTGTAGAGTTTAAATTATTGGCTTTATTTTTGCTATGCTGTATGTTCTGAGGCTAACAATTTACGGTTCTGCAACTGTGAATTGTTAGCCTCAGAACATAACAATGATCTTTCCACTTTGCATTTGGTTAAACTGATCTTCATCGAAACGCAAAACGCGACGAGTGGCGGCGGGTTGTGAAGCAAGCCTGAAGTGACAACCAAGACGACTCTGTCAAGTGTGTAACGACCAAGAAGAAGAAAGAAAAACGTATTAGATTACATATTAAAAAAAACGGAAAGAAAAAAAAATCCTTCAGACAGGCATCGAACCTGCGACCTCAGGATAACCAGTCCAGCCGCTTTCGATTCCTGATTCCAAATTTTTCTTTCCATTTTTTCTTTAATTTCTTGATTAATTCGCATTTGTTATTGCGAAAATAAAATTTTACAAAACATATTAGATCTGAATCAGAGTCAAAACCTATTTTTATTAATTTTCAAGCCGTTATAAAATCGTCATAAAAATCGAGTGACAGCAAATAATTTAAATACGTTAACTGCGCCACAATCCAATAACAAATATGTTCATATAAAAGGTATAAATTATTAACATTCAGGCGCAGTACGGAGGGGCCGGTCACGCGCCACGTCGGGTTAAAATTCAACAGTTTTCGCTTTTCGCTTAATTTATTCAACTAAATTTTGGACATACGACGGAATGCGAAAATGGCCTGTTTAGTAATTCGCCATCGAGAGTAGCATTTTTTAGTAGTTACCAATTAGATTTATCAAAGGCAATTGTCGACGTATTTTTTTGGAAATTCAAATAATTTCTCAAATACGTACTTCTTTACTGGTGGTAGAGCTCCAGTGACGGAATTCGCGGGCGTATGTACCACCGCATTACATAATATACTAGCCACTAAATGGTAGTGTTCAGCACTACCGTGTTCCGGTCAGGTGGTAATGAACGGCCCTGTAATTTCCGGCACAGAGACATTACACCTTACCACTACCTTAGGCCTCAGGAATGGTACCGCACCTGTATTTTGACCTCTGATCATTGTGTGGGTGTCTGTAGGCTGCAGTCATTACTTATCATCAATGTGAACTGCATGCTTGTTTGCCACTTCCATTAGGTACATAAAAAAATAGTAATTAAGAAGAGAAAATTTGTGTACTCGGAATTTATAAATTTTTACTAAGACGTTCAAATGCAAGATAAGATGGAAGTTACAAAATAAAAGAACAAAGTAAGTAGGTATTCTATAAAAAACGACTTACTCAACCAAAAAGGAAACCATTAAAACTAACTAAGATCAGACTAACTTCAAATTCAAAATGCAGAATGATAAGACAAAAAATAATAAATGATTATGATTATAAACAAAATGCAATTGTTTTATTTAATGTTGGTTTGTTTCTTACTATCAAGTGATAATCATAAAAGATAGGTACTTACTTTGAAATTAAATCAAACGCTGACCTACATAAAACAGGCTTAAAACATAACTCAGTATTTATCAACGCAGCAGGTAGCCAAGCATGTATTAAAAAAATTTTTTTTTTAAATGATTCAACGTCGATTTTATATTTAATTTCAAAAAACAATTCCACAAAAAACACATGTAGGTACTTAAATTGGGGCTAATTTATACGTGTCATATTCGCGAACATTCCATCTCGTCCCTCCAACGGGAGCGACAGAAATAGCGGAACAACAACCGTTGCCTGGTTACGTCAAGTGACGTAATCACCGGCCCAGTGTTGCCAACTGCACCGTAATTATGGTAAAAACACCGTAATTAGCAAAGATCTACCACCTACCGTTCGTTTACAACTACCGTAGCAAAAAACACCGTAATTCGTAATGGGTATGAGATCAATTAATAAGTAACAAAACTGAAATATATTTATGTAGTTTGGCTCCTGCCTACATATATGTTTTAGAAGTATTAGTAGTATTACAATAGGGTATTCTCAATAATCTAACGGAACACTGTATTCCCCACCAATAAATAACCTAGGGAAAACTTGATTGGAGATGAGAGATATTATACGAACAAGTTTGGTAGAAGTAGTGTGTATCTTAATTTAGATTATTACTCGGAACTTTATAATTCGCTGTGTTAATTTCATTTTTATTTCATTTGATAGTACATACTTTATTTTGCCATCTCTTTTTTTTATGTAATGGAAGCGGCAAACAATCTTGCAGTTCACATTGATGTTAAGTGATGACTGCAGCCTATAGACACTTACACCAAGACCAAGGTCAAAATGCAGATGCTTTACCACTCCTGAGGTCTAAGGTGTTAAGCCTCTGTGCCGGAAATTACAGAGCCATACATTACCACCTGACCGGAAAACGATAGTGCTGAACACTACCATTTAGCGGCAAATTAGGTAATGCGGTGGTGTCTACGCCCACGAGCTCCGTCACTGGAGCTCTACCACCAGTAAAATCTCTTGTGTTATCTGAAGTTCTTAGTTTAAAAAATGGACAGTGATAATCTCGGACGTCCGTCGCCGGGGGGTGGCAGAGGGGGGGCAGTTGCCCGTTTCTAGAAAATAAAAAGCAACATAATTTATAGCAAAGACTGAATTATGTGAAATAAGAATAGGTACCAACCTGGCTCCTCTACAGCCAATCTGCCCTCCCCTATAGTCAAACTGCCCTAAATGCTAAATGGTTGGCTGGCGACATCCTTGGTGATAATGACAGCGCATCTGAACAAAAGTTCGGAGAGGAATGGATGCTTATTAAAGAATACTTTGACTGGCACCGTAAAGGTAATTAAGGCATTTTCATAATATTGACAATAGTTTCAGTGCCGAAAGTAGTATAATGAAACGCTACAAAGAAAGAAATAAACACGGTTATTTTACCGTATTTCAAATTATAGGTACCACATAATTTTGGAAAATCTACCGTAATTTTAGAAGATTTCTACCACCCATTCGATTTCGGAGTTGGTAACACTCCACCGGCCTGTCAGTTGAAGCGCGCGGCGCATGCGCTCCGGTCGTGGTCAAGGTTACATACAAAATATGACAAAAAACGATCTTAACTATTTTTAGTGTGTTAATAAGTAAACAACTAGTTCCTGTCAGTGAACACAGTGATATTATTATGTGTTAGGTATTATTAATTGCTGTTGTACAGTTGAAGATTGTAGGTAATGATATGTAAACAATATTGCACGTTAGATTGACTTCCGATTTTAATTAACCTCTTTAGTTAACACGGACATTAAATATCAGTAACTATCAGTGGATAGCCTGTGTGTTGTGACACACATGTGTTTTTTAAATATGAGATCGTGTGATAAAAATTGATTAAAAACCTATGTAGAAAAAACCAGACTGTTTTGTATCAGAACATTTATTTTGAACAAAGTACAAATGTCGTGCTCTATCTTTCACTTCAGTATCAATAATAATTATAATCCACACTTTCAATGTTTGTTATTTATTCTATAAACTGGTACTTAATATTAAACTTCGCAGTGACGAGACGATTAATTTTAAATGGATTTAAAATAATCAAAATTTTATCTTCTTAAGAGATAAAGATTGTAAAAGTCGTACGTACTTTACCTACAGTAACAATGTATACTGTATCTATAGTAGGTATCTATACATATTATAAAACAAAGTCCCTCACCGCATCTGTCTGTCTGTCTGTCTGTTGGCGATAAACTGATAGACTATTACGGGTTTCACCAGTAGATAGCGGGATTCATAAGGGAAAAGCCATGACATGTGTGTATAATTTGTCAAAGTTTTGTGTAAACTGATTGGAATTAGTGTTGTTGTAATAGTAATAGTCTATCGATAGTATTGTGAACTATCGTGACCTTGAAAAAATAGTCACACTATCTATAGGACTATCGAAAATATCGACATGCTGCAATACTATCGATACTATCGATAGTATCGATAGTTAAAAATAAGCAATACTATTGCTAAAGATCAACACTATCGACAGTATCGATAGTATCGATACTATCGCTACTATTGCCAAGTATAATATCGATACTATCGCTACTATCGATAGTATCGCTACTATCGATAGTATCGATAGTGTTTAATACTATCAATACTATTGTTCTTTGGCAATAGTATTGCTTATTGTTAACTATCGATACTATCGATAGTATCGATAGTATCGTCAAGGGTCGATAGTTTCGATATTACTATCGCGCTATCGACTATTATTCGAGGTCAACTATCGATAGCGCAACTATCGATAGTTTAGCAACACTAATTGGAATACCTATAGCGATAAACATTAGACGTGTCAGTAAAAATCAAGCCACCTGCGAGGACTGACCTGATGTTTTAATTTTAATTTTTAGTAAGACAATGGCTGTATAATATGTTATAGTGTAACAAATTACAGCAATTGCCTTACAAACAATTGATTTGATTGAAGATGATTTTTTTGATGATTCCAGTTCAGCATTATAAAGTCTGCTGCACTGCATCTACATTTTGTGATAGTTTCTTATTAGTTGTTTATTAATCATGTTAGCAGAATTAGGGCCCTGGTAGCATAAAGTTCTAATTGACTTTATTCCACTTATCTGTAATAAGAGTAACTGCCTCGGTAGCCTAGTGGTAGCAGGCTACTACTACTACGCTGGGGGTCCTGGGTTCGATTCCCGGGTCGGGGACTATCAGAGATAACGGTTTAAAATCCTTTATCTCGGGTGCTATTGGGATTTTTCCATTTTCTGGAAGTTTCCCAGTACCTCGGAGTTTGGTAATGTGACCGGAGATGGCAACAGGTTCGCCACCTGTTACATGGGCCAAAACGTAACCGGCGAGTCGTGGGTGTTTGCATGTATGCTTGAATGCATGCAGTTACCTCTGTCTACTCCTTCGGGGATTACAGGCGTGAAGTTACGTGTAATAAGAGTAAACGTATTTCTAATTAGCATTATTTTATCAAACTAGTCAATTTAAATTATAATAATTGTTATCAATTTTCTAGCAAATCCAACATTTTGCAGGTCAAAGTTCAGCAACGATACAAATAGCTGATAATATATTGACAAGGAACAATGAAATACCGAAAAAAACTAGTATTGTTCACATTATTTGTCACCAACCTAATCGACCAGCCGGCACCAGAAGTGACGATAGACCAAGGGAAATTGATCGGTAAAGTCAGTAAAGATGGGTCGTTTTTCGAATACGTGGGGATACCCTATGCTGACAGCAGCAGGCGGTTTCAGGTAGTGGTTTATGTGATTATATCAACAGATGGCAAATAAGTTCCGCTTCTTGTATTTTACATTACGAAAATAAAAATAAAATGCTTAGACATTGTGTCTAACTTAAAGGAAAAAACTAAAAGACGGAATGTTTTTCATTTAATAATTGCCAATGTGGTACAAAATGATTTGCATATGTTTTTGTTTTAAAAGTTATTTTAAATACGCATATTATTTAAAATATAAACTTACCAGATAAGCCGTTTTTATTCTTTGAGAATTATTCATAATAATTTATACAAGAAACTTTAAATTCCTGTCTGATACTACAGAATTCTGAGACTAAGTACGTAACTAAAATAGTATGAATAAAATCAAATAGTAAATAGTATCTTGTGAAGTGATACAATAAAGTTTTTATATGAATCCTAATAATGTGAACTGGACTTCCATTGGGCTTTAACCGTAAAGCATTATTACACAATCTTCTATCTGTTTATCATAATTATGTCATTATATTTTTTGTCATTAAAATGGCAAATGGGCATTCAGTTTACTTTTACTGTAATTGAATACTGGAGTCTGTAGAACATTATATAATAAGATGTTAAATGCTCACTCAAGTTTGGAAACCTTCCAATAAGCTAACGTGATTTGTTAACTTCTATACTTAAAATAAGTATGAAGTAACTCAAGTATTATAATAATATTAAAATTATTAAATATTAACGGAGACCTACACATAACACTAATAAATGAACAATAAATTACAGGCGCCTGGTCCGGCACCAAAATTTAATGGTGTATACAAAGCTGTAGATGAGATATATTCCTGCCCTCAGGATAGCCCCATCGGCGTCATAGGAACTGAAGACTGCCTCAAAATGAATGTTTATGTACCAGCAATGGCAAAACGACCATTACCAGTTATGGTATACATTCACGGCGGAGCTTTCATTCTCGGCAGTGGAGGGAAACTCCTATATGCACCAGACTTTTTAGTAAAAAAAGATGTTATTATAGTCACTTTCAATTACAGACTTGGTATCCTTGGTTTCCTTTGTTTAAGGATAAAGGAAGCACCAGGTAATGTGGGTTTGAAAGATCAAATAGCTGCATTGAGATGGGTAAAGAAAAATATAGCTGCGTTTGGTGGTGACCCTGACAATATAACGTTATTCGGTGAAAGTGCTGGAGGTACATCCACTTCAATGATGATAGCTAGCAATGCTACTAATGGTCTTTTTAACAGAGCAATAATACAAAGCGGTTCAGCTGTATCGAATTGGGCACTAAATCGACAACCTATCTGGACAGCCAGTCTTTTAGCTCAAGCATTTGGTCACAAAACAGTGGATCCCCACAAACTATATGATATATTTTCCAATATAAACTACAAAGAACTCATTTCAACAAGAGTAAAGAAACCACTCGATTTGTTTTTCGATACACAGCTATTACATCTACCGTGCGTTGAAGATGAAATACCTGGTGAAGAATCTGTTATAACTGACTTACCTTACAATATATTTGAAAACAAACCTAAGGATGTACCTGTAATTTATGGAACAAATAGTAAAGAAGGCTTGTTTTTAGTAGTAATAGAAGCAAACGAAACGCTTCAAGAGAGGCAAGGAAAGTATTTATTTGCTTCTGATTTAACTTTTAACTCGCAAGAAGAAGCTTGGGCTACTGCGGATAGAGTTAAAAGGTTCTATTTTGGAGATGATGAAGTAAGTGTCGATAAAATTGCGAATGTGTCAGAACTATACACGCAAATATATTTTGAAATCCCAGCAATACTGGAAAGTGGGATGTTAGTCAATAAAATTAAAGGGCCGGTGTATAATTATCTATTTAATTATTCTGGAAAGAGGAATTTCTTGAAGGATCGCTCTGGGTTCTCCAATGAAACTGGCGCTTGTCACGGTGATGATCTTCCTTACTTATTCGATGCACATATTCTTCCATTCCCAATAAATGCAAGAGATCGTAAAATGATTGATGATATGACTACAATGTGGACGAATTTTGCAAAATATGGGTAAGTGTCTTATTGCCTTACCCCTTATTCATAAACGTATTTTAGATAAAGTGTTGCTAATCTTTCCTTTGTCTTTTTCTATCCTGCACATTTGACAATGCAACTGACAAAAACGAATCATTCTATAGCTAAAACGTATCTAATGTACGTTTATGAATAAAGGGGTTAAACTTTTAATTGTTTATGGACTACTGTTATTAAGTCTATTTTGTACATTCTACCGTTAAAAATACTGACCTTACAAAATGTTCCTTGGATTAAAACGTAACAATTATATATATAAATTAAAACATGCATAATAATATATTGTTATAGTAGATACTCGTAGTATTATTATGTTGGTGGGTTATGGTTTTAAAAATCATGTTTCTTGTATTATTTGCTTCATATCGATCTTGGTAATTATTTAAACAATATATTTATTTAAGAATATTTATCGTGAAAATAACTGAGACGTCAAAATACCTTGAAAACATAGGATTATGTAAGATTTTTTCTATCGCTTACTTGCTTCTTGTAACTGACTGAAAAACGTAGAATTATACGATCCAAAAAAGCGTTACTACGGTCTTAACTTGTTGAAAACTCTGATCAGTTTTTGATTTAATCGCAAACTTAAAATCAATCGTACAGCATTCATTTGTACCATCAAAACACAAAATTGCATTGATCTTATACGAGTATCTGGATAGGAGTATCTGGTTAGATCAAAATTTATTATTGTTCTTCATAGTTCCATTCAATATTTCTTACGTTATCTTAGTCAGTATCTTATTCACATCATAATATCCAAACGGGAAAACAAATAATTCAAGGAATTGAAATTATAATATTATTACTTATTATTTTTTTATATTCTAGGGATCCAACACCTCCAAACACAGATTTACCGGTTAGATGGATGCCGAGTACGAAAGATAATATGCAATTTCTATATATTGATGACGAGTTCAAAATGGGTCCTATGCCTAATCCAAAAGCATACAGTTTGTGGAAAGAAATATATGATAAGTATCGTAAGAAAACTGTGAGTTGATTGTTGAATATTAATTTAGGAAGTTTGTAAGATATGTTTTGGTAATGGAATACTTTTGTTACGTACCTATTAAATTATTAAGTCTTGCATATAATTCTTTCATCAAATTATTAAGTTTGTGTTTTAATTTTAAGTAACCTTAGACCAGCTATACTCTAAGTGTGTTCCGCGGAACCCTAGGGTTCCGTGATACCTCTGTCGGGGTTCCGCAAGCTACTTACAAGCTCGCTAGCGAGAAACTAGTGTTTATTGTTTTACTGCCTGCTGTATTCTGTTGTCTTAGTTTTATACATTTCTTCACTGTAGGTACTAAATTTAGTCTCTTATACGCAGTAACGATTGTGCATTATTTAAACCCCACTATCCTGACGTGAAACATTATAAATAAATAAGAATGGAACGTTGGCTTAAAGGTGTTAAACGTGTTAAACGTGTTGCAACAACATCTTCTAGTGACGCTGAATGTTCAAAAGCAGTGCGCGCGGAGAATATAGCAATCACCGATCCTGAAGATGGTGCCACGACGTCAAGCTCGACGGTTTCACAGATGAAAAGAAGGAAGTATGATGAATCTTATATCAGTTTCGGATTTGTTGATTCCAACGGCTCAACTCTCTGCATCCTCCGTAGTAAACTGCTCCTTAATAGTTCCATGGCACCTGCCAAATTGCGCCGACATTTAGAAACTGTACACCCCGAGTCTAAAGACAAGAATAAAGAATTTTTTGTTCGCAAAAAAGATCAGTTATTACAAAGTCAAAAAAATATGATGCATGTAACACAAACTGTCAACGAAAAGGCCACGGAGGCATATATTTAGTTAGCTATCGCATTTCACAAGCAGATGAAGTGCATACTGTCGCTAAGAAATTAATAAAACCATGTGTATTAGACATAACAAAATGTATGCTCGATGAAAAATCTGCAAAGCATCTTTCTACTGTTCCGCTATCAAACGATACTGTTTCACGACGAATCCATAATCTGGCAAGCTACGTTAAACAAGAACTAGTTACACGTCTACAAAATACACGATTCGCCTTGCAAATGGACGAGTCGACTGATGTCGCTGGTTTGGCTTTCCTGCTGGTTATTGTGAGATATCCATATAAAAGTTCTTTTGAAGAAGACGTGCTTATGTGTTCATCGCTGCTTACAAACACTACCGAGGAAGAATCTATATATATATATATATATATATATAAAAATGAATCGACAAAAAAGTATGACTTCCCATAACTTGAGAACGGCTTGACCAATTTGGCAAATTCTTTTTTAAAATGTTCCTTGAAGTCCAACGATGGTTTTTACGGCGAGAAAAATTTAAATAATTGCCGGAAAACCCCTTAAAACAGCCCTTTTCTTTTTCCCATACAAATGTTTTCTAACTAAAACGTAAAGTCAACTTGAGCTTTATTGCTGTTGCATAAAGTTCATATTAAATTACAAGTACTCACGGTTGTCTAAGCAATGTAGGTGTGTTCCTAACGTCAAAAAGTCAATTTGCACTTTATTACCGCTGAACAAAGTTCATACTAAAGAAAGGTTAAGGGCTCTTAAGATTTTTCTTTTTTTGGAAATGTGCGATCAACCAACCTCCTAAGAGAGGAGGTGATAGTTTGTACGGGTATTTTGTCAATTTTTAATGCCTCAAAATTGGTTTACAGACTCTTTTGTTGCATCAATATATTTTTTTAATCTTCCCTCAATCCCCTTAAAATGGGTAGGGAAGTTGGAATGGGACTTTCCGCAATTTTCAAGGTGAAATATTAATGAACAGGCTCTAATTAAATAGATATTTTGTAAGTTATTAAACGACATCCACGCGGGCGAAGCCGCGCATAAAGTTCATATTAAATTACAAGCACTCACGGTTGTCTAAGCAATGTAGGTGTGTTCCTAACTTCAAAAAGTCAATTTGCACTTTATTTTATTACCGCAGTACAAAGTTCATACGAAAAAGAAAGGGAAAAATTAAGTGGTAAAATTTGTATGGATAGTTTCTCATTCCTGAACTTAACAGTGTAAAAATATATAAAAATGCAACCCGTTTTCCTTGGTCACGGCATCACGCGTGAATGGCTGGACCGATTTCACTAATTCTTTTTTTGTTGTATTTCTTATTATGAGGAGAAGGTTCTTAAGGAAAAAAATATAAGAAAATAAAGTAAAGGGGATAGGCAGATGCCGTTTTCGGCCTTAAGTTGGTTTTAGGTTTGGCTAGCGATATTTAATCGTGTCATAGGTGATAAAGCATGACAGAGCCCCTAAAAATTATGTATTTCTAACAAGTAGACACTTTAGTAATGTATAGTATTAGCATTAAGTTCAAATAAGTTTTGTATAAGAAATTTTGATAAATAAAGAAATATTGAAAAATATACATTTAATTTTGCATTATGCATTTGGCAATATGCATAACAAGCGATGCGATAAAATTAAAAAAAAATTGTTTATATTTACGAAAAACCAATTGGGGGCGATGTTAAAATAGTATTAGAACACTTTTCAATTATTTTTAAATTTTCTGTCTGTTTGTCCCTTTGTCCAGGCTAATCACCGAAGATACTGGACGGATTCGAATAAAACTTTTTGTGGTGTATAGATACTAAGCCTGGCCAACATTTAGGCTACTTTTTACTGCGGGAAAATCACTCATTCCCACGGGAATCTCTACATTTAATTTCCTTTTCCTATACAAATAGTCCGTATCTATCAAACCTTTGACACATTATTTCATTGTGAGGCAATACGAAGTTTGCCGGGTCAGCTAGTTTTTTTATAAAATAAATATATTTTTTGAAGAAAATAATCTCAGTTGGAACAATTGCATTGACATTTGTACAGATTGGGCCAAGGCGATGACAGGTAAAACAGCAGGAGCAGTGGCACGAATGAAAAATAAAGCGCCTAATTGTAGTTTCAGTCATTGTATTCTGCATAGACAAGCACTTGCGATAAGGAAATGCCGTCAAATCTAAAATGAGTTATAGATGAAGCAGTAAAAATAATGAATTTTATCAAATCACGACCACTGCAATCCCGATTGTTCCCATTATTGTGTGAGGATTATGGCAGCAAACATAAAACACTGCTGCTCCATACAAAAGTGCGATGGCTGTCTCGGGTTAAAACTTTAACAAGGCAAATATTTCCCTATTTAATACTACCGTGCTTAATAAATGATTTTCTTTCGTTCTTCTGCTTATTTGAATAACAAAAAGTTATTCACAACTTATTTCCTCAAAAACTAGTTTTTGTACAAATACCTAATATTACCAACACGTTAATAAAAAATAACATAGAAAATGTAAGTAAGCCTCAACTCGCTAAGAGGATTATGAAGAGCTGACGTATTGAAAAGTACATTTCTTATACTAAAACAAAAGTTACTAATTCCTTTTAACGTGCATAAAAAGGATTTATCATGGGTAAAATTGAATGTGCTGTGTTAGTGTATCCGCGTGATTTCTAATGTATTTTGTGGGTCTTGATGACAGCTACATCGAATATATTCTGTTGTTTTTTATGTAATGAAAGTGGCAAACAAGCATGCAGTTCACATTGATGTCAATTGATGACTGCCTATAGACACCCACACAAAGACCAGAGATCAAAATGCAGATGCGTTACCACTTCCTACCGTTACCAGGCCTAAGGTGTTATGCCTCTATGCCGGAAATGACGGGGCTGTACATTACCACCTGACCGGAACACGATAGTGCTAACACTACCACTTAGCGGCAAGTATAATAGGTAATGCGGTGGTGCCTACGCCCTAGAGTTCCGTCACTAAAGCTCTACAACCAGTAATATTGTTAACTAAAGGAGATTTTTAAGGTTCCGTAACTCATGGGAAACACGGAATCTTTATAAGATAACTCGTACGTCCGTTTGTCTCTATGTCGCAACTGATTTTTTCTTGACTTGATTGTCTGAATCGAATTTTGGTAAACATGTAAACCAGTGACCTAAACAGAAACATGTAATAAAAATAATTTGATCCCAAAAATAGTTGTATGCAATGCACGTTACATTTTTGGAATATTTAGAAGTCGAGCCGCTAATCACGCTTATTAAAGATCTTTGGTATAACTATTTTTGTGTTTTAATCAATGTGTACTGCAGGTTTGTTTGCCACCTTAATTTTATAAAAAAATACATTATACATTGATGGTAAGTCTATGGTATATGTAGCCTTTCAACATTTACATAAAATCAGAGATTTTTTTAAAGATTTTTTTTTGGTTTTCTGTTATACTAAGTTAATAAGTGATTATATTGTTAACCGATAATGTTCAGATAAACCAATAACATTTACGCCGTTCAGTGAAAGACTCAACATAAACAAGTTTACATTAGAATTAACAAAAATCAACGAATCATCTAAATGTGATGATCCAGAGAACCAATATCGTAATTAATAAAAAGTATTAAAGTGTTTTTTTTTAACATTGCTCTGGTTGGGAGTAGATGAAACGAAAAAGCGGTAAAAAGAGACAGACACATACATTCCTAAGATTTAACGTGAAAGAAAACGAAATAGGAAGCATTATACAGAGTCTCTTAAGAAAAATTCGAAAGTTTCAATTCATAAATGTGTGTGAATTGCACACATGTATGTTTTAATGAATTTCAAATCTGCAAATTCCGTAAAATGAAAACATAAAGTTAAGTTATGTTTATATATAATTATTCTAAATCCATCTGACTAGGTATAATTCATTGTCAGACACACCGCATAATGCTTTGTTTGAAGTTTGAAAAGTGGCAGTTCAATTAGGTTGCAACACAAGTGGCAGACAAACAAACTCTAATTATAACATTGAATTTGTACCTGAAATATGTTTTGTTAGATAACAAAACAAGTTTTCATGTTACATGGAGTAATTTAGTTTTCATAAAAATAAATAACAGAATCATTCTGACCGGAAAAGTACAGTACGGGAAATGTTGGAAGATATTGCCTCATATTTATTCGCTCTTAAACTCTAGCAAACAAGCATGCAGTTCACATTAATGTCAAGTGATGATTGCAGTCAACATCAATACAAATACTATAAAAAATGCTGACTACTAAAAAGAAGAAAACGTGGCCGTTGGTCAGAAGAGTTCTCGAATGGCAACCTCGTTATGGAAGACGCTTCAGGACCGTTCAATGTGGCAATCAAAGGCCTCCCGCCTTTGTCCAGCTGTGGGCGTCTTTTCGTTGAAATGAAGAAACGACAAAGGTCTCTATGTAAATTTTGTTTTTAAGTATTTGCAGCTTAACCATCAAATGACGTTTCCTTTTTTTACCAGCAAAATGTTAATATATATTTTTTATAACATTTTTTCAGGTTCCTGGGTTCGATTCTCGAGTAGTGATTCCCGGTAGCTATCAGAGGTAATGGTGTAAAGTCCGTTATCTCTGGTTCCATTGGGTTTTTTTTCCATTTTCTGGAAATTTCCCAGTACCACGAAGTTTGGTAATGTGATCGGAGATGTCAACAGGCTCGCCACCTGGGCCAAAACGTAACCGGCAAATCGTAGGTGTTTGCATGCTCGAATGCATGCATTTTACCACTGCCTACCCCTTCGGGGAAAACAGGCGTAAAGTTACGTTTCTTTAAATCTGTGTTTTGTACATTTGGAGATTCATTATTTTAAATTAAAAAATGAGCCAATGCTTAGGTAATCTTAATAAAGTCAACAAGACTTTTGAAATATACCGAAACAAAACACGTATAGCCATTTCATCAAAACTGACAAGGCAATCGTAGTGAGTGATAGTTTATTGGATAACTTTCCAGTTAATTCGACAAGCGATGTCTTTCCAGCTCCATCTTTTGTCAAGGGATTTGCCAGACTGATGAATTTACGAAGTGTTCTTTGATTAAATGGATACTGTGTGGAGTATCATGCCCGATGTTTACTTAGTGAGTATCAAACTGACAGGCTTCATCCTATTTGTTGTTAGTATACTGCGGAGTTTCTTGTACGTGTAATTTTCTTATATCATAATAATAAATAATAATGGCAACCCATTATACGTCCCACTGCTGGGCATGAGTCTCTTCCCTTTTTGAGGGGAGGCCTGGAGCTCACTCCACCATGCTGCTCCAGTGCGGGTTGGTGGAGGTGGGTTCAAAACCACCCATAAGGTCTCCGACAAGGTTTAACGACTGCTATCTATCGATAGCAACCGGTACCGCCGGCTTAACATGCCCTCCGAAGCACGGAAACGTCTATTTAATTTGCCACTAGCGGTCACCCATCATACTACTCGACCGCGCCCATAGTGCTTAACCGAGTAGATCGCCTATGATCTACACCAACCGTCGGGCCATGCGCGCTTTTTCTTATTTTCTCATATAATCGCAGTTGATTTGGCGATAAGTGAGTACTATAGTGTACATTGTTAAACATAATATCACTGGTAGATTTCCAGTGTCTTCTCTTCACTGGTGGTAGAGCTCCAGTGACGGAGCTCGCGGGCGTAGGCACCACCGCATTGCCTCATATACTTGCCGCTAAATTATAGTCTTCAGCACTTTCGTGTTCGGGTCAGCTGGTAATGTACGGCCCTGTAATTTCCGGCACAGAGGTATAACACCTTAGGCCTCAGGAGTGGTAACGCATCTGCATTTTGACCTTGGTCTTTGTGTGGGTGTCTATAGCCTGCAGTCATCACTTAACATCAATAACAGCATGCTTGTTTGGCACTTTCATTACATAAAAAAGAACATCTTTGTTGTTCCTAATCCTAAATCCGCTTGTCGCTTATGTCCCGTTCCACACCACAAATGGATCAGAGTTGCTGAACTACAATATGTCGGTTTATGAATATTACAGCGGTATTGCGCACCGATCTTGGTTCTTGAAGCCAGGTCGAATTTGTAGCACGGACTTGAGATTTACTTGTCAACAATCAAGTATACCTAACTGCCTCAGTAGCCTAGTGGTAGCAGGCCATTACTTCTACGCTGGGGCACTGGGTTATTAGAGATAACAAAAAATCCTTAATCTCTGGTTCCATTGGGATTTTTCCATTTTCAGAAAGTTTCCCAGTATCTCGAAGTTTGATAATGTGCCCGGAGATGTCAATAGGCTCTTCACATGTTACATGGGCCTAAAACGTAACCGGCGAATCCGAATCGTGGGTGTTTGCATGTATGATTGAATACATCCATTTACCTCTGCCTACCCCTTCGGGGATTACAGGCGTGAAGTTACGTAACAATCAAGTAAATTACATAATTAACTGAGTTCTGCTGCAGTTTAAAATATTTAGTTTTGTACATAATGGTGAAGTTTTTGTCTTTGCTACGTCTCATAAAACAATGAGTGCCAGTGCGTCAGACTGTCTGTCTGTTAGTAACAGATGCTTTTCTCCAAAAGTACTGAATCTTAAAATTTTGCAATAGATCTCCTTCAGTTTCCTAGTTTAATTTTTTATATATTTTTTTTTTTATGTAATTGAAGTGGCAAATAATTATGCAGTTCACATTGATGTTAAGTGATGACTGCAGCCTATAGACACCCACACATAGACCGAGGTCAAAATGCTGATGCGTTACTACTCCTGAGGCCTAAGGTGTTATGCCTGTGTGCCGGAAATTGTATGATATCGCCAAAATACAATTTGAAAACGTTACTATCAGTATCATTATAATTTTATATTTTATAAAAAACATACTAAATATATAGGTAACTTACTAATAGGAGATTTAAAAAAAATATGAAAAACGGAACAAAATATATATATATATATATTTAAATGAAAACACAGTTCTGTTCACAATAACATCTAGCTTATATCAAACGAATATTTGAACTTGATAATACAAGCCATTCCCTTTTTTACTCTTGAGTTTGATGTTCGCGAAAGTAAATCCGACACCACCTGCTGTTATGGACACCTTTGCTTCAGAGTCATCCAGGTCCATCGCGGTGATACCCTGAAAATAAAATTAAATGCGTACCTGTGAAAATAAGTTTATTTTCCTCGGAAGTGGAGTGTTAAGAGAACAAAATTTAAAATTGATAATTACTCCAATCGGCACATCTCACACGGTCGTTTTGTTAAATCTAAAATCATCACACCTCAGCCAGCAGCTTTTATATATACGAGACGAAAAACACGTATTTTCTACCGTGTTTCTTCGATATGGATAGCGGTGCTACCGAGGGTGCTTCTTGGTTTCCACAGAGCAAGGAAAGAATATCTTAACGTAATTTCACTCCTGTAATCCCGTAATATTTGAATAATAGGGGTAGGCAGAGGTGAATGCATGCATTCAAGCATGGATAACATGTAAACATCCACAATTCGCCGGTTACATTTTGGACCATGTAAAAGTTGGCCTGTTGATAGCTCCGGGCCCATTTTCAAACTCTGAGGTACTGAGAAACTTCCAGAAAATAGAAAAAACCCAATGAAACCAGAGATGAAGGACTTACACCTGTATTCCTTAAAGCTCCCGAACCCGTAATCGAACTCAGACTCCAGCGTAGCAGTAGTGCTACCACTAGGTACTGGGGCAGTCGAAGAAGAATATTTATCTTCCCGATTCTATCTGCCTTCTCTTCTGATTTTTTCACAGCTTTAAGGGAAAGTAGATCTGAGTATTTGAAACATTTGAGCTTAGCACCTCCAGGCGTTCCTGAGAAAAAAGGGTCTTAACAGAAAAACGGACGGACGGACGGACAACCAAGTAATCCTGAAAGGTTTAGTTTTTTCCTTTCAACGTTCGAAATAGAACGGGAAAGAAGCAAAGATCTTGGAATAGTAGCAGAAGTTGCCTACAGAAAACCACTCTAGTTGCCTGGCCAGTTTTTAATCGTTTTCTTTTGCGGAATCAATGTTGAAAGATATTTTACGAAACATTATGCAAGAACCAATTAAACTCACCTTTATAGTTTTATTTCCGTTATAAAATACGTTCTTGACCCTGGTCGTCAGCGGGATGGAAGACAGCTTTACATTTTCCACATATTCCAACTGACCGTTCACACTGTTACCCACTTGTAAATTTTTAGAGTGGACAAAATAAAATAATGTAAACAAAGATATTAAGAGTATTGAGAGTTTAATGGACATTTTGAGAGAATGTTGAAGTGACGAATGAAATTGAGATGTTCGATCTTCTTATCTCTTGGATTCTAGGGGTTTATTATATTAACATAAAAATATTTTTGCGATTTTGCGACTCCACGATTGCGACTTTGTTATGTCATGGAAGTGGCAAACGAGCATGTAGTTCACATTGATGTTAAGCGATGACGGCAGCCTATAGACACCCACACTTAGACCAAGGTCAAAATGCAGATGCGCTACCACTCCAGAGGCCTATGGTGTTATGCCTCTGTGACAGAAATTACGGGGCCGTACATTGCCACTTGACCGGAACACGATAGTGAACACTACCATTTAGCGGCAAGTTTATTAGGTAATGCGGTGGTGCCTACGCTCGTGAGCTTCATCACTGGAGCTCTACCACGAGTAAAAACTCATCAATCCAAGGGCTCATTATTTTTTATCTTAATCGTCATCATCATTTTAGCTGAATGATATCTGCTGCCAGACAAAGAGTCTCTCCTGAATATTTCCTATCATGTGTTATGGTATAAACATTAGTTTTAATAATTTTAGTTCATTGATAGTTATTAAATAAAAAAGTCTATAGACATTACGCGCCAGAACGTAATAGTCGCAAACAAATTTTTACTGCATACACGCCTTAATGTTTCATCCAAAACATACATTTCTTAGATCAGTCTCGGGAATCGTCGAATAGCTGATAGATGATAAAAATGATTCATTGATAACGATAATCGGATAAAAATACTAATCTCATTTTGTTATCTACTATTGCACCAATACATTTTGAGGCCAGATCGTGTTTGTAGCACGGACTTGAGATTTACTTGTCAACAAGTAAATAGCATAAACTGAGGTCTCTTGCAGTTTAATGTTTATTTACTTAATTGTATAATATGAACAGTACGTGACAAAATTTTAATGATTCCAGGTTTTAATGATTCGACTCTCACTTGACTTGTTTTTTCGAATCCATGATTAATACAATTAAGTCTGCATTAATACAATTCAGGGGATACGAACAGATTTACTGATGGCGGAGTTCCAGGCAGTGTAAGAGTTCGAGGGCGTAGGCACTACCGTAAAACCTAATCTATCTGTCGCTAAATGGTAGTGTTCAGCACTATCGTGGTCCGGTTATATTGTAATGTATTGTCCGTAATAACAAGCATCTGGTCTTTGTGTGTGTGTCTGTAGGCTGCAGTCGTAACTTAACATCAATGTTAACTACCTGCTTGTTAGCCACCTTTATTAAATAAATAAACCGTATTATCTCGTTACTTCTTATGTTATAGGAATGCTGTGCCTTGTAATATGAGCACAGTAGCGTGATTTCCAAAACGACTGTGCTTAAAAAAAGAAATCTTAAATCAACCTATCTATAAATTACTAAAAAAAACTGACTGTGAACACAAGTACGACTCGCACTTGACTGGTTTTTGTCGTCGGGTTGTGTGTATGCATTTATGACATTGGACGCATACGTACAAAGTTACGTAAAATAATCAAACTTTAGATAAAACGCCGTTTTACAAACATCAAAGAACTAAACAAATATTCCCCATTCAGTTACTGTTAATACCGTGGTCATTGAACGACCACCTGATTGACTTTTAAAGCTACAGCAACCCATTCAAATCAACCGAGTTTTCAATCAGATTTATAATAACCGCACCGCGGTTGGCATTTTGAATGGCACGCTCGTTTACCGCACACAAAGACTGGATTCCTCGAATATTTTCCCGTTAAAAAATCTGACATTCCGTGCGTAAAATATTAAAAATTGGATCTGTGCTGCCGATTCGGCGAGTAAAGATCGGTTGCGATCGGTTTTTTGGTAGGATTGTATCAATTGTTTCAGTCAACATGTTCAAACCCTTTCAATAGGTTGGTAGTAAAAATAACGCGGGATGTGAAACAATGTCTCGCGATAAAACTACCGCCTCTGCGATCGTCAATCCTGCCAAGCGTGGCATATTCACCCCTAATGACGCACAAGACTGATATGGACGTCTTTGGTAGAGGCTTTGTAGAGCAGGACGTTTTTCGGCTGAAGATATTTTATCAATTGTTTGGGTTATAGAGTGCAAGGACCATATTGATCTGCTGAAATTTTTGTTGGTCTAAGTTTTTATACTTCGGCGCTAGAAGTTGAAGAATTGTAAACTACCACCTGACCGGTACACAGCAGAACATTACTGTTTAATATTGACATCGACGACACAACTCAGCTATGGTTCTATCGTCGATGAATAATGGCAACCCATTATACGTTCCACTGCTGGGCACGAGTCTCTCCCCTTGGGGAGGCCTGGAGCTTACTCCATCACACTGCTCCAATGCGGGTTGGTGGAGATACGGGTTAGTGGCGAACCCGCTGTCGGATGTTTTTCAAACCGCTCATAAGGCCTCCAACATGGTTTAACGACTGCTATCTATCTATAGCAACCGGGACCGACGGCTTGACATGCCTTCCGAAGCACGGAAAACGTGTTCACCCATCACACACCCGACCGCGCCCGTAATGCTTAACCGAATAGATCGCTTATGATCTACACCAGCCGCGGCACCATGCGCTTTTTTTAATTTTTCATTATTACACCGACCGAAGACGGCTTTTTATACTTACCGCTATCTTATACACACACTAGTTTAAAAATATATCTGAACCTAATTTTGGACCGTTGGATTAATTTACGATACAAAATAACCTTTAACTAGTGGCTGTTATAGAATAATGCTACATATTATAATTTTATTTTGCAAAATAATAATTGCATCACATATCCGACAGCACACATTGCATAGTCGTCCATCACTTGAAAACCCGGTCACGTCGGTGACGCGCCATAAAAATTGGACTTAGGGTATCAAAAAACTAAAACCGAGCAGAAAATATTGAATTTCAGGCGTCGAGTGTTGTAATATTAATGCGGCCGCCGCGAACGCAATAAAACGAGCAAATTGCTTGTAAAATAATACTGTGAGCTTTGTTCGCGTCCCCTAAGAATTTATTCTGATGCTTTAAATCCTTATTTATATGATCACACAATATTTCATCTGAGGCCTATTTGGGGAATTTCTTGTACACTCGGGGAAGATTATCGTCAGTTTTTTTTTCGGGTTTTTGTTTACTTTTTAGATAACATTGTTTTGCTTTTACTTTGCGTTGCGTATGGAGATTTATAATGCAGATATTTTTATACAATATAATTTTAATTTATTAAGACAAGTGAGGTCTTGTTTTAGAGATCCCGCTTATTCTTTGAAAACGGAAAATCATTTTGAGGTGCCTTTTTTTTTATAAATAGCTCTCTGGTCTTTGTGTAAGTGTTTATAGGCTGCAGTCATCACATAACATCAATGTGAACTGCATGTTTGTTTGCCACTTTCATTACCAAATGTTAAAATTAACGAATGTCTGCAAAATTGCGTATTCCTTTATTATGCCCATATTACTCATATTGTTAGCACCGTGTTACACATGATTAAAGCGAATTCATTTGGTAACGTGATTTTAATATTTCAACGAGTTTGAGATACGGCGTGTATAAATAAGCCTTTTATAGTTCGCAAATATGGTTTGGTGACTTCAATTAACGATATTACATATGCAATTAAATAGGGATGCACATCAATTTTGAGGATTGTAGGTATATCTCAATTGTTCTAAAATAGTTGGTAAGGCTGATAAAGTTTATTGAAAATTTTCCATCCTTCTAACGGTAACAATTTTCTTGTGCAAGGGGACTTGTCGTGAAGATACATACTTACACTAAAATATTTTAAAACCGGGTCGTTACGCGATACTCATAATTTCAGCCAATAGACGTCCACTGCTGAACAAAGGCCTCCCCCAAAGAATGCCACAACGAACGGTCCCGGGCCGCCCTCATCCAGCGATTGCCCGCGACCTTCACCAGGTCGTCGGTCCATCTTGGGGGACCTGCCTACGCTTCGTTTTCCGGTACGCGGTCGCCACTCAAGAACTGCTCTGCCCCAACGGCCGACAGTTCTTCGAGCTATGTACTCTGCCCACTGCCACTTGAGTCTCGCTATCTATCGGTGAGCTAAGTCGGTAACTTTGGTTCTCATGCGGATCTCCTCATTTCTGATTCGATCTCGCAAAGAAACTCCAAGCATAGCTCTCTCCTTCGATAAGAAATGTTCTTTTTTACCTTTATACCGACGTTTTGGCTTGGTTGCACGAGTCATGGTCGCGAGTAGACAGTTGTATCCGCAAGATGTCAAATTGCAGGCAGCTCGGTGTTCTTCTACCTCCAGGTTAAGCGCGATTATCAGTGACGCCGGCACACAACACTGTATCCGACGATAAGTTTTAAAATGTGTGTGATGTATGTGAAACGCGACTGTATTAAAAGCTATAGTAAAGGGTTTTATTCGTTACATATTAAAAAAGAAATAATATGATCAACAATGTACAAAAGCAATATTATACTCAACAAATATCCATTCATTTTAACACAAAAGTCTTCCTAACAACCACATCGAAGTTAAAGATTACATGCGGCAAAATGTACGTGAAAAGTTTCAGATCACCCGTCTTTCTCTCACACACGACGACTCCTGTGCGAGCGAAAGGAAAAGCTGCAGTTATCAAGCCGGAATATGACAATTCATTGTAATATAACAAGGAGAAAGGGGTTAATTACAAAAACATGGGGTAATAGCGACCCCCTCTTGTAGACTGCGCAAAGTTCCGCATAATTAAATAGTGATTAAGACACTTGGAGTGTGTTCACACCGGTTCCTTATGTTTTCGTTTGTAAAATATTGGTAACATTTTTTTTATTGTAATGCAAGTGGCAAACAAGCACAAAGTTCACATTGATGTTAAGTGATGACTGCAGCCTATAGACATCCACACAAAGATCAAGATCAAAATGGGAAATAATATAAAAGAAAGAAAGAAGAAGAAAAACTAATCTTCTGTGCAAAGAAAAGACCGGCTTTCTGATCATATGAAACGTCAAGCAAACGTTTGGAAATATAAATAGTTTTTCTTTTATTTATTTTAAAAGTTAAACATGTTTTATGTTAAAGTGGCCAACAAGCATGCAGTTCACATTGATGTTAAGTGATGACTGCAGGCTATAGACACCCATACAATGACCAGAGGTTAATATGCAAATGCGTTGCCACTCCTGAGGCCTAAGGTGTTATGCCTCTGTGCCGGAAACTACAGGTCCGTACATTACCACCTGACCGAAACACGATAGAAATAGAAACAGAAATAGAAAATATTTTTATTTCGAATAGATCTTTACAGATACTTTCAAAACGTCAAGAAATATATAAAATATCTAGAGTGAATAACCATTACGTATAGTAAAAGCAAAATAAAATATTAAAAGTAAATTAAAAATTGAAATTTAAACTACTTAGTTAAAACATAATAATCACAAAATTTTTCAAGTCCTTCAATGATGATAAATTAAGAAAAAGGAAAACTTATTCGTCAAGATCAAAGTTATTCACTAAGCAGAGTTCCAAGTGCAGTCACTATTGAGACGAACTCCGCTAACAAACTCAGTAAGAGCTCTTTTAAATGAGAGCTTAATTAAATCTAGTACAAATTGTCGTGAAAAATCAAATAATGTGAACGTCCATAGCATAGATGCAAATAAACTGCTATCTACTAAATGTGATGTAGCTCCTGCAAACCAGAACAGACCAGTTCCCACCAACAGCACCCGTTCACGAGTATGACGCATGTGACAGCCATTGCCCTCCTCGACCATTTTAGAGGGATAGTGCTGAATACTACCATTTAACGGTAAGTATATAAGGTAATGCAGTGGTGCTTATACCCGCGAGCTCCGTCACTCGAGCTCTACCACCAGTAAATAGTACATAAATAATATAAATAGCTATTTGCCTGTATTTGGCATATATACCACTGCCTATTCCTTAAAAAGCTACGATCTTAAATTTAAAAGTATATTATCCCATTATAAACGTACCTTTATCCATATTGTTATAGTACTCGCCTGTACGATGACGGCTTTGCATTAGCACTTAAGTAAGGCGAATTAATTAGTAGGTGCGAATTACTGACCGACATTCAATCCTATGAAGCTATTAGTGCGATAGTTAGGTGTTAGTGGGATCAAAAACGATTGCACGGTCGTTTCATTAATACATTATACGGTTATGAGGTTTATAAACCTAAGTACATAGCTATCAATTAAATCTCATAATCCTGAATAAATGTACTGTAACAGCTTTTCATAGATAAACGAAAAATAATTTTAAGATAGTGTGAAGCAGCAGAAGCCCGCCGGCTAAACTGGGTGATTTGCGTTAACAAGTGTCTTGACTAGTAGGTATCTATATATTAAAATCAATTGCTGTTCGTTAGTCTCGCTAAAACTCGGGAACGGCTCTACCGATTTGGCTAATTTTGGAAGTCCAGGGAAAATTTAAAAGAAAATATGAAGAAATTGAAGCGAAACAGTAAAAACCATAACTCTATCAAACCTTTGACAGATTATTTAATTCTGAGGCAATACGAAGTTTGCCGGGTCAGCTCGTATTATTATAATATTTTTGTTTCCTATTCTACTAATAGTACATATTAGTGTAGAAGATTGTTTCAAAAGGACCGCATTGTGTAATCTGGTTTTTTTTACTAATGGTGGCAAACTTGGAGTTTACGTTACAACAGCCCATAGAGTGCTAAGGACTTCTGCATAAAATGGTCATAATATAGATACTTGGGCATCTCTGAAGTCTAATTTGTTTTGCCTCCGTAATAATTATAACTGAAATACGACAATGCTTGCTAAAAACAATCATTTGGGGGAAGATTAGATTAGGTAATGAGGTGCCTCCCTCCCGAGGGTTTCCGCCATGTCGTGGCGGGGGGGCTTAGTACCCGGTGGTTGTCCCCACACCGTCGAAGCCAAGAGGAACCCAGAGAGGGGGCGGCGTTTGGCGTGGCTCTGCCCGCCACTCGTTGCTGTGGAGAGGAGACGGCTGGGGAGGAGGTGTATTTTTGGCATAAAATATGATAAAATACATTATTTAACTTACAATGATTTTTTTCTGAACGTAAACCTACCAACGTTCAATGATTTTGATTTTACATACCGGCACCCTGTTTTAAGAAAATACAACGATAGTACTGAAAAAAAGAAAAATGTTTTTAAATCGAATAAGATTTTACTACCATTTTTGAAAAGTCATAATAGAGATGAGAGACGTAGAGTGAATAACTACAACATAAAGTACATAAATTAAAAATAACACAGACATTAAGTGACTTGAAATAGAGATACAGTTTGAAAAAGAAAAAAAAAATAAAGTTAAGTCAAAAACTCAAGTTAAAAAAATTTATTACTCGTACGACGCTAACCAAAGCAAGCCTGGACTTGGGTAGCAATAATGTCAAAAACCTTGCCACTCATGGAACTATAAATACGTAAGTAACCCTAACCCAACCGCATCATCAGTATTGTATGCACGAATGCAAAAATAAACTTCTATCCCCCTTCTAAAAATAAATATTTTCAAAGCACACACAATAATGATTCAAGCAAGACTATTTATGCTCCAAGTAACGCAAATATCGGTGAATTTGGGAACCTATTGCCGATGTACTCAACACAAGCCCCCTCCACGTAAGGGCACTCCTCCAACCGAAGACTCTTCATTGGTTCACTCAAAACCTATTACCGTGTTTAGCGATACACTCAAAGGCCCCTAGTTTTTTATAGGGCCTTTTCAATGTGGGAAACTTTATGCGTGTTAGTTTCTCAGTGTTCTCACGTTATAAAGTAACTCCCTTATTCATAAACGTATTTTAGCTAAAATGTTGCTAATCTCTCCTTTGTCTTTTTCTATCCTGCACATTTGACAATGCAACTGACAAAGACAAAGCATTCTATAGCTAAAACGTATCTAATGTACGTTTATGAATAAGGGGTTCAGACTACATAATGTTTTATTAAATTTTACGGGTGGTAGAGCTCCAGTGACGGAGCTCGCGGGCGTAGGCACCACCGCATTACTACCTACCACCAGTAAAACCGTTTTGATCGCCATTGATCGGTTGACTAACTGCACTAGAAGAAGAATTTTTCTTCACTAGACGGTGACGGGGTTGTCACTTTCCGGTGCCTTGTAGTATTATACTTCACATAAAAATTCATGACATAAAAAGTAACTTCAAGCCTGTAATCTCCGAAGGGATAAGCAGAGGTAAATGCATGCATTCAAGCATACATGTCATGTAAACATATGCATATCCGGAGCAGTCATGCACGCTTAAATGTCTTTGCCTTTGGCGGCGTCGTGTGGCGGGTTGCTCACTTCCCTCTAAAATGGTCGAGGAGGGCAATGGCTGTCACATGCGTCATACTCGTGAACGGGTGCTGTTGGTGGGGACTGGTCTGTTCTGGTTTGCAGGGGCTACATCACATTTAGTAGATAGCAGTTTATTTGCATCTATGCTATGGACGTTGACATTATTTGATTTTTCACGATAATCTGTACTAGATTTAAGCTCTCATTTAAAAGAGCTCTTACTGAGTTTGTTGGGTAGCGGAGTTCTTCTCAGTAGTGACTGCACTTGGAACTCTGCTAAGTGAATAACATTGATCTTGACGAATAAGTTTTTCTTTTTCTTCATTTATTATCATTGAAGGAATTGAAAAATTTTATGATTATTATGTTTTAACCAAATAGTTTAAATTTTAATTTTTAATTTACTATTAATATATGATTTTGCTTTTACTATATGTAATGGTTATTCGCTCTAGGTAGTTTATGATTTATTGACGTTTTGAAAGTATCTGTAAAGATCTATTCGAAATAAAAATATTTTCTATTTCTATTTCTATTTCAAACACCCACGATTCGCCGATTAGGTTTTGACCCATGTAACAGGTGGCGAGCCAGTTGACACTCTCGGGCACATTACCAAACTCCGAAGTTCTGGGAAACTACCAGAAAATAGTAAAATCCCAATAGAACCAACTAAGGGGTTTTAGACAGTTCTCATCATCATCTCTGATATCCCCCGACCCGGGAATCGATCCCAGGACCCCAGCGTAGTGGCAGTGGCCTGCTTCCACTAGGCTACTGAGGCAGCTACATAAATCATTAATTATTTTATTACATTCTAAAATTTATTTTCTATTCACTTCTGTCGGATCCTTGTGCGTTCCCGAAGAGGCCTAATAATTATTTTGTATACAAATAAGTTTGTGTAAAATTTAACATCCTTCTCTAACTTTAACAAATTTGTTAAATTTAGAAAAGGATGTTAAATTTTACATTAACAATAATTTAAACTAATAGGTATTTTGGCACAAGCGAAGCTTAATTAAAAAAAATACTTGACATAAAAATTCAGGACATAAATAAAACATGAATTATTGTATTACATTCCAACATTCAACAAAAGTAACTCGATGTTTATACCCAAAGGATATCCATGGCCGATGAAATGATAAAGCCGACAGCTTATTAAAAAAGGCGGATGACAACAGGTAAACGAGTAAATACCAGATAAGTATCTTGTTAGAAACAAAGGAAGTTGCTAACAAAAGCGGGCCGTATCGTTGTTTTTCATTCTGAAAAGAGCGTAAAACATCTGCGATTTAAGTGATAGGAGATTGCGGTTCACGGAAAATGTTTGCTTACGTTTGGTAATTGATCTGTGATGTTGTATTCGATTGTTATGATTAGGAAAAAAACAATTACATTTTAATAATTGTATTTTTAAAAGAGCTGGCGCCGGTACCTGACTTTCCCATCGCTCTCTACTGGAACAAATTTCTTCCACTGAAAGACAACTCTTCTACTAGTGTAGTCAGTCAACCGAACAATTGCGATCAAACTATTCCAATAAGACGGTATATATGCAATAACGCAAGGTGGGCAGCAGCATCCTGCGATGAAACTACCACTACTGCAATCGCCAATCCGCATGACAAACGTGGTGATTATGATATATCCCCCTTATGGGAAGACTTTGGTCCAGCAGTAGATATCAATCGGCAGATATGATAATGATTTTTGAAGAAAAATTGGCCTGCAGTCTGCAAGTTGGACTAGATTTCCTAGTGCTTGCACTAGGATCTCGCGTAGGATCACTCCAGCCGTTTGTATTTATTGTATTTAAAGTTCATAACCGAATCAGTCGACCATTTTTAATTGAAACGTGAAAGCGATGGTCATGATCAATCAATATTATAAGCTGTAAAGCTTTAGAAAAAATATACTCGTATAATCTACAAATATACCTGCAAATGTCTTTTTGTGACTGGGTGTTTGCCGAACCAAAACAGCCGTTCTTACACACACAACACAGACATTGTGTGAATACAACGGCTATTTTTACTGGTGGTTCCAGTGTCGGAGCTTGAGTTCACCACTATCATGTTTCGGTTGGAATGTTGGTTCCGTAATAACTATCACAGACGAAAAACAACTTAAAACTGAGGCGTGGCCGTATCTGCATATTTACGTCCAGTTTTTGTGTAGATATCTATAAGCTACAGTATTTACTTCCGATCTATGTGAATCGCATGCTTGTTTGCTACCATCATTACTTAAATTAAGTTTGTACATACCTAGTGTAGGGAAATGATTGTAATAGTCTAGTAATATAATTAAACTGAAATATAAATATGAACACTTCTTGTTTTTTTTAGCACAGTGAGTATTCTGTCTTCAAGTATTTCGCCTCAAGACAAATCAAAAACGCTTTCGCCTGTGCCATGAACCGCCGGCGCCTAAGTCTTCACAGTATGTACGGGTCTCAAGTTCACAATAGGTGGCGCTGTCACAGGCACTCACTGCTCTTTACAACTTTAAACAATAATACCTTCCAACTGCAGGCTTAATTGAACTTCCGTATCTTGGATACAATGTCCCTTTGGAAATTTCGAACTTCTTGAATAAATTGAATAAAAACATTGATATTTTGCAAATAAATCAAGTACAATTGTACAGGCATATATTATAGGTATTTATATTGTTTTTTTTTTTAAATCTAGTGAGGTTATTCGGGATACTTAAATTTATTTGAAAGCTAAATAGTTTATATACATACAGCAGTTGAAAAAGCTTGGTAATATTATTCGCCAAATATTGTTTTTTGTTTTGTGTCAAATTGCAAAATGTTGCCTGTACCTAGTAATGGAAAAGAACTAGGACAGAAGAATAGTAGATAATTTTTTTTTATACTAAATTGTTAACAAGATTGAGCGATGGAAGATCAGAGGTATCTTATAGCAAGGGAATTAAAAGGAACTTAAATGATAAGCATTTTATAGTATTTCGCATTAACACATGCTTGTGAAATATATTTTAAAGAAAAATGGAAAGAAAAAGATGATAAAGCATAAGAAATGATAAGCATTTGTCAAGGCCTAGAATAGAAAAACATTATAGCGAAGTAAATAAACGTAGATATGCTCAACAGCTCGCCTGACAGTAAAAACGGAGCGGTGATCGAACTTCTTTGATGCTCCCGCTCTTCCGTTGTCCCAAATGGAAAGAGGTCTCTGCTGGTTAGTGTGCAACCACACGCCACTCGTGTTGGCTGGAGCCTTCCTTCCAAAGTGCTCTGCGGAGGTCTCGGAACGAGTAGTGGCCGGCGGGGTCATGATTGTGTGCAATACAATGTGATGCGTTCCCGTGACCCTGCCATTGATGGCGGATTAGTCCGATCAACAAAGAGGGGGGGGGGGGTTTGATATTATGAATCATTTTCTTAGCTATATAAATAACTAGCTGCCCGCCCCGATTTCGTGCGGTTGCAATGTTACCTACCCTCCTTCTAAGCCTTTCTCGATAAATTGGCTATCTAACACTGAAAGAATTTTTCAAATCGGACCAGTAGTTCTTGAGATTAGCGCGTTCAAGCAAACAAAAAACCAACTCTTCAGCTTTATAATATTAATATAGATATAGATTACGTAAACTTTCCCTGATCCAATTCGATCGCAAAGTTATGATAAATCAGTCATAACCAAAAACTAAATCATAAGCAGATAATTGCATTGATTAAACATGAATCCTCCATTAGTCCGTCAAATCAATAACGCATGGATTCAAAATTAACCACTAATGAAAATACAAATGCCTCTCGTTATCCATTAGCGTTAGCTTGATCAACATCAATTGTTATTACTTATAGTGTGGAAACGTTACAAATAATATTTTACAATATGAAAGATGCGTTGTTAATTTGGTAGATGCGTTGCCATTCATGTTAGGCTTATGTTGTTATACCACTATGCCAAATTACAATACCGTACATTGTCACCTAAATTGTAACGGAACCCACTCTATCAAAGGTGGACTCTTCAAAAAAGGTAATTTCCGAAGTCAAATCTAAATCAACAAGAATAAGAATAAGAATAATTTATTGGCATAAAAGTACAAACAATCAGAACAATAGAAGAGTAGCTTAATACGTATTATAAGCATGCAATAAAGGTAAAAACATATTTATTTCACTGTAAAAATAAAATTGTTATGTATAATATCTTAGATAAGAGTACGCATTGAATCCTAAACTGAGTCATCCTCGTATTTTAGGATTCATTGGTAGTGCTCTATTAGGTCGAAAACAATAGTTTAAATTTATGGCTAGCGTCAGTTAAAGTGTGCGGCTTATCTGAATTATTACATTAAATTTAATTAAGCTTGATTTATATGTTCTTAGGTTTTCGCGAGCTACACTCATTGAAATAAAACAATTTTTATTTAAAGTACTGAACGCTACACAAGGCGTTTACGAAATCGATGGAGGTAGCTACATATAATTTTTTCAAACTTCTGTCAGACAAATGTCACCTCAGTCTGCCCGGGACCACGGAAGCTGAAAAGCGACCGAAACGTCGGGTTGATTTTAAAAATCATTTTAGTTTAATATACGCGAGATAAATCTCTACTAATTGTGAAATGGTAGTAACCTTAAGTATAAGAATAGAGTTAGAAATATGATAAGATTGTTAAATATAACTCCGAAGAGTAAATTAGTGATGACTGGAACACGATAGCGTTGATTACATAACGGCAAGTAGAATAAGTAAGGCCCATAGCACACGGCGTATTTTATACGCGCAGGCGGCGCGCGTACTAGGAACGCGCGTCATCCATGGCGTGGACGCTGATTGTTGCGTTTGTATTGACGAGACAAGCGCGGATGAAGCGCGTATACGAGCGTTTGACGTAAAAAGGAGCGGAGTAGGGGCAGAGAGGGGAAGCGGGTGCGCTCACGCCACTGCTGCTATCTATCCAATAGATTCGTTTTATTTTACGTTTTTTTTTCTTTTTAAAAGAAGTACTAAAGCCAGCGTAAGCAGTGTTGTCTCAACTGATGCCATTGCACAACTGGAGAGAGGAGTCTCTGATTAAAACGCAAAGGTTACGAGCGACTACAGCGCGTATACGTGCAGTAGAAGCGGGTATGCGCGCAATAGAAGCGCGTTTCACGATCGCCTCGTGTGCTTAGGTTGCGTTCAAATCTCGTATGAAGTGTGTATACGCGCGTCATCTGCGCGTCGCCTGGGCGTATAAAATACGCCGTGTACTATGGGCCCAATACGGTAATGCCTACGTACATACGTACTACGATCTACAAGTGGTATCAGTTCTAAACAAAACAGTTGGATGGGACATTAGTTGCCAAAGGATAACTACTCGTATATCCATTAAGCCTATAAAATTAACGCTGCATAACACCCTGCATTAGGAAAACTGTCGTAACCATAAAATGGTCTCTCCGGAATTCGTTACATATTTGATGTACACAAAAAGAGGGGACTGTTATTTGTCAATCTGACAAACGCAGGCCTCAGGTGCTCAGAGAGTGCTCCAATCACGAAATGGAAATTACAACGGCTTTCCCCACTCGGTGACAACTGTCTGAATACACATTTGTACAAAGTCATTACCCGTGACGCAGTTTACTGTCCCAAACTCGGAGTTGACGTACTGCTGGTTTTGGGGAAAGTTTGGGATTGCTCTTTTAGTCTGTGGCTGGTCGAAGTTCGTCTTCAAGTTTTACAAATCAGGATGATGAAATACAATGCTTAATTTATTTCGTTTCGGTTTGGATGATTGATTAGAATTTTGTTTATAGATAAATAACAATGTAGGTATTGTTTATATTTATGGCTTTGGAAGAACATTACAATATAACGACATCGATACATAGTAGGTAGTTTTTATTGTACATCTTATTTTTTTTAAATACCAAGGTGGCATACAAGCATGCAGTTCACATTGATGTTAAGTGATGACTGCAGCCCTACAGATATCTACACAAAAACCATAGGTCGACGTTTCGTACGAGGATTCGTTACCACCACTGACACCTTAGTTGTTATGTCTCTCTGACAGTTTTTTCGCTTTCCCCGCACGAGGAATAAGTCTGTGCAGTCCTGTTTAATTCAAAACAAAATAGTTGCTAAATAATCAAAATACGGGTCTCAACATTGACATCTTCCACCTTAACTTGCACCAATTCCAGAGGCAAATAAAAAATCATCTGAGTGAAGAATGTGGGTTTTGATATTATAATAATGAAATGTAATAACTATATTTATATTTTAATTTCTTCAATAATTAATAATAACAATAATTGTATTTTTTTTACTGTTTTTCCAAATTGTATTATATTCATTGTAAATTTTCTCATAAATGATTGGAACTCAGAAAACTTTAAAAATTTTAACAAAAAAAAAATCATTAAAATTAAATATTAATTTATATAGCTTATAGACATGCATGTTTTGGATTACAATTTAGATCATTACTTTGATACAAACTCCTGAATGTAAAATGAAATTGTTATCTGTTTTGTGTGCTATATTGATAATAAATAAATAGGATTTTAACCATTACTAATGTAAGTTTTCATATATTTTCGAAATTTGTACATTATTACGTTTAACTTTGTTTTATAAGGTGAAAACTTTTACATTAAAAGTTTAATCAACATATTCCAAAATGACTTCCACTGTACGTATAAAGTACATATACGTACACAAATGTTTCAAGAGAATATCTCATTTAAAGGGTAAAACTTGTAAACTCGAGCCCACATTTTATTACTTCACCGCAAACAATGCATACGATTTTGACAATGTACTCGCCTGTACCCTAAACACCGCGTAATCCGCTCAATAATAAATGAGGCTACCTAACTTCGCGCCTGTACCGACACTCCGGCTTTCATAGCCGAAAACTTTCAAAGGATCTCATCTTGAAACTTTCGCTATTCAAATCACGATTTTATAACACAGTAATATAGTCGTGTTTTGATTGAAGATAAAGAAAGGGTTCAGGCGCAGGACCTGGTAAACCCACTGAATTAGACATGTGTTAAAAGCTTAATGCACTAAATAGAGAAGAATACCTAATATGTTGGTTTGTATAGTAGTATATACAATATGGCCGGTAGTTTTAGTGTGAAGTTTGTTACTTTGGTCTGAAAGCATTCTTGGTTTATGGAATCAGTAAGTATAATTAAATTTATGTTTCTTTGTATTTTTGAGCACGCCTGTACATGCGGGATTAAAAAAATACCAATATGCACTAACTATAAATACGGAGTTTTGGCGGGAACCTTGAAAGAGGCGTATGGTGCTCTTATTTTATTTCATTTTCTTGGTGTATTTCTAACTTATATTGATTAAAGTTGGTGGCATTTTGTTTGATATAGGTTTATTACAGTGCCCGTGTATAGTGAAACAGAATAACAGTGCGAAAACCCGACCTTTCAGGTTGCCTCCAAAACTCCGTTGTAAATGTTCTGGTACAGTAGCCATCGCTTTACTCGAATAACTGACTGTAACTCACTTGACTTACATACTTAAAAAATAATTGACTGTCTATATTATACTAACTTTTACGCTGCATAAATAAATACGAAATATCGTTTTACTTGACACTGGCAATATGCGTAATAGCGATGCCATAATAACAAAAAAAAAAAAAAAAAAAACTATAAATACCAATTTTATTTGTCATTTTTCTTTTTATGCAATGAAAGTGGAAAATAAACATGCAGTTTAAATTGATGTTAAGTGATGACTGCAGCCTATAAACAGTAAACACCCACACAAAATCCAGTGTTCAAAATCCAGATGCGTTGCCACCCCTGAGACCGTAGTTGTTTTGTTTTTGTGATAGTTATTACGGGGCTATTATAAGGACTAAGTTGGTGACATAGTTCTAGTGTCCGATCTCAAAGGAGTCGTAGGTGCCTTCAGACACCTACAAGAGGTCCAGGGAAACAGACGGCGGTAAGCGTGGGACTTACGAGTCCCAAGCTTACCGTCGTTGGAACATCGCGGGGTTTTTCTGAGTATGCTCATTAAAGCCCCGCGATGTTCCAACTCGTCTGCCATCAGTGGTTACTGGAACGCTTCCTTACACCACCGCGACTACTACTTTCCGAGCCTTCTACGGTTTGGCTTCTTTGGCTTCAACCAACACTAGTGGCATGCGGAACACGTGCACGCCAGCCAGCTTGGGATGTTTCTCCATTCTGATGACGGAAATTCCCTAGTCCGACGTCCAGAGGTCCCTGCCTAGACCAGTCACAACACCAAGCGTCCCGACACCCGAGTTGGAGCACATTCAGCTTCGAAGGAGCGGAAGCGTCGTTCACGCATCGCAACTCAAATTAATTTAGACTTAGCAGGGCAGCATATTCAGCCAACGAATATTATGTTGAGTCAACTAGCTACAGTCATATTGTTTTGACAGACTCAAAGAATTGATTACAACATCTGTTTTTTTGTACCTGGGCTTCCTAAGGATTAGCTGGACCTAGTCTACACGATTAAATATCTTATAAACTAGTCTTCGAACTTTTACTTTCGTAGATACCAAAACGATTTATTTGTAGTGGATACCTTCTTACATTGGCATAGATGGTAACGAAATTTTTGGTCTCTTCATCATGATCCAATCTAAATACATAATAATATGTTATATTTAGCAATCTAAATACATAATAATATGTTATATTTGATATAATAACGGCAACCCATTATACGTCCCACTGCTGGGCACGAGCCTCTTCCCTTTTTGGGGGGAGGCCTGGAGCTTACTCCACCATACTGCTCCAATAAGGATTGGTGGAGGTGGGTGGGTTAGTGGCCAACCCGCTATATTTGATAGTACTGAGTTAAATATTAGAGTATTATTGATTATCAATGTGAACTGTATGCTTTTCTTCCACTTAAATAAATACAAAATTTTATTAAAAAATGTTATTTGCAAAACCGAACAATAACACGAATGTTTTCAAACTTTTCAACTCCAACACAACATCACCCCTGCTTTCAGCTTCATCATGTGTGTTTTGGTCAAATATTGGCCACTTTACGCAAATATTGGTTGCGTAACCTTATTAGAGTTCCATGCCCAATGGAAATTTATTATGAAGATTATAAAAAATACGCTTACATGTCTCGTGGCTGCTTTTGTACACACACAAGATATACATAAGGACCCAAAATCTAATCTAATATAGGTATGTAGGCCATACAATCTTTTGGCCCAGCGTGGTGTTTAATAATCTTTCAGTCGTAATCGTCAGATAGTCGTCGGATTTTTGTTATCTAGTAATTACATTATGAAGCGCGGATGGCCCTGCTGCTCGGTTAAGCGACACGGGCGTGGTCGGGTGTGTGCTGAGTGACCGCTAGTGGCAAATTAAAATATTGGCGAAATCCTGAGGCGGAGACCAGCAGACTCATAGCACAGGGTTTACTTAGTTTGAGCGCTCCTGTCTCCACCATACCCTGAGATAAATGTTTAAAAAGAAATCAATATAATTTTAAAAATAAAATAAGCTTCATGTGATGTATTTATCATAACTTAAGAAAACATTGTGGACAAATTAAATAAAAATCTTTAAATCTTTAAAATGCGCGTCAATCTCCACAAACCCACATTGTAGCAGCGTGGTGCAGTAAGCTCCAGGCCTCCAAGAAGGGGAGAAACTCGTGCTCAGTAGTGATCAAGGGTTACCATATTAATTAAATAATATCATTAAATTACTATTACTCAAAACCAGCTGTCCCTCTTCACATGTATAGCCTTTGCTCCAACTCAATATAGATCCGCCAACAATGGCTCCAACATTGGCCTATCCAGGTCACACCTCGCCATTCATAATTATTCAGCAGTTCTCGTTACATTTGAAGTGCTCCCTAATTAGTAGGGTCGAGTGGACGGACATACTACGTTATATCCGACGATGCATAATCCAGCTACCGGTGAACGTAATTGTGGATGGAATGTTCTTGTTGTAATATTAGAGTTATTTTACACTTACCTTTTACCTTTTTAGTGGGAGTTAGTATTTGAATGCAATTATACAGGTTGAAATAATGGTCGTTATGAATCCGATTATCTTAAACTCTAAGTCATTGTTATGCTGTAAAAATGGAAAATCATTATTATTGTAAGGAACACTACGCAAGGTATATTTTATTTTTAAAGAAAAATGGAAAGAAAAATTTGACTTCAGGCGAGACTCGAACTTGCGACCTACTGGGAATCTAGTCCAGCCGCTCTTCCGATTGAGCTACTGAAGCCCTGCCCGATTTGTCAAATCTTTCCTTCACATCTATTGCATTGCTTTATGGTAGCAGTACCGCCATCTATTACCAACTATGCTAGTTAGGCAACCGATATAATAGACTTTTCAGTTTGTTGAATATCGTAAAGAAGTCGCTTTTACCCTTAATAATGGTTTTTTATATTATTTCGCATTAACGCATGCTTGTGAAATATATTTTATTTTTATAGAAAAATGGAAAGAAAATTTGACTTCCAATTGAGCTACTAAAGTAGCTCAATTGGAAGAGCGGCTGGACTAGATTCTTAGTAGGTCGCGAATTCGAGTCTCGCCTGAAGTCAAATTTTTCTTTCCATTTTTCTTTAAAAATAAAATATATTTCACAAGCATGTGTTAATGCGAAATAATATAAAAAACAACTACGCAAGGTGCCTCAAGCGACTGAGAAACATTATGAGCATTCAAAAAATTGTTACTTTGAGTTTTCACGTTCACAATCAGAGATACAGATCACAATTCGGTGACTATAGGATCGATCAACTCGGAAGTCATTTCAAACGAAAAAAAAATTAAAATTTCAGTCTACAATTGACTGAGTAATCGGTGAACTAACATACTACTGAATGTAGAATGTCCTCCTTTTTTCAGACGGTAAGAAATAAAAGAAGCCGCAAGGTCTGATTGGTATTGCTATTATTCTGTTGAATACTATACCAGGTTTTTGTATCTATGTCAACCCAAACTACGCTCTATGACCCTACGAAATCCAAGTGAAGTTGTTAATCCTAGTAGTAGAACAAATGTTGTTGGGATTGATGTTGTTGAGAGCCTGCCTGCAATTGCGTTAATTCACACCTAGGGAACACCTCTGAGGTGTTCCCTAGGTGTGAGAGGTGTTCCCTCGGTGCTACAATATGGGGTTCTTCAAAAATGGCGTCAAAAGAGTCTTTCAGGGCTGGCAGCGCGTTGGCAACTCCCCTGGTGCTGCAAATGTTCATAGGCGACGGTGACCAATTTCCATCAGGTGGCCCGTTTGCTCGTCTGTCAATATGCTCGTATGCAGATATAAAAAAAAAAAGTAACCTGTGGATGCGTCACAAACCGAACGCTTAAGCCGGTCGTGCCTCTCTATCTCTGGTTCCGCGCTCTCGCTTGCATGCTTGTCTCTCGCGAAACGTGACACTTTTTCGTGCGTGCAACTAGTTGCTCATCGATTTTTATTACGTCAAAACAAAAGTCGTCGAGGCATATCTTCCTGTTTTCAAGTCGGTTAGTAATATAAGAATTGCTATATATTTTCTGTTTAATACTATACCAGGTATTTGTATTTATGTCACACGCAAACACCCAATGTCACCTCGCTCTATGATCCTACGAAATCCAAGTGGAGTTGTTAATCCTTTTAATTCCGCTGTCCGGGCTCAAGCTATGAATATATTTGGTGAACAATGTTGTATTTGTTGTTTATTTGTACACAATTTATGCTGAGACGGTCCTTTTTAACAGGCTTTTATTAATTTCACCTTATTGTAAGTATTTTTCTTTCAATAAAATCGTAAAATCGTTGTTTTCCAATTTCCTGTAACCGATGCGCCAATGTTTTTTACACTGACTGTGCAGTAAGCTTTGAGTATTACTTTATATTTATTTATGTTGTATGGCAGTATTACGACACAAACAGACAGACAGAGCATAATAATAATTCATACTTAGTATAACTAGTACATAAATGTACACAAATTTATTACATAAATATAATAAAGATACAATTTTTATATATATATATATATATATATATATATATATATATACATATATTTTTTTAATGCAACTTCAAGCGATAAAAAATAGGTACATAATAGGAACCCAAAAAAAATAAAGCTTAAAGGCGATAGGGTGAACCCTAGAATGTCTTCAGGTAAAACATCGAATTAGGACTCATTATGTTTATTTGAACATAAAAAAAAATACAATGATAATATATGTATTATTTTTTTCTGTTTTTTATGCATTTTATTTCTCAATGACAAATAAAAGTAAAGTATGTATAGTCACTTTTTGCTCAATGAGAAATATAGTTCTATACGACCCGGTTAGTCCATTGGTGTGAGATGACCGTTTAATTCGAAGGGTCTCGGTTTCGATCCCCGCACCGGGACAAATATTTGTATGGCCTACAGATATTTGTTTTGGGTCTGGGTGTTTGTGTATGTGTTGTATGTGTACAACGGCACCCACGACACAGGTTTATACCTACTGTGGGGTTGTGAGTGAAAGCGTATTTTATTTATTATTGTTTATACATTCGAGAAGCGCGCATGGCCCAGCGGTTGGTGTAGATCGTAAGCGATCTACTCGGTTAAGCACTATGGGCGCGGTCGGGAAGTGTGATGGGTGACCGCTAGTGTCAAATTAAATGCGCATTTCCGTGCTTCGGAGGGCACGTTAAGCCATCGGTCCCGGTTGCTAACGATGGATAGCAGTCGTTAAACCTTGTCGGAGGCCTTATAGGCGGTTTGAAAACATCCGACAGCGGGTTGGCCACTAACCCACCCACCTCCACCAATCCGCATTGGAGCAGCGTGGTGGAGTATGCTCCAGGCCTCCACTCAAAAAGGGGAGAGACTCGTGCCCAGCAGTGGGACGTATAATGGGTTGCCATTATTTATTATACATTCGACAACCCTATAATTTGCAATACATAACAAATGTCGGCAACCCTAGCATGCCCCGTACAAACGACAGTCGTACGGAAGCTTATAAATTCCTCAGTAAGCCTTGTCAGCCTATTCTTGAATATGACAATATAATTTATATAAGCCACCGAGACGTCGTTAACTAATGAAGACTGGGAGAGTAATTACGGATAATGCCGCGGCACGGGTGCCATTGGAAATATTAATTTGGAGATGTGTTTCTTATTTGTATCACGTGTTTCGGTTGTAATCAAAGGCATGACGAAGTTAACATTAAAATAACTGAATGTGTGGGTGAACGAGTTATATGCAAGGTATTTTTTATAAAATTAGTTTATTTTTACCAGGGAGGAGTCTTTTCAGGGGTGCCCGAATGACAAAAAACGGAACCCCTATGGATTTGTTATGTTTTCCTGTTTGCCCGTAAGTGTGTTATAGTTTTATATAATTTCTGGTATAAATACTGGTGGTAGAGCTCCAGTGACGGAGCTCGCGGGCGTAGGCACCACCGCATTACCTGATTTACTTGCCGCTAAATGGTAGTGTTCAGCACTATCGTGATCCGGTCAGGTGGTAATGTACGGCCCTGTAATTTCCGGCACAGAGGCATAACACCTTAGGCCTCAGGAGTGGTAACGCATTTGCATTTTGACCTTGGTCTTTGTGTGGGTGTCTATAGGCTGCAGTCATCACTTATCATCAATGTGAACTGCATGCTTGTTTGCCACTTCATTACATAAAAAAAAAAAAAATAATGTATTGTGTTTTACTAACAATAGTTATTAAGTGCTTATTTAACTTTGCTAACAAATTATGGCTGTAAAAAGAAAACATGAAATCTTATATATGTATGGTATGTTTCGAGAGAGGTCTTTAAATAATCTGTTTTTCTTCGTCTCTCACCGAAAATAAAACATGTTATACATTGTTTTATATTATTTCGTATTAACACATGCTTGTGAAATATATTTTATTTTTAAAGAATGTTATACATTTTGATAACCCTATTATTTGCAATAGAAAACAATTCCAAAAGAGAATTCCTCAGTAAGCCTTGTCCATAAAAATAAAAAAGGTTATGTCAATTTCTAAAATACACTTATTTTTTATTATAATACAAGTTGCTATTCAACGTTATTATTAAATATTTGGATTAAATATCTCTTTAACCTTTGTTCTGTAATATTTCATTTTTTAACATTTTTCAACTGCCTCGGTAGCCTAGTGGTAGCAGGCCACTACTACTACGCTGAGGTCCTGGGTTCGTTTACCGGGTAGGGGGTTATCAGAGATAATGATGTTAAGTCATTTATCTCTGGTTCTATTGGGATTTTTCCATTTTCTGGAAGTTTCCCAGTACCTCAAAGTTTGGTAATGTGCCCGGAGATGTCAACAGGCTCGCCACCTCTAACATGGGCCAAAACGTAACCGGCGAATCGTGGGTGTTTTCATGTATGATTGAATGCATGCATTTACCTCTACCTAGCCCTTCGGGATTACAGGCGTGAAGACGTTTTTTTACATTTTTATTAAATTCCAGCAACACTGATCACCATTTGGCACTAAGCAATCTTGTAATCTTCTGACAAATTATCCACATTAACCATTTCCAATCCGATATGGAATTGAGTTGAGTTAGACGCGGTGATATCTCATCGCAACGCTTATTGCTGCATGAAAACATACGGGTGTTATTGAAGGCGTGTTGGTTTTACTAGTGGTAGAGTGCCAGTGTCGCAGCTCGATGGTGTAACTTCGCCGAACCCAATTTATCTGCCGTTTAATGGTTCTTAGTGTTCAGCCACTATTCAGCACCAGTGTGTTTCGGTTGAATGATATGTCACTGTGATGATTATCACAGCTGCAAAACCACTAACCTGTGAATTCTGTGTAGACGTCTGTAGCTTGTAGCATTCACTTATTATCACTGTGAATTGAATGTTGTTTTCCACCTCCATAACAGGAAAAACGCAACAAAACACAGTTGTAACTGTCTGTTGTTCGCCTGTTCACTGTTATTCGAAGAGATATACTGCTAGTATATTGCTCGTTCCAGGGATAAAAATTTACGTAACTTTTAGTAATGTGATTATGTTAGTTGAGAAATTGTATCCGTATGATAAAATTAACAATATCATATTTATAGGGAAATATTTTACCAACAAAAATGAATTATTATACTGTATTAAATACGTTTAAAAAAACTGCATAGTAATATTGCTGCCTCAGTAGCCTAGTGGTAGCAGGCCACTACTACTACGCTGGGGTCCTGGGTTCGATTCCCGGGTGTCCGGGTTCCAGGGACTGTCAGAGATAACGGTGTAAAATCCTATATCTCTGGTTTTATTGTAATTATTCCATTTTCTGGAAGTTTCCCAGTACCTCGAAGTTTGATAAAGTACCCGGAGATGTCAATAGGCTCGCAATCTGTTACATGGGCCAAAACGTAACTGGCGAATCGTGGGTGTTTGCATGTAAGATTGAATGCATGCATTCACCTCGGCCTATCCCTTCGGATAATACAGGCGTAATGTTATATTCAAAATAATCGCAGCAGTATCATTCAAAATGAAACCCCGTGTGTCGCTATTTAACTATTTTTCAAGGCGCGATATATCATCGCTAATGAAATGTTCAGCGATAGAACTGTCGCGTCGACTGATGTTGTTGGAAAGAATTCGAACTTCGAAGTTATTGATTCAATTTTATTGACGCAGTGTAATGCAATTTATGATGAGATTTTCGTATCTAAGATATGGATGAATTATTTTTGAACAGTATCCAAAAATAAATGTTGCACTTTAGGAAAGAGACTTCGGCATACTTCGGATGAAAGAGACTTCGGCATACTTCGGCGTGTCAAGCGTTATTTTTTTCATGTTACGGAAGTGGTAAGCAAGCATGCAGTTCACATTGATATTAAGTGATGACTGCAGCCTATAGACACCCATACAAGGACCGAGGTCAAAATGCAGATGCGCTACCACTCCTGAGGGCCTAAGGTGTTATGCCTCTGTGCCGGAAATTACAGGGCCGTACATTACCATCTGACCGGAACACGATAGTGCTGAACATTACCAATTAGCGGCAAGTATATTAGATAATGCGGTGGTGCCTACGCCCGCGAGCCCCTTCACTGGAGCTCTACCACCAGTAAATCAATGTAATGTAAAAAACTGTTTGCCTGTAAAGTCGGTTTTATGGGCGAAGATTTTACGTGACAACGTCTTTTTCTCGGTAGAAAGGCATTTGCCGGTCCGGCAGGCCTCTCTCTCGTTCGGTAACTCATCGTTACGTTACCGGGCGTTACACTTTTTTATGAGTGACTCCGAGCCGCAACCTAATTTAAGACGTTGTCACGTCAAAAGTAATTGTCTAGCTGTGGACGTCTTATGAAAAAAAAAAAACTACGTCTCCGAAAGTTCAACACATCATTAATAAAAGTTAATAAGTGATATAAATCACCAACTTGAACAATATTTTGTTATAACAAAACATGACGACAATAATTTAAAATATCCTAAATTGTTCGCGGCTCTGTTCAGTAAATAGCCTTAAGCGGGGCTTCGCACGACAGCCTCGCGGCCTTAACGCGGTAATTACAACGTTAGGCGGGCTTCACATTGTCTATTTAGACGCATTCTTTTTTGTAAAACAACATTGTGTTCTATGCAAGTTTTTTTGAAATGTTATGGAAGTGGCAAACAAGCATGCAGTTCACATTGATGTTAGTTGATGACTGCAGCCTATAGACACCAACAAAAAAACCAAGTTCAAAATGCAATGCGTTACTACTGTATTACCACCTGACCGGAACACGATAGTGCTGAACACTACCATTTAGCGGCAAGTATATTAGGTAATGCGGTAGTGCCTACACCCACAAGCGCCGTCACTGGAGCTCTACCACCAGTAGTCAAAGAATATACCTATGTAATGTGTTAGACCTCTTATAAATAGTACTTGAGAGTATGGCTTTAGATTACGCTATAAGTGACATTATTGGGGTATAAACTTATTGAAATGTCTCTGCCTGTATTTGCAAGAAATTTTATTACAAAATATTTTAGCTTTAGTCGGGAAAAGAATTAATGTATCCATTCATTACTACATTTGACGACCCGGTAAGTCCAGCGGTGTGAAACAATCGTGTCATTCGAAGGGTCGCGTATTGGTTTCAGGTGTACAACGGCATCCACGACACAGGCTTATACCTAGTGTAAGTCTGTGAGTGTAGGCGTATTTATTTATTTATTACGTATACAACGTATACATCAATTTTACGCTGTACGCTGTACTTACCAAAACTCTGTTTTGAATTGAGACTCTTCAAAAGTTTGGAGGTTTCTTAAAACACTGGGTATCGGTAAGTCACGCTTTTGTCGTTCTTTTCTCCTATCTTATAATAATATTAATCCTCAAATAATTGAGATCGTGTGAAAATTTCCTTCTCCAAACTCACAAGTTGAAGAAGGAAATTTTCACAGGTGATGTGTCACCTTCTTAACCATCAGCAGTTTTTTTTTAATGAAGGTGGAAAACATGCATGCAAACATTGATGTTAAATGTGATGATTGCAGCCAGTGGTCAAAATGCATTGCCATCCCTGAGACCCCAGTAATTATGTCTCTGTGAAAATAATTATGGAGCCATAAATTAAAATTTCTTGGGACAATGCAAAATTTTTTGGTATATTAAATACTAAATTTATATTATATTTATCTTCACTCCATTGTTGATTGTTATCGTGCTATTTTATTCTTTTATATCTTCCAAGACCAGATTTGTGGAAGAAACTGCATAAGATGACAAGTCCGTCTAATTCTACTTTTTTGTTGCTGCTTTTCTTTTTTGTAATATGAATTTTCTGAGTACGACAAAGAGTTACCTGTTTAGTTACTAAGACCTAGAAACCGCTCGTCTCAATGATCCATGAACAAGTAACTTCAGTCAGTGGGTATAACATTGCGTAATAAATGGTTTTTATGTTCAAAAACCTAATAAATCTAGACTCAAATGGTCTTAGTGTTGAGTTATTGACAAAAAATGGGGAATAATTTACTGCTTAACTTGTATTTACAGTTGAAAAAGAGTATCTTAGTCTGAGAATTGTAATCTTTTTAAGAGAAATATGAAAATAATATGATTTGTATCTCCATGATTCAGCTTTATGATCCTGTGTCATGAATGTGAAATAACTACAATGACCGAGGACATCGTAATAGAGAATCCATATTATACTTTTTTAATGTCACAGTACCCTGCAAAAAAATTTGTGCACATCGAGCCAACGAAAGAGACAATCGGCTAGTTTCGACTTCGTAGAGCGTTATCTCTTGCATACTGCATACTGCCTACCACACCGCGGACACTCCGCCAAAATTCCTTACAAATGCTGAATTTGGTCTCTATTACACAGACATCAATGAGTTACGTGTATTTACACGTGCACCTGTGTGCGTAGCACGTAGAGAATACCAAACGTCGCCCATAAGAGAGGGGGAGGTTGAGTGAGGCGGGGAAATCGGGCGGGACGTCGAAGTGCCCATTCTGTTTGTAGCATTATTACATATACTCTGCTGCCTATGTAAACACTGATAATCCGGTATTGGTCAAAACTTGATCAAATGGTCGACAAACTTAAGACCGGAAATAAGACGAAGAGTTTTTCCTAAGGTCGATGAGCAATATTTCTTATTAGATACTGTACACAGGTGACAAGTTTACACGGATGTTAAGCAATAACTGCAGTATTCACGTTAAAAAAAAATGTTTAAAAGAGATGATGCGAGCTCGGCTCTGGTTCATACAGTCCTCAAAAAAAGGGTGAATTAAAAAAGAATCCGAAAAATATACAATTAATTTATTCAAGAATATATTTTAGAGTTACAACCACATTTAATTCAAACGATTTTATCATTTTCAACTATGTTCAACATGGCGGCGATTCAGCCGACGCTTGGAATCAATCGATTTCGATAGTATTTAGAAAATATTACTTTTTAGGGTTCCGTACCTTAAAAGGAAAAAGGAACCCTTATAGAATCACTCGTGCGTCTGTCTGTCTGTCTGTCTGTCCGTCTGTCACAGCCAATTTGCTCCGAAAGTACTCGACTGATTGAGTTGCAATTTGATGATTTACATATAGTAAATTGGTGACCTAAGAATGAACACGTCAAGTAAAATAATAAATTTTAAACAGGGGGGGCACTTTCGGGGGCTAAATCAGAATCGATAACTGTGTCGTGTGACATATCAAATGAAAGAGGTTGTTGTCAGCATCTCAGATATAGAAAAACGACGAAAATTGACCATTCCCCCCCCTATCTCCGAAACTACTGAACTTAAAATTTTGAAAAAAATGTGGAAAATAGTTATTTGCCTATAGATTACTGGAAAACCTATAAGAAGTTTGAGTATTCAAATTAAATCAAAAATTCTTAATAATATAACGCCCCCTGCCGGTACCACCGTAACCGCTATGTCCCTGCATTTAAAATCTGTAATATTTTCGAAAATATTTATTTAAATTACGGAACCCTGCTGGCTATACTTCGTTCTCTCAACATATCTCCGACGGTAATTGATTGGTATCGTAATTACTTGTTTAGTCGCCGGCAGCGCGTACGTGCAGATGATCAATTTTCTACGTGGTGCAATGGCGCTGCTGGCGTACCACAAGGTGGCGTGTTGTCCCCTTTCCTTTTTTCCATTTTCATCAATTCTATCAGCAATAATTTAACTTCTCTCTACCACTTATATGCAGACGACTTGCAGCTTTATACACAATCTGGTTTTGAAGGCCTACATGAAGCCATACAAAATATGAACTGAAACCTCACCAAAATTTCTAACTGGAGTAAAACGTATGGTCTTCATGTTAATCCAGTTAAAAGTCAAGCTATTATTCTTGGTAGCTCTCGGTTGATATGCAAAATTGATTTTAATAAACTTCCTCCTATATTACTAGATGTTTCTGTAGTTAAATATTGCAAAACTGTTAAAAATCTGGGTGTAACTATGGATAGTTGTATGACTTGGGCTCCGCAGGATAGTGAGGTGAGTAGGAAGATGTTTGCTGCAGTTGGCTCTTTAAGGAGATTGCATAATTTTTTACCAATTGTCACTAAGATTACACTTGCTCGATCAATCCTATTTCCTATGCGAATAATGTTTGATAACTGGTCCATACATTTTTGCAACATCTCCTTTTACCTCCAAGTCACATCGACCTATTCAGGAAAAGCCCTTATGCCAGTGCAATACGGATATTCAATTAATTACCATTTGAATTAAACACAAATCGATTTTTATATGAATTGAAATCCATTCATAACAACAAATTTTATTACAAAGTTAATGAATTTTATAACGGTAAACATCTAAGACATTTTAAAGTAATTTGAATATTTACCTATTACAATTATTATTTATGCTGCAACTATTATTAATAATAATTTAATGAAAATATCTATTAAAACTAAAGCCTTATTGTGTTCATTATATAATAACAATGCTGTTTTCCAATATTATATTGATTTTGACATGATAATACATAATTGAAATGAAGTCTGCTTCACGTTCTAATAGTTTCAGATAATTTTGCAATTTAAAATACGTACCTACAATTTAATTACTCTCTAACCATATTGCCATACCCAAGAGGGTTTCATGATGCAATTACATATATTATTACCACCTGTACTGAACATTTCATGATTTATGCAATAAATGAATTAAATTGAATTCACTTAACAAATATGTGGTGAACTACATGCTGGTTTGCTTTCCTTATTATATAAAATAAACACCACCATGTGGTGGCAAATAGATTATTTATCTTTTATATATACTGATGGTAGAGCTCCAATGATGGAGCTCGCGGGTGTAGGCACCACCGCATTACCTAATATACTTGCCGCTAAATGGTAGCGTTCAGCAGTATCGCGTTCCAGTCAGGTGGTAATGTATAGCCCTGTAATTTCCGGCACAGAGGCATAACACCTTAGGCCTCAGGAGTGGAAATGCATCTGCATTTTGACCTTGGTCTTAGTGTGGGTGTCTATAGGCTGCAGTCATCACTTAACATCAATCTGAACTGCATGCTTGATTGCCACTACCATTACATAAAAACCGGTCAAGTGCGTGTCGGGCCACGCGCATTGTAGGGTTCCGTAGTTACAGCGTAAGAGATGTAATGAAAAAAATAAATAAATATTTCCTATGGAGTTGGTCGAAATGTTCTAGTCAAATACATTTGGTCGACTATTACTCGCAAACTTGCGGGGACAACTTAGGTGTGATAGTTTTCCTTTTCATTTCGTTATATGTAGCTACTATCGCCGTAACGTTTGAACTTCTAACAACCACCGTTTAGTCTGTAGGGGGGGGGGGCACTTGAGTCTATCGAAAATTTGCACTTTAAAGCTTAATAAATCACGAACAGTTAACTAAATCGAAAAATGATGTTCACACACCCATAATATTATTAAAAGACCTATCCAACGATACCCCGCACTATATGAAAATCGAAAAAAAAAAAATAACCGCGCGTTACTAGTAGGGGAGGTAACCCTAAAAAAAAGTTTTTCACGTTTTTATTCTACCACTTTGTCGGCGTAATTAAGGTGTATACTTGTGCCAAATTTCAAGTCTCTAGTACTAACAGTTTTTGCGCTAAACCGCGGACGGACAGACAGACAGACAGACAGACGGACATGGCGAAACTATAAGGGTTCCTACGGAACCCTAAAAATGTGTTATGTGTGCTTACGATAATGGAACCGATATTCGACAGTACAACGGTAACAAGAGGTTTTTATGCATAAAAATATTGAAGCCACTATAAAACCGCGCGTCTCAAGAAACAGTGAAAAAGCAATCTTAGACACTGACAGCAATAATGTTTACAAAATGGATACAAATGTTTCCGGTATCGCCCCGTTAATGTAGTCGCTTAAATCAGTGGCCCAACAAATGTGCGACTTAGATGGACTTAGTGCCGAGTTATTGGCAATTATGTGGCTTGGTGGCTGTTGAAGGCAACTTTCTCAACGTTGCATAACAATTTCTAAACATATCAATTTCTCGTTTCATTTTATTGGATTTGTTCGCATTAACACATGCGAGTGATTTTTTTTTATATATATAATGGCATCACTGTTAAGTATATTGCCAGTGTCAAGTTAAACGTAACTTCACGCCTGTAATCCCCGAAGTGATAGGCAGAAGTAAATGCATGCATTCAAGCAAACATGCAAACACCCACGATTCGCCGGTTACGTTTTGGCCCATGTTGGTAGCGAGCCAGTTGCCATCTCCAGGCACATTGCGAAACTCCGAGATACTGAGAAACTTTCAGAAAATGGAAAAATCCCAATAGAACCTCGCCTCTTTCAACGTTCCGGCCAAAACTCAGTGAATTATTTGTGTGTGAAGTTGCCACCACTCCAAGGCGATGCGTAGACATGTAAAAAATATACAGTCAAGATTGGACTTCGGTAGCTCACTTGGGGTTCTAAACGGGTTCAAGACCTGCTGAAGTGCATTTGTCTTTCCATTCATTTTTATTTAATCAATCAATTTCTGCTTAAAAGTATGTAATTAAGCTAAAAGGTATTTGTCATTTATCAACATAATTATAATTGAAGGATTTATTGGTGATAAAGCTCCAGCGATGGAAGTAAAGGTTATAGCTTACATTACTTAATATAAATAAACCTACCCTACACTATTAAAATTAAATGGTGGTGTTCAACGCTACCGTATACCGACTAAGCAGTAAGATATTTGGTACAAAGATAATTTTCGGAGGCTCTCCAATACCAGCGCACTACTACCAGTAGCTGTGCGCTGGTAGTAGAGTTCAGCTCAGCTCTCTATTTTTTCATGTTTTCGTTCTACTACTTTTCTAGCGTGATTAGGGTGTCTTGTGGCAAATTTCAAGTCTCTATTACCAATAGATTTTGTGCTAAACCGCGAACGGACAGACAGACAGGAATATGGCGAAACTATAAAGATTCCTTGTTTACTACGGAACCTTAAATAGAAACACCTTCACACCTTTAACTCACACTTGACCAGTTTTTAAACCAACTTAAGCATGGAACACGGCTTCAGGTGAATTACATAATTAATCGGCATAACGGGAATTTCGCAATAAGCTTAAATTGTTATGGCAGGTGTCAGTTTTAATGATAATGAAATGTCGGATTCAACCTCATTTCAAGATATTCGTTCTCACAATCGGTGGCGTAATTAACTCGCCTACCTAGTTGTGTTTTGTTATCAATATGTTTACGTTAGATGTTCAATTGTTTAAAATTAAATTTGATAGTCTTGGTGTTGCTCATCTTCTCTATACATCTATCTCTTCTCTTGTCTCCTCAATCTCTCTATCTCTTCTCCTTTTCAGTTATTCGACGGTTTTTTCATATCTTAGTGTGCTTTTCTCTCTCTATCTCTGTATATATAAAATTCTCGTGTCATAATGTTAGTTACCAATACTCCTCCGAAACGGCTATGCCGATTCTCATGAAATTTTAAGTGCCTATTGGGTAGGTCTGAGAATCGGCCAACATCTATTTTTCACACCCCTAAGGGTTGTCCACCACTATTTTATTTTATTATGTGTAAAAATTCATAATATTTTATAACCCAAAATTTTCATTCTTCGTTTACCAACCCCTATTTTTAATAGCGGTATCGGTTGTTAACTTAACTAGGCGATACGAACTTCGTCGGAATAGCTAGTAACTAACTAATTTTTTAAATCATTTTATATCATGATGGTGGCAAACATAGAATTCACATTGATGGTAAGCAATATAGTAGCCTATAAACCTACATAAAAACTAAATATTTCAATGTAGATGCGTTGCCACTACTAAGGTAATTTTTTTACCTCTGTTGTTCGAAATTATGAGGCTGGTTATTTACAATACTTGGCATGCGGATTGGCGATCGCTCTGATGATAGTTTTATCGCGGGACGCTGTTCGAATGATTTGATAGTCTATCTTCGATTCAACGTTTTCGTTCGTAACGTTTCGGTTTTCGCGAGCTTCATACATGGTAGAAATTAAACTTGCGGATTTTCTCGCGTATACAACACTCCCAAACTTCTTCTTAGGGTGTCAGAAGAAGTTTGGGAGTGTTGTGTACGCGAGAAAATCCGCAAGTTTAATTTCTACTATCTTCACTTCACTGGTAAAAAAAAACATCTCCTTCACTAGTGAGCAATCGCATTTCCTGACACCTAACAATAGGATATTTTTGGTAATTTAATAAATAATATTAAATACGCTCCATCAATCCGCATTGGAGCAGCATAGTGGAGTAAGCTCTAGGCCTCTCCCTAAAAAGGGGAGAGACTCGTTCCCAGCAGTGGAACGAATAATGGGATACCATTATTATTATGATTAAATTCGCTTACACTCACAGCCCACATTAGGTAAAAACCTGTGTCGTTGGTGCCGTTGTACACACATAATACATACACTCATACCCGAAACAAATATCTATAGGTCATACAAATATTTGTCCTGGTGCGGGGATCGAACCCGCTATCCTTCGAATCAAACGGTCGTCTCACACTGTTTGATTAACCGGGTTGCCTTTTTTAAATTGTTTCATTACATAGCATTTTTCGTAATACCACGAACCCAAGAAATTATTTAAAAGAAAATAATTAATAATTATTTACAGAATACAGAAAAAAAAGAAACATTATTATAAGACAGTGAAAAACTTGACACTAAACGCGGAAAAACTCTTAGGACGTTTATGGAGCTAATGCGGTGTCAGTAAAAGTAGCACAAAGTCGCTTCAAACTTTTAGACCGCAAATCTTATCGTCTGAGATGCAGTTTGCTTTTGCCTTTTACAGATAAATTCCGTACCTAACATATCTTTAAAAAAAGTGATACATTTTCAAAAATGAATGGTTGAAATATTATTGAATTAATAACGGAATTGGCTAACAATTATATTATACAAGAGGAAACATTTATTTTGTGTTTTTGTATGTAGGTACTGTTAGTGCCTAAAATATAGTAGGGCATCATTTAAAGTGAAACAGGTGGTGTTTGTGCAAAAACAGGTAGCGTTTGTGCCAAATCAGGTGGTGTTTATGCCAAAACAGGTGCCTAATTAGAATTAGTTTGTTTACATTTTGAATCACACCTGTTGGCTATTGTAAAGATAACGACTCGAATATTGTTTACGAAGTCGAGTAATTGGGGGTATAAATGGACTTGTCAATGGTAATCAGTTGAATTATGGCCGTCACCGAGGAATGAAGTGCTGTTAGTGCTAGTTTAATTCTTTTTAGTAATTTGTAACGTTTTCACACAAAAGCTACTGTACTGTATTTAAAAAAATCTTTCGCCAATAGAAAGTTGCAACTTCACTGAGTGGCATAGGCATTATCACATTGATAGCATTTGCATTTTTAATTTTCTCAGAATTTCTTAAAATCAGAGAACTGTCGCATTTCCTACTATCTTAGGAACCGAAGTTCCACACCTGACAGTAATATTTCTCTTGGACGCTGTATTGCGTTGCCTTAGCCTGCTATAATCATCACAATTTCATTTTACTGGTGGCAGAGTATCGGAGATCGCGGGCGTACGCACCACCGCATTACCATTAATATACTTGCCGCTAAATGGTAGTGTTCAGCGCTATTGTGTTCCGGTCAGGTGGTAATGTACGGCCCTGTGATTTTCGACACGGGGGCATAACACCTGAGGCCTCAGGCGTGGTAACTCATCTGCATTTTCCGTCCGTCTTTGTGTAAGTGTCTATAGGCTGCAGTCATCACTTAACATCAATGTGAACTGCATGCTTGTCTGCCACATCCTTTACATAAAAAAAAATAATTTGCACAATTAACCAGCGCGATCTCCGCTTGCTTTTAGTAACGACATCTGTTATCGTATCCGTATAAATACGTGTGTGCAAGCGAGAGGACGCATGATTGGCCGCTCCGTCCGCGCACACTGACAACGTACATGGATTCATTATCACCGCTTACCACAATCAAACCGACGCCAGAGAATATGTAATAATACAACGTATAGAATGGACACTTCGACGTCCCGCCCGATTTGCCTGCACCACTCAAACCCTTCCTCTCTTATGGGCGACGGTTGGTATTTTGTACGTACCACGCACACAGGTGCGCGTGTAAATACACGTCACTGATTGATGTCTGTGTAATAGAATCCAAATTAAGCGTTTGTATGGAATTTTGGCGGAGGGTCCGCGGTGTGCCGCCGCTCATGAATCACAAAAACTAAACTAATATCAAGTATAATATAAAACAATTGAGGCGTAATTTACAAACTTTTATCACCCAACAAAAATAAATCACGACTAAAAGGCAAACAATTATTAATTTGGGAAACTCCATGAATAGAGCTGAATAGAAGCTAGTAATAAATAACGCTAACTCTCGAGGTTATCTTTTAAAAGTAAACCTTGTTAAGAAGTATCGTAAATTTTATTTTATTGCCTCACCTATAAAATTTAGCAACTGTTTTGACGCTTGGGACGAGTATTTAATAAAATAAGTTATACAAACTAGCATATAGAGTATAGAGTACTCTGAAATTAAGATTCTTAAATTGTTTTTCCAGTTTGTACAATGGTTAGCAACGTTATGCTGGTGTTAGCTGGTGGTAGATCTCTAGTGACGAAGGTCGAGGACACATAGACCACCGCATTTTTTTATTTTCTTTGCTGCTAAACGGTAGTCTTTAGTGTTATCGTGTTGAGAAAGTTCAGACGGTAGTTTAGAGAACCGTGGTGGTAACACATTTACATATTTTTTAATGTACCTATATGTTTATAGGTGCTTCTTGACATCAATACATATCTAAAATGTTTCATAGTAAAGAACGACGAGAATATGGTACAACTGTATCAATGCGTTCTTTAGGCTGTGGTCGTATTAAGTCAGTGGTAAGTGTTTATAGCAGACTACAGAAATCTATCAAAATGTTAGAGATCTCAAATACCACGTATAATATTATACACAATCGCGGGCTTATAAAACTTTTTGACTTACGTATTTTATTATTGTATTTTTTTTTTTTAAGTAATGGAAGTGGTAAACAAGCATGCAGTTCACATTGATGTTAAGTGATAACTGCAGCCTATAGACACCCACACAAACACCAAGGTCATGCAGTTCACATTGATGTTAAGTGATAACTGCAGCCTATAGACACCCACACAAACACCAAGGTCAAAATGCAGATGCGTTACCACTCCTGAGGCCTAAGGTCTTATGCCTCTGTGCCGGAAATTACAGGGCCGTACATTACCACCTGACCGGAACACGATAGTGTTGAACACTACCATTTAGCGGCAAGTATATTAGGTAATGCGGTGGTGCCTACGTCCGCGAGCTCCGTCACTGGAGCTCTACCACCAGTATTCAATTCAAAAGATAAAACAGATGAATAATCCTAGTTTACCTATATATTACCTCTTATTCATAAATTACATTACTATTTATATTTAGTTTTACTACTCTTTACTAAAAATATTCCTCCGGACCGAATCCGCCGACCAAACCCGCGCAAGGGGACCGCATCAGACTTGATTAATAATAATTCTGTGCGCTGGCCTCCTCTACACACGGATTTGGTTCGTAGTGTACGGAATCCGCTGTCCGCTCCGTACCAAATCCGGACGTGTATTGCGACTATTAGTGATTACAATTTATTTTGTTGGTTTGATACGTTTCATAAGTGATTCTTGTCACCCTTCATTAATAAATGAAATTCTGATTCTTGGTATATTTCAGCTTAAACCGTCGCCTCGGCAGAAACAAATTAAGGTTCAAACCCGATATTGAATTGCAAAAAATAAACGAAATCCATTTGATCCTCGAAGGCAAAGCAGTAATGATCTGAAAATAGCCTCCAATACAGGTGTGTCCAGTTCACAGTCCAAGAGCTTCGTTAATGAAAGACTGTTGGTTATTTAAGGGCAGTGACGCGAGAGTTTGCCGCGTAACGGTCAACAATGAACGTGTTAGACTGAGAGCTTTACGTTCTATAAAAAATAAAACCTAATAAAACCCAAAGTTAATAGAAACTATGGTTCAAGTGATTTTATTATTTCTTCCATTAAATATACAAGTATAATTTTCTGACGTGACGGAGCTTGCGGGCGTAGTTACCACTCCATTAATTAATCTACTTGCCGCTAAAAGGTTCAGCACTTACGTATTCCTGTCAAGAGGTGATGTACGGCCCTGTAATTTCCGGCACAAAGGCATTATACCTGAGGCCTCAGATACCTGATGCGTCAGGCATTATTACTTCCCATCAATGTGAAATTGTATACTTGTTTGACACTTCATGACATTAAAAAATATAAAAAGGAAACGTTACTTCACGCCTGTAGTCCCCGCAGGGGTAGGCAGAGGTAAATACATGCATTCAAGCATACATGCATACATTTCCTGCGGGCAACAGCAGAGCTATGTGCGAGCAACAGAGGAGTAGGCCATCAAACCGTTGTTGGTTTATTTATTTATTCATTAATTAATTGGTTTATTTATTCATTAATTTCTTCTTTCGCCTATATTTGTATATCAAAAATTTCAGAATTATGCTAAATTTTGTGAATAAAACACATATAATAATTAAGTCACCTCATTTCACCATGGCACTAAAAGCAACAGTTCCTGGCCTATAACTTTGACCGCCGGCTCGTTGAATATGCAGTGATGTGGGCGGGGCCTAAACTCTTGTCGACCTTTGTTTGGTGTCGATATTGGATTCCAGGCTGATATACTTTGCTGCACTTTCCAATATGTTTTATACCCGTTCGACTTCACGATACATTAGAATTTAATAGGGTTTTGTTATCTATACAAATAAATAATGTCTGTTTGTAATATAAAAATAACCCCTTTTTACTAAATGGATATGTATGTACACGGTACATATACCAAAACAACATTTTTACAATTTTTGTCTGTCTGTGTGTCTGTTTGGCGGGGCTAATCTTGGGAACGGCGGGACCGATTTTGACGGGACTTTCACTGGCAGATAGCTGATATAATAAGGAGTAATTGTAGGCAAAGGTAAAGGTAGTAAATTAGGCTAATTTTATACTAGCTGCGCCCACGACTTCGTCCGGGTATCTAGATACTGAACAATCATAAATTGTCACGCGGGCGAACTCGCGGGTACAGCTAGTTGTTATATATTAGTGCTACATTAGCATGGCCTTGTGTTCGATCGAGTCAATAAAATTCTTCAGGTTAGATCCTTTATAGGGTAGGCAGAGATTGTGGAGCGCCAGATATCCCGGTCCTGATACACTTCCCGTGCTGCTTCGACATTCATCATTCTCTTCATATATGCACGCCAATTCCTAATGACCCCACCCTCAGGCAGTACTCGAGCTATTTGGTCAGACTTGGTCTTCCTGGGCCTCTGCAACCATCCACATTCACATTGTATAGCTTTTTAGTCTGCTCATTCGGCATTCTTTCTATATGCTCGATTCATCGGCATGCAAATATTATTAGAAAATATAAAATCAGTAATTTTACTTACATGAAAACTTTGGTTTGATTAAGCTAACTGATAGTCTTATTTGCACAGAGGACTGTGCAAATGAAATTTCGGGCCCAGAGGCATAACACTTTAGGCCTCAGGAGTGGCAATACATCTACATTGAACTCTTTACTTTGTACTCGTAGATCTTACCTACCATCAATGTAAACTGTATCCTTTTTGCCAGTTCATGGACATAAAAAAAAGAAGAAAAAACAGCGTATGAAAAAATCGTAGCATACTCAACTACGCTAGCTTGCTACGCTTTGTAGACTCGCATCTACGGACCGTAGCAGGTCAATAGTTACTAAAAACTTCACTGGGAGGCGACCTCCTGACCCAAAAGCTGGATTGTACCAAAATATTTGTTAATATTAAAGTTACAACTACCTCGGTAGCCTAGTGGTAGCAGGCCACTACTACTACGCTGAGGTCCTGGGTTCGATTCCCGGGTAGGGGGTTATCAGAGATAATGGTGAAAAAGCCTTTATCTCTGGTTCTATTGAGATTTTTCCATTTTCTGGAAATATCCCAGTACCTCAAAGTTTGGTAATGTGCCCGGAGATGTCAACAGGCTCGCCACCTGTTACATGGGCCAAAACGTAACCGGCGAATCGTGGGTGTTTGCATGTATGCATGCATTTACCTCTGCCTACCCCTTCGGGGATTACAGGCGTGAAGTTACGTTATTAAAGTTATTGTAACACTTCACATCCTTCTCGAACTTATAGAAATCTGTTAAAGTTAGAGAAGGATGTGAAATATTACAAAAACTTTAACAGATATTTTGGTGCAACCCAGGCTTTCGTGATGCTTTCGATTATGAAGTCGTCTTCTCAGTTTCGTACTGCCTATTAAAGAGCTATGCTTGGAGTTTCTCTGCGAGATCGACAGAACCGAGGAAATCCATAACCCACCCGAAGCCCACATAGCCCACCAAATAGCGAAACTCAAGTGGCAGTGGGCAGGGCACATAGCTCGAAGAACTGACGGCCGTTGGGACAGAATAGGCTCAGAGTAGTGAGTAAAATAAAGTGAAGCGCAAAGCCGGTACTCTGGTACTCTGTGGTTACGCGCCATTTCCCCGCGAGCGTTGCGACCGAGCGGATAGCTAGCGTCCGCTAGCGATCTTCTATCGCACACCGAGTAAAATCCCGTCATGCATCGGAGCTGACACACATTTTTTTTTTTATTCATTTTCAATGATTTTGTTAAATACAATTATAATAAATCAGTGAAACCCGTTAATATAAACATTAAACGTTTATTTAAACGACCATAAACCTGAATCCAACATTTCATAAAATCATCTCTAAGGCCCATAGCACACGGCGTATTTAAACACGCAGGCGACGCGCAGATGACGCGCGTATCCGCACTTCATACGAGATTTGAACGCAACCTTGTAAACTAAGCACACGAGGCGATAACGAAACGCGCTTCTACTGCACGTATACGAGTGTAGTCGCTCGTAGCCTTTGCGTTTTGATCAGATAACTGAGGCGCGGGCGGGGCAGCGGTGGCGTGAGCGCACCCGCCGTCCCTCTCTGTCCCTACTCCGCTCCCTTGCACGCGCGCTTGTATCGCTTCAAACGCGCGTATACGCGCTTCATGCGCGCGCTTGAATCATCAATACAAACGCAAAAATCAGCGTCTACAGAGCCGAAAACGCGCGTTCCTAGTACGCGCATCGCCTGCGCGTATAAGATATGCCGGCCTATAGCCTAATAGTCCGTGTTCTTCATATGACAAATTATGTACAAGACCATAAGACCACTTTATTATGTTTATACATCGTGTATCTGTATATACCGGGAAGTCCGAACCATCCTTCGGGTCCAACTAGTGCTGTTGAGAACATATTAGTTGCCACCAGTCGATTAATGTCCCACTAAGGACACCACGTACTAGGCAATGAATTCTGGCTTCAACAACTAAACTTGTCTCTATCTAACACTATACATATAACAGAGATGGTAAACTGTACTCTATTAACACCGTTTCGCGACGTACGTATTATAAACACGAGTGATATTTCTTTTCTTACTCTGTTCAATATTCATTGCAGGTTTTGTAGTTACAGATTGGACATGTCTTGTTTCATTTGTCAGCAATGTATGTTATAATAAGCGATGATATAGTGGAGTTGTAGGTAACTGATTAAGAGCAGGTAAGGTGTAGCAGGAGGAACATTATCGTCGCAATCAAATAGTCGTTAACCCAAGCACTGATATAGTGGAGTTCAACTCAAATGAGATTCAACTGGCCTTTAATTGCACCACGTATTTTAATTGGTTTTAGTGTGGATGACGTCATTCGGATTATTGGATCTGGATCTGTTTTAGAGTTATATGCCAGTTTGGTATTGCCAAATATAGGTTTTATAAGCGTGTGAAATTTTTAACACATAATGTGCACGAGTGACCGAATTCATATCGGCTCATATACATAATGAAATTAGTATTAAATTAATTAATTTAATATTTTTTTAAATAGGTATGTATAATAAGCAAATATGTTTTATTGCTTGTCTATCGCATTGGGTAGCCCCCTGTAAAGACAGGCTTAAGTTGTGTGAGAAATAAATAAATATATATTATAGTTTTATTACCATTAGTAAAAAAATAATCTGTATTACATCGTTACTGACAATAGTCGGAGATCTTCGATTCTTGTGATATTTACCCAGACCAGAATATATCTATACATATCGGCTGGAGGCCTCTCCAGACAGGACATCTAGGTAGTGTTGTGGAGGTGTCTTTCCATAAGCCGACATGTTACTCGTGTTTGTGGACATCTGTAGGTGGGTACCAGGATATGATACTACTACTATCACTAGTCTGTTTCTTCCAAAGTTCTGCAGCCTATAAACACTTACACGAAGACTCAAACGGTGTTACACAAAGGTCAAAATACAAATGCGTTACTACTTCTGAGGCCTAAGGTATTATGCCTCTGTGCCGGAAATTACAGGGCCGTACATCACCACCTGACCGGAACACGATAGTGCTGAACACTACCATTTAGCGGTAATTATATTAGGTAATGCGGTGGTGCCTACGCCCGCGAGCTCGTTCACTGTAGCTCTACCACCAGTAGTAAATAGGAGATTACTTGGAGACTGGTTAATCAAAACTGAAATTCCTATTAATATCCTGAAGAACACATTGGTGATTAAATTCAAATCGGCACAATAAACGGCTGCCACATTATAATTCAGTTGGAAACTAACAATGTGTCGAACGCTATAGCCGCGGCGGGACCCAACATGTCGGTCGCAGGGACCTTCCCAGATTTACGATACCCTTGTTGTGTTGTGATAAGAAGTTATTATAAATTGTATTGGAATATAGCTTTCACTGAGAAAAAATACAGTTTTTGAGAAAATACATCTTTTGTCAATTTAATTAAATGTCCCTTTAAAATATTATCTAGAATTAATGAATTCTTTATATTTTATGTATGTATACATCTTCACGTCAAGTCCCTTACCGGGTTGTCAGAGAGAGTAGAGTGCCAGATATCCTGGTTTTGACGCACTTCCCGTGCTTCTACATTCATTATTCTCTTTATATTTTATTACACTAAAATATATATATAAGTCTGTTTTACTACATGAAAGAAATAAACCTTGTGTTGCTGAAAAGAAGATTTATTGTTAGTTTTTTTTATACAGAGACTATTTTTATTTAAGTAATATAAAACAATATGAACTCAAACCTGAAAAGAAGAAACGACAATGAAAGTTTATTCTTTCACTTTTAAAACATAAAATAATATAATATAAAAATTTTCATTGATTATGCAATTGTCAATCAACTCGTATTTAAATCTGTCATCTGACATTCTGAATTCGTTTCTTCTTAAAAATCAGACAATTAAAAAGTTAAAAGCTATAACCAAACTTCATGGTTAATAAACACACAGAGTGCGAAGAAAGAAATAGTATTTCTTTACATCTCCCCCCATGGGGAAGAAAATTCACCCGTGAATTTTCACTCCAGTTCTCCATTTGATACTTGCACATTCTCATCCTCTGTTATCTGTACTGGAATTAGTTTTGTGATATGAAAAAGATTTGACTCTGTTTTTCTATGTCCTGTATCTATCTCGTAAATTGTATTAGATTTCTTTTTAATTATTTTATATGGTCCAATTCTCAATTCATCTAGCTTTTTCCTATTTAGTTTATTCCCATTTTCTATATATACTAGATCTCCCACACTGAATTCTCTTTGTTTTCTATTCCTATCATACCTCATTTTGTTATAGTAATGTGATTTCAAGGTATTATTAAGCGCTGTTTTCTTATCTTCGATCCAGTCACTATTTATACCTCCTTGTTGTAGTTCTTTTGGTAAAACCTTAACATCTGTTCCGTATAGCAAATAACATGGTGCATAGCCAGTTACTGAGTGGTTAGTCTGATTGTATTTTTCTACACATTCATGTGCTATTGTAGTCCACGCTCTGTTTTCTCCATCTTCATTGATTTTGCATCTAATTTTGTTAACTATCGTTTGATTCAACCTTTCATTTAGGCCATTAGAAAACGGTGCATTCACTGCTGTAAAAATTATTGTTATTTGTTTGTCAGTAAGGAATTTCTTGAATTCTTTAGAGTTTATTCCTGGATACTGGTCGGTAAGGAGCATCCCAATCTCTTCGGTTCTGATGTCTTTTCTTTAAACTATTTTTTACTTTGTTGTACACGGCTGTCTCAATTAATTCTTCGTGAAATCCAACAGACTGTAATTCCTCTGGTATAGCAAATTTTTTTTCATCTTTAGTTGTGATTGAGGTTACACAACAAATATTAGATTTTCCATCATTCGCCGGTAAAATCGTGAATTCAAAACGTAACTGCTCCATTTGCATCTTTTTATAAACAAAATTGTCGTTTTATAAGTCTGTTTTACTACATGAAAGAAATAAACCTTGTGTTGCTGAAAAGAAGATTTATTGTTAGTTTTTTTTATACAGAGACTATTTTTATTTAAGTAATATAAAACAATATGAACTCAAACCTGAAAAGAAGAAACGACAGTGAAAGTTTATTCTTTCACTTTTAAAACATAAAATAATATAATATAAAAATTTTCATTGATTATGCAATTGTCAATCAACTCGTATTTAAATCTGTCATCTGACATTCTGAATTCGTTTCTTCTTAAAAATCAGACAATTAAAAAGTTAAAAGCTATAACCAAACTTCATGGTTAATAAACACACAGAGTGCGAAGAAAGAAATAGTATTTCTTTACATATATAAATTTCAATTTGAGTCATTTTTTTGTTTTCTTACTATTATTGTTTTTTTTTATGTTGAATGTTGAAATAAATACGGATCAAAAAATTATTCATATTATTATTTAAAAAAATCTAATTTTGTCGTCACTGTTGCTTCAGTGTTTGGAAATGACCACCCGAGATGTCGTGTGATCACTCGCTACACAGAGATAAAATATGTATATTTTGCAGAAGTTTATTTGGAAACTGAAATTCCCATTAATATCCTGAAGTACAGATTGGTGATTAAATTCAAACCGGCACAATAAACGGCTGCCACATTATAATTCAGTTGGAAACTAACAATGTGTCGAACGCTATAGCCGCGGCGGGACCCAACATGTCGGTCACAGGGACCTTTCCAGATTCACGATACCCTTGTTGTGTTGAGAAATAAGAAGTTATTATGTATATTGTATTGGCATATTGGAGTTATCTGTATTCAATATTGGTTCTGTGTTAAGAATACAAATAAAATATTCTAACTTAAGATTCACTTATTTATTTATTTTAAACTGCTATTTACAAGAAACTGGAAGATGTTCGCTATTTGATAAAAACATCCTTCTACATAATCCCTATCTTTTATTGGCAGATTTTATTATTATCATATTTTCTTAGTTGCATTTGTCTTAATTATTTGAGATTATGTTTATATAGATCTACGGTAACCTTGCTGTGTTGGAGAACTTCATTATGGGATATGGGAAAGTTATTAGTTCGCTATTCCCAATATTCATATTTTTTATATATTGTTAGTTGTTTTTATATTATTTCGCATTAACACATGCTTGTGAAATATATTTTATTTAAAGAAAAATGGAAAGAAAAATTTGACTTCAGGCGAGACTCGAACTCGCGGCCTACTGGGAATCTAGTCCAGCCGCTCTTCCAATTGAGCTACTGAAGTCCTGCCCGATTTGTCAAATCTTTCCTTCAAGTCGAGTTCGAGTCTCGCCTGAAGACAAATTTTTCTTTCCATTTTTCTTTAAATAAAATATATTGTTAGTGTCAAACACGCATGCAGTTTTTTTTATCTAAATTTATTTGGAGGCTTTTCTCCATTGGAGGATATGTTAGCCCCATCATATCCTAATTTACAATATACACCTATTCATTGAGAAAGACACTTATTTATGTAATGATATAATACTTAACAATGATTTTGCTGCATCACTTAACGGTTGTCCTAATAAAGCTGTAATTGCTCCTATTTCAAGCATGCAGTTGACATGGGTGTTAAGTTTTGCTGCATCACCTAACGGTTGTCCTAATAAAGCTGTTATTGCTCCTATTTCAAGCATGCAGTTGACATGGGTGTTAAGTGATGACCGCAGCCTATACACATACAAAAACTGTATGTCGCCGCCCTCAGACTTTAGTTATTATGACTCTATGATAGTTATTACGAGGCCATACCTATATTATCATCTAACCGGAACACGATATTTTTTTTATGCCATGAAAGGTGCAAACAAGCATGCAGTTCAAATTGGTGTTAAGTGATGACTGCAGCCTATAGACACCTACAAAAAGACCAAGGTCAAAATGCAGATGCGTTATCACTCCTGAGGCCTAAGGTGTTATGCCTCTGTACCGGAAATTATAGAGCCGTACATAACCACCTGACCGGAACACGATAGTGCTGAACACTACCATTAAGTGGCAAGTATATTAGTTAATGTGTTGGTGCCTACGCCCGCGAGCTCCATCTCTAGAGCTCTACCACCAGCAGAATAATTAAGTAAAAGTAATTAATTTAACGATGTCGCTCACTATGGGCCTCATAAGAAGGCTCAAGGTCACTCAGAGAGCAATGGAGAGAGCTATGCTTGGAGTTTCTCTGCGAGACCGAATCAGAAATGAGGAGATCCGCATGAGAACCAAAGTTACCGACATAGCTCACCGAATAGCGAGACTCAAGTGGCAGTGGGCAGGGCACATAGCTCGACGAACTGACGGCCGTTGGGGCAGAGCAGTTCTCGAGTGGCGACCGCGTACCGGAAAGCGAAGCGTAGGCAGGCCTCCCACAAGATGGACCGACGACCTGGTGAAGGTCGCGGGCAATCGCTGGATGAGGGCGGCCCGGGACCGTTCGTTGTGGCATTCTTTGGGGGAGGCCTTTGTTCAGCAGTGGACGTATTTTGGCTGAAATGATGATGATGATGATGAATTAATTTAAGTAGTTAATTGCTGAACACTACAATTTGGTGGCAGATAAGTTTGGTAGAGTGGTATCACCAGTAATACCATGAATGTACATTGTAAGATTGAACAAAAGTTACAAAGCAAAGCAGTACAGACTCCAATACGTCGCTGAGGGAGAAACAGATGTAAGATAAATACAAAACTATTTCTCTGTACAGCATTAAAACAATAAATTTTCATTGTGCCGTTCAAACAGCCTTCTCTTTTTACTGCTTCGGAACTTAGCTCAAGTTTACTTGTTTGTTTTGCTCACAACTATTGCAATTATAGTAAATCGACTGCACTGCACACTGTTTTCCATATCTGCATCGGTTTGTTGTTCATATCTGTACAACTAATTACTGGTGGAGCTCCAGTGACGGGGCTCGCGGGCGTAGACACGACCGCATTTCCTTATATACTTGTCGCTAAATGGTAGTGTTCAGCACTATCGTGTTCCGGTCAAGTGGTACTGTACGGCCCTGTAATTTCCGGCACCGAGGCATTACACCTTAGGCCTCAGGAGTAGTAACGCATCTGCAATTTGACCTTGGTCTTTGTGTAAGTGTCGATAGGCTGTAGTCATCGCTTAACATCAATGTGAACTGTGCATGCTTGTTTGCCACTTCCATTACATAAAAAAGCAAGTATTATTGGACTGTATATTTACCACTACAATTTTTCACCAGCACATACCTTTTTACAGTATCCTACAAGAAATATTGCACATCTACCTTAGGAAGGAGACTTTTTTTTTATTTAATGGAAGTGGTAAACAAGCATGTAGTTCACGTTGATGTAGTATGTCACTGCAGCTTATAGACACCCACACAAATACCAAGGTCAAAATGCAGATGCTTTACCACTCCTGAGGCCTAAGGTGTTACGCCTCTGTGACGGGAAATTACAGAGCCGTAGACGGGCTTATTTCGGGTCTGTAGAGCATCATCTCTTTGGCTCCTTACCTATGTGACGTTTGTTGATCATTTTCTTCTTCTTCTCTTCTTATGGACAAATTGGGGAACCTATTGTCCAGCAGTGGACATCTGAAGAAGAAAAGCGGTGAAACAGAGTGGTTTCGTGATCCATGAATCTCTGGATATTCAGTCGTGGCAATCGTGTAGCTACGTTTACTATTAACTTTCAAACTATAAAAGAACATAAATCCTCAATAGCCATCAAAGAGACCTCAACCGAATGAAAAATAAAACCATACTAAAAACTGAAAACATTACATCATGGTAAAACAAAGAGTTTTGCGCTTCCCTCTCCGTTCAATTGTTCCTACATTTCTGCATCATATTCATTCATAGTAATGAAAAATAAAAACATTTCAGTTATCATCATGATGGAAAACAGACCGTAAATTTGAGACAGTAGAGTTGATATTTCATTGCAGTGATTATTTCGTAATTTCGACGCGGGGAAAGACTAGAGTGGCTGAGGCAAAACCTAAAGTGCGGAATGAAAGTGACGAGCGAAACTTGAAAGGAACAAACTGGGATTGAGCGGATGAATCGGAGTGACGCTATTTAGGGACTTTTGAAAGCGAATTTTCGCTTGTCTATTGACTGGGATGTAGAGGTAGATTGCGTTTTAGTTTTTTTAACGGGTTATAAAAAGTATCGAAGAATACAATGTTTATGTATTTTTAGGCTACTCTGAGGTTTCGATTCTCAAATCGGGTAATGTGTGTTAAATGTAGGTTTCCAGTTATATTTTCGGCATGGGTATTATGCCTGGTTAATATCAATAGACTGATTATTATTTATTGGATAAAAGGGACTCAAAAAAGCATAACTGGCGAATTGCTATGATAGCATATAATTATACATGTACACATGTATTTACCGCTGCCTATCCTCTTGATAAAATCTAGGCATGAAATTATTTTTTCTATTTAACTTTAGAAGAACATAAATTCACGTCCTCAATAACCATCAAAGAGACCTCAACCGAATAAAAAATGAACTAAACTAAAAATATTATTTCATGGCTATACAAAGAGCTACACATTTGCGCTTGCCTCTCCACTCAATTGTCCTTACATTTTACGTTTCTGCATTATATTCGTTCGTCGCAATGAGAAATAAAAACATTTCAGTTATCAACATGATGAAAAAAGACCGTAAATTTGAGACAGTAGAGTTGATATTTTATTACAGTGATTATTTCGTAATTTCGATGCAGGGAAAGGCTTGAGTGGCTGAGGCAAAACCTAAAAGAGGCAAAACCTGAGGCAAAAAGTGCAGAACGAGAGTGACGAACGAAATTCGAAAGGAACAAACTGGAATTGAGCGGTTGAGTCGGAGTGACGCTTTTTAGAAAGTATTGATTGCGAAACGGATTTCGCTTATCAGTTGACTGGGACGTAGACAGAGTTTTTTTAACAGGTTAAAAAAAATATCAAAAAATACAATGTTTGTGTATTTTGAGGCTACTCTGTGGCTTAGATTCTCAAATCGGATAGCAAGAAGTGTGTTTTAATGTTGATTTCAGTTGATGATTTCGGAATTGGCTATGTGTCCCGTAAATGTCAATAGACTGATTATATTCAATGCACGGGACTCAAAAAAGCGTACTAAACGAATTTGGATGCGCATGTATGTTATACATATGCTTAAAATTATACATGCGCACATGTATTTACTGCTGCCTATCCTCTTGATAAAATCCAATTACTTTTACTATTTTACTTTAAAAGAACATAAATTCGCGTCCTCAATAACCATCAAAGAGACCTACACAGAGAGAGTACCTCAACTGAATTAAAAAAGAACTAAACTGTATGAAAAAAATACTAATGAACTTATATTATTGCATGGCAAGACAAAGAACTACACATTTGCGCTTGCCGCTCCACTCAATTGTCCTTACATTTTACATTTCTGCATCATATTCGTCCGTCGCAATAAAAAGTAAAAACATTGCAGATATCAACATGACGGAAAACAGACCGTAATTTTAATGGTTTAGAGTTGGAGTTTCATTACAGTGCCTACTTCGTAATTTCGACGTAGGGAAAGACTAGAGTGGCTGAGGCAAAACCTAAAGTGCGGAATGAAAGTGACGAGCGAAGCTTAAAGGAACAAACTGGGAATGAACGGATGAATCGTAGTGATGCTATTTAGAGGTGGTGTATTGGTTGCGAAACGGATTTTCGCATGTCAATTAACTGAGATGCGATAGAGATTTTGTATTAGAGTTTTATAGAGAGTTATATGTACATTTTTGTATTATGCAATTCAAAAATTAAAGTGGGACATAATTGTTATATGTGAAGTTAGAAGGAAAAAAGAAGAATACTCTGAATACATTTTATACCACTCCGAAAGTACACTAGGTCAATCAGAAGTTGGATTTTTAGTCCAAAAACTATAATCTAAAATAGAGCATAGTTTTCTTTAAAAGCTATTCTGATAGAATTGCAACTTAAGAAATCAAATTACCAAATAATAAAACCTTATTCTTTGTTCAAGCCTATGTACCTACCGAGAATTGTAAAGATGATGAATTGGACATATTTTACAACACGCTAGAGACCGCCCTAGATGCAGCGAATACAAACAAAATCATAGTTATGGGAGACTTTAACGCTCGAATTGGGGCTGCGCAACGAGGAGAAGAATTAGCAATTGGCAAGTACTCAAATGGAAAAAGATCTAAGCATGGACAAAGATTGGTAGAATTTAGTCTGGAAAAAATTTGAAGTTTACAAACAGTATGTACAAAATCAGAAAAAATAAAAAATGGACTTGGCAATCACCTAATGGTCTGTATCACAATAGAAATCGACTATATACTTACAACCTACAACCTAGAAATACATAATTTTAATATAATTAATAATCTTAATTTTTATACAGATCACAGAATGATACGATGTAAATTATGCATAGAAACGTTAAAGAAAAGGAAATTTATCAAAACATCACTAACTTTTCATAGAGACCTACCAATACTTACAAGAGAGAGTGGAAAACAACTGGAACAAAAATTAACGGTAGCAATACAAAAAATTTTGAAGCAGAAATTACCAATATAGTCCTACAAATACGAAAAACAAAGAATAAAAACTAAAGAAATGGAAATTTGTATAAGAAAATTATTTGAAGAACGGAAACAATAATATAACAAAAAAAGAACCAAGGATGGCAAAAACCAAATAACTCAAATAAGTAAAAAAATCAACAGAATAATTTCAGAAAATATAAAGGTTCAGAGCAAAAATACTTTTGAAAAATATATAAGCAAAACTGGAGCTGTGAAAAAAGCATACAAAGAGCTACGTGCAATTTCAAACTGGATGCCAAGTGTCACAGATAAAGCTGGAAATAAAATAATAAAACGGCTTGATATTACAAAAGAGGCTACAAAATTCTACCAAGAACTCTACTCTACTAACTCGACAAACTCAATAACAATTTTTGATAAATGCATCCAAAAACAGAAACATATTTCAGAGATTAGACCACCTGTACCTCCTATACTACTTTCAGAAGTAGAATATGCCATTAAAACACAAAAAATATATAAATCACCTGGTGAAGACAGAATTACAAACGAATTATTAAAGTCTCTATCAGAACGTTTGCGCACACCTCTACAAAGTATATTCAATAACATACTTGAAAAATAAATAACTCCAATTCAATGGTCTAAATCTACAACGACTCTACTACATAAAAAAGGAGACAGAAGCAACTTAAACAACTATAGACCGATCAGTATCATGAGTAATATCTACAAAGGTTTTTCAAAAATCTTATTACTACGATTGTCAAAGATCCTCGACGAAAATCAACCACGAGAACAAGCGGGCTTTCGGAAACATTTTTCAACAACTGACCATATCCATGTTATGACGCAACTCATAGAAAAAAGTAAAGAATATGGGCGGACTCTATATATTTGCTTTATTGACTTCACAAAAGCTTTCGACTCTCTAGAATTTTCTGCCATTTGGAAAGCTCTGTTAAAACAAAGTGTGGCCCTAGAGTATGTAGAACTACTTCATAATGTATATTCGAAAAGCTCTTCTAAAATAAGGCCAGAGAGAGACGGACCAGAATTTTCCATAGGGAAAGGAGTAAGGCAAGGTGATCCGCTTTCGCCCAAAATATTTTCAGCAGTACTTGAAGTGATTTTCAGACAAATCAATTGTGAAAACCAAGGAATAAAAATAGATGGAGAATACCTAAGTCACCTGCGATTTGCTGACGACATTGCCGTATTCGCTGAAGATAGTACACAACTGGAAAATGTGATAACCGATTTGGCAAGAGAGAGTAAAAAAGTGATCCTATACTTGAAAATTATTACCAATGGAAGAAAGTATAATATCTCAGTATATGAGGAAAAGATCGAATATGTTATGGAATATATTTACCTAGGTCTAGGTCAATCAATTTCATTTCAGGATCAGACCGAAAAAGAAATAAATAGACGAATCGCGATTGCGTGGAAAAAGTATTGGAGTCTTAAAGAAATTATGAAAAACAAAGACATAAGTATGAAAATTAAAAGGAAATTATATGACACAGTGATCCTACTTTGCTTAACATATGGCTGCCAAACATGGTCCCTTCGCAAGAAAGATGAAAGAAAATTGGCTATCCATCAAAGGAAAATGGAAAGAAGTATGTTAAGTATCAAATTATCTGACAAAATAAAAAACAAAACCATAAGATGCAATACCCAAATATGCGATATACTCGAACGAATAAGGAACCTATTGAAATAAAACTATTTTTACGGATTTATCTCGCGTATATTAAACTAAAATGATTTTTAAAATCAACCCGACGTTTCGGTCGCTTTTCAGCGGAAGCTGAAAAGCGACAGCTTCCGCTGAAAAGCGACCGAAACGTCGGGTTGATTTTAAAAATCATTTTAGTTTAATATACGCGAGATAAATCCGTAAAAATAGTTTTATTTCAATGAGTGTAGCTCGCGAAAACCTAAGAACATATCGAATAAGGAACCTTAAATGGAAATGGGCAGGACATGTGTGTAGAATGGAAAATAATAGATGGACAAAGAAAATTACAGAATGGACACCAAGAGAGGGTCAAAGAAGCGGAGGACGTCCCAAAAAACGATGGAAAGACATTTTTAAAGAAAGATGTGGACCAGATTGGTGGAGATTAACGAAGGACAGAGAGCACTGGAGGAAACTGGGGTTGGCCTACGCCGCAGAGGCGACTTCCATAATTTAATTTAAATAAATTAATTAAAAAATATAAATAATTAAAGACATTGAAATGCATGCTTATGACATTTATAAACATTAAAAATGTTTTATTAATTAAATTTTGACATCACATGTAATTAGAATGACGAATTAATTTAAAATCTATGGTTAGTTATAAATGTAATTTTTAGTATTTATCTGATTGATTATATATATAAAATAAAACAAATTTAGTATAATTAAATAGGTTTATACTGAATGAAATGTAAAAATATATATTTTTTTAAATAATTTGACACAATGATGAAGAATTTATTTTTATTTTTAGTAAAATAATTAATTTATTCAAATATGTCAATAAAATATACTTCCAATAATTTTAATTAAGTCTTAATAATCTCAACAATTATGGTAGAATAAAGGCTATTTTTATTTTATTTTATTTTAGATATGATAATATGTAAAATAATGATAGCAACATTTCCATCGCAATCATTACTGGAAATTCTGGTAACCCACGTTCAACATACCGAACAAAATACGATCAATTTGCCGCCTGATCAGAGCCAATGTTCACGTTAAAAATACTTTATTGTTCGCGCCTTCGAATATCGGGTTTTATCAGTTTATTCATTGTAATAGCAGTTTTAAAAATATTTTATACAAAAGAGAGTTTTTTTGGTATCTTTTTTAGTGTGCCGCAACCCAAAGGGTCAATGGAAATGTGCTATTTATTTTGTTGTCACACAACATGTAGTTATTCATTTATGTCTCCAAGTATAATGTAGTACCACATTCAGCCATTTTCTTATTACTTTTAAAATAGGCTGCTATTATATTTAGAGCACACAAGCATCCAGTTCACATCGATGTTAAGTGATTACTGCAGTTTATACCCTGGAACTCTACTACCAGTGAAAATTTTAGTTATCCCGAAACCCCGCCGCTTATTATGTATAATAATAATAATGGCAACCCATAAAACGTCCCACTGCTGGGCACGAGTCTCTGCCCTTTTTGAGGGGAGGCCTGGAGCTTACTCCACCACGCTGCTCCAATGCGGGTTGGTGAAGATAAGGGTTAGTGGCCAACCTGCTGGCGGATGTTTTCAAACCGCCCATAAACCCTCCGACAAGGTTTAACGGGACCGACGACTTAACGTGCCCTCTGAAGCACGGAAACGCGCATTTTAATTTGCCGCTAGTGGTCACCCATCACACACCCGACCGCGTCCGTATCGCTTAACCGAGTAGATCGCTTACGATCTACGCCAGCGGGACCATGCGCGCTTCGTTATTGTATTTAATACTGCATTATTGGAATGTATTTGAAAACTCATAATACTATGTGTATATAAAAAAACATACAAGAGCTGCCTTTCATGAATTGGGCTTCGTACTTGACCGATTGCGTTTTTGTTTTGTTTTGAACATTTGTGACTTAGCTTCCACGTTCATTATTGCCTGCGAGCAGATAAGCGGTAGATATAATTTTTAAATATTGTATTGGCTAAAATCGTCTCCTAAAATTTACTGTCAAGGTTTTTTTTTCAGAATGAAAATAAATATTGGACGTTATCAACAGAACCTTTCTTCACTCAAACGCACCGTTTATTATAATTTTGGCAATTTTAAATGTAATGCTGTGAAACTTGAACACTATTTTTTGAAGAAGAAAGCGAACTTTTCGGCTTTATAAGGTATTGTTATTGTTAGAGTAAGTAATTTTCAGTGGTGGTAGAGTTCCAGTGACGGAGCTCGCGGGCATTCGCAACACCGCATAACCACCACCTAATATACTTGCCGCTAAATGGTAGTATTCAGCACTATCGTGTTCCATGTCAGGTGGTAATGTACGGCCCTGCAATTTCTGACAAAGAGGTAGAACACTTTAGGCCTCAGGAGTGGTAACGCATCTGCATTTTGACCTTGGTCGTTATGTGGGTGTCTATAGGCTGCAGTCATCACTTAACGTCAATGTGAACTGCATGCTTGTTTGCCACTTCCATTACATAAAAAATAATAATTGGGGATTGATGGCGTGTCTTAAAACTAATCAGCGTTATTGGTCCAAATGTACCAAAGTTACCGAAACAAACAATCTATACATACATATATACATACAAATAAATAAAATTGGAGTGTCTGTTTGTAATATTAAAATAACCGCTTTTTACTAAATGCATATGTTTGTCTGTCTGTCTGTCTGTTTGGCGGGGCTAATCTTGGGAACGGATGGACCGATTTTGACGGGACTTCCACGGGTAGGTAGCTGATGTAATAAGGAGTAACTTAGGCTACTTTTATCTCCACACATACATACATACATACAAATACGTAGAATTGGAGTATATCCGACTTTGTTGGGACTTCCACGGGTAGGTAGCTGATGTAGTGAGGAGTAACTTTTATCTCCATACATACATAATACATACATACATACCTACATACAAATAAATAGAATTTAAGTGTCTCTGATTTTGACGGAACTTTCACTGGCAGATAGCTGATGTGATAAGGAGTAACTTAGGCTACTTTTATCTCCATACAACCATACATACATACATACCTACATACAAATAAATAGAATTTGAGTGTCTCCGATTTCGACGGGTCTTTCACTGGCAGATAGCTGATGTAATAAGGAGTAACTTAAGCTACTTTCATACTAGCTGCGCCCACGACTTCGTCCGGGTAGATACTGAACAATCATATTTTTTCTCTCGTGGACAAAGTCGCGGGCACAGCTAGTATAATATATATTATGTATTAAAAAAAAATACACTGAATTTTAATATAGGGCGTTTGAATATTCTTAACCAAATTTAATTATCCATCCAAACAGCACTAAGCTGGAATTACAAATCTAATCAAACCGAACATCCCACTATAACGATACATTCAAACACCAATGATTCGATTCTAGACCACTACCCGAGATAAGCCGAACGGATTCAATTTTTAATCCTCCGAGCTCTGCCAGCTCTCCGAGTCACGTTCCGTTTTTACAGCCGCCTCAGCTGCACGATTGGCCAATCGAAAAAAAACACGATTTAATATTTCATCTGACCCCTCCCTATCCTCATTCATAGGGGAATCGATATATTTTAAATTCTAATTCGGTTCAATACTTGCCGAGTTGCCTTTTACAACGGCAATCGATTCCACTGAATATAAAGTGGTTGCCTTCACGATTGCCTTGGTCTCGGGTGGTTCGAGAAATTAGGTTTATTTTTCGCTGTTCCACACCTGGTTTACATAGTTTTTGGGGTTCCTTTATGGAGAGGTCAAAGACCTTAATAAATGTACGAGTTGACAAAAGTTGACGATAGCCAAACCTACTGTCTTGTAGTAGTTTCTACGGTTAATGGACCCAATTTGATGTTTTGTATAAAGTTAAGCATTGTAAGGTATATTGTAACTGTATTGGATCACAGATATGTCAATTTGGGTCGCAGGGGTGGCAACGCATCTGCATTATGACCCCTGGTTGTTGTGTAGATGAAACCAAAAAGTTTTAGTGAATTGAACATAGGCTGCAGTCATCCATAGTATCAATAATTTATACTGCTTGTTTGTCTCATATGTTAAATATATAAAAAAAACAATAAAAAATTGTTAACTGGTTGCGCTTGTAAACTAGTGCAAGGTTTGGTCATTACGTTTCGACGCCTTCTTGTGAGGTATGAAACCCTAAAAAAATAAAAGCAATATTTTTTATGAAATAATGATGACAAACAATATGTAAAAGTGCTCTCCAGGAGCCTAATTATATGAAATAAATGAATAAACTGAATAAACTAAACTGAATGCTTCCCTGCATTTAGTTATTCAATTATTGACTGAACGTGTCTCAAGACGCCGCTTTGTTGCACAGAAACCCGTTTTATGTACTAAGCCCGGGGACAAAACTAGATACCAACTTGTCAGTAACACAAACCGACATTCAAGCCTCAGTTCAGCTCTCGATACCAACTTTCGGATAAACATTAGCTAAACTAAACTAAGTTTATGATGATGTAGCCATACCAGTAATACCATCGACACGCTAGCTGCATAATGCATGCCTGCACTTACACTGAACCTCTCTCGCCTGTACTGTCGTATCACTTCGCTTTTCCAAGTCATTACCTTCGGAGTTGCAATCGGTATAGCCTCCATTGGTGATTCAGTTGACGCGACGTTTATCTACATGAAGTAACACCGCGCAATGGATGTAGTTTTCAGTTGCAATGGAGATATCATCCTTTATTGAGAGATATCGTGGTGGGAGGCAGGAGAAGCGCTCGTTTCGAAAGCAATAACTCGAGTGTGCATTGACGAACGCTTTTCAAGTGTCGGCCCCTTGACTAAGATGGAGATCGTTTTGAATGCCTCTTTGTAGCCGTAACGTTAACGCGCGCGTCTCGGTTTATTTCTTTAAATGCTATTGTTATTAGTGATTCTGTTTGAATTTCATTGTAAACGTAAAAACTGTGGTCGTTGGTGTAGTTGATAATACCTTCGAGAAGTTATTTGAGCGTCCAGTTATTTATTTACTTAGTGTTTGTATGGATATTAAAAAATATGTTAAACAAACTGTTGCCCGCAGCTCCGTCCGCGTGTATGTCGCTTTTACGCGGAACCTGTGCAAACTCATCAAATCATCCCATGGCATCCCACAGGAACATTTTTTCGGGATAAAAACTATTCTATGTGCTAACTCAAGTAACCCTCTATGTGTGTGCAAAATTTCATGAAGATCGGTTAAGCAGTTTTTGCGTGAAGTAACAAACATACAAACTTTCGCGTTTATAATAATAATACGATTAATACGATTACACAGTCACAAGTTTATTTTTGTTCTTGGATTTGAATAATAAAAAAAAAACAATACCGTAGGTGCGTTTTAATTATTAATACATATCCTTTTTTTACGAATGCACTGATAAAAACAGTAACGGCAATGCAGTTAACATTGATATTAAGTGATGACTGCAGCCTATAAACATCTACACAAAAACCAGAGCTCAAATGCAGATGCGTTGCCACCCATGAGACCCTAGTTGTTATGTCTCTGTTTTGGGAGTAAGTTTAAGCATAAGTTATTTATTTACAGCTTAAAATTATACATTTACTAGCTATTATCCAGACATTTCTGATGACATCTATATATATATGCAAGAAATAAAGAGTAAATAGAACAGAATTAAAACGCTGGTTGACTTTTTTCATCTTTTCCACGAAACCTATAAAATCAATCACTTGTTAAATACGCAGTTTCTCATCACAAAAATTCAAAGTAATTAAAATAAATTAAAAATCAAATTACAGCCCATATTTTATGATACAATAAACTATAAAGCGGGTAGTTGTATTCTGTAATATATTGTTAATTAAATGCTCAAAAGCCGTGATATAGCGAATTTTAGTTAAGGTTTAATAATGCAGGAAGCTTCAAAAGCCTGACTAGCCAATTATGCTCGTAATTGGGTCAATTTTCCAATCAGACCACTGGCTAAATCTGGCCAGAGGCGTGGCTCGAAGTTTAATTATGTGTCAAATAATTAAGCTGCAAGTTTGTGATGTGATAACGATCACTCTTTGAAACTGAGGTTGTATATTTTGGATTTCTCAGATTTTTTTTACATGATATTCAACACGTGTTCGTGTTAATGAGGACAGCATAAAAATAAATTTATAAAGGACATTTTATGAGCATATGCTACATATAAATAAAATGGTCCTAAAATATTATTTAAGAGTAAATTATTATTACGACGCACTTAATTATATGAAAGGTTATAAAGGTTATAAGGTTATGCTAAAGGTTATATATAACTATCAATATGATAATTGTGCCGACAGTTTTGAACTTAAGAGGGTCTAAGGCAAAGTGGATCAATTCCTAATTAAAAAGATAAGTGCACATTGGAAAAAAGTGTTTCTCTTTGTAATTAATATTTTTTCGGAGTTTATAAATAAATGGGTACCTTACTGGGGGTCATTAAAGATTTACAAGCTTAATAAAAAACTATATCCATTCATGCTTTTTATATCATTGCTTATCCCATCGTCAAGAAAAACACGCAAAATAACATCGTCGGCATTTATCTACAAACGAGCTGTTTTATAATTGAATGGATAATTTATGAGCCGCAGTCTAGTTTTCTAATAAAATATTACTCTCCTCAAATAGGATCGTTAACTAAATAGGTCTAAAAGTGCTGCACTTAGTTTTTTAATTTCAGTAAACTTTCCCAAAATTTCGAGGATCAGCTAAACTAAAATATAACCGCAAAATTTTGCATGAACAAGCAACTTAAACACACGCCGATACATCGTCGAAATAACCATCGTGTTCACGTTCATGAAAATTGAACGCTCGTAGGCCGTAGCACCGTAGCCGTATATTGACTACGGCGTAGCAATGTCTAATCAAAATTCTGATCAGCGTCCAGCGATTTAGCATTGTTCAGTTCCCGCGGTGCGGACTCATGTAAAATTAATTATTGATAATTTGTAAAGTAAATTTTCGAATGGTTCATTAGGTATAAAATTATTTTCCTATCGTGTTTCGAATATTAGAGAACATAAATATGATTTGTAATTGAGTACAGAATAATTTCCTATTACGTTTTCTCTTAGCCTTTACGTTGTATCTAGTAATCAACTCGCAGTAGTATTTACAACAAATATATTTTTTTATGTAATGGAAGTGGCAAACAAGCATGCAGTTCACATTGATGTGAACTGCATGCTTGTTGATGTGTTGTTGATGCTTGCTTAAGTGATGACTGCAGCCTATAGACACCCACACAAAGACCAAGGTCAAAATGCAGATGCATTACCACTCCTGAGGCCTTAGGTGTTATGCCTCTGTGCCGGAAATTACAGAGCCGTACATACCACCTGACCGGAACACAATAGTGCTGAATACTATTTAGCCTACCGTTTAGCGGCAAGTATAATTTATTTAATTTATTTTGTTTGTTTTTACGTGTCATAAGAGGTGCCTGTCACCCTAAATGAATAAATGAGTTTCTGATTCTGATTCTGATTCTATATTAAGTAATGCGGTGGTGCCTACGCCCGGGAGCTCCGTCACTGAAGCTCTACCAACAGTAAAAAAAAAATTAAATGTTTCATGCTTTTTGGACATATTGTTTACAAATCCCTATTAAACCATTTACGAAATTCAACCAGTATCATGCATACCTTTTTTATTTCGTGTATAAATCTCAATCGAGAAGCGCGCATGGCCCAGCGGCTGGTGTAGATCGTAAGCGATCTGCTCGGTTAAGCAATACGGGCGCGGTCGGGTAGTGTGATGGGTGACCGCTAGTGGCAAATTAAATGCGCGTTTCCGTGCTTCGGAGGGCACGTTAAGCTGTCGGTCCCGGTTGCTATCGATAGATAGCAGTCGTTAAACCTTGTCGGAGGCCTTATGGGCGGTTTGAAAACATCCGAGAGCGGGTTGGCCACTAACCCACCCACCTCCACCAATCCGCATTGGAGCAGCGTGGTGGAGTAAGCTCCAGGCCTCCCCCCAAAAAGGGGAGAGACTCGTGCCCAGCAGTGGGACGTATAATGGGTTGCCATTATTATTATTATTATTAAATCTCAATCAACAAGCAACTTAAACAAACACCTCAATAAATCGTTAAAATAATTCGCGTTCACGTGCATGAAACTTAAACACTCGTAGGCCGCAGCACCCCAGCAGCATTTAGACTACACCGTAACAATGCCTAATCAAAATTCTGTTCAGTATCCAGCGATTAAGCATCGTTGAAAGCCCGCGGCGTGGACGCATGTAAAATTAATTATTGATAGTTTCGATGGTGAATTTTTAAATATTTCAAACCACTTGTAATTATTTTTTTTTTTAATGTAATGAAAGTGACAAACAAATTTGCAGTTCAAATTGATGTTAAGTGACGCCTATAGACAACCACACAAAGGCCAAGGTCAAAATGCAGATGCGTTACTGCTCCTGAGGCCTAAGGTGTTATGCGTATGTGCCGGCAATTACAGGGCCGTACATTACCACCTGACCGGAACACAGCAAGTATAATTTAATTAGGTAATGCGGTGGTGCCTACGCCCGAGAGTACCGTCACTGGAGCTCTACCACCAGTAATTTGTATATAATTCAAATATCAGAATGAACCAGCTATATATATTTATTTTTAATAAATATATACTTTTTACATATATATTTTTTATGTATATTTAATATGGATGTTTCCAATAGGAGGCGTGAAGATTAAAACCGTGTGGCCGATAATTTTAAAAATCTTATTCATCTATGCAGCCCTCAAGATATTTTAACAGACTAAAAACTTTTCAAAATTTAACTAATATAAAAACAAGCAACTTAAACGGTTCACTAATGTTTCACCGATAAACGTTACGCAAATCTTCATTTCAAAACCAACGTCTTGTACGCTATCAATTCCACAAATTTATAATTCCGCAGTTGTATTTTTTTTTAATAAATTATTTATGAAATGATGAGTTATGTAATGAATACTTTTGTAATAATCTGTTTAGCAAGTGAATAATTTATGTAGTGATGAAGTTGTGGAAAGTTGAGATGTGAAACGAAATCGTTGCGAAACGTTGGTTTTGAAATGTTTGTCAGTAAAATGAACGGGTACCCAACGTAAACAAATGCATCGATACATCGTCGGAATAACTATTGCGTTCCCGTTCAACTTGAAGGCTCGTAGGCCGTAGCGGCGTAGCTGCGTATTGACTACGCCGTAGCAGCAAGCAATAAAAATTCTGTTCATCGTCCAGCGATTAAACATCGTTCAGAGCCCGTGGTGCGAACGCAAGTAAAATTGATTTAGTATTGATAGGTTGGACAATGAATTTTTGAAGCGTTCAATATAAAATTATATATATTATGATTTAAACTAACGTGCTTATTTTAGAGATATCTGTTTGAAAATGTGTATAATTTGTATATTATGAGCCTTTTCAAAATTAATTGTACCGTACTATTACGAGTACGTTAACTAGTAATAATTAATTTACTTGCGTCCGCACCGCGGGCACTGAACGACGCTAAATCGTGGATGGTGGACAGAATGTTGATTACACGTTGCTATGGCGTAGTCGATACGCGGCTACGAGCGTTCAATTTTCCATGAACAGGAACGTGATAGTTATTCCGATAATTAATCTAGGCATTATTTTGATTGCTTGTCCGTACATAGTTTACAGTGGTTTACTAGTTGAATTTTGAAAACGTTTTCGTTCAACACATATGTTATAAGGGATGGCATAGTAAAATAATATTACTTAACCCGATTGAATCTCAAATCCTAATTTAAGCAGACTATCACACAAATGAACCTCTGAGCTGGTAAAGTTAACATAATATATCTCGATTATTCTTGATACGTTTCTTGTAGGTTGTATACAAAGTGTATTAATTACAAATCAAGAATTTTACGAGCCTTTTGAGTTTATTTGTATGATGCTTATATTTTTACGTCTACGCTCGTAAATATTGTACATCAAATCATTTTTTATCTGAATTTAATAAGCCTATGCAGATAAAAAAATATACGTGTTGTCATTTTAACGCCCTTTAAAATCTTGAATGCTATATCAGTCAAGGAACATTTTGTTTATGTTACAAACGTGAATAACTATTGTGGTAAGTACCTGCTGCAGTTATAAAATCACTCACATCATCACAACCAAAAAATATTATTCTACCGAGGAGTTTTATTTTCTATGTTATTGTGATTTCAATTAAGCATGCAGTTCATATGGATGGTTGAATGGTAAACAAATCCTGAAATTAATTTTTATCTACACTAAACTATAGCTCAAATTGTAAATACGTTGCTACTTCTGAGGCCAAAGTTGAAATACATTTAATTTTTCGGGGCCAACATAACTATCTAACCAGTTCACAATAATACTGAACACTTTTATTTGGTAGTAGATAGATTAGGCAATACGGTACGGCTTACGATCTCAAGCTACATTACCTAATATACTTGCCGCTAAATGGTAGTGTTCAGCACTATCGTGTTCCGGTCAGGTGGTAATGTACGGCCCTGTAATTTCCAGCACAGAGGCATAACACTTTAGGCCTCAAGAGTGGTAACGCATCTGCATTTTGACCTTGGTCTTTGTGTGGGTGTCTATAGGCTGCAGTTATCACTTAACATCAATGTAAACTGCATGCTTGTTTGCCACTTCAATTACATAAAAAAAAAGCTCCAACGCTAAAACTCTACCATCAATAAAATTATAATAAGTACAAATCAGAAACAAGCCACTGTTAAGTCTCAAAGAGTGTTAGGTCTCACACTAAATTTGCAGCTTAATTATTTTTCACATAATCAAACTGCGAGCCACGCCTGTGGCCAGATTTAGCCAGTGGTCTGATTGGAAAATTGACCCAATTACAGGCATAATTGGCTAGTCAGGCTTTTGAAGCTTACTGCATTATTAAACTTTAACTAAAATTCGCTATATCACGGCCTTTGAGCATTTAATTAACAATATATTACAGAATACAACTACCTGCAATTAAGTTTATTGTAGCATAAATAAGTAATAAGTTCATTTTAATGTTCATTAAATTTTATGGGAAACCATGAAAAAAAAGTGTGATTTGTTTGAAAGGTTCCGTAGAGTTAACGAAAAAACTACTAGGTACGTATTTTTCGTTTGTAGGTATGTGTGTCAATCAAAATAATTTACTAATTATACATTGAAACCGAACACATGAACTATTGCAAGGTCATTTTTTAAATATGCCCAGTTTTCCGTCACATTATAATTTTACAAAATGATTAAGTAATGGGACACAAAACTTTTACGTAAAATTGGCATCAGTTAAAAGTTCGGACTACAAGCGTTCGTCATAATCATAATCGGCTAGTTTACCTATAAATTCCCTATTAATTCCCCATAAACCCTAATGTCTGATAGACATACTCGTAGTTCGGCTCGTCTGTAGCAGATCAATAGTAGACAGAAACTTGAAACTTCTGGCTTTCTTTACTAAATGACTAATTCGTTCTTTTTTCAACGTGTTATAGGATTTTTGGGATTCGATGCGTATCGATAAAGTCATTCAATAAACTAATGACTTACAGTCATTAGTTTATTTTTAAGATACAAAACTTTATAACGTTCTTTGTTATGAACAATTAACTAGAATAACTAGAACGTTTATCGTTCTAGTCTATGGAATTCAATTCTCAAAGGAAACTTCCGCACTTAAAATATATTGCAGCCAATCAAATATCTATCGATTCCTTGCATCAATACGTCCAACAGTCCAACGGAGGGGGTCGAAGTTGTGAAAATTGAAAATAATATGTCACATCTATAGCCGCAGTGCGGAACCCGAGCGATTTGTCCAGCTAAATGGGGGAAGATTAACGGGCTGGATCGTGCCTCCGATGAAGCTATGAGCTGATCATCAGTTTTTGGCTTGAACAAGGGGTTTGGAGATGCGAGATGAAGTAATCCAACGTGGATTGATTTAATTATGCCAGAAACTTAATCTATTGTATGTCAGATGATAAATAAGTCCGGTAATTCTCAAGCCATGTAAATCGCTTAAATAAATACGAATATGTACTCAAATTATTTTTACGCTCTTATCATTGAACAACTACTACAAATAATAATGAAAAAGTAAACAAAAAGAGGCATCATCAAGTTCTCAAATTTCATACAAAACAAAATAAAATAATTAGAGTAAATAAAAGCAACAATTTGTTCGTCGTTCTGTATAGATATCGCACATATACGTCATACGTTCATAAACCCGAAACATTAACATAGATAAAACAGAGATAAAAAGAACGCATCTTAAATATATGCACATCACAAAGTCGTGTCCTAGTTTCGAAACAAATAGACCCTTCAAGCCCCAAGAGCTGGCAGCGGTGCATGTATTAATTTTTAAAACAGCGTAATGCTCCCAAGACGTAATTCCATCACGTCGCTCTCAAAGGGTGCCCGGACGTCCTGGTGGGCTGCTTAGCCCGTTTGTCCGAGCCGGACTGAGTCTTGGGACTCGTTGGTCGACTGATCGAGTTGTTGCGTCCGGCTGTGGTCGTTTCTTTATGTTACAGCTGTAGTGTATTTATTGGGCCCACATTTTTATGTTTGTTACTGAGTTCACGCCTAAAATAAAACATTACTAAATAGAATCAACATAGTGGAATAAATTAGTGTTTTAAAACCTATTTTCAGTTAATTAGGTCATTTCTATACTAATAAATCGTTTTTTTTTAATCTGCTAATTTTATTTTGCTTCTATTATTGATTCATTTAAAAAAATATATTCCAGGATAGAATTTCCTGCGCCAGGATAGAATATCCTTGCGCAGGATACTGAGCAGACCCTACTCAAAATTATGGAGGACAAAGAAGAGAAATCTTTGATCAGCCTCGACACGGGGATTCAAATGAAGGATTCAGTTGTTACACACAACTGAATCCTTCATTTGAATCTTGACTTATTAATATATTATATAATTATAAATAAAATAATACTTGAATATTGACATACATTGGACACTTTCCCAACCTTTTTTCCCTTACCTATACTGGTGGTACTATAGAGCTTCAGTGACGGAGCACGCGGGCGTAGGCACCACCGCATTACCTAATATACTTGCCGCTAAATGGTAGTGTTCAGCACTATCGTATTCCAGTCAGGTGGTAATGTACGGCCCTGTAATTTACGGCACAGAGGCATAACACCTAATGCCTCAGGAGTGGTAGCGCATCTGCAAAGAGGTCAAAACCTCTGGTCATTGTGTGGGTCTACAGGCTGCAGTCATCACTTAACATCAGTGTGAACTGCACGCTTGTTTGCCACTTTAATTATAGATGTATAAAAAAAGACCTAAGCGGTTATCATTAAGAATCTTATAGGTTAGGATGCCATTGTAGAATCATTTCGTTCATCCAGATATATAATAAAATGCACCTCTCAAAGAGTTCTAATAAACTTGTTGAGAATAGAATTTTAATTTGGATAGACGTTAGTCCCATTTTCGTTTGTATTGATTGTTCACCAAGTGGGTGACCATAATTTCCTAAATTTTAAATAATTTTGACAAAATGTTACCTATAATAAAAATACCTGAAATCGATTCGGTTATCGATTCTGAACAAACTAGGTTCGGGTTGTACACTCAATCCTGTTACACGTTGTATATCCACTAGGTTGCCTATCAAAATTTGGCCGCAAGTATTTTTAATCAAATTATTTTATTTTTAATAGCCAGCAACTCTTATATGCGGCCCTTTTGGCTCCCGTATATCATAACAGTGAGAAAAAAAAGCTTTAATTTGATATATAAATAATACGTGTAAGTTATGGACGTATAAAGTTATCGGAGCGGAACGAAAATATGTAGAAGCGGCCAAGTGTGCAACGGTAGCTGTGATTTTTCGGAGTCTTTGTACATTGAACGATATTTTATTGAAAAAAAAAATTTTAAAAAATCTTTTTTTTAATAAAAATATCACGCCGCTTGTTTTTGATAGGCAACCTAGTGGATATAATAATATATTCTCTAGATTATAAATATGAATAAAAATTAGGTTTGCAGCATTATCTGGATGGACAAAATCTTTCTGCAAACCTATTGTTAGTGGGATCCTAATTAAAAGAAAAATGTGATATTACCGGGGATGAATTAAACGCACTGAGTCATGTAAATATTAGGTAGATGCGGATACATATAATTAACTAAACTTAAAACAACAAACAGATCAGAGCTATTCGCGAACGGCGGAGCGCATCTGTGGAGCGCACCTTCCCTTTCTACAATTCTCTCTCGACTGGCGGCGTCGGCCGAAGCGGGGTGCGCGGGAGACGCGAAACCGTTCGGATATTCGGACGGACCTGCGAGTTAAGTCCGCGCTACAAAAATCAAAATGATTTATCCTTCGGCTTAGCGATCAAACTCAAGATCTCAAAATCAGCAAAAGTCGTCTATCACAAAGCAGTCATAAACCCTTCACAAGATGATGTTCGTATGTAAAACACAAGCGCTCCACATTGTCGAGTTTTACTAGTAGTATCACACAAACATCCATTCTTATATTGCCAAAGCGAGCAGTAGATTTCATTAGATTTAATTGAAAAATAAAAAGAATTCCTTTACTTACATCGCATTCAGTTCTGTCTTCCCGGCCATCCCATGGTTTATTCTACAAATGCCGTTTCTGCATCCCACTAAGAACATTATACAAGATGAATACATCGTCTAGATTAGATAAACATATTTAAAATCTTTAACATAAGACTGAATTTTCTGGGGCGATCCAGTAATCTTACATCCTTTAGATTCAGTCACGTGAAAGAAGTAAAGCAAGAAGCGTCCAAACGAACTCCAACTTTATTTCCTTGGGGTAAATGTTGTTTTAGCGCTTAAGTTTATTTGGTGATAAGCCTTTGTTAAGTCAAACGTAGAAAACCCAGTACTAAGTGCATCGAGATCTCTCTACCTGCATCCGTTCGCAATGTCAGTTGGAAATTTCTAGTTACCGCAGTAATCCACCTTCGGTTTGAAATAACGTTTTGCAATATTTTACAATTTATGCGAAGGAAATGTAACTGTTCCTCTAAGACAGTGAGTTTTGTACGTTACATTTTTAGGGTTCCGTAGTAAATAAGGAACCCTTATAGTTTCGCCATGTCCATCTGTCTGTCTGTCTGTCTGTACGTCCGCGGTTTAGCGCAAAAAGTATTGGTACTAGAGATTTGAAATTTGGCACAAGTATACCTTAATCACGCCGATAAAGTGGTAGAATAAAAACATGAAAAAAAATATTTAGGGTAACCTCCCCTACATGTAACGCGCGGATATGTTTTTTTTTTTTTATTTTCGAATTCCATATAGTATGGGATATCGTTGCATAGGTCTTTCAAAAATATTATGGATGTATGAACATCATTTTTCGATTTAGTTAACTGTTCGTGATTTTCATCATGTGAAAGTGCAAATTTTCGTTAGAGTCTAGTCCGTCGTCCGCCTCCCTATACCAACATAACGGTTGTTATTAGAAATTCAATATAATAGAACGTTACAGCAATAGTAGTTATATATAATGAAATTAAAAGGAAAACTATCGCACTTAATTTGACCTTGCAAGTTTGCGAGTAATAGTCGACCAAATGTATTTTACTCGAAAATTTCGAACAATTCCATAGAAAGTATTTATTATTTTATTTTCATTACATTTCTTACTCTGTAAATACACTAAACCCTACACTGCGCGTGGTTCAACACGCACTTGACCGGTTATTTAGTTAAGAAATGGTATGCCTATTTTTTCTAAGCATGCAAAATAGATGCTACATGGAATTGAGAGCGGAGATGGCTCATAATCGCCAAGAACGCTTTTTACTGGTGGTAGAGCTCCAGTGACGAAGCTCGCGGGCGAAGACACCGCCGCATTACTTTATCTATTTGCCGCTAAATTGTAATTTTCAGTGCTCTCGTGTTCCGATTAGGTGATAAATAACGGCACTGTAATTTTACGGCATAGAGGCACAACAACTTGATTAGGACTTGTTTGCTATAATTATTATTATATTTTAACAGATGTCAATGGTAGATTTGAGTAGAATTAAGAGTAAAAACAACACAATTTAGGATTCCTGTGTCAGTTCCGTGTAGCTATAAATTTTCTGTACGGCCTTAAGCCGATGCGTGTGAGAATACGAAATGAGACACTTGTAAGCATGCCTTTCGACAACATTGATTGAACGTTGGTGCGGTTTATTTGAACAAACTGTAGACCATTGCAATTCTAGTCACTATTTAGTGAAAAGCGACTGACACGTAGGGTTCGATTGAAAAATAATTTCAGTTTAAATATATTATTGTGTAAGATGAATTAGTAAAAATAGTTGCATTTCAATGAATGAAAAACATTTGATTGTTCAAATCCTTTGCGTTTGTGAGTCTTATAAGATAATTGAAATAAGAGTATTTAAGTAAATTGATTATCTTACTTTTAAAACCCATGTTTGTTAATACAGTTGTTTTGTCTGGCACTTCACAACACAGACCTGAGTCTAGTGTGAGAGTAACATTTATTGTGTACTGTTAATACCTATTATGTTTTTGGCAAATAAACATATTTTCATTTTCAATTAGGTTTATCGAATATAAGTCGTTTAATTTTTAATCTTAAGCACTATGTTACTTTAATAGTACAAGAAAGTTTAACTGTACCATTCTATATATCCTGCTAAATTTTAAGGCTATGGAATTAAGCGTATAGGCATATACAAAGCTCGTCTCGTTCAGACGGGCATTCAAAAAACACATATATAACGTTAGATTAATTCACTAGAATCGTATGCTTAAAGTTGTTTTTTTTTTGTTTTGTAAAGCAGACCCGTTATACAGTAGATACATACTGTGATTAATCTACAGTAATATAATAAATAGCAAACGTTTATCTATTTAGAAACATACATTAAAAAAGTCTTATCTTTAATTTCACTAGCAGTACGATTGAATAGGCATTTTAACGAATATTTTCATGGCATGATAGTGGTAGATAAGCGTGCAGTTCACATAGATGATAAATAAATACGGCATCCTATAGATGTCTACACCAAATTTGGTGGTCTAAAATACGAATCTGATGGGTTGCCAGCCCTGAGTTCTAAGTTGTTTTGTATCTGTGTTATTTATTATGAGACATTTAAGAATCCGTGTAATTTTTATAGTCCCGGAAGACGGTTAATGCGTGAGGGAATACAAAATGATAGCGTGCTCAGGCACGCTTTCTGACAACATTAGTATAACGTAAGGTTAATTCACTGGAGCAACTGAGCCGCTTACGATATAGTCTCTGTTTGTTTGTATAACTGTGTTTTCGTTTACAGAAATCCGTACTATATATATATATATATATATAGTAGGGGCTTATAATATAATATATACCTAAATATATAATATATTTAATTTTAATATTATAAATGCTAAAGTAACTCTGTCTGTCTGTCTATCTGTCTGTTACCTTTTCACGTCCAAAAGACTGAACCGATTTTCATGAAATTTGGTACAGAGATAGAGCTGACTTTGAGAAAGAACATAGGCTACTTAGTTATTTATAAAACGACATCCATGCGGGCGAAGCCGCGGGCAACAGCTATCACCCATAAAATAGTTTATGTAAAAATGTATCCCCATACTTTTTGGTTGTATAATTTTGACACTGGTATTAACTTAGCTTTTACGCAATCAGTTTCACGTGTGGTCTCATTCCCACCTGAAGACGAAATATTCTTTTAATTTTTCTTTAAAATAAGCTTAATGTATTCTTTAATTATTTCGTCTATAGTAAAGTATGTTAAACCGTAGTTTTTACTTGTTTTTCATTAGTTCAACATAAAAAAATTGTTTGCTATTGATTTTCAGTCAGTTGCGCAGTTAAATACTTTGCTGCCTTGTTAGCTCTTTTTGTTTTATTTTGGAAATAACGAACAATTAAGCTTGGTAAATAAATTTTCGTTGTATAAACTGAAATTTTAATCAAATTTCAGTTTATCTACTACGAAACTATCCCACCATTATCAATTTAGCTACTTTTTATATTGGAATAAAAAAGGCCGTGAGCGATTAAATTTCAATTTAATCTGACGATTCTTCAAATATTCAGCACAGCTTTCATTTTGACGTAATATTTTGTTGAAATAAAACTATTTTTACGCATTTATTTATCATGACGTATTAAACTAAAATTATTTTAAAATCAACACAATTATTCGGTCGCTTTTCAGCTGCCATGGTCCCGAGCACACTGTGTTTTTTTATTTTCATAAATGCTTTGCAAAACTTCAAATGGGAAACGTATAGTTGATATCACACACATTACAAACACATACATACATTTCACACTGCACATACACTGATAGCACACTGTTGCGGTATCGCTAGGGATACAGCAAAAAACCGTTACCGTCGCAAACCAAATGCCCGTGTACAGGAAAGATTACAATAGAATAAAAAGACGTGCCGACTCCATCACCCTCTAGTGGAGTAGAATTCTCCTCTACTGCAGTCAGTCAACCAAACAATGTTCAAACCATTTCAATAGGGGCGGTGGTAGATCTAATTGCGCGAGATAGGCGGCAGCGTCCCGCGATTAAGCAACAATATAAAGCGGTAAACATATATATATATTTTTTTATTGTAATTTTAGTGGTAAACAAGCTTGCAGTTCACATTGATGTTAAGTGATTATTGCAGCCTATAGAAACCTACACAAAGACCAAGGTCAAAATGCAGATGGGTTACCACTCCTGAGGCCTAAGGTGTTATGCCTCTGTGCTGGTAATTACAGGGCCGTACATTACTACCTGACCGGAATACGATAGTGCTGAACACTACCATTTAGCGGCAAGTATATTAGGTAATGCGGTGGTGCCAACGCCCGTGAGCTCCGTCACTGGAGCTCTACCACCAGCAAAATTTTAATGCAATTATATAAACTGGTAGATAGATAATAGGTACTCTGTTTCTAAAAAATAACAATACAGCGCAACCCCAGAAAATTGCGCTTAAAGCATTAACTTAATTTATGATAACGATTCATCCATTACAAAAGAACAATTTATTACTACAAACACATGGACAGCTTAACGGAACATAGCAGGAGTAAAAAATTAAAAAGCACCATGCATCAAAACGGATAATGACGGTCGCAGAGAATTTTAAACAATTACCACTGCATCAGCTCGTTATAAAGATGGGAAATGCCGTCAATCAGCCTCATTACGGTAAACTTGCAGTAAACGTCCGCACACCTGCATATATCACGTGCGCATGGGGTTCCGCTTGCTCTGCTATCTCAGTGCAGTATGCGGTGATATTTTACTGCGTATAGACTGTTTGCAGTTCATTGCTGCTTTAAATTATTTTTTTTAATGTAGGTTTTATTTTTAATTGTACAGGCGGATCACGGTGGAGTTGTGGAATTAAACTCAAGCGGACTGTATTATTTTGTTATCAGAACTGTAACACAATTTAATCGTAACTACGTACAATATAGGAATTAAAAGTAAGAAATATGCGCGAGCGCGGCCGTGCGCTAAGACGATGCGTGGCCGACAATGTGGCGGGAACGGGCGACAGCCAATGACAGCTCCAGTGTCCCCGCGCCTCTCAGTCCACCCCCGGCAGCCTGGTTGAGTGTACAACTCAACAGTAATAAAAGTCGCAAACCAGCATGCAGTTCAGATTGATGTTAAGTGATGACTGCAGCCTATTGACCTACACGAAGACCAAGGTTAAAATGCAGATGCGTTACCACTCCTGCGGCCTAAGTAATGCCTCTGTGCCGTAAATCACAGGGCCGTACAGTGGCCGTACATTACCATCTGACCGGAACATGATAGTGTGGAACACTACCATTTAACGGCAAGTATATTAGGTAATGCGGTGTTGCCTACACCCGCGCGCTCCGTCACTGGAGCTCTACCACCAGTAAATTTATTATTAGTATCTATTTATATTTGGATTAATTTTCTTGTTCATCTCTTCATGAATACGAACAGGTCATGAAGTTTGTTATCTTGTCCTACTATGCCTTTTGCTCCACAACATATTAAAAACAAACTGTGGGACATTTTTTTTATTTACTCAACTACCCTACTAGCGGCTACTACAGGCATAAGGATTACAGCTTGACAGGATTTAAGTGAGGCTCATTTAGGTCCAGATAACACGCATAAGAATAATCAATTTATGAGTAAAATAGGTGCTTTAATTAGTCGTATTTTAATTTCAGTGGGAAGGAAGTTTCTAACCCTGATAAGAGAGAGAGAGGTGTTATTACACTGGATTAATGTATCAATGTGATCATTTCTGATGTCGATGTGTAATCAAAACTCTTAACAAATTTTCTGTCACTACATGTCGGTATTGATGTAATTGCGCGATAGACACGCGTCAACAGCCCATTAAAAAAGTACATTGAGTACGATAATATTGCATTTGTAGTGCATTTGTATACAATGAAACGCCCGACGACAGCCGAAAAAGGACTTGTCTGCGTGGAACTTAAAACGTTTAAATTTTTTATACCACTATTGTAAGTTACTATTCTATAGTTGGTTGTAATAAATCGATCGACATATAAATGGTAGTCCTTCACGCAGCAATGTATAAGTCCAAATGCGGTACAGTCGCTTAGTTAAAGGCACCGGCAACACAAGTAGCAGGTAATGCCAGTGATTCATAGCGCGGTGGACGTTGGACGGGCCCGACTCATCAATATCGGCGCGTCTGATATCGGCCGATATTACACGTACGGCGCCGGTATTGCAGATAGATGTGCTTGTCGGTTAAATGCTTGTTTCAGTTAATTGCTCGATGGGAATGTAATTGATGAAATTTGTGTAGATTAGGCAGCTAATATTGTTAATTGTCTGGATGTGGAATGACGAAAAAGAAAAAAACTACACTATACTCCTGGTTTTTTTATTTTTACTAGTAGGCACCACTACATGTTTAGCACTATCCTGTTCCAGTCAGGTGGTAATGTTATCATCATCATCTCAGCCAAAACACGTCTACTGCTGAACAAAGGCCTCCCCCAAAGACCGCCACAACGAATGATCCTGGACCGCCCTCATCCAGCAATTGCCCGCGACCTTCACCAGGTCGTCGGTCCATCTTGTAGGGCATCTGCCTACGCTTCGTTACGTACGGTGGTACGGTGGTAATGTCCCACACAGAGGCATAATTATTTCGGCCTATGGAGTGGCAACGTATTTACTTTAAAATCTCTGGTCTTATGTAGTCGTAGATGTTTTTAGGCTACAGGATTGATTACCATCAATGTGAACTGTACTCTTGTTTGCCATTTCATAATATAAAAAAAATCGTTTAACAATTTCACTCTGCGTGGTAAAAAACACAACTTACTTATTTACTCTTCGTAATTATAATGATTTTCATTGACCTTATACGTTTTATTCTATTCTCAGAAATTATTATGTCTCATAAAACAGAATCATCTAATATAATTCCGTATTCATTTAATCCGGTTTAAGCATTACCTTGGGCTAGAAAACATTAATTACTGTTGCTAGAGATTTTATCATAAAAAAACCGTTTCTCCATTTAATATCGGAAGCTTTGACTTTGTCCAATGCTTGTAGAAATATCGTCTCTTTGTGATTCATAATTAACATTGAAAGGAATTTCATTATCTTACGTTTGATGAATAGTTTTTGCGTACTTGTTTGATATTTGTTACATTTAGAGACTCATTATATATATTTTTTACTGGTGGTTAAGCTCCAGTGACGGAGCTCGCAGGCGTAGGCGCCATCAGAATCAGAATCAGAATCAGAAACTCATTTATTCATTTAGGGTGACAGGCACCTCTTATGACACGTCAAAAACAAACAAAATAAATTAAAGCGAATAAGAATTGATATACATGTCAAACAAGATAAAAAATATATGTAAAGTCAAGAATATCACTAAGATAAAACTAAATGTCATAAACTAATGTAAAAAATATATCAGTAGAATGTCTCTTTTCCCCTTTACAAACTGATAACAAAGAGTAAAAAGAAAAGAAAAAGAGTCATTCATCGCATTACTTAATATACTTGTCGCTAAATGGTACCTAGTGTTCAGCACTATCGTGTTTCAGTCAGGTGTTAATGTACGGCCCTGTATTTTCCGGCACAGAAGCATAACACCTGAGACCTCAGAAGTGGTAACGCATCTGCATTTTGATCTTGGTCTTTGTGTAAGTGTCTATAGGCTGCAGTCATCACTTAACATTAATGTGAACTGTATGCTTGTTTACCACTTCCATTAAATTAAAAAAATATATCACTCTATGCATGCATGTCGATTCCACTGAGACGCTGCCAGCCCTGAAGGACTCTTTTGACGCCATTTTTGAAGAACCCCATATTGTAGCACAGAGGGAACACACCAGAGGGAAGCTTTATTGGAACAAACAGTTCTAACTAAGACATGTTTGTGCCAACCTAAACAAACAGGTTTTAGTCAGAAATTATGAGTAAGATTTATTAAAAACTCTTATATGAAATAACCTACTTTTAAAGAAATTGGGGTTACCCAACACAATCAATAGAATTGAAACGAAGTGAAAATAAACTAGCAGGATATGAAGGAAGTAGTGAATTACGCTTTGTACGGAGCGCGCTCGTTTTGGAGATAAACGCCACATCGTTTGACCTCTAACATCGATAGAATTTTATTTCGATGTTCCTTCTAACAAACTTGAAAACTTTGGATTCATTATATTGTTTCTATCAGTGGAATACCAAAAGTGGGACTGGAAGACAGAATCCTACTAATATTATAAATGCGAAAGTTTGTAAGTATGGATGGATGAATGGATGGTTGGATGAATGGATGAATAGATGGTTGGATGGATGGATGAATGGATGGATGGATGAATGGATGAATGGATGGATGGATGGATGGATGGATGTATGTATGGATGGATGGATGGATGGATGGATGGATCGATGGATGTTTGTTACTCTTTCACGAAAAACTTCTGGATGGATTTGAATGAAATTTTAGAGTAATGTTGGTATACATAAACATCGGAATATTATATGGGTTACAACTTGCAATGATTATAAGCACACGCGGACGAAGTCACGGGAAAAAACTAGTAGTAACATATTTTCACTAGTGAGATCTAAAATAAATTTGTCTTTATGTTTTTAATAAATAAAAATCTACATTAGTGCTTTTAACTTTTTTCTTTTAGTGGTAGAGCACCAGTGATGGAGCTGGAGATTATTTCTATTTATATCTTATATAAATAAAAAGAACCTCCATTCAACATGTCAAATGAAATCAAATATTTTCTTTTAATTAAAAACTTTCATATAAATTATACCTTTATATTTAAACTGATTTCATAATATTATTCGTATATCTAACTCTCAACTCCGCACATTAATAGTGTTGATTATGTACACATGACTACAAATATATATAATGTATATTGAACGTTGGTGTGACTGAGTGTACTTGATTGAATTCCTGATATATAATAACATGGATATGGTATTAATTGGTTCAAAAACAAATTAAATGGCTGGTTGTTACTCAACCAACTGAGTTAGGACCAATTTGTATTAATGTAATTTTACTCATTGTCACATATAATTCTCTTCTTACTTGTTACATTGGTGTAAACAAATGTTCATTCTTTCTAAAACCGATTTTGAAGATTTTGGAATTCGATTAATTAACATATTCGATGACGTGAACTTTCTTCGGGTAAGAGGACAATAGCTCTTGGGATCGAATTGCCACCACTTTCAGGAACTTCAGGCCAAAATTTCGTACTTATATCATGCCTCTTCGCAGGAAACATCCCAACGGGCTTGCTGGCAAATTGATGAAACCCATTAAATTTGCACCTTTAAACACATAAAAAAGAGCCCCCAAAACCTTCTCCTATCGTAAAAAACATTTTCTTGAAGAATGAATGAATGAATGAATGAATTAAATAACTTTATAGGAGCAGTTCTGAGACATGCCCATAAAAATTAAAAACAACAACAAAATATAAACAAAAACGAAAATAAGTTGGTAAACGAGAACGAATAAAAAAAAAATACACAGTCAATTAAAATATAAATATACAATAATGAGCACAAAAACAGAAATACAATCACTTAGTACACAAACAAAACAAAAGAAAAATTAAACATAGAAAGCATTAAAAAAAAAGACTCTACTTTGTGTATGGATGCGCCATGTGCATGTCTGCATTATCGACGCTAAAATGTTTAACCATCAGCTAAATGCCAGCCATTGATGAGGCAGATTGAAGTAGTAGTTTAAAAAATATATAAGTATTATAATATCAAACCGCAAAAAATATTTTAAGCTAAAAGAAAGTTCATTTCACTTTAAACAATGATAAAATTAGAAAATCATGATAGATAAAGGGATAACCTTCCCTCTGACCTGGGGATCAAACTCCGCAACCTAGTGTAGCAGTAACACCTGCTATCACTTGACTTCTAAAGCAGCTAATTGTTAAAAAAAAACCTAACTTCACGCCTGTAATACCCGAAGGGATAGGCAGAGGTAAATGCATGCATTCAAACATACATGTAAACACCCACGATTCGCCGGTTACGTTTTTGGCTAATTGTTTTAAATACATAAAATGTGACTTAGCAGGATATATCAACTCAGTGCTCGATATTGGCTTGCAGAGTTGTAACATTGTGAAATTTTTTTACGTCCATAACGTACATGTATTATTTATATAAAAAATTAAAGCTATTTTTTTGTCATTATTATAATAAACGGAAGCCAAATTAAATCGGCTGCAAATAAGAGTTGCTGGCTGTTAAAGCTAAAATAATTTCATTCAAAAAACTTGCTGTCAAATTCTGATTGGCAACCTCGTGGATATATATTCTTTAGATTATTATATGCATGAATATTAGGTTTGCAGCATATCTGAAATGAACGAAATGATTCTGCAGTGGGATCCTTACCTAAAATTAATACTTCCAGGCATTTATCAAACAATGCCACATCCAAAGTTTTGTTGGTCGACGACGCCCTCTATAATTAAGATTAGTTTACGCGAGATTAATTTGACGATTTTAGATAGTAAATCACTTGCTATGATTGAGTCGACGCGATCAATTCCAAACATCAATGATAATTTAAACTTCGCAAACTCGCCCAGCAGCTAATGTTGGTCGTATATAAATAACATACGAAAATATGTATTCGGTCGGTAGATGTCGTAGATGCCGTAAATGCCTAGATATCGGTCCAAATATGGACAAGAAAACGAATAAATTGATAATATTGACATTGATTTTGACGAATAAATTCTGATTTTTCTTCTCATCTAATTTTAGGGGATTTCTTAATGATATTCTTACTATAAGTTTTTTTTTATCGTTACTGTAATGAACTTAATATCTGTTTTATTTTAATTATTTTATGTAGTAGTTATTCACTCTAAGTAATTTTATATTTCTAGCGACTTTTCGCAAACGGTTGCAAAATCTTACTCGAAATAAAAGTATTTTGCTTCTCTTTCTTTCATAATAATATGCAAAGTCATAATTAGTAACACACAATGGTCAAGGACCTACGTCTTCAAACACGGCGGTAATTTGTATGAGAAGATGTATTGTAGCTTCTCGAATGCTGCCCCGCCGAATTAGATTCGGTGATTGACCGCTTTCTCAAAGGTATATCTAACCTAAGTGGACTAATATTTATCTCTGAGATATGAATATAGGTACAACAAAGTCAATGTGACCTTGAATAAGCAAATGTTAAAAAATAAGAAATAGTTTGAATAGGCCAATTTAACAACTAAGCTACTGAAGTGCACACGTCTCACATCCAAGATAAAATGTTTGTGCCAAATTTTATTAGAACCCTTTAAATGACACTTAAACAAACTATTCCAGTATGAAATTAAAAAGCTATTTTCTATTGCTTTCTGTACAAAATTGTATTGGAAAGTACTTTACTTTACCAACAGACACTAGTATTGGCATTTGCGGTGTTCGGTAGATATATAGGTCGTTCTTTATTCTATTGTTATCTTTGTAGAATTTTTAACTTCGGTAGCGTGCACGAAACCAAGTATTTTGGAACGAGATTGCTTAATTGGATATTTATGTTTTTACAGTTCCGTACCTATAAAAAATCATACAATCCTTGCCTATAGAATAAACCTGGGTTGCACCACTATATAAAAACATAAATATCCAATTGAGCAATCTCGTTCTTTAAGTTAGAGAAGGATGTGGAATGTAACAATAACTCCAACTTTAACAAATTATGTGGTGCAACTCAGGCTTACTGTCTACGTATATCATAGCCGATTTCCTTCAAAATTTCCCGCCAGGACTATGAATAGTATGGCCCCGTTTTAACTATCGCAGAGACATAACAGCTAAGGTTTTAGGGATGGAAACACATGTCATGTGCATTTTGACCTCTGTTTTTGTGCAAATGTTTATAGGCTGCAGTCATCACTTAACATCAATGTGAACTGCACGCTTGTTTGCCACTTCCGTTACATCAAAAAAATACGTACACAATTTTATTTATTGTGTGACCTTTACCTAATATATTTTGCCCCGCACGAGAAAATAAGCGAATTGACATACATCGTATAGGTTCTAAAATTAAGGCGTCGATAACATAAATATATGCATATATCTAATGACAAAGACATACGATGCGTTTGTTTAAATTCACAGCTTATAAACACCGTGACAGACATTATGGGCCGCTTGCGAGAAATATCCCGGCGACAATCCCGCGGGATACCAGGAACATGCAGTTATTAATGCGGTGTTACGCACACTGTAAACACCGATCCCGTATCGCTAGGATCGCAACTTAATTATGCGCCACATTTTGTATTGTGTGGATCGTATTTTTTTGGGATTGATGACTGGGAGTTGTAAGGTTGGCGTAGATTTGGAATACAAGTAAAATTAACGAATTAATTACGATTACAGCCTTACACGAGACGTAACCAGTGTCTCGATTTCCACGAGCACTGAAACAAATATCCGTAGGCATACAAAATATTTGTTTCAATGCAGGAATCAACTTTTTTCTTTCCATACCTATTTGTTCTTGAAAATCTTTAAATCTACTCTTAATTGGACAATTACTGATAATGAGAAATTTTATAAGCCGATAAGCAAAAGCTTCCTTTCACAACACAACCTTATAATGCATGTACCAACTTAACGGTACCCAGTAATGTTGGTCGCATAAGCAGTATTATTATTTTTGCTCTCGGACAGAAACCCCGGGCAGCAGGAATTTATTGTCCTTTTTTCACCAAACAAATTCTAAACATTATCATCAGAAAACATGTTTAAAAACAGAAGAATAAGTAGTTACAGAAGAAGTTAATTAAATTATTTTATCTCATTATGGTTAATAATTTGCAATAGCTGTGAAATTTACTACGTGTTAGATGTAAAATAAAAAAGTTTAATTACAAAAACTAAACAGAAAAAACATGTTTACAAAGCAGCAGAGCTACTGTGACTTTTAATCAAAATCCGCCGATTGAAACTGAAAACAACCGGCCGAAACTGGTTTCGAATAATATTTATCCACTATCAGCGAAACAAAAGTGAACGGAGCAAGAACTTTGCAATCCCGGCGTAGGGGCAACCTTAGCGTAGCACATGAACTACTTGCACCTTATTGCTGTCGTAATAAAGCACAAAATAAATTGTAGGTAAAGTTTTTTGTTTTACACGGTCGTGTGAAATGTTTGGGTGGTTTGTGGCAATGGATTCTAAGCTTTATATTTTTGAGTTAAAACAGATATTGCGGTGTATGGATTTGTATTCCGTGAATTTTGCCCGTCACGCTTGTGTCGGAAGGGTTTACAGAGTTCACTCTTCAGGCGGCTTTATTTTGGTTTTTTGCTTGTTTTTTGTTTTATTATATTGAAGTGGGTATACATTATCAAGAGCGTATTCGAAAAGCGTAATGAACTCTGGCATGAACTGAATGAATTGAAAATATATTTTACCTGCAATATGTCTCTTGGATTTACGTATGGTTAATTCCCTTGCACATCATTTGGTGACCAAATAGGAATAAAAAGTACCAATATCAGTTGCCATAGATGTTACTTCAAATTATTTTTAGAGGCAAAGTTACAGTGGTTGAAATTATGGTCTTAAATTAAAATATTCTTGTTGGGTATAACTATATGTTTTACCCTTTAAACTATCTATCTATTAGAAGCTTTTTTTTAAGGAAGAGATCAGACGATCTCGTCCTACAAAAAATGCCAAGTTTACAGGTTAAGTTGACAACAATTTTTTACACTGCTCTGGTCGATTGCGCGTGGAATTTGGTAACCCTCTCCATTCGAATTGGTGATCTTGGCGTCCGCAAAACTTCTAGGGTAAATCTACCGGTATTCTTGTCTTCGGTCCACTGCACAGGAAGATTAACTAGGAATATGTTATAAATTACACAGGTGAAATAGTACCGTGTACCGTACCAAAGTACTGTGCTTGAACGTCCGTAAGGAAAAATCCCTAGCAGATCCACTGCCAGGGTTTTTTCCTTGGCAGTGTATTTGGCGCTAGAATAATGGATATCTGGTCTTTGGTTATAACCAGAGACCAAATTAGACTAGGGCTAGGACCAGGCTTATGGATGATGATGGAGGACATAATTTTCATCCGAAAGATATCCACTGCTGCATCAAAGCCGCACATAACGGGGGATATGCCATAATTGCCACGCTTGCCATACAGATTGAAGATTGAAGTGGCGCTATTTTTATCGCAGTACGCAGCTGCACATTTTGCGTTATGATATTTACTACCGCCCCATTGCAATGGGTTTGACCGCCATCGTTCGGTTGACTGACCGCACTACTGGTCCTCTTCCAATAGAAGAAAGTTCTTCCGCTAGAGGGGATGGGATCATCATGTCCCAACGCCGGCGAACCTTAATATAACCCATTAATTTTTAATTAATTAGTGAGAACTGTCAGAGACCATGGTATGTCTATGGTGTTTTGGAAGTTGGGTAAGCATTTTGTGTGGGACGCAACTTGTTACCGTAGTGCTGTCTCACTTTCCAAACACGGCTTGTTCCACTGCTGCTGCTGCTTTGGAGACGGTAAAGCAGTGCAAATATTAGAGAAGACCTTAGAAAAGACTACTTTTTTGTGCCATTCCGGGTTGAATGTTGTGCCATTTCGCTTGGTTACCCCAGTACCCGACTATTTACGTGTGTCTGCTTAGTTAAATGTCTTTTTTTTTACATTTGGACGTACCTATTACGACTATGTTTTGCTATAGCTACTCTTAGCCTGGGTTGCACCAAGATATTTGTCAAAGTTATTGTAACACTAGCTGTGCCCGCGACTCCGTTCGCGTGAGAATGTATGATTGTTCAATTTCTACCCAGACGAAGTCGTGGGTGCAGCTAGTATAAAAGTAGTCTAGAATACTCCTTATTACATAAGCTATCTGCCAGTGAAAGTCCCGTCGAAATCGGTTTACCTGTTCCCGAGATTATCGGGAACAAACAGACAGACAGACAGACAAAAATTGTAAGTAATATTGTTTTGGTATATGTACTGTGTGTACATATATTACATATGCATTAAGTAAAAAGTGGTTATTATTATGTTACAAACAGACACTCCAATGTTTTATTTGTTTGTATAGATTCATTTATTATTTTTATGCACAGAGATGGTACATAGAGGCGGACTTAATGCCGCTAGGCATTTCACATCCTTCTCTAACCTTAACAAATATCTTGGTGCAACCCAGGCTTAGTATTTACTTGATAAAACCTGAATTAGCTTTATCGCGTTGATAAATTGTACACTTGTACTTGTAGGTACATGTATTGTAAACCTTCTTATTACAAACTTTACCTTTTCAACGGGTATTTATAGCAGTTTATCAGCAAATTATTTGATCTCATTCAAAAATAAGCCTTTCCTTTCCAGCCATAGAGTTAGAAGTCCTTTGAACGCGTACCTATTTACGAAGTTCAAATAGATAAGCAAGCTTCAGTGCACATCTATTGGGCTTCACAAATATAATACTAGATGACGCCAAGGGTCCTTTCAGGTCAGCCGATCAGGGAAGATGTATCGGTAAATGATGTTCTAAGGATGATAGTGTTATTGAATAAGGGACGAATATTTTTAAATTTAAGAAGGCCTATTTTGTATTTTTTTGATCAATGGTGCCGCATAGGCATGGTTTAGAGGCATTACATTTTGCTCATGTTAGGATTTAGGTTAACAAGGGTACTCCTAATAAATACCCAATAATTATTGAATATTTGAGGAAAAATCTACTATTTTTATATACAAGAGAAGTTAACAATAAAGGTAAATGAATACTGCAGTCTATAGACATTTATATATATAGCTCTAGTGACGGATCTCGCGGGCGTAGGCACCACCGCATTACCTAATATACTTGTCCAACCAGGGTGGGTGTTTGTATGTATGTAGCAACCAAACAATTATTTCAGACACAATAATTGCGATTTCTGTTTGTCAATAACCTATAAAATTAATTTCTACATATAGTTATGGCGCCAATAAATCATGAAATTCAATTGGACTATGTTTAGCACACCGCTGTCTTATTTGAGTGGCTATGAATATTCACCGGACTTGGCTCTCTATATGTTCATTGAATTGATTCGTATTGTGATATCGAATCTATGCATTTTGACTTAATGAAACTACGTATAGAAATCGAAGAGAATGACCTAAGTATTTATACAGGATGGACAATACGATACTGAATATAATACTGAATGTCAGAAATGTCACGTAAGCATTCAAATATTTTTCAATATACTTCAAAGAAAAAATCTATACAAACTAATTCGTAGGTTACTTAATATTTTTTCGATCTTTGTTATTGTATAAATTATGATAAACAAAATTATTTTGTTTCTAAACTCAGTTCTTTTTTTTTAATGTATACGTCATAAATCTATGAACAACGGTTGTGTGCACGAAAAAGTATTTCGTTCCGCCTGGGCCGACCGTGCAAGCGAGAGAGGGATGGACAGGCTCGATCGGTCTAAGCGTGTTATCATGTAAAATTATGGTCCGTAAACTGATTTCACAGATATTTTTTCTCGAGTTCCTCTTAAATTAACATTTTTAAATTGGTTGATATTTGACATGTTTTCTGGTTTATCAATGATATGCTCACATTAAATTAGTTTTATCAAAAATAATCTCTAAATAAGCAAAAAGACATCAAAGTATGAGAAATCCAATTGGTAACAATATCTGATCTAAATCGCTGTGGTGCCTGAGGTGGGGATGACGCACCACTCCCGGCTCCCGGCGATCGACGCGCCACCACACCATTGCATATTATAACTATGATATTAATATGATGTTTATATCTACATATATTTTATTTACTTTGGTTGCAGAGGCCCAGGAAGACCAAGACTGACCTACCATGACCAAATAGGTCGAGTTCTGTCTGATGGTGGGGTCAAAAGTCTTAGGAATCGGCGTGCATGTATGAAGAGAATGATGAAGGTAGACGAGGCACGAGAGGTTTGTCTGAACCGGGATATCTGGCGCTCTACACTCTCTGCCTACCCCGTTAGGGACCTGGCGTGAAGATACCTACATACATACTTTGGTATTAATCTTATTATCAGCGTCAAGTACCTTGTATATGGTACCTGACATTTTCTGAACAGGACACCTTTTTGGCAGCCGTGAGACACATTGTTTAGTATTAATTTTAGATATAGTGTTCTCTTTTCTTTGTTCTCTACGTTTTATGTCTGTTGTATGTGTCTCGCTGTGTGTCAAATAAGTAAATGTTTCTGTTTTTTTCTTTTATCTATTTATAAGATATTATGCCATCAATTTGTCTGTCTGTCCAGCAATAGACGAAATATAAATCCATTGTGCATTGTGTGACACGTCTGCAATATTAACACATAAAACGTTGTTATTTTTGTATCATTTCGTTTTGAATATTAAGTTCAAGTTCGATTTTTCTAAAGATTGCAAATTGGAGATAGATTTTATTATATATGTATAGTATGCACTTTATATTTTAACAGACAAATAAAAAACAGTTTTTAAATTTAAATTTGGTATACACGTGTTGGGGCACAGTAACATAAATATGAACATGTAAAAAAACGTAACTTCACGCCTGTAATCCCCGAAGGGGTAGGCAGAGGTAAATGCATGCATTCAATAATACATGCAAACACCCACGATTCGCCGGATACGTTTTTGGCCCATGTAACAGGTGGCGAGCCTGTTGCCATCTCCGGGCACATTACCAAACTCCGAGGTACTGGGAAACTTCCAGAAAATGGAAAAATCCCAATAGAACCAGAGATAAAGGATTTTAAACCATTATCTCCGATAGCTGAAAAATTCGGTTCCGGGAATCGAACCCAGGACCTCCAGCGTAGTAGTAGTGGCCTGCTACCACTAGGCTACTGAGGCAGTTAAACAATGAACATATAACAAAAAAAAATTTTTTCAAATGTCCCTTTTGAGTCTTTAATTTGACCGGAAAACGACAGTCCTCAACACTCGTATTCAGCGGCGAGTATATTAGGTAATGCCTATGCCTATGCCCACGAGCTCCATCACAGTGGAAATATCCGTCACTTCATTGGTACGATGTGGGGGTGGGAGGGTGGTGGAGTACATTAATATACTGAATCAATCTAATTTGTCAATACTAGTCATAAACAGACGTTGGATACCTGAGGGGGCCTAAAATGCTGCTGGATAAATTGCATGATAAGGTGTTTACAGTTACAGGAGTCTAATAAATTAGACATTGAATAATATTTTTTTATATGGAAGTGGCAAACAAGCATGCAGTTCACATTGATGTTAAGTGTAGAGATATACTTACTATATAGACACCCACACAAAGACCAAGGTCGAAATGCAGGTGCGTTACCACTCCTGAGGCCTAAGGTGTTATGCCTCTGTACCAGAAAATAAAGACACCTGACCGGAACACGATAGTGCTGAACACTACCATTTACACGGCAAGTATATTAGGTAATGCGGTGGTGCCTAAGCTCGCGAAATCCGTCACTGGAGCTCTACCACCAGTCTATTCACGTCCGTAAATTTGCTCCGCTACCCGGATACATTTTTTTTTTCTTGTCCTGAAGTCACTAACAAGCAGTTCACATTGATGGTAAGAGCTATATCCCTGTGATACTGTAGCCTATAAGCATCTACGAGTACATAAAAACCAAGGACGTCAATAATGATGTGTTGCCCCTGTCTAAGTTGTCTAAGTTGTTACGCCTCTGTCCTGGAAATTACCAACCCGTACATGATCACCTGACCAGTATATGATAGAGTTGAACACTACAGTTAAATTGGCAAATATATTAGGTAAGGCGGAGGTTCCGTCGCCGACGAGCTGCGTCACTGGAGTCTGTCTACTATTGGTAGAATTACGCCATCTTCATGGAATATATATATTTTTTTAATAAACTTAAAGGAAAACTAAATGTACGAAAGGCATGTGGAATAGCTTTCCTGCCACATTTTTCTAAACTAACCTTTATTCAAACCAACCAAAAGTGGCGTGATTCCGTAGTGCAGCCATTCGGTTAAACTTTATTTGATGTTGACTGTATTCGAGGTAGCGTGAATTCGAGATGCAGTTATTCTGATTTCTTTAAAGTAAACTTTTTGCACTAGGTTTTATTATAAACATTTCTAAATAATAATATAATACATTTAAAAAATCAATAGAAATTTATAAATGTTTAATAAGATAACTATCCTGGTAGATGAATTTAAACTTAACATAATAATTTGTTACATAACACGATATCAGTTCGGGTATATTATTAAAAAGCCGGTAGCTCCACCGACATGGGCAGTGATCTTGATCTACAAGATGGCGGCCTGTTATTTTAAGTGAAATTAATGAAACAATTCCGTTTAATTAAGAAGTAGTGTCAAGTGTGAAATTTAATATTATTTTAATTGTGTATTGAGTACCGTAAGATTGATATTATATTTATAATTATTTTATGGATCAAATAGTTTGAAGGAATGAATTTATTGTTATTATTAATTGTTGTTGTTGTCTGTCATCATAGCGCCGATATTAATCATATTTAAATGTAAAATCATCAAAATATGTTACATTTAACACCATACATTTATGTAAAAGCTAGGCACATTTTAGTGGCCTCACAACTAAATTGGAGGCAATTAACATCAAATCACTAAGTAATATTGGGAGCGGCACATTGATCGAAAATTTACAGATTTATTTATTGGTTCATGTGCAGCATTGCAAATAAGGTAATATGATTTCATACTGTTTCAAAGATTAAAAACAAATCTCTGATCAGGCAAGATTTTTAGGTTATTTTGCATCTTTTATGAGCCATAAGCCATATGAACTTGCAGTATACCCCAAATTTATTTAATTGCGATAAAAACTTTCTTGAGAGAGCTAAAATAAACCAAATCATTTGTAAAAAGTTGGGATAAAATTTCTTTTTATAATATACTGGTATACAGTTTATAAAAATGTCAAATTTCTACCAAAAATATCCGTTGAAAATATATATGAATATATAATGTGGATTATAATAATTATCTATCCTTGGATATGGTGAACAGTAAAACTATAACCAAAATTGAGTTGCTCTGAAAGAGTAGATTTTATTAATATAAAGCTTTTTTTTTTTTGTTATTATGGCATCGCTATTACGCATATTGCCAGTGTCAAGTAAAACGATATTTCATATTTATGCAGCGTAAAAGTTAGTGTTATATAGTCATCAAGTATAATATGTAAGTATCAAGTATATAAGTTATCAAGTATATAAGTTATCAAGTATAATATGTCAGTCAAGTGAGTTACAATCAAGTTATTCGAGTAAAGCGATGGCTACTTTACCAGAACATTTACAATGTAGTTTTGGAGGCAACCTGAAAGGTCGTATTTTCGCACTGTTATTCTATTTCACTATACACGGGCACTGTAATAAACCTATATCAAACAAAATGCCACCAATTTAATTCAATATAACTTAAAAATACACCAAGAAAGTGAAATAAAATAAGAGCACCACACGCCTCTTTCAAGGTTCCCGCCAAAACTCTAAAAAATGAAGTTATAACAAAACATTGTTTTACATTAATCAAATACAAACTTACCTGAAAAGAAAAACAACATTTAAAGCTATTATTTCGCCTGTTCTTATCAATTTATTAAATATTAATTGAATTGATACAAATTAAATATAACCGACATACATTTTTTCATGCTTTGTCATTATGTCAATATGACAGACAGCTCCAAATTAGAAATATACGAAAAAGTTATTATGCGGCAAATTAAAACTAAATGAAGTGAGAGCACACTTCGCATACATATATATTAGATTTGAAATATTTTTTATTTTTTTTCATGTCTTTCGCACAGTCCAAAATTATAACGTTATTCTAAAAAATCCATAATCAAAAGAGGACTACGTGCTACGACGTAGTTTACAATACCTACGTAGGTACTACATTACATTGCTCAAAATTACAATATACGGACGAATGATGTAGCTGCTACTGCTTATTGAAAATGATGTTTTATGGGTTTTTGACGTGACAACGTCTTAAATTAGGTTGCGGTTCGGAGTCACTCATGAAAAAGTGTAACTCCCGGTAACGTAACGATGAGTCACCGAACGAGAGAGAGGCCTGCCGGACCGGCGAATGCCTTTCTACCGAGAAAAAGACGTTGTCACGTAAAATCTTCGCCCGTAAAACCGACTTTACAGGCAACCATTTTTATTTTTTAATTTTTGTAATGCAATGGCATTAACACTTAGGCTGGGTAAAATTTTACATTAACTTTAACAAATACGATGGTGCAACCCAGCATTATTGTATAGCAGAAAGACGTTTGCCGGGTCAGTCAGAGTTGTACTAATCTACACCGACTACGATTTACGCTACGGGCTACGACGTAGCACATGACCTGCGACCCAAGATACGGTCCGTGTTGTGGTCTGTTTACTATATTGTATAGGTCAACAAATAATGATGTCAATATCATTATCATTTTGGCCAAAACACGTCCACTGCTGGAGAAAGGCCTCTCTCAAAGATTGCCACAACGGCCCTGGGCCGCCCTCATCCAGGTATTCCTTACGATAATGATGTATGTACTCGTAAATTAAAAATAAAAAGACAGGTCATTTTAAATTACAATATTTTTGAACACATTTACATAAATCTGAGTAAGAGATTCCGACGAGTGATTAGTATAATTTTTACTGAATCAGTACTCAAACTCAAAACTCAAAAAATGTTTTAGTCACTTGGAAATAATAAAATTTGCTTGTGATACGTCAAAACTAAAAAATTAAAATAATAACAACTGATACGTTAGTTAATATGTCAAAGTAAACAAAATAAAGTAAATAATGGTCCAAAAATACTTATTAATAAAAATAGGTATCAACAGAATGTTCCATACTCTATTTTACAAACGGCAAGACAATAAAAACAAAAAATAAAAGGACATTCTTTATGAGTAATAATAAAAATTAAGCAGGTTTTTTTATATTTAGGTTGCATATTAGGGTGCATTCATTTCATCCGCGGATAAGTTACATTTGCGGATGAATTGTCACCTAAGTCTTTATTTCTTTGTGAGAGAAATGACAAGTGAGCCAATAAAAACTGATAATTGACTTTAAAACACAAAAAAAACATGATATAACTTGATTTAAAAATCAATTTAACTGCTTCGGTAGCCTAGTGGTAGCAGGCCACTACTACTACTCTGAGGTCCTGGGTTCGATTTCCAGGTAGGGGGTTATCAGAGATAATGGTGTAAAGTCCTTTATCTCTGGTTCTATTGGGATTTTTCCATTTTCTGGAAATTTCCCTGTACCCCGAAGTTTGGTAATGTGCCCGGAGATGTCAACAGGCTCGCCACCTGGGCCAAAAACGTAACCGGCGAATCGTGGGTGTTTACATGTATGCTTGAACTCATGCATTTACCTCTGCCTACCCCTTCGGGGATGACAGGCGTAAAGTGACGAAGTTACATAAAAATCAAATACAAAATGAAATGCGCAAATAAAATCTGAAAGTCCAAACAGCATTGCAACAAAGCAAACATCTCTCCACAAAACATGTGTTAATCCAATGTGCATGAAAAAGGTGATGCAGGGCGTCGTGCGCATGCGCGGTGCACCGGCTAAATAACCAACTGTCTTAGTGCGCACTCATCCTAACTGCGATCAAATTTCGATCTTAGCATGTAACAGAGTGGATCCTTTTGGAGTCTGGGAGGTTCAGTGTGCCGCCGACCGCCGTGGGTACCGCGCGTGTCTATCGCGGATTTTCTGAAAAGTTTTACGTGTCGCGTTCGGATATTTGAAACTGTGTGGTGTTCGTATTATGTTGTGACTGAGTGGTAGTTTGGATTTGTTTGTGTGTGTTCCGTGAGTTGTATGGTAAATATAATGGATTATTTTTAATAGTAGTTTAGTTTTACGATATAGATATTTAAATGGATTTCGATTTCGGATTGTTGTTATTAACCGACTTCGAAAAAAGGAAGAGGTTCTCAATTCGTCTGGATCTTTTTTTTTTTTATTTACGGCTTATGTGACAGCTTTGATAAAACAATATATTAACATTGGATTGGTATTGCAGTGCACTTATTTGTCTTATAAATGTTAAATATATGATTATTCAATTTAATATACTGGACAAACTTTATGTTTTTATATGGGTGTATATTAATAAGAAAATATTAAAAACATATTTATATTGATATAATTGTCAATGTATTAGTATTATGTAGTTAAAATATTAAACACATAAACAAAAATAGTAATTAAACCGAAAATAAGAAAGGTAAAATTCGCTTTTAAACATGTTATTATTACAATAACACTTTATTAATTGATTGGATGAACAATACATAAATTTTGAGTTGTGAAAATATTTCTTGTGTATTTCAGCAGCAATGTCAAAATTACGATATTTTGAAAATTTTGAACACTTCATTGTTCACGACTATTTTTTAAAGTTGCTCTCTTAATTTCCGACGGATGGATTTAGTCCATATGTTTGCTTACGTCACCAAAGAGATATATTTTGAATTATGTAAACTGTACTTTACTTTAAAGGCAAATAGATGATTTTTACATTTAATTATTATTAATTATAATTTGTACATTTTATTATTACGAAGTGCTGAAAAATTTCCAGAAAATTGAAAAATGTAACTAACCAGAAATAAAGAACTTTAAACCATTATCTCTAATAAACTCCTACCCGGGAATCGAACCTAGGACCTCAGCGTAGTAGTAGTAGTGGCCTGCTACCACTAGGCTACTGAGGCAGATAAAGAGGAAACATTAAAATTTGTGTTTTTGTACGATTGTAACGTTTTCACACAAAAACTGGATCGATTTCAGAAATTCATTCAAGATAAGAAAGCTACATCTTCACTGAGTGACATAGCCTATATTGCATTCATTGCACCCGTGCGAACCCGGGGCAAGCCACAAGTCAGTAACAAAATTCTTGAAGTATAAAGTATAATATGCAATAAAGGAAATGGGCGGAAATGTATTTCGCGTCTCAGTGTTAACCGTCTTTTATAGGTGGTAGAGCTCCAGTAATGGAGCTTGCGGGCGTAGGCACAACCGCATTACCTAATACACTTGCCGCTAAATCGTATTGTTCAGCAATATCGTGTTCCGGTCAGGTGGTAATGTACGGCCGGTAGAAACGCATCTGGATTTGACCTTGGTCTTCGTAACATTAGCTATTAACGTTAACTTTTTGTTAAAAATAATCAATGAAAACGTAACAAGTTTACTTCGCGTTAATATTGACAAATACATTTCCAATGGTAATAAATGTAACCAATTCATGTCACTGTTTATTAAATTTAGAGCTCTGTGATTGCTTCATCATAAAATCAGTTAACATGTATGGAATCGAAAAAAAAACTAAATTGAATTCGCTTTTAAAACTATAGCTTTACTATTAATGATACCTATGAAAACAACGAAAAACCTTTTCATATATTACGAAAGTGGCAAACAAGCAAACAGTTCACATAGATGTTAAGTGATGACTGCAGACTATAGACGTCTATACAAAAACCAGAGGTCAAAATGCAGATGCGTTGCCGTTGCCTGAGTTATTAGTTGTTATGTCTCTCGATAGTTTTACGGAGCCATACATTACCATCTAACCGGAACACGATAGTGCTGAACACTAACATTCGATGTCAGGGCCGTTTTCCCTCGGTTTTCAAAAGAGCCTTGGTTACCCCTATCCACAAGAAGGGGGACAGACACAGTGTCGACAATTACAGGCCTATCTCCGTTCTCTCTGTCTTAGCCAAGATCTTGGAAAAGTTATTAAATTCTCGCCTAAAAAAAATTCTATTAGACAATAAATTGTTATCGAAAAACCAATTCGGCTTCATAAACGGAGTCTCTACTGAAGACGCAGTATTGGGCTTAACAGATTGTATTGGTAAACACCTAGACCAAGGCAATAAATGCATTGGAGTGTTCTTAGATTTGGCGAAAGCTTTCGACACTGTTTCTGTCCCAATCCTACTAAACAAAGTATATAATATCGGTATTAGGGGCATTCCACATGAATTATTCGCTGATTATCTCACTGGTCGTACTCAGCAAATTAAGCTTGGCGATCTCATTAGTCATGCTTCTCCTATCACATTCGGCGTCCCACAGGGAAGTGTGCTAGGTCCGACCTTATTTTTAATATATGTCAATGACCTGTGCAACCTCAAAATACCAAATTGCAACATATATACCTATGCAGACGATACTGCCCTTATTTTTCACAGTTCATCTTGGGAAACTTTGAAAGAAGTTACTGAGGCGGGCATGGTACAAATCTCTAACTGGTTAAAATCAAATTTACTCACACTTAATATCAATAAAACAAAATTCTTACCTTTTTCCATAAGTAATAATAATCAACTTAATCCTAATTTTGCACTTAAACTCCACTCTTGCTCGACTCCTCGCGTATACTGTCAATGTGACACTATTGAAAGAACTAAAGAAATTAAATATCTCGGAGTTATCATAGACCAAAATTTAAAATGGAATAAACACATCCAGAGTATAGTAGGCAGGTTAAGAAAACTCATGTGGGTATTCAGAAGATTAAGACATGTTGCGGATGTTAAAATTCTTATTGCCACTTATAAAGCATTAGCCCAGTCAGTGTTGAGTTACTGCATCCCTGTTTGGGGCGGAGCTGCTAAGTCACACTTAATTATTCTTGAAAGAGCTCAGAGGGCACTACTAAAAGTAATATTCATTAAACCAATGTATTTTTCAACCTATGAACTACATTCTTCGTCAAAATTACTAACCATCCGTCAAACTTACATACTAAAATGCATTATAAGAACCCATAAACTCTTACCTTATGTTGCTCAGCAATCCCAAAGACGCAGAAATCCACCTGTTTGCCAACTCCCACAATGTAGTACTAAGTTTAGGAAAAGGCTTTTCTCCTATCAGTCATGCCACCTTTACAACTTATTCAATAGCAGACTCAATATTTATCCTATGACATGCATCGAAATGATCCGTGAGATGACACAAACTCTCTTAACATACAATTATGATGAAAGTGAATGTTGTATGTCAAGATGACGTAACTTAAATAGTGCGCCCATGCACTCACAAACCACAACACACCCACACCCGCACACACACCAACCCGCACACCCACACCAACACCTCCACACCCACACACACACACACACACCCACACACACACACACACACACACACACACACACACACACACACACACACACACACACACACACACACACACACACACACACAAAACCTTATTTAAGTTATTTTGCTATTATGCTAATCAAAATGCTGTAATCCTTTTAGATAAATACAATATATGTATAGCTTTAATTGCTCTGGTGGATGAGCGGGGTACCCTGTAATACAGGTTTCTTAACCCAGTATGGGGGCCCTTGCGATGTTACTTGTAATACCGTTTTAAAAATGAATAAAGCATTTTTGATTTTTTTTTTTTTTTTTTTTGAGATAGTTTCCGTAATGCGGTGCCTATGCCCTCGAGTCCCTTCATAATCTGATTTTGCTTAATTTAATATTCATGATATTTTTCATATTTAATAATAATTAAAATTGAAAATAGAAAGATGAATAGGTAAGATTCTTGAGCGTGCATTTTAAAAATAAATAATAATGACCTCCAGACCGAAATTCGGCCACGGCGGCCTCTTTAAACGAAGACTAAGCAACTGTGCGGGAGATATTACTTGATACTTGATATTATTTTGTATTTTGCACATTATCGCATTGGGTGCTCCTGTAATGATAGTGGTGTTTTTTGATAAATACTCGTATAGTGCACAAGTGCATGCGCTAACACAGGTATACTCTTTATTACCTCACACTCATAAACTGACACGACCGGAGAGATTCGATCCGATGCAGGACCGACGGTTATTACGTGCTCTACGAGACACCGGTACCAGACTCCGGGCTCACTACTAGGAATTTCCTTATAGAAAAAACCCAATAACAGACTTTTCCGAACCTGGAATCGTACCCGCGACCTCAGGGTTCACTATCGCGATTGCGACCATTGGACCAACGAAGCAGTCTAAAAGACATTTAAAAAAATGATCACATTGAACCAACAAAAGCGTTTTGAAAATCACGATGATACATCTCCTTCTTCGAAGTCGGTTCAAAGTATCATTCGCCCGCTAATTGTTGACTGTTCTATGGTCCTTTGAATAGTTAATACAAATAGACGCACACAACAATACAGACACACGTCAGCTATAGATGTTTCCTGTACAAAGCCCCTCCGAGGTGGCGTCTTCGAATCGATTTAAACAGGGAACCGATTAAATGTTGTGTTCGTTTGAATGAATTTTTGAATATGTGCATTATAGAGTAAATTTTAAGTAACGTGGGTGGTAAATTATCTTATAGCTCATTTGGATGCTAATTGTTGACTGTAGCCTATAGATATCTACACAAAATCCAAGGATCAAAATACAGATGCGTTGCCATCCCTGAGCAAAATCAATTATGTATTACTATAGCACCATTGAAGCATTGACCTTTAATTGATTTATAATCCATATCGAATGTACCGTACCGTACACACAAATACACACAACACAGATACCTGTCAGCAGCCGGGAACAAAGGCCTTCCGGGAGACGCAATCTTGGAATTGATTAAAACAGGTAAACGTGATAACGTGAAACCTCAACGTTCAATATTGCATGGATATCAATTAGTTTTGGACATCAATGCATTGAAAACCATTACCAATCATTATCATTTATTTCTGTGAAGCTATGAGGCTGTGTGCGAATGAGAGTATCGGTGTAAAAATTAATAAAGGTATGCTCCAATGCTTCGAGCATATAGAAATAATGTCGAATAAGCGAATGACTAAACAGATATACAATGCGGATGGTTGCAGAGGCCCAGGAAGACCAAAATCGACCTACTATGACCAAATAGGTCTGAGTACTGTCTGATGACAAACTCAAATTCAAAAATTTATTTGATCACTTGGAAATAATAGAATTTGCTTGTGATAGGTCAAATTACAAAATATAAAATAAAGGCGAAAAACAACTGATACGTTGATTAAAATGTCAAAGTAAACAAAAATGAAATAAATAATGGTCCAAAAATACTTAAAAATACAAATAGGTATCAACAGAATGTTCCTTACTCTCTTTTACAAATGGTGATGATGGTGGGGTAAAAGGAATCAGCGTGCATGTATGAAGAGAATTATGAATGTAGATGGTATGTAGAGGCACAGGAGGTGTGTAAGGACCAGCATATCTGGCGCTTAACACTCTGCCTACCCCGTTAGGGGCCTGGCGTAAAGATACATACATACATTTAGGGGTTCGGTTGGAAACTAGCTCCAGCTTTATTCTGGCGAATGCCGAACAGGGCACCATTTTCATCCTGCCGTGAGCACCCATATATAATAATATTTATGTTTTTTTGTTTTTATGTTCTAGCTTCCTTTTTTATGTGATGGTACTTCAATTACATAAAACAAAATACTTCTACCTATATTTATGATAATTTTATGAACTATGCATAATTAAGTAAATTTGTCGAACTTGAAATAACATTCCTTTGTGTAGGCCAACGTCTAGAATCGAGACTCAAGTACCCTTATCTGAGATAGCCTGAAAACAACAAATACTTAATTATTTAGGTTAAACAATCTTCGCGAATACTTAACGTTAAATACAAAAGAGCTTTTTAATTTGATCAACTTCAGTCAGCTACTAAAAGAGTTAATTAAGAATATACTTCTGCGCCGTCGATCCCAAAGAAACATTCTTCAAGTAAAACTGGAGGGAAAAATTCCACAATTGTGTCTGACAGTTGAAAAATAACAATTTGTAAATTATAAATCTGAACTTCCTTTGTTTATTGTAAACGAAATTGGGTTTTATTTCAAATTCAATCCACGGGCTTGTGACGATGCAATATCTGACAGACAACAGTTTTTTTTTTTTATTATGGCATCGCTATTACGCATATTGCCAGTGTCAAGTAAAACGATATTTCGTATTTATAAGCAGTGTAAAAGTTAGTATAATATAGTCATCAAGTATAATATGTAAGTATCAAGTATATAAGTTATGAAGTATAATATGTCAGTCAAGTGAGTTACATTCAAGTTATTCGAGTAAAGCGATGGCTACTATACCAGAACATTTACAATGAAGTTTTGGAGGCAACCTGAAAGGTCGTGTTTTTGCACTGTTATTCTATTTCAATATACACGGGCACTGTAATAAACCTATATCAAACAAAATGCCACCAACTTTATTCAATATAACTTATATAATACTTACTTAATACACCAAGAAAATGAAATAAAATAAGAGCACCATACGCCTCTTTCAAGGTTCCCGCCAAAACTCCCAGACAATAGTTTACGACCTTACTTTAAAGTTTTATTTTTAATTCAACCAGCAGGCAACGGCAGGAAAGTGCGGTTACTGGTAATATTGTATGTTTTGAAATTATATATACCGACACTTAACCTCATCTATTAATGCACTTATAACAGTATATTAAAACCACTTTTACTACTAATGTGCAAAATAAATATTTATGCTGATAATTACCAATAAATATAATATAATATCAAAAGATATTATATTATATTAAAGTTATATATATAGATATAGATAATATCAAAGTTCGTCTAAAGAAAACGAACATGTTAATTACCTAATATTATCACTGTCATAACATCTCTATAATATAAAAATAAGTCGGGTTTTCCTTCCTGACGCTATAACACCAGAACGCACGAACCGATTTCCACGGTCTTGCATTTGTTGGAAAGGTGTCGCGCTCCGTGAGGTTTATAGCAATTCTATAGAAAATTCAGGAAAAATTTCAACGCGGGCGAAGCCGCGGGCTACAGTTAGTATATTATAAAACATGATTGAATTAATAATTAAATAAATGAACAACTAAGTTCAGAATTTTGCATTTATCTGTTTAGCATCTAACTTCAAACTGTCGCTTTTATCTGTCGATGTGCGCGCGCATCCTAAAAATTCACTAGCATATATTTTTACGATCGCCCCAAAAGCAGTAGAACTCCAAAAAATGTTCAATAATCTTTTTTATAACGACCTCGATGGTTATCCGATTGCGATATTTATTAAATCCCCGAAAAAAAAACAATATCACAGTGTACATCACATCTGATATCATAAATAGTAACCTATATTCGTTCAATAAACCACAATGCTGCGCTAGGTTCCGCTACGTTACTAAAGTTACGCATCAACAAATAAATAAATAAAAGTATGTAAAACTAAATTCTGTATTTGATTTCTACGAATGGTTTTCTCGTTTCTATGTTAATAAATTGTTCACCGCTGCATTGGAAGATGTCTTAAAGCTTTTGGACTGAAACGGACTCGGCAACATTAACAGCGAGTACATCTCCCACCTCCGATTTGCGGATGATATCGTAGTCATGGCTGAGACCCTGGAAGACCTTGGCACAATGCTGAATGGCCTCAGTAGGACCTCCCAACGAGTGGGCCTTAAAATGAACATTGACAAGACGAAGATTATGTCGAATGTCCTTGTTACGCCCACTCCTGTTATGGTCGAGGGTACTACACTCGAAGTTGTTGACGATTACGTATACCTGGGACAAACGGTCCAGTTAGGTAGGTCCAACTTCGAGAAAGAGGTCAATCTCCGAATCCAACTCGGATCGGGAAGCTGCGTTATATCTTCACATCCAATTTACCGCAGTGTCTGAAGAAGAAGGTCTTTGACCAGTGTGTGTTGCCAGTGATGACATACGGAACCGAAATGTGGTCGCTCACTATGGGCCTCATAAGAAGGCTCAAGGTCACCCAGAGAGCAATGGAGAGGGCTATGCTCGGAGTTTCTCTGCGAGATCGATTCAGAAATGAGGAGATCCGCATGAGAACCAAAGTAACCGACATAGCCCACCGAATAGCGAAACTGAAGTGGCAGTGGGCAGGGCACATAGCTCGCAGAACTGACGGCCGACTTCTAGAGTGGCGACCACGTATCGGAAAACGAAGCGTAGGCAGGCCCCCCACGAGGTGGACCGACGACCTGGTGAAGGTCGCGGGTAATCGCTGGATGAAGGCGGCCCGGGACCGTTCGCTGTGGTATTCTTTGGGGGAGGCCTGTGTTCAGCAGTGGACGTCTTTTGGCTGAAATGATGATGATGATGATGATGTTAATAAATTCACACAATGTTATGGTCATATGTTTTGAAAAATCAGCTAAATGTGAAGCGGACTCGCTCTCACATGGTTCCATACATTTTATTTCCCATGTTAAACAAGTGGCTGAAGAAGGAAGTAGTCTGCAGTCAACACTTACGTCCATGTGAAGTGAATGCTTGTTTGCCACCTTCTTTATATGAAAAACAATATTTTAACAATATAAATATACTTTTTCCAAGTAGAAGTTCAGACATGAATATATCTTTTTGCTCTTAAACGAAAATATGAAAACATAATGAAGCGCAGACTTGAACTTACAAAGCTTAAAGTTTTGTATTTTTTGAATAAATAAAACGACATAGCTTGACAAACTTGCAACTCCCAAATAAGGGGCCAGTCCCCAAGGATTCGAGCACTGCCCGAATTTGCGAATTTTGCTCTATGCCTACGCCCGTCATTGGAGCTCTACGACCAGTAAAAACCAAACTAAAGCAACTTTACCTTTACCAAATTGGTCGAATACCATCTGAGGGTCTTACGGATTGGCCTATAGACATCTGCACAAAAACGAGATGTCAGAATGAAGATGCGTTGCCATCCCAGAGACCTTTGCTGTTATGTCTTTGTGACAGTTCTGTTATTACGAACCATACTTTAAAAAACATCTCAATTTTACTGCGTTATTTCTCCAAACGAGTGTAAAATTTATTGATTTGTATACATTAATGCATACTCACAATTTGTTCTTAGACTTGTGTAAAAAGAAAAAAAAAACATTTAGTTCTCTAATTTGAAAGCTGCGTGTTCAAGCGGCGCAACATTTTTTGTGATCTCCGAACAAATAGCCGAATGGAATTTACTGCAAAGTTTTTTTCTTTTCAATGTTCTAAATTAAAATAAAAAACGATAATGAACTATACGTCAAATCGAAGATTAGGCCTCAGGAATTTAATTAAATTTTTAATACCAATCGGCCGCCAAAATCAAAAACCGATTATAACCTAAATCCTTGTATTAGAATTTTGGTATCATTTTTTAAATTTCACAAACCTAGTATACACTTACATCTCTCGTCAATATTCGAACTTTCTAGAACTCTCTGCATATCGATACAATACAACCGTTGGACCGTTTCAATTCTGCCTAAATCCGGTCAGTCCCCAGAGGTCAGCTTCAATTCTTAAGGCTGGTACTATGATTTGGAAGTTGCAAGTTTATCAAATGGCGTAACCTTTTATCTATTCAAAATAGACTAACCCTTAAACCTTCGAAGTTTGTGAGTTTTCGCTTTTGATTGCATTTTGATCCCTTGTGACGTACTTTATTGTGGTACTCTTGAAAGTTGTTCGTTTCGTCTACTTAATGATGATGAATATTTTATTGTTAAGGCTCCGTACCTCGAAAATAAAAGATGGAACCCCTGTGAAATCGCTCGTGCATGTCTCTCTGCCTGTTTGTCTGCCTGTCCATCTGTCACAGCTAATTTTCTATGAAAGTAATGGGCTGACTAAATTGATATTTAGGAGATAAATATTTATTTTATGACTATTTATTAAAAAAACGGTATTGCAATCCTATGTAAAGAAGAAGAAAGAAAGAAAGAAAAGAAAAAAAAAAGAAAAAAAAAAAGAAAAAAAAAAGAAAAAAAAAAATAGTTTTAGATATTATTTTATATTAAATTACTTTTAAAAAAAAATTAAAATCTTGTGTCATCCAAAATGCCATGTTTGTTAAACAGTTGTTTTGTCTGGCACTTCACAACACAGACCTGAGTCTAGTGTGAGGGCCACAGCTATTATGTACTGTTACTCTGTTTTTTGGCAAATAAATATATTTTCATTTTCATTTTCATTTCATGTTGTGTAACATCAAATAAAAAGTCTTGTTGTGAGGATTTCAAACACATATGAAGACTAAATTTTTTGGCATATACGGGTTTCACGCATTAAGATCTCAGACAGCGAATCAGAGTCAGGCATTCAAACAAAATCTGTATCAGTCTGGGTTCCTACGCACTATGCGATTACCCGCCATGCGGCTAGCCGTCCGGCTGACCGCAAGCACTATTGTGTACGTAATATTCATTTCTATGCGCACTGCGATGCGGGTACCCGCAGACCGCTACGGCCACCCGGACGGTTGCTATACGTATTGTGCGACTCAGTCTGCGGCTGCCGGCCTTTGAGTGAGTGTGTGCACGTGGTACGTCTGGTAAAATGGAATTCGATACCGAAAACTTATTTTTTCGTTTTTTCTTCTTTACGTAATGTGTGTAAACGTAGTAAATAGCTGCAACTACGTCCACGTCCATCTTTGAAATGGATCAATATGACCGCAAATCGCAACGGTTCTTCAACCGCACGTTGCGGTTGCGAAGGCGGCTGCCCGTGATCCGGCTGGCCGCATTTCCAACTGTATCCTGCAGTCAGATCTACGGCTAACCGCATAGTGCGTATGAACCCTTATGTTACCCTCTAGTATAGTCTACGAGTACTCTTACTCCGCCAGTTTATAGGTCAAAACTATTTCTGTATTCATAATATATTGCGTAAATGCGGGGGTGTTTATCATCACTCATGACCTGGATTCTGATAATTTACAGGCTTGCAATTATAAGACCTTTATTTATGCAAATCATTTTACAGTAGGATAAGGATTTTTAACACTTCGGCAGAAATACAACAACACAAATGTACCGTGAAAAGACGGTATAAAATATCTCTGAAGCTGTTCACCGCTGCATTGAAAGATGTCTTGAAACTTTTGAACAGAAATGGGCTCGACATCAATATCAAATATCATTTATTGCATCCACAAAAACAGTAGCTAATTAATAGATTAAGACTAACGAATAGGCTGATTTTTGTTGACGGTGTGTACAATTTCCACCTTCGATCTCCAATTTGCGGATAATATCAAAAACCTTGCAACACTCCATGGCATCAACACCAGTACCACCCAAAAAGAGTCTTTAAATTACGGAAGAAAATCTGAAGATAATGCATGATGACCACGTTACACCTGGATATCATACATTTATAGTTGAGGGTTCCATCCTGTTATAGTTGAAGGCACTACGCTCGACATTTTTGACGAATACGTATACTTGGGACTAGTTCGGACAAGCAACCCAGTTAGGTGATACCGTGATGCCATAGACCTGGGGCTTAGTTAATGCAAATCTACCAGAGATTAGCTAAGTTAATGGATTTCAGACAAAATAAATCTAGAGTGAAGTGGTTCACTAAAATTATTATATGCGTAGATTCTAAAAAAAATACGCGTAGCTTTTAACAATATAAAATACGAAGTGACTTTTTTTAACTATTCAAACAAAATTTAATTTCCACGTACACACAGCATAATATATTATATTCCGCTCATACGATTTGCCTGCGGTGTCTTAGCCAAGACTGGTAAAAATGCATGCATGTTCAAGTTGATGAAATGCCGCGGAGGTGCGACATTTTTATCTTTATTTATATTATCTATACTTATAAATAAAATTGGATAGGTACGAAAATAAAATGGGTGTTGGCTCATTTTAAGTAGTAAGTTTGGTTAAGTAGTAGCAGACTACAGCATGTGTCTGTGTGTGTGTTGCCCGCGGCTCCGCCCGGGTGTAGGTCGCTTTTCGCGTAACCTGTGTTGAAACTCATCAAATCACCCCATGGCATCCCACAGGGACATTTTTTCGGGATAAAAATTATCTTATAATCTAAGTCAGCTAATACCCTATTTGTATAATAAGTTTCATCAAAATCCGTTCAGATGTTTCGCCGTGATTGGCGGACAAACATCCAAACAGAGAAACTTTCACATTTATTATATTAATGTGATTATGTTCAAAATAACTTCCAAACCTTTGCTTAAATATTTTGATGTACATCAATCCCAGTTTCAATGTAGACGCGTTGCTATTCTTGCTAATTGCGTAGGTCTAAGCTAGCTACCCGAAGGTACCTTATTAATCTTAGATAGTTCATTGAAAATTGTCGATTAACCATTGATTCCTAAATGATCATATTATCATTCCGTGTTATCACAGACGTGATTAAAGGCACAAGCAAAACTTTTAATCACTTTCCAAATTTCTAACACATAAATTCGAATTAATAATCAGTCAATTCGTAGCTGCCTCAGTAGCCTAGTGGTAGCAGGCCACTACTACTACGCTCGAGGCCCTGGGTTCGATGCCCGGGTCGGGGATTATCAGAGATAACGGTTTAAAATCCTTAATCTCTGGTTCTATTGGGATTTTTCCATTTGCCGGAAGTTTCCAGTACCTCGGAGTTTGGTAATGTGCACGGAGATGTTAACAGGCTCGCCATCTGTTACATAGGTAACCGGCGAATCGTGGGTGTTTGCATGTATGCTTGAATGCATGCATTTACCTTTGCCTACCCCTTCGGGGATTACAGACTTGAAGTTACGTACGTAGTTACGATTCATAGTAAAAAATGCTTTTATTTCATTTTTCTAACAAACTTTTTTAACAAGCCTGTTTATAACTCCAATCAAGCAATGAAATCGGAAAAGGATTGGACAATTCGAAGACAAATTTCAAATGGTTCAAAAATAGTCCCCTGTGAAACATCCGATGAGAATCTAATAAAACTACGGATGTGGGGGCAAAATGAAATATCGTTGACAAGGGCAAGAATAGCCCCCGTCGGCGTACCATTTTATATTTCAAAAGACAGCTGACTGGCTTCGGAGTGAGCAATTATTTTTATTGCTCATGCTCCGATGTTGGCTTTGCGGTAATGTTATCATTGTCGAGTCTGTGTAAATTGGAAGAGGCAATTTAGGATCTAATTTCGCGGACAATGGTTTTGGTAGTTTTTTTACTATCTTTTTGTTTAGTTCTTTGAATTTTTGTTATGTCTTTGGAGGATTAGCTTATGTATGTATGTTTCTTTACGGCAAGTCCCTTACGGGGTAGGCAGAGAGTGTGGAGCGCCAGGTATTAGTTAGGATTAGTTTACTTTTTAACACAGCATACTTGCTCAGTCAAAAAAGAACTGTAAAAACTTTTTTAGGGTTCCGCAGACTATAAGGAACTAATAAACTACTAATTTTACTATTACTTTTTAAGTAATTTGTTACAACAACGTAGAAATAAAGTAGCATCGTTACAAACCTCTGTGGTTTTTTAGATGCACTGTTATTATTTGCCAAGTGTATGTTCTTACTATATGACAGAAAAAAAAAAAACGTTATATTTGTTTGTTTGTTCCTCCCTCTATCAATAGCTTCGTTCATAGATTCTTGCTACCGAAAAGCATATTTTTATATGAATACATATTAGCTACGCTGACAAAGTCGTTGTTTTTTTTTTATATAATAGTTATTAATGTAATTGTTCTTTTTTGTTGTTTTTGATTTTTTTTTTATTTAAGGAAGGTGGCAAACAAACATGCAGCTCGCATTGATGTTAAGTGATGACTGCAGCCTATAGACATCTACATTAAAATCAGGTCAAAATGTGCGTTTAGACCTAAGGTCTCATGTCTCTGTGATAGTTATTACGGGGCCATACATTAACATCTAACCGGAACACGATAGTGGCAAACACTATCACTTAGCAGCAGATAGGTTAGGTAATGCGGTAGTGCCAGTAAATTGTGATCATTATTATCATCATTATGTGTTTTTTTCTCGCGAACCATATGGTGTGTGTTATTGTCACAGAAGTACACCTAAATAATGTCCGTATAATATTTTTTTTTTTTTTTATGTGATGGGCGTGGCAAACAAGCATGCAGTTCACATTGATGTTAAGTGATGACTGCAGCCTATAGACACCCACATGATGACCAAGGTCAAAATGCAGATGCGTTACCACTCCTGAGGCGTAAGGTGTTATGCCTCTGTGCCGGAAATTACAGGGCCGTACATTACCACCTGACCGGAACACGATAATGCTGAACACTACCATTTACCAGCAAGTATATTAGGTAATGCGGTGGTGCCTACGCCCGCGAGCTCCGTCACTGAAGCTCTACCACCAGTAAAAAATGATGAAATATGTAATTTAATGGGTATTGTCTTCAAAAAGTTACAAATTTCAAGTAAGCATTCGTTTCCAGAATAAACAGTGCTCGATTAATATTTCACAAACAAGTTCCCGTTTGTGAAATATTAATATCTTTAAAGAGGCAGTTTATGTTGGGAGCAAGCGTCCTCCTTCCTCGCCGAAGGGCTGGCTTCATGTAACAGTTGACTAACGGTCAAATTATTTTTTTCTCAATTACACGTACGCGTAAATTTAATTTATTTATTTACATAGAAAGAAAAAAAATATTTCGGCTGGGAATGGCAACTGCGACCCCTGGGTTACTAGCCTTAGCAGCTTTACCACTAAGCTACCAAAGCTTAGTGATAAACGGCTAGGGCTAGTGAAACAGAACTCTATAACTCTACATTGTGAGTAGCCCAACGCGTACTTGGCCAGTTTTTTTTTTACCATATAAAACAAAGTTTGCTTCAGTAGGTAATGCTTACGGGGCAATGCATTACCTTCTACTGAAACACGATGATGATGAATATTACTGTTTCGCGGCAGATAGATTAAGTAATGTGGTGCTGTCTACACCCTCACCCACTACTTGAACTCTGTTACCAAACTTTTTAATAAAATGGAAAATTAATTAAGTTAAAAATCAGTAGGTATCATATATATCGTGGCCTCTAAATGGTGGTTTTCAGCACTATCGTGTTCCGGTCTGGTGGTAATGTATGGCCCTGTAATTTCCGGCACAGAGGCATAACACCTTAGGCCACACAGAGTGGTAACGCATCTGCATTTTGACCTTGGTCTTTGTGCGCGTGTCTATAGGCTCCAGTTTTCACTTAACATCAATGTGAACTGCATTCTTGTTTGCCACTTTCATTACATAAAAATATAGACATCAATCTGCCTATCTTTAGTCATAATTAATCCATGCGTGAAGTTATGTTCGAGGAATACCAAAGTACGTAAACATGAATAAAATATTGAATCAGATATCTGAGTTAGCAGCACTTCACTTTATTCAAATTGGCTTAAAACAAACGTAGAAGATAGTTAAACTAACTATAAATCAGGAACGACTCAGAAATTTGTGGTGTTATGCAAAATGTGTCTTAAAATATGTACACCAAAGTTTAAAATTCCGTAGCGTGTTGAAATTAAAAGAGGTTTTCCCACTCAAGTGAAAATTTTCTCGAGATGAGGTCCAAGTAAAGAGAGTTTAGGTATGGATGGAGGTATGAGTTGCAATGTTGCATGCAAAAAAAATTGGTGGTATGTATGGCAATATTTTATTTGCGGTTTTTATTATATACGAGCACTTACTCAAAAACTGCTGATATTATCTCGTTAAAAGTATTTTTCGTTTAAAATATTTATTGAGACAGGTACATAGTTTTATTTTAAAAGTAAAAGTAACAAATAAATTACCATTTTGTAAGAGTAAAAAGGTTTGTGTTGTTTAGGTATATCCTCCAAATTATTATAAATATGCCTTTAGGGACCTTTAGGGACCTCATGTCATTCGAAAGACTTCTCATCAGATCTAAATCTTTGTTAATTATTGTGTTCGAAATTTTTTTGCTGTATTTTTTAAAAAAATCAAAAGTTTTACCACTTTGAAAGAGTAAATCCTCACCCTGACGATGATTCAAAATATGCCTATTAAAAATAAAAAAAAACGGAAAGAAAAATTTTACTTTGGGCAGAAATTGAACCTGCGACCTCAGGATAACCAGTTTTAAAGTTCACTCGCATGTGTTATTGCAAAAAATAAATAGTACAAAAATATGCCTGTTTGGAATCTCATGTCATTTTTAAAGACTTATCGATTGTACATAAATATTTTTTTGGCTATTTTGGGTTTTGCTATTTGGCTACAAAACATTTTGTAAGACAATATAAGGTATTTCATATTTTGAAGAGCTACACTACTCAATTTACTTACATCATACTCGTACACAATTACAATAAAATTATTATCATCATACACATCGTACTTACAAATTACCGCCCGACGCTTGTGTTTGGACCACATCCCCACCCGGCATCGGTTACAAACTTTCTTCTTTTGTTACTTTTTCATAACAATACCTAATTTCGTAGCTTAATTAAACAGAGCAAGTGTTTTTCTCTCAATTTCAAACATATTCGCTCGTGTTTTAACAAAGTTAGGAATGCGGTTGCTGTTTGTAAAACTTCACTAAGTAACTTCAATCTGAGTCAGTTTAATATATTCTAAGGTTTTTGAAGGAAGAAAATGTATGTAGTTTATTTAAAACTATTTTATGGCTTTATCTGCAGTTTGTATTAATATTTTAAATGTATTTTTATGTTCCTGAAGTGAAAAAATGCAATCTATTTATATTATTTATATTTGGCTTCGATATCGATAGTAGATCACGTTAGTAGATCGTAGGATTATCCCTGCGTCTGTTTGTCTGTCAGTGTGTCAAATACAATATAGTTTATTTTTACTTTTACTGGTGGTAGAGCTCCAGTGACGGAGCTCGCGGGCGTAGGCACCACCGCATTACCTATATTATATACTTGCCGTTAAATTGATAATGATTCTCCTTCCACCTTAAGGTTTTCTGGAAGAGATTGCTTTCGGCAATAAGACTGCCTTATTTTATCGCCTACTATCGTTATAATAACATCTTTATTTTCCGGGTGGAACACGATAGTGCTTAACACTACCATTTAGCGGCAAGTATATTCGGTAATGCGGTAATGCCGCCCGCGAGGTCCATGGAACTCTGCCACCAGTGAAGTGACCATTTTAACCATACACTAGGTAATTCCGTTAAGACTACATCCTTAAGCTTCGACATTAGAACTGTATCAAAGATTAACGTAATTCATCTGCACTACGTTTCGTTACTGCTGTTTCTACCATCGCAACTATTTATGTAAACTTAGGTGTTTTTATTCATTAAATCTATACTTATACTTATCTATACTATATGCTATAACATTAAATAATTATTTTATCTAAACTAATATTATAAAGCTGAAGAGTTTGTTTGTTTGTTTGAACGCGCTAATCTCAGAAACTACTGATCCGATTTGAAAATTATTTCAGTGTAGCCAGTGTAGTAGTAGTTAGCCCACTTATCGAGAAAGAGCTTAGTTTATATAACATCACGCTAAGACGAATAAGAGAGGGTAGGTAACATTGCACACGCGCTAAGCCGGGGCGGTCCGCTAGTTTCTGAAAGAATTTTGTAAAAGAAAGTTCGGAAGCTTGAACAAATGATAGAGATCTAAATGAACCTCAATTTCTTTTTAACTTTATTAAAACTCAACTTTTTTCTTCAATAAATCAGAAAGAATGCGTTGTATTAAAAAAATAGATAAGAATGTTTAATATTCTACATTTTCAGTTGAATGTTATAGATTACAGCACTATCGTGTTCTGGTTAGACGGTGATGTATGACACAGAGACATAACAATCATTTAGCGACAAGAAGATTGGGTAATACAATGGTATCTACGCTCACTGGAGCTCTACCACCAGTACAGTTGCGGATTAATTGCGTCAATTCTAAAACGAAAAAATAAAATTATACTCAAAAACAATTCTCAAACACGCTTCCTATAACAATCCAACACATTTCTGAATCCGGCCAAAATCCCATTATACCGCCCGCAATTACGCCTGCAAATAGAAACGTAACAGGGGGGAAAGTGGGGGGAAACAAAAAAATATCGTCACCTCGTCTCAAGCCTGAATAAAGAAGTAAATTCGTGAGTAATTTTTTTCTTGAGCTTTACACATAGAGGCAATAAAAACGCGCCGAGTTGGGACAACCCACTATATATCATCTCGAGGGGCCAAAGGGGCGAATGGGGAGTAAAAGGGGGAAAAGTTTAAATGTCGAAAATAATGCCCATTACGTGGGTACGGCCGGTGCGAAGGAGTTGAATATATTTCGGGCAAAAACGCTTAGTTAATGGATTTGAATGATTGTGTTTTGAAGATCGCTTGCTTTTTGCCTTTGGAAATATACGAGATATACTCGTATATTGTATGATATTCTGATGTTTGTAAGGAAAATATTGTAGTTTATAATAAATTATTTAATGTATCATAAGGACAAACATAGAAAACAGTAATATACGTAAATCATATATAATTACCTGAAATAAGCTTTCTTGAAAATTTAAAAGTGTACTTACGACACGTCTAGGTATCGTAGTAACTTAAAATAATAACAATTTACGCATATAAAATTAGTAATTATTGATCCATATATGGTACTGAAACTAAAAAACTTGAGGTCGCAAATTTTATTCCTGCCCGAAGTCAAATTATTTTTTTTATTTTTTTCTTAAATTTCCAAAAATACTAGTTTTTATCAAACCAATTCATGCGAAGTATTCATGAGATAATAATATGTTCGCCAAATAAATCTAAACGTAACTTCGAGCGGTAAGGGAATCATTCTTCCGAACTATGAGCATGGGACCACACTTGTAATGCGTTTGCTACAACCATTTTACAATTTCGTCCTTATTTATCTATTCCGTGCGTTCACGCCCTTTCGGTTCAGAGACGGTTAAATCAAAAAGAGGAAGGAAAAATTCAACGCTCGTATGTGGGACTTCAGTAGCATAGTAAATAAACTGGCGTGAATCCAGAGGTAAGTTATCCAGAGTGAAGATTTTGATGGAAGTGTTGTGATAGAGAAGGACTGGTGGCAGTAAGTAGTTCCAAGTGTAGGAGTTCGATGGCGTAGGCACCACTCCATTACTTAACCTATCTGCCGCTAAATGATAGTGTTCGTCACTGTCGTGTTCCGGTTAGATGCTAATGTATGGCCCGTTATCACAGAGACATGCCACCTTAGATCTCAGGGGTGGCAACGCATCTACATTTTGACCTATGGTTTTTATGTAGATGTCTATAGGCTGCAGTCATCACCTAACATCAATGTGAGCTGCATGCTTGTATGCCACTTTCCTCGACTTAGATGACAACTCATCCGCATATGTATCTTATCCGTGGATGAAATGTCACTCTGTACAAATAGTAGGCGTCGACTCATCCGAAGTGGTGTTGTGTTATTCGGAGGAGTCGTCACATAAAAAAAAAATAGAAACTAAACCGGCTAGCCTAATTATCCAGACTAAACTAACTCAAAATAAAAATCTAGGTCCAGAAATAGGCGATATACGTGAAATGGATGGATGGCGATAAAAGAAACAGCTCGCTAGCATCATAAATAACCGGTCTGACATTGATTGATACCGAAATGTTAATATTTAAGGAACTTAAACGCTAAGTATACACTTATTTTTCCGAATTGATGAGGTGAACGTGAAACGAATTATAAATTGTGTTACGGGATGAACTTTTGTGTTTATTTCATGATGGGAATGAGAAGTAAGATACTGTTTTACTTCTCATCCCCAATCAGTTTAGTTTTTTTTTAATGTCAAATGCATGTTAAGTGATGCTGACTGCAGCCTGTAAATAATCCCAGGACCCCCAGACCTTACTTATTTTTGAAGTAAATCTAATAGACATGACATGACACAAAATGAAATAATAATACTTATTTACTTTTTAAGATATTTGTTTATTGACTATAAGATAAGCTGCCCCGACGAACTTTGTATCGTCTTAGAGGTACACAAATTTTAAATGTACAAAAAATCGAATAAAAATATTCCAGGAGAATCAACCTTTGCCATTTAGTGATAAAAATAGACTTCAACCGGAGGAGTATTGTTACAAACACTGATACACGAGAATTTTATATATTGTGTGGCTTTGCACGGGTGCAATTTAGGTACTTATATAATATTGCCAATATAAATTGAGATGTACGCTATTCTATCAGGTCAGTTGGATCAAACTGCACAAGGTGTGCAAGTTTGATTAAAATCGGTTATTAGGAGTCCATCGCGGACAAACACTGTGACACGTATGTATGTATCTTCACGCCAGGTCCCTAACGGGGTAGGCAGAGAGAGTAGAGCGCCAGATATCCCGGTCCTGAGATACCTCTGGTGCCTCGTCTACCTTCATCATTCTCTTTATACATGTACGCCAGTTCCTAAGACTTTTGACCCCACCATCAGACAGAACTTGAACTATTTGGTCTTGGTAGGTCAGTCTTGGTCGAATATACATATATATAGAAATTATAGTGGGACACGTAATTTCTATATAAAAAGATATCCCTATGTTTGCGACTCGTCTCGAGATGGCATTAGTCTACTTCACCACGCAATTGGCAAGCGTAAAGTTACAATTTTAAAAGTTACAAAACTACGTTGTCTGTCAGTCACTCAGTAACGTATTAGTCTTACGAGTATATTAGGTTTTTAATAATAGGTACACTTCCATTGTAACATGATAACTTATAATTAATCTTTAATAATAATAATTAAAGAGCGTACGTAACGTTTCTCTTTTCAAAAGGCTTCCACCACCAAAAAAGTTTGAGAAACGCTGGCTTTTGGAGGGGATTGTGGAGGGAATCATAAGACATGCGATTAGAGGCGGTGCGGTGCAACTTATGAAGAAGCTAAAGTTCTTCCATACATAACTACGACATGAACTGATGTTATAAAGAACCGATCGAGGTGTACCGAATAACGTAACAAAACCTGTAATAATTTTTAATTGGATGAACTCTTACATCGAACGCAAACGAAGTCGCAGCCAACGAATATTATCTATATAAATTCAATACGAACAAGTTTTCGACTCCCATCGATTCATAAAGTTTAAAACGTTCAATCCGCATAGTTGAGTAGAAAGCATCCCCAAGTTTAATATAATAAGACGGGGTAAAATTGTTCAGTCACGACCTTTATTACCCCGAACGTTTCAGATTTTCATTCTAATCGCATTATGGGCCGCGGAGAGATTTTTCATAACTTGCCCACTTTGAATTTGAAAGTCTATTGATTGACGATGAATCGTGTTTGATTATTAAATTTCGTGGTTTTTTTTTTTGGTGTGTACCAGAGATGATATGTGACGTCATATGTATATTATTTAATGTAAATTTGAAAACACTGCACAAGGTTTTGTTTGTTTGAAGTGTGCTTCCACATTTAAAACAAATACGGCCAATAACTTTGTAAAGGCACAGAGGCATAACACCTTAGGCCCTCAGTGGAAACGCATCTGCATTTTGACCTTGGTCTTTGTGTAAGTGTCTATAGGCTGCAGTCATCACTTAACACCAATGTGAACTGCGTTGTTTGCCACTTGCATTACATAAATAAAAAGACATAACAGCTATAATCATATTGTAAAAAAACAACCCGGTTAGTCCAGCGTTTCGTGATGACCGCTGAATATAAAGGTTTGGGGTTTCGATCGCCGTATGATATTTTGGGTGGTAACCATGACATGGTTGTTCACACACAACATATACACTACACCCGGACCCAAAACAAATATTGATTTATAGCTAGTGTGTGTACCCTGAGTGTAAGCGCATTGGAAAAAAAAAACATTTTTACATTAGCACGATATAACAACTTTTTCTAGAGAAGAGAACATTTGCCTTAACTTGTTAGGACACAGGTTTAACTCTTATTGTATGAATAATAATGTCACTACATGTAACTTTACTAAGTAACGAATATAAAATTACTTAACTAACAGCTTAATTTACAGTTTGTTCAAAAAAGCTAGAATACAAATGTTATGCAACATCCTCATGTCATGTAATTGGCGTGTTGAGCTCGCCACCACGCGCTTATGCCAAAGACACGTTCAGATTTACATCGATAAAACCACGATAAAACAATCACAGATTTCAATCAAAATACATGTTTCGATCATTGTGAATGACAACCTCAGTGTACAATAGAAGTTCAGATAGAAGTTAAGCATGTTTTTGTTTGGATTTCAACCGGAAACAAGCCTCCAAAAACATTTGAAATAGTATAAACTAAAAAAGAATGTAAATCAAAGCCCGACATATCCGGACAAAGGCCAAAATTTATCCGTAACACTGTCAATTTGGGCCGGTCAAAGAACAACTTTGTATGACATCAAATCTAATATAACAGGGCAATGCAAACAGTTATCGTTGGTGATGTTTGAGCCAATATTTGGACAATGTTTGGGATGCGGTGATGCTGTGATTACCGTAAAATTTTGGTACGCTTTATTTTATTGCCTGTTTATATGATAGTTACTTGATGATCATAGAATGATAATTTTACTTATAGGTGATATCGCTTCGAAGTAGATTTATGAATATAAATGAATATTATTGGCATGGTTCCATAATATCTCTTAGGGGTGAAAACGTATTTTTGTATGGATGTCTCGAGGCTGCAGTCAACATTTAACATCCATATGAACTGTATGTTTAGTTGCCACTTTACTATAAAAAAGAGACGAAATGAACTTGTTTATTTATAGCAGTCTTAAGACGCATTACATACAATGTAATAAGTTCTATTTAAATATATATTATATGTATTAAACTTTGCAAGTGGTTTTTCAAATAAAATATAGCTTCCACTACATATAGCGCCACCTAGTGGAGCACGGTACGAACGCAAAGTACTTTCCCAGTACGAAAGATGGCGTGTTACATCACACATACGAAGTTTTCGCAATAGTTGCCCTGTAAACAACTTCCCACCTTGAATCCTTGGGAAGTGGCCTACTAGGCGCTTTTAACTGAATATCCTTAAAATATGACAGGAAGAAATAGTTGACTGGATAAAATACAACAAATTAGTCAAGCAGCTGGATTAAATTTTAAGTTTGTAGATAGGTTATCTAGTGTGTATTGCACTTTATTATACATCTGCGTTCAGTGGATACTGATGACCTCCCTAGTTCACTAGGATCTGCTGGAGGATCAGGGCAGGATTCTGGTAGATGCAATCATATTTCAGAGTATCAAAACTATATCATTATGATAACTGCATGAAGCTAAACAACTCTTTTATTACTTAACTACAGTGTATTCAAGCAATTAACTATTCAGAACAAATAAAGTTCCAAGCAGAAATTACCCGTCATTTCAGGTACTCTTGGAAATCTAAAAAGCATTAACTACGCGGTCGAAACAAGAAACAGCCCGAAGAACTTTCAGAAACTTATTTTGGTATTCGAAGACACGAAACTAGAAGAATTCCAAATTGTGTGTTAAAAGAGTTAAAGAAAAAAGCCCGAACTGTAATTAACCTTTATCTGCGATGTGGAGCCTTAAATATCTTTTTGCCTGGACTTTTCTTAAAACTATGAAAGTTGTGTGAATGAATTAGATTTAGTAAGTAGATTTTTAAAATTACTGTTTCATTATTTATTATTATTTGATAATGATTCCAGTGATATTTAGTTAGACGATACATAACCTTGTGTATTTCTATAGGTTTATGCAGCGCATTCGGGGATGTTTCTCAGGTGGTAAGAATGATATAGCTTTACTTGATGTTTATCATGCTTAATACATTTTACATAATCTTTTCTGCGCTTTATATAATAAATTACACTCTTTGTGTTATTCTAGTAAAAAAGCTATATAACTGCTAAATTTCTACGGTATCTGTTTCGTAATTTTTGGGTTGTATTGTAACAAACATCCATTCAACCCCTTCTCAAAAATTAATGTGTTTTAATAAACAGCAAGTTTAGCATTTTTATTAAATATATTGCAAGAAAATAATTCAACACTTTCACAACAATTTTCAAGCAGAAATTAAGCACAATTTAGTTTTACTTTTTAAATTTCCAAGAGCAGGTACTCTTGGAAATTTGAAAAGTGTTAACTACGCGGTCGAAACAAGAAACAGCCCGAAGAACTTTCAGAAACATATTTCGGTATTCGAAAACAAGAAAGTATAAGAACTCCATTACGCTCCAAATTGTGTGTTTAAAGAGTTAAAGAGAAAAGTCCGGACTGTAATTAACCTTTATCTGCGGTACGATACCTTAAATACCTTTTTGCCTGAACTTTTCTTTAAACTATGGAAGTTGTGTTAATAAATTTGGTTTTTGTGAATGTCTTAGCAGTATTGGTTAATTAGGGTTTCGTGCCTAAAAGGTGAAAACGGGACCCTATTACTAAGTCTCCGCTGTCTGTCTGTCCGTCCGTCCGTCTGTCTGTCACCAGGCTGTATCTCATTTTTGTTACGTAACCCTTCGTGTGCGAGTCCGACTCGCAATTGGCCGGTTTTTTATGTATATTATTTTTCGTTACGAGCAAACAATTTACCTTATAAGTGTTATTACGTGCATATATTACCAGAAGAAGAAGGCAGACATCACTCATCACTTCAATCGAAATCACTCTGGGTCAAAAGCCTTCTCCTTTAACGACAATGCGTCTTTAGGGAAGATTATATTATCATTTCTATAATCAGCATTCAGATTAATATTAAAGTAGTACAGGAAAGTCTAAATAATATGAAAATCCCAAAGTGAAATCACGATTGGGATCGAACCCGGCACCTCAGTTCCGCAGTAACATTCTACTAAGCCAAGACTAATGAGATAATTATTAAATATTTCAAAATATTGTTTGAATACTGTATTTATTCAAAATAGGCACCTATATGACAAATTAAATGCGCGTTTCCGTGCTTCGGAGGGCACGTTAAGCCGTTGGTCCCGGTTGCTATCGATAGATAGAAGTCGTTAAACCTTGTCGGAGGCCTTATAGGCGGTTTGAAAACATCCGACATCGGGTTGGCCACTAACCCACCCACCTCCACCAATCCGCATTGGAGCAGCGTGGTGGAGTAAGCTCCAGGCCTCCCCCCAAAATAAAGGGAGAGACTCGTGCCCAGCAGTGGGATGTATAATGGGTTGCCATTATTTATTAAGGGGCACATAAATTACACAGCGAGCAATATTTTGCTTCTAACGAATATCATTTGGTGTCTTGTTCACAAATTGAAGTAGATACAATGCAGACTAAGTAGATTTCAGCGATTAATAAATAATTAAACTTCGAGTTGAGTTTAAAACTACTAAATAGAGTTAAGTAATCTGAACTCCACCAAGCCAATGTTCTGCGATGCCAATTATTTTAGAGCATTTTCATATATTCAATAGAAACAAGCTTCGGAGCAGCACCTTTGCAACCAAATAATTTAAATCTAACTATAGTGTATAAACACGAAGTTGGTCTTAAAAGATATACATTTTTTTTAATGTAATAGAAGTAATAAACGGAAAATGCAAAAAAAAAATAAAAAAAATCAATTAAAATTATTTAAAAAATGTGGTGCCTACGCCCGCGAGCTACGTCACTGGAGCTCTACCACCGAAGGCCCACTATGGGCCTAACTACATGTAAACGTAACGTAACTTTACGCCTGTAATACCCGAAGGGGTAGGCAGAGGTAAATCCATGCATTCAAGCATACTTGCAAACACCCACGATTCGTCGGTTACGTTTTGACCTATGTAACAGGTGGCGAGCCTGTTGACATCTCCGTGCACATTTCCAAACTTCAAGGTACTGGGAAATTTTCAGGAAATGAAAAAATCCCAAAAGAACCAGAAATAAAGGACTTTACGCCATTACCTCTGATAACCCCCTATCCGGGCATCGAACCCAGGACCTCAGCGTAGTAGTAGTATATGTATTTGTAATAACTACTATTTACTAACTGAATTATGAAAACGGTAAAATAACGAGATAACAGTCCACGCCACCATCACGTCATTGTAATAGGTATCTCATGATAGTCTTTCAGGAACTTGTGGTTGAAAGCATTGCTTAAAATAACAGCAATACAGTACATTGTCGGTTTGTAGTGAACGTGTTTTTTTTTTATTTATTTATTGGAAGTGGTAAGCAAGCATGCAGTTCACATTGATGTTAAGTGATGACTGCAGCCTATAGACACCCAAAGATCACACAAAGACCCACAAAGACCAAGGTCAAAATGCAGATGCGTTACCACTCCTGAGGCCTTAGGTGTTATGCCTCTGTGCTGGAAATTACAGGGCCGTACATTACCACCTGACCGGAACACGATAGTGCTGAACACTACCATTTAGCGGCAAGTATATTAGGTAATGCGGTGGTGCCTACGCCCGCGAGCTCCGTCTCTCTAGCTCTAGCTTGCTTTTCTCGTCCTAGCTCCTAGCTCTGGTAAATATTGGCTACATCTCGTTTGCAATTGCTGATAACCTAAAAAACGGCAAAGTGCGAGTCGCATTTTTTTTTTGAGTAGATTTCCTGTATTATTCCTTTAAATACCATATACTTTTGTAAGTCTTCCTGTAAACTTACTGTTTTGTTTTTTTTTTAAAAAGGAGACATGAAAGGTTCGTTTTGTGTTTTTTCAAAATTTTAAACTCAGTAGTTTCGAAGATAAGAAGGAGAATAGTCAGTTCGCAACTAGATCAGTTGCATGTTGCTCCTAACAGAGGAACCACCGCCTTCATTACGTACAAATCATCATCACAAGCAATATATTGTAGGTACTTACTTCATGCTTCAAAAAAAGGAACATTTCTTTCAAAACAAGATTGACGAAGCCCAATAATATTGGGAAGCAGCACGCCGCGATTCAAATCCATAAAAACCTAATACCGGCAGCGTCGACAGTAGAATTTTTAGTCAATTTCTCGTTTGACGCAATTGAATTTGATCGCCGGATAAATCAGGTTTCTGGGCACGGAGCGAGGGTGACTTCCGATGCTCTTTGAGTGATGAGAGATAGCGAGTTGTCATTCATTCTCTAAAAGTCACATTTTCTGATTTTCTCACTTTTGACCATACCATTTTATTATAAGTACACATTTCAGACATCCTGCTAGCTGTCATATTTTGTAATAATTTTATAATTTGGAATATTAGAACAAACGTTTTTGCTGCCGCATTTGTTGTAACAAAAACAATGTCGCGATGTGCAATGTGTAGCTAAGATCCAGAGTTGGATTTTCTAGGCATAGGCGCCACCATATTACTTAGTCTATCTGCCTACAAATGGTGATTAAGTATTATAATGTTTTCTGATAACGTATGGCCCCTGTAATAACTATTGCAGAGAAGTTTCAACTAAGGTCTCAGTTACATATAATTTTTCACACTGCTATCAAACAAATTATGTCACCTTAGCCTGCCCGGGACCACGAAAGCTGAAAAGCGACCGATACGTCGAATTGATTTCAAAAATAATTTAAGTTTAATGAATATATGTATCTTCACGCCAGGTCCCTAACGGGGTAGGCAGAGAGTGTAGAGCGCCAGATATCCCGGTTCTGACCAACCTCTCGTGCCGCGTCTATTTTCATCATTCTCTTCATACATGCACGCCGATTCCTAAGACTTTTGATCCCACCATCAGACAGAACTCGACCTATTTGGTCATGGTAGGTCAGCCTTGGTCTTCCTGGGCCTCTGCATCCATCCACATTCGCATTGTATATCTGTTTATTCATTCGCTCATTCGACACTCTTTCTATATGCCCAAACCATCGGAGCATGCCTTTTTTTCATTTTTACACCGATACTATCATTCACACAAAACCTCTTTCTTACATCTTCATTACGAACGCGATCGGTGAGTGATACACCACAGATCTTTCGCAATGATCTCATCTCGACCGCGTTCAACTTACTTTCATGCTCTTGCCCGCATACCCAGCTTTCGCTTCCATATAAAAGCGTTGGAGTAAGTACAGCATTATGCACGGCTAGGCGTCCGCTGGCTGAGATATTTAGATTCTAGCAGCTTACGCAACGCTCCATTCACGCAATTCCCAGCAAGCACTCTTCTTTCTATGTCAGTGGTGTACCTACCATCCTTGCTAAAAGCACATCCAAGATATACAATTTCATCCACCTGTTCTAACACTGCATCATCTACTACTACCCTTGCATTTGTTCTCTGCTCATCTCTTTCAAATACTAATACTTTAGTTTTATCCACATTAAATTGTAAGTCTTTTTCCATACAATCCTCTTTCATGACTGTGACTAGTGCTTGTAGCCCAGATGGTGTAGAGCTAACAATTATCGCATCATCTGCGTAAAGCAGACAGTTCACCACTAAGTCACCCATACGCACTCCCACATCCATCAACTTCACCCTCTGGAGGCATTTGTCCAGATATATGATAAACAGCCTAGACGAAAGCACGCAACCCTGTCTGACACCGATGTTAACATCAAATCAGGGTGACATGTTACCATATACCCGCACACATGCTTGACAGCCCACATACGTGGACTGTATTGCACGGAGCAGACTGCCATCAATACCATACTCTGGCAAAATGTTCCATAGCTCCTTTCGTAATACCCTATCAAACGCCTTCTCCAAATCCACAAAACCGCAGAAAACCCACAGCCAGATGCTTCTCTACGATGCTGCGGAGGGAGAAAACTTGATCCACACATCCTCTTCCAGTTCTGAAACCACCCTGTGCATCCCACAACAACCTGTCGGACTTCTCTTTCATTCTTCTTTCTAAGACTTTCCCATACACTTTAGCTGCCAAACTGATCAAACTGATCGCTCGATAGCTGGTGCAGTCCATACGTGAACCCTTGCTTTTATACAAAGGCACGATGACCGCACACCGCCAATCCTTTGGGATTCTTCCGGATCTCCAGCAAAGGTTGCACAACACCCAGAAAGAATCCCAAAGGGCAGCACCACTATATTTGATCATACGTTCAAGTCCGTAAGACAAACCTTGTCTAACTTTTCACGGACTTGACGTTCATACACTATCCTTGCACTAATGTCTTGTAACTTTTCACTCTTTATTCTTTCAAGTCCTCCGAAAGGCACACGGACACGCCAATGTCGCCACTTCTTGAACAGACCTCTAAACCGGCTTATTACCAAGTAGTGATCTATATCAAGAGTGGGACCTCTGTAGGCTCTAGTGTCCATCAGGCTCTTCCGAAGACGACTATCAATCATGATCAAATCAATCATACTTTTTTGTTCATTCCTCCCCCATGTATACGTGTGAATGTCCTTATGACGGTATTCTGTGTTAGACACAAGGAGACTTCGTTCCAAGCATAAGTCAAGTATCAGCTTACCAGCATCATTTACTCTTCTATCACCATCAGGTCCATATGGACCTAGAACGGCCTCGTATCCTGGCCGCCTGGTCCCGACCCATCCATTCAAATCACCGCACAAAATTACCCTTTCATTAGCTTCGACCATATCGAGAACTTCCCTTGTAGATTCCCAAAACTTCTCCAGGTCTTGGGTCGTCGCTGAGCTAACCGGTGCATAAGCTGCTACCAAAACACCCTAGTGACGCCCAATTTAATTCGGACCCAGATTAGTCTCGGGTTCACCAAACCATAATCTTTCACTCCAGTGACTAAACGAGAGGACAGAAGGACGCCCACCCCCGCGCTGGCATGATCGCTCTGTTGCACACCTACCCACAGAGCCATCGCGCCACCCGGGAGATCATCGACCTCGCAGCCTTTTCGTTTAGTCTCTGTTACACACAAAACATCCAGGCGTCTCACACTCATTACGTTCGTCAACTTATTCATCTTCTCACAAATTCCACCTTTCACATTCCACTCACTGGCACTCCCCACCCCTCGATCCGCCGTATCGGGCCCGGTGTGACAGGTGGCGGTCCCCATCGCCGCTTTGGCCGCTTTTCGTACCGACGGGGACGGGTCGGTACGCGTCGCCTCGGGGGGACGCCCTAACCCGCACTGCGGTACGCCTTCGTGCCAGAATTGCAGCCCTAAAGGACTGGCAGGGATCGCGACGTGCACGCTTCTGGCATGACCCCCTAAGTTTAATGTACGTAAAATATATCCGTAAAAATAGTTTTACGAGTATTTCAATAACATCTCATAACTTACACCACCCGTCCAGCCTTTGTCTCCGTCCGCCGCGGCCTCAGATCAATCGTTTGAGGCTACTTAACGAGTCTTTGTACTGTTCAGTTCGTTTGCGGCCGAAGGCCAATCGCCCAAAATTGACTTCCACTTCTTTACTGTTTGCAGTTTGACTGATACTTCGAACTTGTTTGAATATCAATTTGTCTGTCGTTGGATAATTTGCATCGAATTTTAAGTTTGTGATATTGTAAGATGTCGTTTTATTTCGTTTGAATTAATATATTTACATCGTCAATAAAATGGAATAAAATATTTTTATTGTTCACCAGAATTATAGAATTACAGTTGTTCTCAAAATATAACAATTTAGGCATAGGCAAGACAATAAGGTGGTTTGATAGCAGAAAGTAATTTCTTCCAGACAACTTATAAAAAAGCAGCAGTAGGGTCATAATTATGTGTTGTAATGATAAGTTTAAAATACTTGTATTGCATTAAAACATAAAAAAGCGCGTATGGCCCCGCGGCTGGTGTAGATCGTGAGCGATCTGCTCGGTTTAGCGATTCGGGCGCGGTCAAGTGTGTGATGGGTGACCGCTAGTGGGAAATTAAAAGTTCGCGTTTCCGTGCTTCGGAGGGCACGTTAAGCCGTCGGTCCCGGTTGCTACCGATAGATAGCAGTCGTTAAACCATGTTGGAGGCCTTATGAGCGGTTTGAAAAACATCCGACAGCGGATTCGCCACTAACCCGTATCTCCACCAACCCGCATTGGAGCAGTGTGGCGGAGTAAGCTCCAGGCCTCCCACAAAAAAAGGGAGAAATTCGTAGCCCAGCAGTGGGATGTATAATGGGTTGCCATTATCATTATTATTATACATAAATATAACTGCCTCGGTAACCTAGTGGTAGTAGGCCACTACTACTACGCTGATATCCTGGGTTCGATTCCCGGGTCGTGGGCTATCAGATATACTGGTGTAAAGTCCTTTATTTCTAGTTCTTGTGGGATTTTTCCATTTTCTGGCAATTTCCCAGTACCTCGAAGTTTGGTGATGTGCCCGGAGATGTCAACAGACTCGCCACCTGTTACATGGCATAAAACGTAACCGGCGGATCGTGGGTGTTTGCATGTATGCTTGAATGTATGCATTTACTTCTGCCTAACCCTTCGGATATTACAGGTTGTGTGCATATACGCATATACAAATCAGTATTTACGAATAAGAAACAAGCTTATTTGAAAAATATTACAAAGACATATTTCATAACTGCATTTTCATTACAGTATTCAATTCATATTATGTGAATATGAAAGCCATGTTGTAAAACCGTATTGATAATAGTTATGTAAACCACACTCGTTAAATAAATATTTCAGGCAAATATAATGGTTGTAGCATACGATTTAATGTTAAAGGTCAATTGTATTGATAATGAGCTGTGACAAATTTGAGGTCACAGCTCATTGGAGACACTTACACGCCCAATACGCACCGCGTTCACTTGTGCTGTTGGTATTTTTTGTATGAATTTGTATAGCTCACAATATCAACTCCATACTTACCGTCTCCAGACGATTGATTCCAACCAGTAAGAATATAAAGATAAAACACGCTTACACTGACAGCCTCATAGTAGGTACAAAATAAAACACGCTTACACTCACAGCCCCACAGTAGGTACAAACCTGTATCGTAGGTGCCGTTGTACACATACAACTCATACACAAACACCCTGACCCGAAACAAATATCTGTAGGCTATACAAATATTTGTCCCGGTGCGGCGATCGAACCCGCGACCCTTCGAATCAAACGGTCATCTCACACCGCTGGACTAACCGGATCGTCAACACTGAAACATGTCATAGTGGTACTCGTTGGTACCAATCGCAGAAAAAAAATTTTTGTTCCCAACGAGCAGTACTGTGTCTCGCCAGAGACAATTTTCAATGTTTCAAAATAATTTTTATTTGTTTAGTTATAAATAAATCAATTCAACCGAATCCGTAAATAAGGTTATTTGAAAGATAAAGTAAACAACATACAGAAATCATTCATTTGAGATACATAAAAATAAGTAGAGAAAAATATTATTGTGAGACATCAGAAAGATAATTATCTCCTCAACGGCAACAGTCGATTAATCTTCTAGAGCAAAGACCTTGGGATGAACTCTGAGAATTTCTGAAATATATCTTTTACTATGAAGATGTTTTTCGTAAATTACATTTTGATTTCGTTCATAAGTCATAATTCAAATTATGGTTGGATTATCAAACTTGCTTCAGTCGGGTTATTTCGATCCTTTTGCAAACGTGTGAACGACATTTTTTATGTAAAGAAAGTGGCAAATAAGCATGCAGTTCACATTGATGTTAAGTGATGACTGCAGCCTATAGACACCCACACAAAGACCAAGGTCAAAATGCAGATGCGTTACCACTCCTGAGGGCTAAGGTGTTATGCCTCTGTGCCGGAATTTACTACCTACTAAAAACCCGTGGGTGCTCCGACAGGGGTGGTCCGCCCTCAGGGGCGGGGTCGCGGGATCGCTTTAGCATACATCCGCAACCCCGCCATTGGTCACTAATTAATAGATATGACAGACTTTGCAGTTTATACAATGACTTTAAGATGTCGCTGCTTAATAATTGACATATCTCTAATGTGTGAAAATTTTAAAGCCCACGAGCTCCGTCCCTGGAGCTCTACCACCAGTAAAAGTATTATTCCATATTACCGTGTTATATAATTGTTATTCTGTTGCTGACTACATCCTATATCTATATATTAACGTAATAATCAATTCCTTAAAACAATATACAATTTCACCATAAACATATTTTCACGTAATTTCAGCAACAAAGGATGCTTTTATGACATGTTTAGAGTCGTATAAACTGTCTACTACAGTTTCCATGATCATATCTTAACAACATGTGCTACAAACGACGGTTGATTGCAATGATAGTTATAGTAATTGAATGGCATAAATTAATTCAATAGCATTGTCTTAGTTAGGGTTGATATCGTATTCAATTTAGTGGTATGATATTTTCATAATATTGTTACTGTACCAGGATCGCTCAGTGGTTGAAAATAAATTCATCAACCACAATATCAAAAATTAAAATCTTTATTGTTGACCGATGATACTTGCCGTCTCACGTCAATCCAAAGCTATGTCCATATCGTAAAACTGCCCATATCATGAAATGATTGAACATTTCATGAAACGGTTGCATTTCAAGAAATGTTCACTGTCATAGGCTATATCATGATATGCCTTGGCCAGGCCAGAGCATTGAGAAGAGATCTCTGGGCAAAAGCAACGTTGGGAAAGCCCAACGTTGCCTAAAATAGTGTTGTGCGTGACAATCGCCATGATTGGCATGCGGATCAGTGATCGCACAATTTTATCACGAGCTAGCCTATCTTGCGCTATAGAATAAATACAATAGCAGCAGCAATGACGGCCATTATTCGGTTAACTGAACGCACTAACGGAAGACTTCTCCTCTACTAGAAGGCGATGGAGTCATGTGGACGCTTGAAGCTTAACTATCTTCTTTTTTTTATTTAATTATTATTGAAACGCAGTTCCATAAAATTCTAACACCAGTTTATTCTATTCCAGATGTTAATACAGAACAATGAAAAGAAAGCCGCCAGTGGAGTGTAATTGAGGAAGCATGCGCCTGTGACACCACCATGACCTGGCGACGAGGTCCCTGCAGAAGCTTCGCGATAAGCATCATACAGATCATCACCATTATATGTCAAGGTAAGGTAAACTGCCTCAGTAGCGTAGTGGTAGCAGGCCACTACTATTACGCTGGAGATCTTGGGTTCGATTCCCGGGTCGGGGGATATTAGAGATAACGGTTCAAAATCCTTTATCTCTACTTCTATTGGAATTTTTCCATTTTCCGGAAGTTTCCCAGTACCCCGGAGTTTGGTAATGTGCCCGGAGATGGCTACAGGTTCGCCACCTGATACATGGGCCAAAACGTAACCGGCGAATCGTGGGTGTTTGTATGTATGATTGAATGCATGCATTTACCTTTGCCTACCCCTTCGGGGATTACAGGCGTGAAGTTACGTTCTCATAGTCGTCCAACGGAAAACGTCCGTTACTGGACAGAGCCTTCTCCAAAGACACCCATAACAGTGTTGTACGTCATTAGTAGATTTCACTGGTTGTAGAGCTCCAGTGACGGAGATCGCGGGCGTAGGCACCACCGCATTACCTAATATATTTGCCGCTAAATGGTAGAGTTCAGCACTATCGTGTTCCGTTCAGGAAATGTACGACCCTGTAATTTCCGGCACAGAGGCATAACAACTAATGCCTCAGGAGTGGCAACGCATCTGTATTTTGACCTTGGTCTTTGTGTGGGTGTCTATAGGCTGCAATCATCACTTAACATCAATGTGAACTGCATGCTTGTTTGATACTTCCATAGCATAAAAAAGCAGCCTTTATCCACCGATTGCCCGCGACGTCATCAGGGGACGGACCGCCTAACTGAAATGCTTTCGTTTGGCACGTTTCCTGGTACGTTTCATACCGTCTATTAAAAAGAAATTGCTCTTAATAATATAACTGCGGACGAAAACACTTCCAAGAATAAGTTAGGCGGTACGTTACTGATAAAATGTTGTCATAATCGAAAACTAAACGAAACCATTTGAGTTAGGTGGCTCCCAGTTCGTCGATTAACCTCGTTTCGTATGTCGGTACGCGGTGGCCACTTTGTATTAGAAATGTTAATACTGATTGCATTAATACAAAAAACAACACAATTTTCAATAAGCCACACCTCATAATTAGGCATGGAAAATCTTCGTTTAATAACATTTAATCATTATGTAACTAAATTTAATTTTAAGACCTTAAAATGTACCATGTAACAAGCAAAAATAAATAGATATGGAAAATGAAAATTCAAAAAAATGTTATACATATTAACGTTTCCGTAGGTTTTCGCGAGCTTCATACATTGTAGAAATTAAACTTGCGGATTTTCTCGCGTATACAACACTTACAAACTTCTTACACCCGACGTTTCGGTCGCTTTCCAGCTACCGTGGTCACGGTACCCGACCGAAACGTCGGGTGTAAGAAGTTTGGGAGTGTTGTATACGCGAAAAAATCCGCAAGTTTAATTTCTACAATGTTATACAAATTAATTCGTATTGCTATTGTCACTGCAAATAAATGTTTTTTAAAAAAAAAGAATGTGTTATCTTCATTTTTATTTCTTTGAAGTTGAGTTTTATTGGATAAAAATACAAAATATTAAAGTAAATACCAAAAGTAATTATACTTAAAAATTAATTTCTTACTTTTCTACATCGTGTTCGCATATTAAATACTTTTCAAATATGCAAACCACGATTAGAAAACATCGTCACATCAGCTTATAAGGCGATGAACATCATAAATGAAACTGTTAATAGGCTAACTAACTTTTCGAAATTACACGAAAACTTTTCAAATAAAACGAGGTTCAAAGGGCGTACTCTTAATGAAGACAATATTTTGAAGGGTTCTCAACTTCAGTAATTAAATCTTGCCTCTCATGTCTCGAGGCGCGTGTCTTTGAACAATCGACTTCTATATTAGATGTGGTGTCAATCAATTTAACTGTGCCGACTTAACTTAGATAGTTGTGACTTTGATCGTCCCGGTTTCGAGATCTTTTATAGTAACTTTAGAGTTTAATACCACTTCTTGATCAGTCGTGCTTGCAATGCGAACTTTGATTAATTTGGTTTCATTGTGCTTTGCGGCAATTTAGTTTTATATTGTTTGTCATAGTTTTAACGTTGCGGTTTCATCAACTTTAAACCTTCAAGCTTATTATAGGTCATTGAATGCTTATGATATAATAATAATGGCAACCCATTATTCGTCCCACTGCTGGGCACGAGTCTCTCCCCTTTTTGGGGGGAGACCTGGAGCTTACTCCACCACGCTGCTCCAATGCGGATTGGTGGAGGTGGGTGGGTTAGTGGCCAACCCACTATCGGATGTTTTCAAACCGCCCATAAGGACACGGTTTAACGACTTATATCTATCGATAGCAACCGGGACCGACGGCTTAACGTGCCCTCCAAAGCACGGAAACGAGCATTTAATTTGCCGCTAGCGGTCACTCATCACACTACCCGATCGCGACCGTGGTGCTTAACCACAGTAAGTAGATCGCTTACGATCTAAACCAGGCGCTAGCCCATTCGCGCTTCATTGAATGCTTGTTAAATATGAATTACAACATCGAAATAAAAGATATTATTGACTCACCTATAAACATTTACACATTTTTTATGAAAGTTTTTATCTCTAATTTCACTTCCTAAGACTGGTGTCAATAGAGGAATTTCTTACTTCACAAATGTTTTGTTCTCTAAATTATCACATCAAGGACGATGTACTTATTTTGCATTTATTTTTTTTTTCTTTTAAGTCAAGTTGAAAATGTCTTCTAAGCAAATATTGCTACATTGCTCATCAAGAAATACTACACATAGAGCATAAGAAAGAGACAATCGTCTAGTTTCGACTTCGTAGAGCGCACGAATTACTTACATTGTATGGAGCTGTTGAATAAATATTATTTTATATTGTTATGTAATTGAACAAAATACTATCACTATATTATAGTTTCGCCATGTCCGTCTGTCTGTCTGTCTGTCTGTCCGTCCGCGGTTTAGCGCACGGACAAAACTATTGGTCCTAGAGACTTGAAATTTGGCACAAGTACACACCTTAATCACGCCGACAAAGTGGTAGAATAAAAATATGAAAAAAAAGTATATTAAGGGTAACCTCCCCTACTTATAACGCGCAAATATTTTTTAAAATTATCGATTTCCATATAGTGTGGGATATCGTTGGATAGGTCTTTAAAAATACTATGGGTGTCCGAACATCATTTTTCGATTAAATTAACTGTTTGTGACTTATTAAGCTTTAAAGTGCAATTTTTCGTTAGACCCAAGTGTCCCTCCCCCCTACAGACTAACGGTTGTTGTTAGAAATTCAAACGTTACAACAATAGTAGCTACATATAACAAAATTAAAAGGAAAACTATCACACTTTAGTTGGCCTTGCAAGTTTGCGAGTAATATATATTTTTTAATTTCATCTCTTACTGTAACTACGGAATTCTGTTATTCCACAATCTAAAGCAGTATTTATCATTAAAAAACCGGTTAAGTGCATGTCGGGCCATGCGCAGTGTCCCGACACTTAGATTGTGGAATAACAGAATTAAAGTTTTAGTTATTTTGTCTCCTTTCATCTCTTAATTTAGAATTCTAAGTTTAATCTGTGCTACGTCAAAGAGAAAAATACTTGCTATATTCATTAAAAACCTTAACCAAGTATTGTGAAAAGACTCGCAAAGTGTAACAATTAGAGCTGTTTTATCAAAACCCATTTATAAGGGTGAGTAATGGTTTTTAAGCATTATCATTTTCCATTCATAGAACACTAAGGATAAGCCTAAAATTACTTCAGATAGCTTAGGTAATTAAGGTCGCTCCACAATATATATGGACCAGTAAATTAGACGATTTTAATTTACATTTTCAAACTTATTCGTAATTTTTTTTGTTCAGAATTGGATATATTGTCATAAAAAATATTTCCTATTCAACAAACTGTAGCACATGTCATACCAATATGTCTAAGGGCATCATGAGCATTTTATATTTTTGTAACTTGTTATGCCTCTGTCAAAGTTGTTACAGGATAATTATTATAAAACTTAATGTCGAAAACATATAAAACAAATAACAATTAATAATCATGAAAATTTACAAACTAAAAATATATGTATGTATCTTCACGCCAGGTCCCTAACGGGGTAGGCAGAGAGTGTAGAGCGACAGATATCCCGGTCCTGACATACTTCTCGTGCCTCATCTCTCTAAAAAATATGTAATTAATAATATCACTAAGATATAACTAAACATAATATACTTGCAAATGTAGGTATGTATATTAGTAGAATATCTCATTTCCCATTTATAGGGATATATTACCACCTCACCGGAGCATTATAGTGTTGAACGCTATCATTTAGCGGCAGATAGATTAGGTATTGCCGCAGTGCCTACGTCCTCGTACTCCGATATCGAAGCTGTCCTATAAGAAGCAAACAACACTTACTGGTGGTAGAGCTTCAGTGACGGAGCTCGCGGGCGTAGGCACCACCGCATTACCTAATATACTTGCCGCTAAATGGTAGTGTTCAGCACTATCGTGCTCCGGTCAGGTGGTAATGTACGGCCCTGTAATTTCCGGCACAGAGGCATAATACCTTAGGCCTCAGGAGTGGTAACGCATCCGCATTTTGACCTTTGTCTTTGTGTGGGTGTCTATAGGCTGCAGTCATAACTTAACATCAATGTGAACTGCACGCTTGTTTACCAATTCCAATACATAAAAAAAGGCGACTATCATAATAATATTAACTTTTGTCAATTCACATCACCCCTTTTAAAAATGCACACCAGAACGGAACTTTCCGATAAGCTAAAAACAACCGTAAAGCAATTTTGAGCGGCAATAAATTGTATATTCGGCAATAACAGTTGAGTTTGTGGGAAAAGCAATAATTTGTTCTAAAACTGTGACGCCTCTTGACTTGTTTGTCGAGAAGCCAATCTGCATGTCAAAACACACTTGATTTAGATGTTTAAGTTCGCGTTGATAAATATCGGAGGTGAAGAGTTGATTGAAGGTGTTCTTTGCGAATACGATACATTTTAGGGTTCAGTGCTGCATGTGACTGTTAGATACTGTAGATTTTAAGACTTTTAATTATAATGTGTTAAAGATAGCAGTAAGCTTTTTGCGGAATATTTAATAAAAGCATGGCAAATAATTAAAAGGCTGGAAGTACATCGATATTAAAAGCTGATTGATTGAATTTTTACCGTCACTGGTAAATGAAAGCTGTACAGGAGTGGTAACGCATCTGCATTTTGACCTTGGTCTTTGTGTGGGTATCTATAGGATGCAGTCATCACTTAACATCAATGTGAACTGCATGCTTATTTGCCATTTCCATTACATAAAAAAAGGACTATGCTAACTGCTAATTCATGTTCAAGTCAGTACTGTGATCGACATATCATTCTCTCTTACAATTGTCATTCTTTGTTACACTTTCTAAAATATATCCCATGATAACTCGCGATAGGTTTAAAAATAACCGTGAACCAATTAAGAACGTCAATAAATTGTGTATTTGGAAAAAACAGTTCCATTTGTCGGAAAAGCAATCATTTGTTTTAAAACTGTGACGTCTCTTGACTTGTTTGTCGCTTTCTTCAGAAAGCGTGTCAAAATACATTTGATTTAGATTTTAAAGGTTGAACGGATAAACATTGGAGGTGCACAGTACAGTCAACTGGTATTTTAATTTAATATTGTAATTATTATCTAATTTATTTACCGCTTAGTGGTAGTAATCAGAACTATCGTGTTCCGGTTAAATGGTAATGTATGACCCCGTAATAACTATCACAGATTTATGATAACAAAGGTCTCAGGGGTGGCAACGCATCTGCATTTTGACCTCTGGTTTTTGTGTGGATGTCTATAGGCTGCAGTTATCACTTAACATCAATTTGAACTACATGCTTGCTTGTCACCTTCATATATAAAAAAAGGAAAATCTTTTATTTGAATAGTTCTTTACCAAAAACTGGAAATAGAAACCTTATAAGAAGAATTAAATTATATTTAATTAAGAAATTATATTAATTAATAATCAAGTGAATTGAAGTCGGCAAATTTTCGTATAGTACCATCCGATCCGTCCAATTGTGTGAATCATAAATTCGTAGGTTAGTCAACTTTTCCTTCCTATTCCCAGTGTAAAATGGTTCGCGAACTAGCGCGAGCGGCATGCATTTTGTATTGGCTCGCGTATGGCCATTGTAGTCAGCACAAAAGTCTGGCATTTACCAATACAATCCTAGAACTGGCTTTTTATCTACCTTGGCTAGATATGTGCTTTGTTAAAAATATATCGATCTTACAAAAACCTGATCTTGTTTATTTTATTTTTTCAAATTAATATAAAATAATTCACTACATATTTTTAATTAATAATTCACAAAATATTTCTAGGATTAACCTAAATTTGTTCTCCATTGCATGACAAAATGTGCTTTGTTGAAAAAAATCTAAAATAACCTAAAATCATTTATATTTCATCTTTCCAAACAAAAATAGAAAGAAACGCTGCTAATCTTAAAATTGATTTGTCATTCTGACAAAAGCGGTATTTAATATTCAAATTTACTGTATGTTTTTACAATAACATTCTTAATAGTACTCAGACAATAAGGAATGTACCGTTGTATTTTATTGTCAATAAATCTAGTAATGTAATGTAAACGTAATTTAGGAATAACTGTAAAAAGTAATTTAGGAATTTCCAGGCTTGTAAATAATTCTAAAATAGGTATAGTTATTATCGCGATAGCATAAAATGTAAAAAAGATTTATTATGTATCTTCACGCCGGATCCCTAATGGGGTAGGCAGAGAGTGTAAGGTGCCAGATATCCCGGTCCTGACATACCTCTCGTGCTTGATCTACCTTCATCATTCTCTTCATACATGCACTCCGATTCCTAAGACTTTTGACCGCACCATCAGACAGAACTCGACCTATCTGGTCATGGTAGGTCAGTCTTGCTCTTCCTGGGTCTCTGCAACTATCCACATTCGCATTGTATATCTGTTTAGTCATTCACTCATTCGAGATTCTTTCTATATGCCCGAACCACCGAAGCATGCCTTTTTTCATTTTCATTTTAAAATTTTAAAATAAAATATCCAAACAGAAGTAATTATTATGTATTTTTCCTTTGATTTTTCCTTCCTTGACATAAAATTTTGATGATTGTTGATGACTGTGTTTTACGAAAAATCGCAGATATTTCGCATCACACATTTGTAGCTCCGATTAACTTTACATCCTATTCCAGTGAAAAATGGCCGTAAACTAGCGCATGAGGCGTGAATTATTTATCGGCGGGCGTTTTTTCATTGTGGTTGGAACAAAGATCTAGTTCATGAACTAAAATAATTCTACAACTGGCTAAAAAATGGTAGATCTAAGTTTCGTGCAAAACCTGTAACTGTCCATTCGTCCGTTCGTTTGCAGCTTAGTTAGTACCACTTAGTACCAGAAAACTTAAATTGGTCACGGATATACATTATAAGTCATAGCAATCCTACTAATATAATAAACGCGAAAGTTTGTATGTTTGTTTGTTTTACTCCTTCTCTACTACGCAAAAACTGCTGAACCGATTTCGCACACACATATAGGGTAACTTGGATTTACACAAAGAATAGTTTTTATCCCGAAAAAGTGTTCCTGTAGGATGCTATGGGATGATTTGATCAGTTTCCACAGGTTACGCGAAAAGCGACATACACGCAGGTGGAGCCGCGGGCAACAGCTAGTCTAATATACGGGGAATACGGGCGTGAAGATACGTTTTTTTTAAATGAGTTTACATTATTAGTGGCGTACTCCCATTAAACCACATATTTTTTTACAAATGTTGCTCATACACACCGAGCACATAATCTGTGTTCCGTTGGCTAAAATAAACTACGGCTGTCTTACATGAAAAACGTCCGTGTTTTTTTTATTTTTGCTGTATTATTCAAACATATTCATACGTCACGTGAAACCACGGTTAAGGATGTATGAATGAATAAAATCTATGTAATATTTCTGTCTAGACTGGAATATCAGATTATGAATTTTACCATGTAGAGCTAGATAAATCTCTGGTATAAAACACTTCTCATTCAGAATCATAATAATAATCAGAAATTAATTTATTAATTTAAGGGTGACAAGCACCACTTATGATACGTCAAACACAAACAAAAAAAAAATAAAGCGAACAAATAATAGATATACTTACACATCAAATTACAAAATATTAGAAAAATTATAATGGAGAATATCACTAAGATAAAACTTAATATAATATACTAATGTAGGTAAATATTTGTACCATTTATTTTTCACAAAAACACATGCGAGTGAACTTTAGAACTTAAAGAAAAAGCGGAAAGAAAAATTGGACTTAGGGCAGGAATCGATCCTGCGACCTCAGGGTAACCAGTCCAGTAAAATAATAAGTAAATATATCAGTAAAATTTCTTATTTCCCTTTTTACAAACTGACAACAAAGAGTAAAGAGAGAAAAAAATCAAAATTATTGACTCATCAGTTAAATAATTTTATTTCAATATCCGAGATTTTCAGAAAAGATAAAGACAGAATATTAGTTGAAGCGCTATTGCCACATTCAAGCTCCGTCATTTGAATCCTACGATCTATTTCAAAGTCTTACTTTTGTGATCACCACAATAGAATCAGATGTACGTCGGTTGATAAATAATTCACACGTACACGCTAGTTCGCGGACGATTTTAGATCAGCATTGGATATTATGCCATATTGAACATAGTAACTTACACTTTTGGGTTCTTTGTGTGATTCGTAAAATAATGTGTACAATAGAGTTTTTATTGGTGGTAGAGCTAAAGTGACGGAGCTCGTGGGCGTAGGCACCACCGCATTACCTAATATACTTGCCGCTTAATGGTAGCGTTCAGCACTATCGTGTTCTGGTCAGGTGGTAATGTACAGCCCTCTCATTCCCGGCACAGAGGCCGGGAATGAGAGGGCTTTATAATGAGAGGGCACGGTTTTAGGTACGGGATGTATGGAAATTACATGTCTGTTAAATGATATATTCCCAGTTGCCCCCGCGGTGATACTGGCCAATACTGGCTTTACTGGTAGTAGAGCTCCAGTGACGGAGCTCGCGGGCGTAGGCACCACCGCATTACCTAATATACTTGCCGCTAAATGGTAGTGTTCAGCACTATCGTGTTCCGGTCAGGTGGTAATGTACAACCCTCTCATTCCCGGCACAGAAGCATAACAACTTAGGCCTCAGGAGTGGTAAAGCATCTGCATTTTAACCTTTGGTCTTTGTGTGGGTGTCTATAGGCTGCAGTCATCACTTAACGTCAATGTGAACTGCACGCTTGTTTCCCACTATCATAACATTTAAAAAAATTGAGTACGACTGCACTTCATATTCAATAATGTCACGGACAAGCTCATGGTCTATCAAATTTGAAATCGCATGTTATTGAATAACGTATAATATTTTTTTGTAAGTGTTTAATTTCAGCGCTTTAAAAAATGTTACGTTCCTGTTAAACCAACTAGGTGGCATTAAAAATCGTTAAAACAAAAAAGGCAAATAGTGAAATGAGAGTACCGTACATACCGCCATTATGCTTAATTCATATACCTACAATCAAAAAATTGCGCGCAAAGATATTTAGAGATATTTTTTTCAAATGAGATTATAGAACATGGTTTTTAATTCAATGGCACAGAAAAACAACCCCGGGCGACTGGTTGTCTATATTAATAAAACCGCTACGTTATATCAAAGGATGAAAAATCTCTTACAAACGTAGAAAAAGCAAGAATTCTGTGGAAATATTTTTCAATGAACATAATGTTTGATATGAATGCGTCCGAATTGATTACTTTGGTAGATGCCGAAAATGGAGATATTTTTTTGTTCAGTTATCAGATCGTTCCAAATCGTTGTGGTCGATATTATTTTTTCGTAAATGTTTTTCATGTGTTCGGAGCTGAAGAGATTGGAATGGTTGAAAGATTTCTCTTAATTTACTTACATTATTTACGGATTCAAACTATTTTTTTTTAATTGAGCAGACGAGTATAATAATCTCTTGATACAAAATGGCTGTCTTCAGCTGATTTCCAATTTTATAATTTTTTTTTTATGTAATGGAAGTGGCAGAAACAAGCATGCAGTTCACATTAATGTTAAGTGATGACTGCAGCCTATAGACATTTACACAAAGACCAAGATCAAAATACAGATGCGTTACCACTCCTGACGCCTAAGGTGTTATGCCTCTGTGCCGAAATTACAGGACCGTACATTACCACCTGACCAGAATACGATAGTGCTGAACCCTGAACACTACCATTTAGCGGCAAGTATTTAGTAAATAAGGTAATGCGGTGGTGCCTACGCCCGCAAGCTCCGTCACTGGAGCTCTACTACCAGTAAAGCCAGTATTGGACATAATATCGCCGCGAGGGCAAACAGGAATATATAATTTAACATACACCTAAAACCTTGTCTGTGCCGATCTCCGCGGTAGATAGTAGCGATATAAGTAAAGACTTTAAAACATAATATTATTATTTATTGAGGAATCTTTTTTTCAATATTACGAATTTGTTTCGTTTAAAATACGAATTGTAGAGCGCCAGTGTAGGAGCTCGAGGGCGTAGGCACCACCGCATTACCTAATGTATGCGCTGCTAAATGGTAGTGTTCAGCATGATCGTGTTCCGGTTAGATGGAAATGTATGGCCCTGTAATAACTATCATAGACTTAACAGCCAAGGTCTCAAGGATGGCAACGCATGTGTATTTTTAACCGAGTTTAAAAAACGAGAAGGTTCTCAATTCGGCCGATATATATATATATATATTTTTTAATGTTTGTACGCGAATTTCGCCGAGATTTCTGGACCGATTTACGTAATTCTTGTTTTGTTTGATGCGGAATAGTTCCGAATTGGTCCCATAAAAAATTGATTCAGATAGGCCCATCAGTTTTTATTTTATGAGCATTTTTTTACTTAATTTCACCTCAGACTAAAAGAATAAGAATAGACGGCGAGTTGTCAGTATGTTGAATCCACTGACGTCCTAGATAGTCCTAATGCGCATGACAACAAGTGACAATGACACATTTATTCATCGACGACACAACACAGCTTATTTACTCCTTCGTGGATAAAATGTTTTCATTGATTTCGTATAGTCGTGTAATAATTTGGTATCGACACACCTAAACAATTTAAATTAGGTATCTAATTGTCACGAAGCTAAAAGAGTCAGATTTTACAAATTTAACAGATGTGAACATTAATCTAATGGACAATGCAGCAATAAACAAAAAAGTATTAAATAAATATAACTGCGTTAAGAAAAACCGACTTCAAAACCGAGAAGTAAAAAATAATAAAGATTGAATTGTAATGATATACTACCTATTATTTATATGTGTTATTTACTAATAGGTTTGAAGTCGGTGTTAAGCCAAAATCACTAAAGTAGGCATTTCATTGTATTAAAACGTAACTTCACGCCTGTAATCCCCGAAGGGGTAGGCAGAGGTAAATGCATGAATTCAAGCATACATGCAAACACCCACAATTCGCCGGGAACGTTTTGTTCAGTGTATTAATTTGTTCGTATTCATATTTAAGTAATTAAAATATAACTATTTGTTTAAGGTTTGGCACCGACTTGAAACCTATTAGTAAATAGCACATATACATAATAGGTAGTATATAATTACAATTAAATCCTTATTATTATTTACTTTTCAGTTTTGAAGTCGGTTTTTCTTAACGCAGTTATATTTATGACTAGTGTTTTTTGTGTAGATGTGTACAATGTAAACAAAATTTGCAGTTTAATAAGCTAGTTTTAAAATGTCGTACAACATCGTGCACAGCAGTTCCTCATGATGCATGGCTCCAGTATCCGGATGGTTATATTTAAGCGGTCATAAATTAGGCTCAGAACGCTTCGAGCCATAAAGCACCTGATCTGATTTAACCATGCAGCAAACGGTCAGTTTTACTGGAAATACACAGGTATACGTAATATATATATAGAATTGTGAAATGTATGAAGCTTATTTGGTTTAAGTGTTTAAATTTAAACTAGGTTAGTTTGCCATTTGGAAAAAAGATGTAAGTTACATAAACACCTACAAATAACAAAGAAATCCGTGATTACTCGTTTTTCTTTTAGGCTTTTAGGTTTCTCGTAGGCAAACAAGCATGCAGTTCAGATAGATGTTAAGTCCTAAGTAATGACCGTAGCCTACACAAGAACCAGATGCATTCAAAATGCAGATACGTTGCCGCCCCTGAGACCTAAGTTGTTATGTCTCTAAAATAGTTATTACGGGGCCATATATTATCATCTTATCCGAACACGATAGTGCTGAACACTACCATTTAGCGGCAGATAGATTAGGTAAGACGGTGCCTTGGACCTCGAACTCGAAAAACTTGGCACTATTTTATTAAATGAAAAAAAAAATTTTTTTTTTTTACATTAGCATCACTCCAGTGAATGGGGGGGATATTTCGTTGGCGTCAATCATTTGGAGTGACGCCACAGTTTTATGACAAAAATTTTACAAAAAACTGATCGTCAATGGGGACCATAAAAAACTCATTTTATTACATTCAAATGAAAATAATTAGTTCACACGATGTCAAATCCAATGACGGCAGAATGAAAGAGAACAATAAAATATTATTATCATTTTACAAAGCTGCTAAAATAATAACTTGCGAGCTACCTTTATAATGTTACCTGTCATCAATTTACGAATTAACATCATTACAATGCGTAGTTTAAAGGAGATGTTGCGAGCTCGGCCCTGGTTCGTACACGTCCCCAAAAAATGGGTAAATTAAAGAAGAATCCAAAAAAAATACAATTAATTTATTCAAGAATATATTTTAGAGTTACAACCACATTTAATTCAAACGATTTTATTATTTTCAACTATGTTAAACATGGCGGCGATACAGCCGACACTTGGGATCAATTGATTTTGATAGTATGTAGAAAATATTACTTTTTTCTCCAAGTTCTATAATCAAAATAACATTTAAAAAATGAAAATGTCAAAATGACATCGCCCGGCATATTTGCCATGTTAGTTTTGAGTTGCAATTCTAACTGCAAATTATGTTTTGTAACTGCAAACAAAGCTAAATAAGTGAAAATATGCAGTAAAAAACGTTTTATATTGATTTTGCCTGTAATGATATTGTGTACAATACATGGCCAGAGGTCCATACATTTTTACAACATCTCCTTTAGCTAATTTATATTGGTTAAAATATTTCGTATTTTGTAGAGGATTAGGCATCAAAAAGAGATTAAATACATTTGGACTCTCTTTTCATAAATTATATTTTACTAGCTGTTACCCGCGGCTTCGCCCGCGTGGATGTCGATTAAAGCCTATGTAGCCTATGTTCTTTTTCAAAGTCAACTCTATCTCTGTAGCAAATTTCATTAAAATTGGTTTGGACGTGAAAAGGTAATAGACAGACAGACAGAGTTACTTTCGCATTTATAATATTAGTAGGGATTACATAGCTTCTCTTGAAGCGCACATGGCTCCGTGGCTGGTGTAGATCGCAAGCAATCTACTCGGATAAGCGATATTCCTGAACCAGGGCTGTAAGCGATGTATACGTTGATATATCTGTTTGTCTACAGTGCTGACCGAGGAGCCGCGGTTTGCCGAGCCCATCCCGAATGTAACGGTGGCTTTGGGGCGCGACGCCAGTCTACCTTGCGTTGTTGAACACCTTGGCACTTATAAGGTATGTGGTTTATGAATAACATTATATTATATTAAATTAATATGAGGGAAGATGAAATTTACCAATTCAAACATTGAGCTGGATCATTTTGTCGGTTTGCCTAATCTATCTGGATTAGGTAATGCCTTCGAGGTAGTATTTAAGCATTCGAGCTTACTATGCAATACTATTGCTAATTCTGAATTGTTACAAACTCCTCGTTCGACTCAAATCGCTGAATTCCAAAATTGAACGATAAAAAATATATTAGCAGACTTAACCACTGAAATAAAGCCTGGAAATAAAAAGCAAAAAGTCAACACTATCTTAAAATATCGATACCAAAAAAGCACTATTTAATTGGCATCAATCTACAAAAGGATTGAGCTCCAATAAGCCGACATCACGGTGACAACATTATCCGCGGGTATTCGAATGAGAAATCGAGACAATCGCGATATTCCACCGAACGAATATCGGTGTCGAAAAATATTGGAAATAGGGATGTCGATGTCCCAGAATATGGAATCGAAAATAGAATAATCGATTTCCTCTGCCGTTTGTTTTTTGTGTAGTGAGACGTTTATTGAGTTATATAAGTGACTATGTTCGCGACTTCGTCCGCGTAAAAATGTATGAATGTTCAGTATCTACCCGGACGAAGTCGTGGGCGCAGCTAGTATAAAAGTAGCCTTAGTTACTCCTTATTACATAAGCTATCTGCCAGTGAAAGCCCCCTTAAAATCGGTCCAGCCGTTCCCGAGATTAGCGGCAAAAAACAGACAGACAAAATTTATAAAAAATGTTGTTTTGGTATATGTATACATACATAATAATATGTATTTAGTAAAAAGTGGTTATTTTTATATTACAAACAGACACTCAAATTTTATTTATTTGTAAAGATATTTTGCTGTTTTAATCGAATGTGATTCGATCAATTTATCGAGTGAAAAACGTAGCTTCCTTTTGCTTGTATTTCTGGGCGGATGATAGAACAGCTAAATGCAAGAATTGAAACATATATACATGCACACAATACCCTCTGTCATGATCATCATTTAGGCCATCTGAAAAGATCATAGTAAACTGCAGTACAGTATCTATCCAACTAGAAACATTGCACATCGACCTTAGGAAGGTGACTTAGGCTTATTTCGGGTCTGTAGAGCGTTTTCTCTTTCGCACGGTTACGTTTGTCGACTATTTTAATCAAAGGAGATGTTGCAAAAATGTATCGACCTGCGGCCATGTATTGTACACAATATCATTAACAGGCAAAATCGATCTACAAACGTTTTTTACTGCATATTTTCACTTATTCAGCTTTGTTTGCAGTTACAATACATTATTTGCAGTTAGAATTGCAACTCAAAACCAACATGGCGAATATGGCGGGCGATGTCATTTTTTAAATTGTTTTTTTTATTTTATGGAGAAAAAAGTAATATTTTCTAAATACTATCGAAATCGATTTTATGTGTTAATACTGTACTAATCGATCTCCAATTAAAAAAAAAAAATCAGCACTTCTTTAGATTGATTGATTTGATATATCGTTTTTTTATAATATGTGATGCACTAGTAAAATACAGATAGCATTAGTTTTGTTTTACTATCGTTATTGTTTTACTTTTTGGTACTATCCCAAGCATCGGCTGTATCGCTGCCATGTGATACATATGAACATCGTTGAAAATGATAAAATCGTTTGAATTAAATGTGGTTGTAACTCTAAAATATATTCATGAATAAAGTAATTGTATTTTTTTGGGATTACACATTTTTTGAGTACGTGTACGAACCAGAGCCGAGCTCGCAACATCTCCTTTTGTCCAATACCGGACTATCAGTGCTTTAAGTAGGCAGTGTGCAGCAGAGATAACGCTCTATGAAGTCGAAACTAGCTGACTATATCTTTCGTAGGCTCGATGTGCAATATTAGTACTGTATGTGATATTTTGATGAATATCAATTTGATGTGATGAGAAAGTAAAATACGTGTCTGTCTAGTGCATTGATTCCCAAAGTGGTCCAGGTGGACCCCCTAGAGTCCATGGGAGTAAGCGTAAGCGTGAATATAAATTGGAAATAGGTGTATGCGATAAAAATGTAGCAGCAAGAAGAAAAAAATTGAAAGGTGTCAACAAAAAAATATAGTTTGGGAACCTGTGGTCTAGAGGTAGGCTTGTACTTTCGAGCAAATACAGGTGTGAAATGTTTAAAATTTTAAATTTGTAGGCTTGTAACTTGTAACTTTATAAAACACTAGTGGTCTGGATACGATAGCTCTATTCTCTGGATTAATAGTGTATGTTTACCTAATAGTTACAAATCAATATTATAAAAACATGATTGAAACACCTAGCCTGTCGATAGAAATAGAAATAGAAAATATTTTTATTTCGAATAGTAGTAGTAATCTACAGATACTTTCAAAACGTCAACAAATCATAAAATGCCTAGAGTGAATAACCATTACATATAATAATGGCAACCAATTATACGTCCCACTGCTGGGCACGAGTCTCTCCCCTCTTTGGGGGGAGGCCTGGAGCTTACTCCACCACGCTGCTCCAATGCGGAGTGGTGGAGATACGGGTTAGTGGTCAACCCGGTGTCGGATGTTTTCAAACCGCCCATAAGGCCTCCGACAAGGTTTAACGACTGCTATCTATCGATAGCAACCGGGACCGACGGCTTAACGTGCCCTCCGAAGTACGGAAACGCGCATTTAATTTTACCACTAGCGGTCACTCATCACACTACCCGACCGCGCCCGTAGTGCTTAACCGAGTGGATCGCTTACGATCTACACCAGCCGCTGGGCCATGCGCGCTTCGCATTTCCATTACATATAGTAAAAGCAAAATCATATATTAATAGTAAATTAAAAATTAAAATTTAAACTACTTGGTTAAAACATAATAATCATAAAATGTTTTAATTCCTTCAATGATGATAAATGATGAAAAAGAAAAACTTATTCGCCAAGATCAAAGTTATTCACTTAGCAGAGTTCCAAGTGCAGTCACTACTGAGAAGAACTCCGCTACCAACAAACTCAGTAAGAGCTCTATATATATATACGTACTAGCTGACCCGGCCACGCGTTGCTGTGGCTAAAGTTTTTGTTATATTACATTATAGTAAACAATCTAAGAGGAACAATAAGAGAACATCAGTCACGGAGTCCACTATGCTGTTTCACACAGACGGTATTTGTAAAAAAATTTGGTGATCTCCTTATTTACCTACCTCTCTTGTAAAATAGGATTAATTTCACTGTATTATCTTCATTCATTATAATATGAATTCAATTTACACTTCAGTCTATGTAACACGTGGCCGGCTATGCTAACACCAAAAATTTAAAAAGTGGAAATAATTGAATTATACGGTATTTCGTTCACTACAAAATAAATTTAATTAATTTTATAGCGTCAACAACACGTGATAATTATGCTGTTAAAATGTAGCATAAATGACACGTTTGTAGATTTACCGTAGCAGCGCCATCTATTGATTACTCACTCAACCCAGTCGAATGGTATCGACATCTGTTAGAATCATTTGGAGTTAACAGATAATTGTGACTGTCAAATAATAACGGACAAATAATTAGCAATAAATTAAAATTGCGACTATAATTTGAGATTTAAACTATCCTATCTCTCAAGTTGGATCGAACTGCACATGGTGTCCGAATTTTATTATAATCGGTTAAGTGGTTTAGGAGTCCATTGAGGACAAACATTGTGACACGAGATTTATATATATTAAGAAGATTACTTTACCCATCGAAAACTCAGCATTCCGTTTTGGGTATCCGAATGATTTCTCCCGGGAGCGTGGGACGTCACGACACCGGGACGGAACACGCGTGACGTTTGTCCGCTTTCAATAAAAGTTCACAGCCGAGACGAAGGTTGTGCGTAAAGGTTTTCTTTGTGATTAAATTAAAAACTTGTGCCGTCATGTCATCATAGTCAGAGTGAACAAATTTGTCCCTTTTCCAAACTCACACAAAATCTTATAGCAATACCTTTAGTTAGTGTTTTTTTATGTGTCACAAATTTTGGTATTTAAAAAGAACAAAATTAAATGATTTTGTTCTTTTTAAATACCAAAATTTTTATTTACCTTTTATTTTACATATTTAATTTCTATAAATATTACCATTTATTACAATTAACATATTTCATAATTATTCGCAACATTGTTATCCTTGTGATAGTCTAAGAAATTAAGAAAAGCAATTTAGATATATGTATATTATTATAAATAGTATAATTTTTAAGTTTGTTGGTAGTTTGTTAATCAGGAAATAATGATTGAAATGATTAATTCTACCTATTTTAGATTTCTTGATTTTTGTTTATATTCAAAACAAAGAAGGTACTTTTCAAGATGTGCATAGACTCCAAATTATACCTTAATGCGTAGAACGAAATCTACGGACATTACTGGCTATAAATATTAACTATCATAAAACGTAAACGTCTGATTATGTGTAGGCACCCAATATCATCTTGCCTCCTATTCTACAAACAATATTAAAACAACTTTGCTTATCACTTCAACTATCAATAGTGATTTAAAATGTCAGCATTCCGTTTTGGGTATCCGGATGATTTCCCCCGGGAGCGCGGGACGTCACGACACCGGGACGGAACACGCGTGACGTTTGTCCTCTTTCAATAAAAGTTCACGGCCGAGACGAAGGGTGTGCGTAAAGGTTTCCGTTTTGATTAAATTAAAAACATTGTGTCATGTCACCAACGTGGGAGTAGAAGGTTGTCCTTTTTTTGATATTAACAGAAAAACTTGTAAGCAATATTAGTATGATTTCATTTATCACATGTCATATTCTGGTATATAAAAATACTAAAATTATCGTTTTATGGTCTATTTATTATTAGCAACCTATAGGTACACATACTGTTTTTTTATTGTTTTATGACGCATATCTATAATTTATTGTACGAACTATTTCATTCATCACGCGTGGTAAATTATAATCATATCAAAATGACAAAAAAATTCAAAGTCTCGTCTGAAGAGTCGAACTTTTCTTTACATTTTTCGTTAAAAGAATATTAATAATTGATTATTCATTAACTCTGTTCACATAACACCAGCCGAACAAATCGCTCAGGCTGTGTAATAATGAAAATACAATACTGAAACCGAACTAATTCAAGGCAACATCGAATCGCTTTAATGGTTCGCGCTTGGAATATTTGGTGGAGTTATTAACAAGGGTGGTTGAGATAAGAAAATTATATTAAGTTCGTGGAAGTTATTCAGGCCTCGTTTTGTCGATAAACGTATGGGTATTACAACACATCGTAATAGCACAGTCTAAAGAAAACGAACGTGTTAATTACCTACAGTCATCCAACGAACGTGTAATGTCAGAGCAATCGTGCGGGGCGCGCGACAATATACAAAAACTGTCATCTACTTGGGACATAGCGTTAAGGGGTGTGAGATTTAAAATTTCTTTTACTAAGTTTTTGGAAAGATGATATTGAAAAATTTGATTTCAACTTTGCTGTTAATATTTTATTCTAATTTTCATTTATTAATAACTAGCTGGCCCGGCGAACTTCGTATCGCTTTAAAGTAAAGATTTAAAAATACACTGCAGTTTTAGCGAAAGTAACAAACAGCAATTGATTTTTGATAATTGCATGGCCTGTCCAGTTTCGGTAATACATCAAACTAAAAAGTGTACGTCATAATGGCGGGCAATTGATATTTGAATTTATAAAATTATTGTTTTTATTTCACGAATTAACAAAAGATACGAATTTTGTGGATACATGTTCTCGACTCAGAATAATTATTTTTTTACGATCTTTAATTGTAAATAGGTTTCGATCGAGTCTACCGTAGATCTGTGGCCGAAATAATGACATATAATGTCTGTGCTTAGGTCCATAATGGCGGATGTTAAAAATTGAATATTATCATTGTGCATTTTTAACCACTAATGTCATCAACTCTACCACCACCATAACCACCATCGTCCTCCACGATCACCACCACCACTGTCACCGCTACCACCTCCACCACCGCCACCACCACAAACATCACTACTACCAACACCACCAATGCCACCAACACCCACTAACTCCACCAAATACCTAAACATTCTGTGAAAATTTGAGGCGTCTACTTGCTACCATTATTATTATCGAGCCAAAAATACATGAAAAAAAACACGTTTATTGTATGCCCCCTTGAACCCCTTAATATTTTCATTTTCTTATTTTTTGTACTTAATTTTGTCGTTATAGCAGTAGCAGAAATACATAATTTGTGAAAATTGTAGCTTTCTAGCTAGCTATCACTGTATATGAGATCCAGCCTGGTAACAGACAGACGGACGGACGGACAGACAGACAGACAGACAGCGGAGGATTAGTAATAGGGTCCGTTTTTACCTTTTAGTTACGGAAGCCTAAAAAGATAGAAGATAGAGAATAGTTTCAAATGAGCATTTATTGAAATGATAAGTATTCATTACACATTTCTGAACGCACGCGTAATACTTTTCAATCTTTAAAAAAAAAACAATATAAGTTCTGGCGGGAACCTAGAAAGAGGCGTGTGGTGCTCTTATTTTATTTCATTTTCTTGGTATATTTTTGAGTTATATTAAATGGAGTTGGTGGCATTTTATTTGATATAGGCTTATTACAGTGCCCGTGTATAGTGAAACAGAATAAAAGTGCGAAAACATGTCCTTTCGTGTTGCCTCCAAAACTTCATTGTAAATGTTCTGGTAAAGTAGCCATCGCTTTACTCGAATTACTGACTGTGATTGACTGACGGACTGATAAATTGACTGACTGACTCTGACTTTTACGCTGCTTATTACGAATATGAGATATCGTTTTACTTGACACTGGCTATATGCGTAATAGCGATGCAATAATATTAAAAAAAAAATTCAGTACACGTAATAGTTTATTCATACATTTTAAATAGTTTATGAACGCATGCATAAATGTCAATTACTTACAGATTTTGACTAAAAAAATTTACAGCTCCGAAACTAAAGAACTTTTAGGTTTTTCAAATATTCGTAAATTTTTCTTATTTTTAAGATGTAACGTAACTTCACGCCTGTAATACCCGAAGGGGTAGGCAGAGGTAAATGCATGCATTTAATCATACATGCAAACACCCACGACTCGCCGGTTACGTTTTGGCCCATGTAACAGGTGGCGAACCTGTTGCCATCTCCGGGCACATTACCAAACTCCGGGGTACTGGGAAACTTCCAGAAAATGGAAAAATCCCAATAGAAGCAGAGATAAAGGATTTTAGACCGTTATCTCTAATATCCCCGACCCGGGAATCGAACCCCGGACCTCCAGCGTAATAGTAGTGGCCTGCTACCACTACGCTACTGAGGCAGTTTGTTATATTATTATTATATTATTTTTAAGATGTATTCTGTTATTCGGAGCAGAGACAAATCCAACAAATCAAAAACCATGGAAATTGGTCCAGCAGATCTCGAGTTATAAGTGTTGTAACAAACCCGACTTTGTTTTATATATATAAGATGTCTGTTATATTTTACACTTTATGTACATATTTACTTCACAATACGAAAACAGTCCTTAAAAAAAACTCTAAATATTTTTTTTGTTTGTATGTATTTGATATTCGGATTATATTGGACGGAGTTAAAAAGGTATGGATGAAAATTAGGATGGGTACATTATAATTGTTAGAATTCTGGCGTACTGATAGACCGTCCAACTGGAATACTGGTAGATTGATGATAGACTGGTAAATTGTTGATAGGTTGTGATATTCATAGTTTGATAGATTTTTCTATTTTCTGGAGGCTTCCCAGTACCTCAAAGTTTCGTAAAGTGCCCGGAGATGTCAACAGGCTCGCCGCGTGTTACATGGGCCAAAACGTGACCGGCGAATCGAGGATGTATGCATGAATCCGATTGACATGAACACCTCTCCCTACCCCTTAGGCCTTAGGGGATTACAGGCGTCATGTTTTTAGGATTTCTATATACGTTCAACGTAAACTGACGCGTTACAAACAACGTAAATAAAAATCAAAAACGTGACAACCTTAATGAATTTGCGTTTTTATGGATGAAGGCGGCATATTGCAAAACTTCAAAGGCGATAAACTACTGTATGTACTTATAACTGTGGTAATAGTATGTAATTTTAAGGTGTTTATTACATGAAAATTAAATTATTTAAATACTTAGTTATGAACACAGTGATTAAATCAACGGTGATGAATAAAATTTTCTAATCTATCTACCGCCAAATGGTAGTATTCAACACTATGGTGTTCTGGTTAGATGGTAATTGCCCCGTAATAACTATCACAGAGGCATCACCTTTGGTCTCAGGGGTGGTATGTCTTGCATCTGCATTTTAGCTGCAACTGGTTTTTGTGTAGGTGTTGTGATTCTACAATGAGTCCTAGTTTTTCTCAATAAATGTTTTATTACATTTTACTTATGTGTGATCATTTTAATTGATAAACTATGATGTCGGCTAGTCACTAAGCAAAAAAATTGAAGAAACATGTAAAAAAATTAAAAATATCGTAAAAAAATTGCAGCACGTGAAAATTTTTTTATTTAAAAAATCGTTAAAAAAACCGAAGCCGGTAAGTTCCATATATATAAGAGTAATCATCCATAATTTTGTACAAATATTTGAAAAACGCCGGGCGGTCACTTATCCCTGGGACACATTGTGTATGGTCGACATCTAAGGACAAATAATTTATTTAAACAACAGTTAATTGTATCATGCGAAAAAAACGTCCCCATTTTGTTCCACCCACATTCTCACGTGGGTTGAATGGTTGGATAACTTAAATGAAAGGTAAAAAAAGTTACTGAACACGCGCTCTTTGAATTCATTCTATTTTAATCTATCGATAATTTGATTTCACGTTTATTTGAGAATTAAAAAAGGTCATTAAAAAATTGGAGCATTTGTTGATCTTTATGGCAAAATGTAGATCTTTATGGACTACAGTATTTATTTACCGTTTATGGCACAATGTAAACTGTGCTTGAATAAATTATTGCCATGTGGCTATCCTAAAAAGCATTTACTCATCCCGACAAAACAATAAAATTAGACACCTATACGTTTAATATTTAAGCATATAATTATTACAAATACAAAAACACAAACATAATTTCGTAGGTACCTGTCTAGCAACGAGCCAATTAAGTTATTTATGAGTCTCACTTGCCGTGTTTCGAAGCTTAGATTATAATTATTTATTTTACGCTTTTAGCCTATTCTAATAACCTGACCTGTCTAGACCGAATAAAGTTTATTCCTGATGGTGGGTGAAATTAAATCCTAGCTTAAAGGGAGTCGAGAAAATGTTTTTTTTTCTATGACTCTCTTTTAGAAAAGTGTCAATCCAGACTAAGGGTGAAATTCACAGACCGAAGTAGATTCGTAATGCAAGGGGTCGATTATATATTCAGTTTATTCATGTTTTTTCATATAGGTACAGAAAAATACATCTTGCTGATAGAACAGTCTGTCGACAATCACGGTTCGTGCTACCGAGCCGAAACGTCAGAATAAATTATATATCTACTGAAAAAATACGTCTAATTACATATAATAATCCTGCAATCATTTTTTTGAATACTACCACTTAGTACACATAAATGTATACAAGAATTTTGTGTTTTGCTTTCTTAATCTAACTTTCTGTCTCTTTTTTCTAAATAGGTGGTCAGAGCAATTTTGTAAAAAAAATATGTTAAATATCGAAAGAACTAAGAAATTGAATTATACATTACGACAAAGCTTTAACGACGATACGATTAAGCAAATCAGTCTTCTGACGGAGTGGAGACCATAATCTCAATATTTTTACAAAATATGGAATATATATTACCGAAAAAAAATGCTTAAGTAACGAACGTTTTTGCATACCTATTAATCGAAAAATTTAAATTAGAACTTACATAAAATTACACATGCAAATTCTAAGATCATCTTTTAAAATAGAAACACGTAAAGAAGCTTTTGTGCCCCACTAGCGGAAACAAAAAAATGAGCCACTCTAGAGCAGGTCCGTGATGCAGCGAGCCAATTAAGTTATTCATGAGTCTCACTCGCCGTGTGTTGTCGTTTAGATAATAATTAGAGATTCTGCGCTTATCCCGTTATTATTCTCTCAGTACACTCATTTTTAAACGTCTGCAGCTCTATTATTAATTTTGTGTGATAGATTTTATTGTTTCGCTTGCTTTTATTATTCTGGTGGTAGAGTTCCAGGACTTCCAGGGTGGGAGTTGGAGTATATCCTTTCAAACAACACAGGCATTGTCAAAATTAGTAAACAATTGTTTCCGTGCTTCGGAGGGCACGTTAAGTTGTCGTCCTCAAATGCTATCGATAGATAGCAACCGTTAAACCTTGTCGGACATGGGTGGTTTGAAAACATCCGACAACGGGTTGGCCATTAACCCTTGTCTCCACCAACCCGCATTGGAGCAGCGTGGTGGAGTAAGTTTCAGGCCTCCCCCCAAAAAGGGGAGATACTCGTGCCCAGCAGTGGGAAGTATCAAGAGTTGCCATTACTAAGCGATGAAAAAATATACATACAGACAAACACAAAACCTCCTCCTTTTTGAATGTGTAAAATACCTACTTACGTCCTGACTTATTAATCGAAACGGATACTTTTGTATATTAACTTAACCACTGAAACAGACAAAAAAACCAAGAACACCAAGTTCTTTATTTGAATCATTCATTTTAAGATTTCGTTTTAAATACGCGTCAAACGAAATACTCGAATGTTCTGGAACATTATAGTCAAATTGTTGAAGCCGCATGAATTGGAGGTAATTGATGCGGTCTCTCCCTCTGTTTAATTGTTCTTTATAACAAGGTGCCGTAATGAAAGGCTTTGTGTTCAGTATGCACGTAGCACTTAGTCGGGGTAATGACTCTTATGTCACCTTAAGACATAAATACGTACCTAATATTAAGATTTGTATTTTCTTCTTTCATGAATAGGGAAACTCAGTTAGTCTAGCGGTGTGAGACGACGTTTGATTCGAAGGCTCGCGGGTTCGATCCCCGCACCGGGACAAATATTTGTAATCCCACAGAAGGAGAAATAAAGAAATTATCTTATCTTATCTTTAAGAAATTTCATACGGGGGCGAGCGTGGATATATCGGTAGGCCTACCCGTGTACTATGGCCTAGGCCTACCGGTCGTATCCGGTTTTGGGGGACTGAACTGCCGGACGGCGATGACGTAGTACACAAATTGCACACGTCGCATCGCGTCTTGCAATTTCGATGTATATGTTAACTCCTACACTATCACAATACAAACAGTTTACACAACACAAACAAAACACAAAATTTTACATTTCACAATTTCCACAATGAAAAATCCCTGATAACTTCTAAACGGATGACCCTATTAGCCAATTTATTTTGTCCTGTATGTTTTAGACCTAAACCTACCAAATGATATAAAAGACAAAATAATATACAAACAAAAAATAATGTTTTCAACTTACGTAAAATGTGGTAGCGCGAATTTTCTTTTATATGTACGAGTTCTGTACCTTTCCATTTTTTTTAATAGCTTTATTTGTCCCACTGCTGGGCAAAAGCCTCCCCTATTTTATTCTGTGTCATAAGTTAATATATATGTATAATTATAATTTTTTAATCCTTTAATTTTTAAAACACATTTATTAAAAACACTTTCTATACTTTCTATACTCTAATCCTCGTAAAAAAATGCAAGCCTACCCATTCAAGTCACATGTTATAAATATCTAAACACGTTCATCCGAAAAATGTGCAAGTCATCGTCGTCAGTTAATCGGAAAACCGAGAAATGGCTGCGATAACTTCGACAGCGGATTAACTGGGTGTCAATCTTTACCCCGCCTTTAATTTGTAAAGGAAATTAATTAAACTTTACCGCAGAAAATGATTCAAACAATATAAATTCAATTGCGTGCATGTTTTGTTAGTAAGTCCCATAAAAAACAGAGAGAACGCGCGAAGATTCAAATATCTTTTTTTTAAATTCTGATCTTTGAAAATGATGAGCCTGAACTTTTGTTCGAGTTAAATCATAATGATTATGCTGAAGCACAAATACGTTGAAGATTACTAAGATGAAAAGGTCTCAGTTGTTGCTAATGGAATTATTAAAATTGTATACATTTTAAATATCTGGATTATATGTAATATATTTTTTACTAAAAGTAACAGTCACTACATTCTGCTAGAATCTATATACTATACATAATCTATACTATATATAATACTATAACGCTGAAGAGTTTGTTTGTTTGCTTGAACGCGCTAATCTCAGGAACAATTAGAAAAAATATTTTAGTGTGAGATAGCCCATTTATCGAGGTAGGCTTTGGAACATAAGATAAATAGGCGACGTACGTAACATTGTACTCGCGCGACGCCGGGGCGGGCCGCTAGTTTTTTATAAAACACCTTGTTTGCGTGAGTCATTGCAGAATTTTGTTTTGTTTTTCCTTCAAATTCATTCAAAACTTGTCACACATTTCTCGGCCTAAACTTTAAAGTAATTCAGGCTTAATGTACATACAAAATATATTATATCTCAACATATAGCACCCAAATCCCAAATGATGTGCAAGTCAGTGTTGTCAGTAAATCAGAAGACCGCGGAATGGCCACGATAACTTCTGCAACGAATAAACTGGGTGTCAAAATTCACCCCATCCGTAATTAAACAACCCCCTTGTAGAACGTGGGATTGCGTACATTTTACCGTTGGAGCTGATTACAACCGCAGTGAAATAAGTTTTGTTAAGGGACGCAACTTTGGGGAAGGGTTCCAAGATTTTGATATTTTGTTTTATTTGGTTGTTATGAAAGTCGTCGTCTTTAACGACTTTGGAAGTGCGTTTGGTGTTCTGTGTGTGTGTGTGTGTGTTTTTGTACAAATAATAGCTGAGCCCTTTTGAATGCATTTATAGTAAAAATCACCTGGCTTAGTTTAAGCCATCATCCGCATCTTAGTAAAGTTTTAACCAAAAAAAAATTAAACAAGCAATTGGTTCCTTCCATCGAGTTGAATATCCTGTGAGTCCTTTCCACCTAATTGTGTCGACTAATAACTATCGACGTACAATATAGTAAGCAGATGTTTCGGTTATGCTCATGGCATACCTATCACGTACATTCTCAATACACAAACACCCACCACACACACATACACACATGCATACCTATAGTCGCTCATACGCTCACTCACACACGTACGTAATTTCGCTGGCTTAATTTTAAATTTTTTACACTAATTTATTTATTTGTTTATTTATTTATAATTAATGTATATACGTTACTGTTGCCTAATTTAATCTTAGTTAAATATATGTATAATCAAAACTAGATCTGTTATGTAATTGTCTTGTTGTCTTAATTCTTATTGTATCTAATTTAGATTTACGAATTATTGCTTTCTTTATACATTGAACTTACATTCTGACATTCTCTTCTAAACTTACATTCTCTTCTTCTCAAACTGGGAAACAAGCTGAACGCAACTCTGATTTTAAATTAATAATTGACAATAAACATGTTACTACTGACGAAGAAGTTGCTTTAGCATTTGAAACATTCTTTGCTAATATTCCAGTTTCTTTGACTGGAGACCTCATTTCATCGCCTACCGTCGCCGAATCATTATTGAAAAAAAATGTATATCAAAGTAAAACTACATTTAATTTTAAGTCAGTTAATACTGCGGATGTTTTACATGCCTTTAAGTCTATTAATATTAAGAACACAACTGATTAATGGGGCTTATCTGTAAAAGTTGCATATGAAATAATGGATGTGATTGCACCTTATCTAGCGGCAATGTTTAATAATAGTATTGTAAGTGGTATATTTCCTGACTTAATGAAACATAGTAAAGTGATTCCTCTTTTTAAATCTGGTAGTACAAGTGACCCCACAAATTTTAGACCAATTTCTGTACTACCTGTCTTAAGTAAAATTTTTGAAAAACTTATTTTAATTCAACTACTTGCACACTTTAACCATCATAAACTTTTACATTGTCGACAGTTTGGATTTACTAGGGGTCGTTCAACTACCGATGCAGGTGTTGAACTTGTCAAACACATTTTTGAAGCTTGGGAAAAATCACATAATGCACTAGGGGTATTCTGTAACTTATCTAAAGCATTTGATTGCGTTCAGCATGAAACATTGGTCAGAAAGTTATATCACTACGGCCTTCGGGATACCGCTCTCGAGCTTATGACTTCATATTTAAACAATAGAAATAAGTGTGTTGATGTAAATGGGACAAGATCTCCCGGGACTTCAATGGATATGGGGGTCCCACAGGGCTCTATTTTAGGGCCATTTCTTTTCTTAGTCTATATTAATGACTTACCCTACATTATCAATGATGGCCAAGAGATGGTATTGTTTGCTGATGATACTTCTTTAGTGATCAAAATTAAAAGACAGGAGGTAGATTTTGACTGTGTAAACAATACTCTCTCTAATATAGTACATTGGTTTAGCGCCAATAACCTTTCGTTAAATAGGAGTAAGACAAAATGTATTAAATTTACTACTCCTAACGTAAAACAGGTTGAAACCAATGTTAAGATAAATGAGGAAGTATTGGAGATCGTAGAGTCCACGGTATTTCTGGGCATTACCGTGGATGCTAAATTGCAATGGGGTCCCCATATTGCCAAATTAGCTAGTAGACTTAGCTCGGCAGCATTTGCTGTGAAAAAGATTAGACTATTAACAGACGTCGAGACGGCTCGCCTTGTTTATTTTAGTTATTTTCACAGTATAATGTTCTATGGCATTTTGCTATGGGGAAATTCCGCCGACGTCAACACTATTTTTGTACTGCAAAAGAGAGCTGTCCGGGCTATCTACGGGTTGAGTCCGAGGGTATCTCTTAGAGATAAATTTAAAGAAATAAATATTCTGACTGTAGCTTCGCAATACATTTATGAAAATGTATTATATGTCCGTAAAAACATTAATGAGTTTCCTACAATAGGTAACAATCACAGTATAAATACTAGGAACAAATACAAGTTGTCCATGCATGCAACGCGGCTGAATAGGGTTAGTAATTCTTTAAGAGGTCAATGTATACGGTTCTTTAATCATATCCCCAAAAACGTTCAAAGTCTATCGATCAATAAATTTAAGAAAGTAATGAAAGAACGTTTATATAAATGTAATTACTATAAGACCAGTGATTATCTTAATGATAATACGTCTTGGGATTATAGCGATCGCTGCCAGGCTATTTCATGATCCTGTGATTTCGTGTATTCAGTAATTAGTATCTACTATTGTTAAGGGTTGAATAATGTGAATACCCTGGCTGAAAATGAATTCCATCTTTTATTTTGCCGTATGCATATCCGGAACAGTCATGCACGCTTAAATGTCTTTGCCTTTGGCGGCGTCGTGTGGCGGGTTGCTCACTTCCCTCTAAAATGGTCGAGGAGGGCAATGGCGGTCACATGCGTCATACTCGTGAACGGGTGCTGTTGGTGGGGACTGGTCTGTTCTGGTTTGCAGGGGCTACATCACATTTAGTAGATAGCAGTTTATTTGCATCTATGCTATGGACGTTGACATTATTTGATTTTTCACGATAATCTGTTCTAGATTTAAGCTCTCATTTAAAAGAGCTCTTACTGAGTTTGTTGGGTAGCGGAGTTCTTCTCAGTAGTGACTGCACTTGGAACTCTGCTAAGTGAATAACATTGATCTTGACGAATAAGTTTTTCTTTTTCTTCATTTATTATCATTGAAGGAATTGAAAAATTTTATGATTATTATGTTTTAACCAAATAGTTTAAATTTTAATTTTTAATTTACTATTAATATATGATTTTGCTTTTACTATATGTAATGGTTATTCGCTCTAGGTAGTTTATGATTTATTGACGTTTTGAAAGTATCTGTAAAGATCTATTCGAAATAAAAATATTTTCTATTCTATTCTATTCTATTCTATTCTATTCTATTCACTTTGTTTATCTGCGAATGTGTACAAGGCTAGACGCTTAATGGATTTTGTAAACTGGGTCTCAGGGCGCCCAAAATACAGGCTCTGCCTAGTTTGGGGTCTGATGGCTAATTAGCATAAGAAAATCAATCCTGTATTCGATTAGTTTTAAATATACTCATGTACGAATGTCTTTGTGGATGCAATAAATGATTTATGATTTATGATATAGAAGTCGTAGCCACCATCCCAAGACAACGCAAAAAATTTGACAGTCCAGTCAAAATAAAACAGATAGTTTAAGAATAGTGCTGTACTTACAAAGACCTGACTTAGTACCCGTTATTCTACCACATTCTCTGTCATTAACTAGTAGTTTTAATACGCCAAGTTTAATAGGTATATAGTCGGTATTTAATACACACATATACCAGTTGAACTATAGTTTAAAATTCTACCTAAGAAAGTCAAATTTCTTCACTGGAGGCTAAATCGTTCCACTGTTAAGTCAACCAATACATTTAGCTATATTAACAAATACGTATTAGGTGCCCTTTTGCCAAAACTTTCTAGAGAGTATAGATCTAAAATATGAATATTATCTTGCGAACAATAATGTTTAAATGTATCCAATCCCTAACGGGATGTCTAGCTGTTACAATTAACTTATTCATGAATTCGCGGCGGTTTAAATTATTTATTTTATTTTACGAGACCTATTATCTGGGTACGACCGCCTCGTAAATACTTTAGCAGTAACAGAGTGCCTTGGAATTTTAAACTAATTGAAAGGGTCCTCGTTGCGAGTTCTGTTTTTTTAAGGGAGACTGGATGATACTCCTTTGAAGGGTCTTGGGGAATTTTGCAGATGGGAGGGAATCACGATTGTTTGCCACAATAAAAATGTATGGTTAAAACTTTGTTCAAGGAACAAACATATTATTCGTGCTGGGCATTGATTGGCATTGCAGCTCACAAATTTTGTATGAAACAGCTTCTGGAGAAGTTTTCTCTATTTTGTAAAGTTAACCCAATAACCGCTACAGTGCTGCAATTAATCAACTCATATAAAACAATTTAAGCTTGACACATCACTCAGAGCTTTAAGCGCTAGAAATACCCTAAAGAAATACTGAATCTTTACGACCAAACCGATACACTATTCTAACATTGCAACTTCATCGATTTAAATTAATTGATTCGCATTTAGATATACGAAATAATAGTCTTTTCTCCCTTTTTTCATGAACAAGCATGTTGTTCAAATTGATGGTGGTTTAATTTTATCACCCTCTAAAAGTACTCAATTAAAAAAAATTATATTTTTTTTCTTTCTTTCATAATTTCAGTCACAAACTTATGTTGGACCGCCCACATAAGAATCCCACAACCCCACAACGAATCACTTGTTTGCAATTTGTAAACACAAAAAATATTCGTTTAAAAATATAAGCCTGATCACAACAAATACGAATCATCAACGAAAAAAGCATGCGTGTCTCAGTAAATCTAAATCGATTGGGTTCCAAGTTAAGGTGTATTTGATTAGGGTCTCGCGGGCCGAGCACTCCCGGCGGGTGCTCATATCGACATTTTTATTTGGACCCTTTATTAAATCGATTTCCAACGATGCCCCTTTCCTATCGGTTTCCTGTAACTTTTTCTTTAAGTGTTACTGCTTTCTTGTTGGAATGTTTTGTACTTTTGTTTGGTTCTAAATGGATTTTTGGGAAGGCGACAGATTTTTATGGGCTGTATTTTATTTGGATTATAACGTGATTTTGTTTATTCAGGGATAATTGGTATTGTATTTTAGGATTTAGCGATGGATATGAGATGTTCAATTTGGTAATTACGATGTAGATAATAAGCGCTGTGAGGCGTTGTGGATTTTTTCAAGGGCTTTTTAGCATTACTTCTAGCTTGATCTCTTTCACACTTAGAAATTTTATTGATAGGAATAATTTTATGGGTAGAGTCGACATTTTTAGGGTTCGGTAGTAAACAAGGAACCCTTATAGTTTCGCCATGTCTGTTTGTCATTCTGTCTGTCTGCCTGTCCGTGGATTAGCGCAAAAACTATTTGTACTAGAAACTTGAAATTTGGCACAAGTATACACCTTAATTACGCCAACAAAGTAGCAGAATAAAAACATGAAAAAAAAATTGAGTACCTCCCCTACATGACGTAACGGGCGGATATTTTTTTTTTCATTTTTCGTTTTCTGTATTTTGGCATAAAAAGTAGGTATCATTTGTACTTTTTAAGGATTTGAAACATCCACCTTTGTGTAAATCTATGCAAGCGCATGATTTTCAAACATCCAAATAGAATGAATAAATAATAATATACTTGAACAATAAAGGTACAATAGGATTCGCTATCACAAATAAGAAGCCGGAAATTGTTTAATTTCCGTTTCAGCTAGAGGTACTGCATTCTAGTCAACATTCTAAACATACATGCAAAACACTATATTACACATATCTTTAGTCAAGTTGCTGAATGTCTCACATGTACGCTGAGCATGTGCTCGTCAGATTTGCTCGTGTGGGGGACGTTATTTTTTTTTTCAATGCAGTTCTAGTAAACTGTATTCTCTTTTTAAAGAAAAATTGGAATTGACAATTTTATTTCAGGCTTCAGAGCTTGAACCCGCGACCACTGGGATTTTACTCGCACTAAGTGCGTGATTGCGAAAAAATAAATAAAACAATTGAACAACAACAACAATTAAAGGAGGAAACGACTTAATTGCGATATTTAACTGGTAAGTTTGTTGTTTCGGTTGCCTAACTAGCATTGTTGGCAATAGATGGCGCTACTGTCACTGCAAAAAATCTACAAATCAGCCGTGGACTTCGGTTGCTCAGTTGAGAGAGCGACTAGACTAGTGTATCAATTCTTATACTGTAATTTTACAATGAAGTTTATGGGTAAGTTTCAAAAAGCTTGGACATTTGAATTATTCTATTTTGTCATTTTATGAGTTATTCATTAAGTAAGTGACTGGAAAACTCCAGTGACGGATAAAACTAGACTGCCATACAAGGTAGGCTGATGTGATTGTACGCTACACTAACTTGTATGGTAGCTTAGTATTTAGTTTATTAAGATAGGTACGTTAACTAAACTACATTGTTAAAAATAAATCTTCTATTGTTACCCACTTGGGAAGTAGCGAGACTCTCCCAACACAAGTATCATAGATAACTTACTGGGAAATCTCAACCACAGTAAAGAGTTTTTATTTATTTAGTATCCATACTGTGATATACTGTTTTGTATTGATCATAAAATCTGTTACCCCTCCACAAGTATTATCGACATAACTTTATTGTGTGTTACTGGTGGTAGAGCTTCAGCGACGTAGCTCGCGGCCGTAGGCACCACCGCATTACCTAATATACTTGCCGCTAAATGGTAGTGTTCAGCACTATCGTTTTCCGGTCAGGTGGTAATGTACGGCCCTATAATTTCCGGCACAGAAGCATAACACCTTATGTCTCAGAAGTGGTAACGCATCTGCAGTTTGACCTCGGTCTTTGTGTGGGTATCTATAGGCTGCGGTCATTACTTAACATCAATGTGAACTGCATGCTTGTTTGCCACTTCTACAACATAAAAAAAAATATTTCTTATTAATTTGTATATGGCAAGAAAAGATCATACCACACAGACATATGTCGGAACTTCCTAAGATTTAGGTACAACATATTCAAAAACAACATTACTAAGTATTTCATTGACGAAATTTCAAAACATAAGGACAGCATTAACAAAGTTACACGAAACCAAAGTCGGGGTAACGCGAGATAACGTGTCGCGGTTTACTTGAAATAGCTGCTAAGTACGTTGGTAGAAAGAGGCAAAGCGGCTTACTGGCTTTGCGAGCCAAGTTTCTGTTACTTTCTGTTTGCTTCGCGGTTCAAACTGATTGAGTGTTTGATGAGGAAGTTCTGATTCGTTTATGTTATTCGTGAGTTTTATTTTTATAAACTGATGGCTTTATTTGGACGAGACTAGTCTTTAACTTTTTTTTATAAGCCTTTTCTGACAGTAACGAACACATTATATAACAATTTATTAAATTTGGTTCAGTCGTTTGGAAGCGATGTGCTTTGAAACATTTCAGTGATTGATTTCTATGTATTTATAAAAAAAAAAAGGATCCGGACGAATTGAGAACCTCCTCCTTTTTTCGAAGTCTGTTAAAAAAGAAAATAAACCTCCAACACAGGTAAATCATATCCGAAATGTTCGTATGATAATCCTCTAGTCTTAATGTTATTAAGGCCTGAACATTTCCGCATCACATGATTTAACGTATTAAAATCCTTCTGCTGTTCCAAAATGTGCAATTTTCAATATTCGCATGCGGCACCTAAGTTACGGAGCGTAAAGCAATTACATGGGACGCTTTGCTTGTGTTGGCCGATGTTGGGCGTGAATGTTTGTTTTACTTTACGAAAGAACATACATATCTTTGAATGTATAATCCCGTTATAACTATCACATAGGCATAAAACTTAGACCTTGAAGATGGCGAGATGGCATCTGAATTTCACCTCCAATTTTATGTAGATATCTAGAGACTGCTGTATTGGAGACTGCTGAGACAGACTGTAGAGGAACGGGTGGAAATGTTTCGCCGACGGAAAGGGAGGATCCTCCGACCAGGCGAGGTGATAGTGCCTGGCTCGACGATTGATGTTAGGAAGGGAAAAAGTTTCTTCGCATTTTTTAAGATAATTCCCAGTAAATGTAATTCCTAGGTAATGCGGTGGTGCCTACGCCCGCGAGCTCCGTCACCAGAGCTCTACCACCAGTTAAACTCCAATAAATGCCATGTTATAAGTCTAATCTACAAGGTTGTGTACGAATGCTCTTATTTCTTGATTTACCGTATTTAAATCCTTCCGACTGTATCAAAATTTTCAATGTTCTCATGCGGTACTAAGTTATGGAGCGTAAAACAATTACATGGGACGGGGACGCGTCGCTTGCGCTGGGCCCATGTTGGGCGCCAATGTATGTTTTACTAAGAGAAGGATTGTAAACTCAGCTTAAGAACATAGATATTAAAGTATCTATATAAAATTATATTATTTTATATAATAAATATTGGCAACCCTTGATACGTCCTACCGCTGGGCACGAGTCTCTCCCCTTTTTGGGAGGTATTAATTGACAATGAAATCAACGTAATTTGAAGAGTTATTTGTTCAAACAATAAAATTGTTGTTAAGATAAATGTAGGCAGTTTAAGTCCTGTATATTAAAATAGGTACAGACAAAGTTTGGTAACGAGCCCCGAGAAAAATTCCATCACTCCTACGCCACTAAGTATCTAAGGTTTAATTCTACTGTTAGATTGTAATTAATTCCCTAGTTTATTACTGATTCCAAATAAGTAATATTTTAATGAAATTCCTATTAATAAATTGTATAAGACATTCAAATTTCAATAGAAAAGATGGTTGGCGATTATCACCAACATGGGATCTAATACACAGTAGAATTAAAGCCTAACCACAACAGTTGGTAAGACCTCAAGATATAACTACTAACTTTTGTGTTAATCCTGAACGCTACGCAAGACGTTTGGGATGTAGATGGAGGTAGCTGCACATAATAATTTTTCAAACTGCTGTCAGAAAAATGCCACTTCTATCTGCCCGAGACCATGAAAGCTGAAAAGCGACCAAAACGTCGGATTCGATTTTAAATAATCATTTAAGTTTAATATACGCGAGATAAATTAAAAAACTAGTTTTATTTCAATGAGTGTAGCTCGCGAAAACCTAAGAACATACAAAAATTTTAAAACTGTATAAGACATTTAAAAACAAATATTTCCTTAATAATTGTTTGATATTATTTCGCATTAACACATGCTTGTGAAATATATTTTATTTTTAAAGAAAAATGGAAAGAAAAATTTGACTTCAGGCGAGGCTCGAACTCGCGACCTACTGGGAATCTAGTCCAGCCGCTCTTCCAATTGAGCTACTGAAGCCCTGCCCGATTTGTCGAATCTTTCCTTCACATCTATTGCATTGCTTTATGGTAGCAGTAGCGCCATCTATTACCAACTATGCTAGTTAGGCAACCGATATAATAGACTTTTCAGTTTATTGAATATCGTAAAGAAGTCGCTTTTACCCTTAATAATTGTTTGATATTATTTCGCATTAACACATGCTTGTGAAATATATTTTATTTTTAAAGAAAAATGGAAAGAAAAATTTGACTTCAGGCGAGGCTCGAACTCGCGACCTACTGGGAATCTAGTCCAGCCGCTCTTCCAATTGAGCTACTGAAGCCCTGCCCGATTTGTCGAATCTTTCCTTCACATCTATTGCATTGCTTTATGGTAGCAGTAGCGCCATCTATTACCAACTATGCTAGTTAGGCAACCGATATAATAGACTTTTCAGTTTATTGAATATCGTAAAGAAGTCGCTTTTACCCTTAATAATTGTTTGATATTATTTCGCATTAACACATGCTTGTGAAATATATTTTATTTTTAAAGAAAAATGGAAAGAAAAATTTGACTTCAGGCGAGGCTCGAACTCGCGACCTACTGGGAATCTAGTCCAGCCGCTCTTCCAATTGAGCTACTGAAGCCCTGCCCGATTTGTCGAATCTTTCCTATATATCGGTTGCCTAACTAGCATAGTTGGTAATAGATGGCGCTACTGCTACCATAAAGCAATGCAATAGATGTGAAGGAAAGATTCGACAAATCGGGCAGGGCTTCAGTAGCTCAATTGGAAGAGCGGCTGGACTAGATTCCCAGTAGGTCGCGAGTTCGAGCCTCGCCTGAAGTCAAATTTTTCTTTCCATTTTTCTTTAAAAATAAAATATATTTCACAAGCATGTGTTAATGCGAAATAATATCAAACAATTATTAAGGGTAAAAGCGACTTCTTTACGATATTCAATAAACTGAAAAGTCTATTATATCGGTTGCCTAACTAGCATAGTTGGTAATAGATGGCGCTACTGCTACCATAAAGCAATGCAATAGATGTGAAGGAAAGATTCGACAAATCGGGCAGGGCTTCAGTAGCTCAATTGGAAGAGCGGCTGGACTAGATTCCCAGTAGGTCGCGAGTTCGAGCCTCGCCTGAAGTCAAATTTTTCTTTCCATTTTTCTTTAAAAATAAAATATATTTCACAAGCATGTGTTAATGCGAAATAATATCAAACAATTATTAAGGGTAAAAGCGACTTCTTTACGATATTCAATAAACTGAAAAGTCTATTATATCGGTTGCCTAACTAGCATAGTTGGTAATAGATGGCGCTACTGCTACCATAAAGCAATGCAATAGATGTGAAGGAAAGATTCGACAAATCGGGCAGGGCTTCAGTAGCTCAATTGGAAGAGCGGCTGGACTAGATTCCCAGTAGGTCGCGAGTTCGAGCCTCGCCTGAAGTCAAATTTTTCTTTCCATTTTTCTTTAAAAATAAAATATATTTCACAAGCATGTGTTAATGCGAAATAATATCAAACAATTATTAAGGGTAAAAGCGACTTCTTTACGATATTCAATAAACTGAAAAGTCTATTATATCGGTTGCCTAACTAGCATAGTTGGTAATAGATGGCGCTACTGCTACCATAAAGCAATGCAATAGATGTGAAGGAAAGATTCGACAAATCGGGCAGGGCTTCAGTAGCTCAATTGGAAGAGCGGCTGGACTAGATTCCCAGTAGGTCGCGAGTTCGAGCCTCGCCTGAAGTCAAATTTTTCTTTCCATTTTTCTTTAAAAATAAAATATATTTCACAAGCATGTGTTAATGCGAAATAATATCAAACAATTATTAAGGGTAAAAGCGACTTCTTTACGATATTCAATAAACTGAAAAGTCTATTATATCGGTTGCCTAACTAGCATAGTTGGTAATAGATGGCGCTACTGCTACCATAAAGCAATGCAATAGATGTGAAGGAAAGATTCGACAAATCGGGCAGGGCTTCAGTAGCTCAATTGGAAGAGCGGCTGGACTAGATTCCCAGTAGGTCGCGAGTTCGAGCCTCGCCTGAAGTCAAATTTTTCTTTCCATTTTTCTTTAAAAATAAAAAATATTTCCTTTTGTTCAAATATTAAAAAGACTAATAAAGTTAAAACATGGCTTCCTCCTCACAAAATATTAAAATGTTACAATAAAATTTATGAAAAATCCAAAACTATTTAAGCATTAAAAGCAAACTTCGCTAAACTGTAAGTGTAATAAAATAGAAAAACCGCAACATAAATACATCCATAATATTGTATTAAAAGGCTCTAGTCTACTTAATTTCATTTCGGCACGAGAACATTTCCGTGTAACGTGATTTAGCGTATTAAAATCCCTGCGGCGGTTTCAAAATGTGCAATTTTCAATATTTTGTATGCAGTACAGCTAGTTTATAATTTTATGAGACAAAAGTATGAACGTAACTTCACGCCTGTAATCCCCGAAAGGGCAGGCAGAGGTAAATGTATGCATTCAATCATACATGCAATTACCCACGATTCGCCGGTTACTTTTTGACCCCCTTAACAGGTGGCGAGCCTATTGACATCTCCGGGCACATTACCAAACTTCGAGGTACTGGGAAACTTGCAGAAAATGGAAAAATCCCAATAGAACCAGAGATAAAGGATTTTACAGCGTTATCTCTAATATCCCCGACCCGAGAATCGAACCCAGGACCCCAGCGTAGTAATACTGAAAAAGACAAAAGTATATTTTTTAAATGTAACGAATGTGGCAAACAAGCGTTCATCTCACATGGATGATAAGTGATGACTGCAATCTATAGACATCTACACCAATAAACAGAGGTCAAAGTGGAGATCCGTTGCCACCTCTGAGACCACAGGTGCCTCTGTGAAGCTTATTACGGGCCCATACATTACCATCTAACCAGAACACGATAGTGCTGAAAACTACTATTTGACAGCAGATAGAATAGGTAATGCTGTGGTGCCTACGCCCTCGAGCTCCTACACTGCAACTCTACCACCAGTGAAAATATCCCGGTTCTTACACACGAGAAGGCCGGATTCTCTTCACACATGCACGCAGATCCCACTGTTATACGTTTATATTTGATTTGTCAGTTTTTTTTATGATTTTTTTTAAACAGATATCTTAAGTCGTGTGAAAGGGAACACAATAGTTTGTATTCCAAATAATAAGAAAATGAAATCAGCGGACGCAGCTAGTAAGATTTAATCATAATTCATCCGAAATATTGCATAAAAAAACGTTAATTTTATTACGAGAACATTTCTGTATCACACAAGTTTGCGTATTATAATCCTTCCAGCGGTTTCAAAATGTGCAATTTTCAATATTTAGCAAGCGGTACCTAAGTTGTGGAGCGTAAAGCAATTCCACGGGTTGCGTCGCTTGTTGGAGCCAGGCTTGGCCCAAATATTTGATTGGTCAGGCTCAAACTTTAATGCCGTTCAATTTATTTTGCTCGTATATTATTACTTGTACAATGTTATTCTATGAAACGGCACCCTCCTTTGTGTACACGCATTAATATACTCTACCTATCACTGGTGGTAGAGCTCCAGTGACGGAGCACGCCGGCGTAGGCACTACCGCATTTCCTAATATACTTGCCACTAAAGTGGTTCAGCACTATCGTGGTTCGGTAATGTACTGCCCTGTATAGAGATTATGCCTCTGTGCCGGAAATTACAGAGTGGTAACGAATTTGCATTTTGACCTTGGTCTTTGTGTGGGTGTCTATAGGCTGCAATCATCACTTAACATCAATGTGAACTGTATGCTTGTTTGCCACTACCACTACATAAAAAAAACCTGTTGATTGAGGCCTCTCCTGATTCGCTATTTAAAAACCTCTTGCACGTTCGTGGTATTCCTTGTCTGTCCGTTCATCCGTCTGTCCGTAGTTTAGCTCAGAGACTGTTTACTCTAGAGGACTTTAATGTGGCATGAACATATTAATAATGTAAACATAATGGTCACACAGTAATAGTATAACATAGATACGTTCTTTAGACAGCGGTGGCACTTTAATGAGATAATAAGAAATGCTATGTATGTCGTACATATCAAGTATGTATATATCAGCATCAACCCTCATTGAAATAATAGGTTGGGGAAAAAATCTTTTCGAATTAGAGTTTGTATGAACTTGTAATAAAATCTCTTTGGCTGTAGTATTTGTATCTGGCTGGTTTTGGTATCATTGAAAGTTAAAATTTTAAAGAACATAATTCCAAATTCAAATTAAGCAAATGTGTGATTTTCATTTGTTTTTCGTACTGTCAAGATGAGTGAATCTCGTTTTCAATCCGGAAATTTTGATGTCAAAGATGCACCTCGCTCTGGTCGCCCTATTACGGATAAAATAGATGCCTTTTTTGAAAAAGTGGAGCAAGATCGACATATCAGTAGTTACGACGTAGCTGAAGAACTGAGAATTGATCACAAAACAGTTTTGGCGCATTTGAAAAAAGCTGGGTAAAAAAAAGAGCTCGATATTTGGGTACCTCACGAGCTCACTGAAAGAAACCTAATGAACCGTGTACTCATTTGTGATTCTTTATTGCGACGTAATGAAACCGAATCATTTTTGAAGAAGCTGATAACTGGTGATGAAAAGTGGATCACGTACGACAAGAACGTGCGAAAAAGGTCATGGTCAAAGGCCGGTCAGGCTTCACAGACTGTGGCGAAACCCGGGCTAACTCGCAATAAGGTGATGTTGTGTGTGTGGTGGGATTGGAAGGGCATTATTCATTATGAGCTATTACTACCAGGCAGGACTATCGATTCTGAACTCTACTGCGAACAACTGATGAGATTAAAGCAAGAAGTTGAGAGAAAGCGGCCGGAATTGATCAACAGAAGGGGTGTGGTGTTTCATCATGATAACGCTAGACCTCACACATCTATAGCCACTCAGCAAAAATTAAGAGAGTTTGGCTGGGAGGTGTTAATGCATCCGCCGTATAGTCCTGACCTTGCACCTTCATATTTCCACCTGTTTCGGTCTCTTCGGAATTCTTTATGCAATGTTAGGTTAACATCACGAGAGGACTGCCAAATCCACTATTTTGATGAGAAGTCCCAAAATTTTTATAGCAATGGGATCATGTCCCTACCTACAAGATGGCAAAAGGTTATCGAACAAAATGGTTCATACATACTTTAGTTAATATTAAATAAACTATATTAAAAAATGTTTTGAATTATCTTAAAAAATGCGAAGAAACTTTTTCCCCAACCTAATATAAGCATGATACAAATACATTAAAGGATAAACTCGCATGTGGTGTCTAAGTTTGTTGAGCGTAAAGTTATTACAAGCTACGCGTCGTTTGTTAGTCCCATGTTGGGCGCCAGTGTTAGCTTTACAATAGAAAAATGTATGTGTTAGGTACTATTCAATGTATTATAATATACGTTCAAATGTTAATACAGTTCTGCTAATTTTTATTTTCTGTTAAGTAAAGTTTATGAGAGAACATTTATATTTTTTTATTTTAAATGTCTCATTACTATCAAAAAGTCAAAACTTTTTGGCCTCTAGGGTGGCAACCGGTCGTTTTTGTTGGCGCCACGATTGGTGCAAATATTGGTCTACCAAGTGCACACTTAAACTTTAATACAATGTTAAACTGCTTGTTTATGAAAACTTAAATGCAGTATAGAACAAAGAGATTTGATAAATGTTTACGATGCCTTATTTTTAGCAATAAGCATTAATTTTGTAGTAACTGTAGGAGCATTACCACTCCTTAAATTAGGTGATTCGGTGATTCTTCTGCTCCTACACATTTATAGTGTATCCATATACCTAATACACATTTTCTAACATTTTTTAAGATTTATGAGAGAGACATTGTACATGTTACGTTTTCCGTTGCTCTTTTTTATGTAATTGAAGTAAAAAACAAGTATGCAGTTCACATTGATGTTAAGTGATGAATTTTTTTTTATTTTTTTTTTATGTAATGGAAGTGGCAAACAAGCATGCAGTTCACATTGATGTTAAGTGATGACTGCAGCCTATAGACACCCACACAAAGACCAAGGTCAAAATGCAGATGCGTTACCACTCCTGAGGCCTAAGGGTGTTATGCCTCTGTGCCGGAAATTACAGGGCCGTACATTACCACCTGACCGGAACACGATAGTGCTGAACACTACCATTTAGCGGCAAGTATATTAGGTAATGCGGTGGTGCCTACGCCCGCGAGCTCCGTCACTGGAGCTCTACCACCAGTAACAATGATGAATGCAGCCTATAGACACTCACACAAAGACCAAGGTCAAAATGCAGATGCGTTACCACTCCTGAGGCCTAAGGTGTTATGCCTCTGTACCGGAAATTATAGGGCCGTACATTACCACCTGACCGGAACACGATAGCGCTGAACGCTATCATTTAGTGGCAAGTATATTAGGTAATGCGGTGGTGCCTACGCCCGCGATCTCCGTCATTGCAGCTCTACCACCAGTATGGAATAATGTTAAGAATATGATATGAAATTATAAAACGTTCTTATTATTTACCACTGCCATTCTTTAGAACCGGGCAAGTACCTGTCGAACCATGCACAATGTAGGCCTCCGTTTTCCAAGTAAGAACATTTTATAAGTAGATCGAACATTGCTCGTAAACTTGTAGAATTAACTAATCTGTGATAGCTTTCCTTTTAAATTCGTTATAAAATATTTCTTACCACCGTGGTTTTTTTTTCCCACGTCTAATAACCACTGTTTAGGTGGGAGAAGGAGAAGTTTTTGTACGCTTGTTAACAAAAATTAGCACATTATAGCTTAATATTTCACGCTTTTTGAAGCGCGCATAGCCCTGCGGCTGGTGTAGATCGGAAGCGTTCTACTCGGTTAAGCGATACGGGCGCGGTCGGGTGTGTGATGGGTGACCGCTAGTGGCAAATTAAAATGGGCGTTTCCGTGCTTCGGAGTGCACATTGAGCCGTCAGTCCCGGTTGCTATCGACAAATAGCAGTCGTTAAACCTTGTCGGAGGCCTTATGGTCGGTTTGGACCAGCGTGGTGGAGTAAGCTCCAGGCCTCCTCCCACCCGCAGTGGGACGTATTAAGGGTTGCCATTATTATTTTACAAATGGTTCTCTTGATCGGAAAATTGTGTGTGTGAAGAAATTCAAACTCACAATATTATTCAAATACCTATTCAACGATACTGCATGTACGTGATCAAAAAAATACAGCCTGATTTTATGTGTAGTAGATTAGGTACCCAAAAATCAGTTTTCAAGATATATATTCAGTCGTGGGCGAGCGATCGCGAAGTGCGCACGCGTCAGTTGTAGTTGCGTGCGTGATATTGTTATCGCAAGTTTTCGATCTACCTTCAATATGGAGGATGATAATTCTGTAGAGGGAAGTGATAAAAGTGGTACGGATGTTATAAAGGATTGTGAACGTCAGTTAAATCAAATACTTGAGAGGCGAGTCAGCCAAATTTCGGAAAGTGAAAAAGAATGCATGGAGATAACCTATTTTTATCATTAAGTACTTTTGGACTATTATTTATTTTATTTTGTTTACTTTGACATATTAATGAATGTATCAGTTGTTATTCGCTTTAATTTTATATTTGTAATTTGACCTATCACAAGCAAATTCTATTATTTCCAAGTGATTAAATGAATTTTTGAGTTTGAGTTTGTAACTTCTCAGGAGTCTGAACCGAGATTGGAGAAAAGGAAAGAACGAGAAGAAGATACGATTAGTGAAGAAGGTTTTGTAGAAGTTATAAGAAGGAGAAAGCGTTTACTAAGAAGTGATTCTACACAACAGCAATACGATAACGACAATGAAATAAGGTCAGAAGAGATTGAGTCCATGTATGTGGTTTGCGTTACATCTAATAAAGAATTGCCAAAACAAATGGCTATGGCTAAGTTATTGAGGAATGAAAATATTCTTAATATTAATAAAATTAAGTACAAATCTTCTTCCAAAATCTTATTCTCGTTTTAAAATGATGCAATGAGATTGGTTGAAAATGAAACTTTTAGGAATCTGGAGTATATTTGCCGAAAAACTTACGAAAATACTTTGTCGTATGGTCTGATAAGGGGGGTGGATTTAGAATTTACTGAACAAGAAATATCGACAATTTTAAAAAGTGAGATCAAAATTATGCAGATAAAAAGGCTCAAACGTTTAGACTCATATGGCAAGTGGGTTGAAAGTGAAAGTGTGAGGATAGGCTTTGAAGGTACATTATTACCACGTTTTGTCACGGCTTATGAATGCAGGTTCAGTGTAGAAAATTATGTATTTCCAGTCACTCAGTGCTCTGGGTGTTGGAAATTTGGACATACCGGGAGAGTGTGCCCATCAAAGAAAATCTTATCTCCAAAATGTGGTATCTCAGAACATAATAATTGTGATTGTTTGATATTATTTCGCATTAACACATGCTTGTGAAATAAATTTTATTTAAAAAAAATTATTATTTAAATAAAATTGTGATTGTTTGATATTATTTCGCATTAACACATGCTTGTGAAATAAATTTTATTTAAAAAAAATTATTATTTAAATAAAATTTATTTCACAAGCATGTGATTATTTAAATAAAATTTATTTCACAAGCATGTGTTAATGCGAAATAATATCAAACAATTATTAAGGGTAAAAGCGACTTCTTTACGATATTCAATAAACTGAAAAGTCTATTATATCGGTTGCCTAACTAGCATAGTTGGTAATAGATGGCGCTACTGCTACCATAAAGCAATGCAATAGATGTGAAGGAAAGATTTGACAAATCGGGCAGGGCTTCAGTAGCTCAATTGGAAGAGCGGCTGGACTAGATTCCCAGTAGGTCGCGAGTTCGAGCCTCGCCTGAAGTCAAATTTTTCTTTCCATTTTTCTTTAAAAATAATAATTGTGACCTAAAAACATTCAAATGTCTCAATTGCAAAGGCCTTCACTTCGTTCTTGATAAATCTTGTTCAATGTACCGTAAAGAGAGAGAAGTACGTAAACTTATGAGTAAAGAAAATATACCCTACCGTAAAGCACTTCAGATTATAATAGGAGTAAATCAGCAGAAAACTATCGAGGTTACAGCTCAATCCTCAGAAACTAGAGTTACTACGTTATACAGTGAAATTGGCCGTTCAACTTATAGTCATGTGGTTTCAAATGCCGTTATGCACAAAGAACTAGGTACTGAGAGAAATAACAAGGAAAACATAGCTCAGACGAATTTTAGAAAGAGTAATAAAAAGAGAGAAAAGGCAAACAAAAAAGATATGGAGAATATGAAAAGAGGAGTAATGGAGTGTGAAGAAACTGAAGAAGAAAAGAAAGAACAGAAAAGCGTAACAGATAATGAGGAATGCACGAAAGAAAGATTTGAGCTTAGGAAATTGATGTCAAAGATTTGCTCTATATGGTTATCCAGGAAGTCATTTGAAGAAAAAAATAGTACAGTATTGTTGGTAATATTTGAAGAAATAAAAGTGTTTGTGAGTAGTGTATTATCAGGCCGGAAAATTTTTGAGACAATTATAGACTGTTTTAATATCAATAATGGCTAGTAAAAACGATAGTAACATTTCTGTGAAAATACAAATGAATGCAATGGAATGCACAAAGCTTAAAGCCTAAGTTGGTAAGTTTTGGAGAGCTTCTGATCAAAGAAAAAATTCATGTAGCTATATTGATTGAAACTTGGTTGGACTGTGAGGATATTATAAATATACGTAATTATAATATTTATAGGAAAGATAGACATGATTCTTATGGCGGGGTGGCAATTATTGTGCATAAATCTATTCTAACTGAATCAAAAGCAGTTAATTTACAACAGTCGGGTATAGAGATAGTTCATGTGAAGTTACATAATTGTCATAATTTACAAAATATAATATCAATATACTGTCCATCTTCCGTTAGGACATAGGCAGCAGATTGGGATGAATTATAATACAACATTTGGCTCGATGCGCCTCTGGACACAGAGGCGTACCGACAGCCTTCGATGTACTTGCACAGATCCTACAATTTGAGTCGCGAAATGTAAAAGTGAAATTGCAATGGGTTCCGGCGCATATTGGCCTTTGGGGCAACGAGGAGGCTGACAAATTAGCAAATGCTGCCTGCATAAATGGAATAGAGTTTAGTGTAGATCCGAGCTACTTCACAGTACCTCAGGTCAAACTGGCTTATCAAATGCAGTGGAAAGAATACTTTAATAAACGATCAAAGACAAAAAGGATATGGTACAAAACCATCGTATGTGAGCGTCCTCCTATGCCATGGTTTAATAATAGTAAATTAGGCAGGAATAATTTAAAATTAATACAAAGGGTCATATTCCATCAGGAAAGTTTGCGTATCTGATGAAAAAAGTAAATTCGCCCAATTGTGAGATCTGTGGGAAAATTGAAGACGTCTTCCATCTCTTGGTGGAATGTGAGCGGAACCGAATCGAAAGAGAACAATTTTTGAGTCGTTTTGGTATTAATAGGCTAGATTTGGGTTATGTTCAGGGTGTTCTGTGTAATCCTAATTCTGCGCTAGACTATGCTATAACTAAACTATGCACTTGTGTAGTCTATTGGAATGTCGCCAGTAAACTACACAATTGCATACCTATTGATTGTTCTTTTGATTTTTAGTATGTAAATGTGTATTTTGTATACATTTTGATACAATGGGATTGTCGTGTCTTTTATCGAATAGGTCAGATAGATAAAAAATACCGAACAGGAATTGATAGAAATTAAGCGCAAATTTTCTTCTCGTACTACAAACCCATTCTTAATAATATTGTTTTATAATTTGTAAACGCAGTCAGTATTTGCATATCGGCACCCCTTTATGTTACACCGTAATATAAATGCTGTACCGAAGTGCCTCCAGCGTATTCAGAATTGTATTTACAAAAGGATATTTGGGGAACATTATTTGTTGCATTATTAACGTCCGTGTAGGGTAGAACGATTAATCATGAGGAATATGGTGTTGTACTAGCCTAGTTTATTATTTATACGGCAAATAGTATTTTTGGACATAGCCATGTAATAGGCGAAGTTACCCGTTCTTGAAGGTTGTTGGAACGTTACTAATCTTCATGTTTTGTTGGAAATTCTCTAGATGATGACAAAAATCAATTACCGACTTACCATGCTTTTTTCACTCGAAAATTTCTAACAACTCCATAGAAAAAACATTTTTTTTTAATTCAAACCTAATAACTATGGAACCCAACACTGCGCGTGGCCCGACACGCACTTGACTGGTTTTTCATTTCTCTGTTTGTGTACATATCCCTTGTCAGTGCGTTGCCACCCCCGAGGCCTAACTAGATTTACTTGTGTGACAGTTATTACAGGACCAAGTATTACCATCTAACCGGAACTCGATAGTGCTGAACACTACCACTAGTTAAAGGTACAATAATAATTATGGTTTAAACTTGTTAGGAAGTAAGATTGTAAACAGCGTTGAAAAATAAGAAACAAAATATAACTATGTTCATTGCTTACATTTCAGTAGAAAATATTTCATTTACAAAGAATACCGCTTTAATACTGTTAGCTTCCCATGTATGAAAATGTTATTCCTCAAGTGTACATTATCTTGAATTACGATTTCTGGATTGCAACAAACATAAGTTATTAGCAGATTTATTTTCTTATTTATAGTTTTGATACTAGATACAATTATAGCTAACACGATTAGTGGATGCCTTTGGGTCTTTTGTTTTAGTTTATTATTTTTAATGTGTAGCTTAAATATGGTTTTGCTGGTCAGGTTTCACCTTTTTCGTGTAACTAAAGATGCAAACAAGTAACATAAATGGTGAACGTAGTTGTCAAAATAGAAGTAAGGTTAGTTATGACTGCAGCCTATAAACATCTATACAAAAACCAGAGGTCAAAATGCAGATGCGTTGCTCACTCCTGAGCCCTTAGTTACTTACGGGGCCATAATAACGATCTAACAGGAACACAATAGTGTTGAACACTACCATTTGGCGGCAGATAGATATTGTAATGCGGTGGTGCCTATGCCCTCGAGTCTCAAGTCCCTGCACTGGAATTCTACCACCAGTTTCGTCTTAGGCCATCTGTACACAATTTGCGGGTAAAAATAAATAAATTAATAACATCCGGTCATGCAAGGTCAAAAAATCCATAAAATTAACACTGAAAACATATTATAATCTACGCTACCAAAACAGAACGTTCTATTTACCTTAACATTATAGGATATTACACCATAGTTTAAAATTATAAGCAAATAGATTATGCTAGATTTCAAAATTAACCCCAACTAAGGCAAGCAACTAGTATTCAATTTAAACTGTTCCAACCAAAAACCTACAAACTAAGCGGGAATATCAAAGTTCAGAAACTACCGGCAAATTCCCTCATTATAAATCCTGCAAGTTAATAACTAAGGTGAACGGAACTTTATTACTGTCCGACACTGCATGAAATATGACGTTAGACTGACAGTATAAATCGTTCCGCGATTTTCAGTACTTATAGAAATTAAAGAAAAAATGGAAAGAAACATTGGGCTTTTTAATGTATGGCCCCGTAATAACTATCACAGAGACAAAACAACGTAAGTCTCAGGGGTGGCAACACATCTGCATTTTGAACTCTGTCATCACTTAACATCAATGGGAACGGCAAGCTTGTTTGCCACCTTACATAAAAAAAATCTTCGTCCATACCTACATAACATTTATATGTATCGTCAAATGTCAAATTTGTTCTTCATTTGGGTCTGTTTTTCAGAAATATGATTGAAAGCAGGTTCTTATTTTCTGTTAGTCATTTTGTCACTCAAACAGTCAGTAACGGCAGAGTATAAAGGAGTAATGGTAAGTTCCTAAAATGTAGTGTAAAATTTTATAAAAAGATCCCATCCGGGATTGCTGAACTCACAGAAAGTAAGTTCAAAGCATTAATTAAACGCACTCTATGTAATAAGGCTTACTATAAACTCGAGGGCTATCTCAAGGATAGAAATGCTTGGCCAAATGCTGACCTAGCTCCACAAGGTTGTAAAATGTGTAATGATGAAATATATTGTTAATTTTAAGTTTGTTAAAATTAGGGAAAATTGTAAAATTATATCTAAGAGATATTTTTAAAAGAGCTTACTGAGTTTTTTGGGTTGCTTTTTCTCGGGCCAATATGAGGCCTTAGGAACTCTGGCGGTGCATGACAAAGAATGACTCTTTTTCTTTTCTCTTTACACTTTGCTGTCAGTTTGTAAAGGAGAAAATGAGACATTCTACTGATATACTTACTTACATTAGTATATTAGGTATATCTAGTTTTATTTTATTCTTATTCTACATTACTTATAATTTATCTAATTTGTAATTTGACATGTATATCAATTGTTGTTCACTTTAATTTATTTTGTTTGTTTTTGACGTTTTTTATGCGGTGCTTGTCACCTTAAATGAATAAATGAATTTCTGATTCTGAATGATGAAAATGGGGTAGATGCATTGAAATCGTTTTTTTTTCCTTATCACTCTAAGACTATGTCAGTATTTGTTCATAAATTATTCTCATAGTAATATCACAGTCTAAAGAAAACGAACGTGTTAAATCTCTCTCCTCTATATTACTACTTAATGTGGACGGGTCTTTATTACTGTCCGGAACTGGATGAATTACGATGTCAGAGGGCAGTATTAATGGTGTCCCCATTATTTTTCCATTATCAACACCTGGAATAGTGAATATTGTGAGTTAAATATCAACCTACTTTTGATGAGTTAGAATAACCTTTAATAGTGACTTTAAACAATTATGTCTCATAAATATTGTTTCCGTTTAGTCTTATCTTGCCGTTTGTAAAAGAAAGTATGGAACATTCTGTTGATACCTATTTTAATTAAGTGTTAAGTATTTTTGGACCATTATTTATTTTTATTTTTAAGGTTTATTTTACATATTCATTACATATTATTAATCATCATATCAGTTTTCATTTGCTTTAACTTCACATATTTTTTAATTTGACCCTTTTAAATTTTGTTATTTCCGAGTGATTAAGTAAATTTTGAATTTTAAAAATGTTGATTAGATAAACAGTTTTAAAAATATATATTATAATAGTATAATTTATTATTACTTTTGTCAAACAACAAATTTACCTTTGTCAACATTAGGCTTTTATCCTAAGATCTTGTGTTGTTTTTATTTTATGGTATTTATCTCAATAACACATGCTCGTGTATTTTATAGACCTTTTCTTGTATTGTGCAAACTTGAACTGATTAGTATGCTGTTGAGAAATAGTAAACCTAGTATATATGTATAATTCTTTAGAACTGTCGCGAATCCTCTTGCGGTTTCTGGTCAGTAATTCAGCTAAACTGCAGCTGGAAACCCCAGCAGACGTCATTAAAGTGAAATAGTCTGAATTCGTGTGACAAGCTCGACTGAGGAGCCGCTGGAGCGAGGTTTTATAGCTCGCCTCACTTTGGGAGTTTCTTTAGGAATCACGCTAATTTAGGTCATGTTTTTACAGGGGTATTCTGTAGCTATGACAGTAAATGTTGGATGTTGCTTCTTTTTATTATTATATTTACAGATAGAAAGAGCATACAAGATTTTGAAACATGTATCCTACACAAAACAAAATATCCCAAATGTTTTTGGAAAAAATATGTGCGCACAGCACTGCACGTTCTGCTAGCCCATTCGTTTTAGGATGATACGGTGTACTTTTTATATGTGTGATGTTCTGATCTTTACAGCACTCCTTAAAATCATCTCATATGAATTGTGGCCATTACCACTTTCTATGTATCGTGGTAAACCAAAAGTTGTAAATTTTTTTATCTAATTGATTGATTGTTGCAGTAGTTGTGGTGCTTTTCATCGGTATTACCTCTAGCCACTTGGTGTAAGCGTCTATTACTATAAGCCACATGTAACGGAAAATAGGTCCTGCAAATTCTATATGTAGACGATGCCAGGGTTAGCAACCAGCAATTAATAAGGTAGAAGGAAAAAAAATGCATAATACAAAAAAAACATTCATTAAAATTAATCACAAAAAAATATTTCAATTCAAATTGCAAGGTTTTTTGACGCGTGCCTCTTTTATCACAACAAATTAAAGGTGTATCTAAATCGGCAAAGACAGTTACAGGAAAATGCGTTTATAACAAATATTTAATGCAGCGCCCCCTAGTTCACCATCGCAATCACTACCTAAATCCATCTGCAATCAATAGCATACGTTTTACGAAAAATCGCAGATAAATCGGCCTGATGGTTTTGGAGATAAATTGGGACATTTATTAATAAGAAAATGTGTTTGTTGTGGCGTCCCCTGTTAAATAAAAAAAAAAAAAAACTGTACTATGTCAATACATTAAAACTAAATCACAAATTATTTACAACATTCTGCATATGGTTAACACGTTAAGCGTGTCACCAGACAAATATGCCCGGTAAAGAACTTCACCGCGGTGCGAACGCCAATAATTGGGTTTTACCGCTCGTGTGGACTCCTGTTAGGTACGATATACTGTGAGTGGAATGGAGACAAATATATATTATTGCTTTATACTCCAAGCCGATCTTATGACCATAGAAAAAAATATACATAGCACTTTTGTCCTGTACGCACTAAACGAAAACACTTTGCGTTCAGTGGGTTACCGGACGAACACAACTTGTAAGTTTATGTCCTGTATCGAACCAGCGGCGATTCAGTATGCGTTAGTGTGGATCTGGACTTGATTATCGTAAAACGGTTGTCGATAATATCATGTTTACCCACGCTTTATTTACGTTATAAGTACGTTTGTAATTCATAATGAGGCGCTCCCGAAAAACGTTGGGTTGTTTATTTGACTAAAAAATTTAAGACAGTAACATCATAAGCGACATAAGCAAATATGACAATAATTTCTCTCCGGGTAAGAAAATCAAAGTTTAAGGTGATATAATAAATCCATCACGTTCAGTAAAAGCTAAATCTCCTATGTCATATTGGGTTTGGCAGAAGATTAATTTACTTAATAAATATAAGTAACATCAATAAATATTTGTTTTGTTTTGGCTGCCTCAGTAGCGTAGTGGTAGCAGGCCACTACTATTACGCTGGAGGTCCTGGGTTCGATTCTCGGGTCGGGGATATTAGAGATAACGGTTTAAATTCCTTTACCTCTGCTTCTATTGGGATTTTTCCATTTTCTGGAAGTTTCCCAGTACCCTGAAGTTTGGTAATGTGCCCGGAGATGGCAACAGGTTCGCCACCTGTTACATGGGCCAAAACGTAACCGGCGATTCGTGGGTGTTTGCATGTATGATTGAATGCATGCATTTACCTCTGCCTACCCCTTCGGGGATTACAGGCGTGAAGTTACGTTACGTTGTTATATTAACATCACTACCTGGTCATCGACAATTTGAAAATTTTGATTCTTTAGGTGGTTTACATGACATATATATCCGGTAAGACGTTTATATCTATAAGTCATAAATCACTTAGCCAATTCTGCAACCAAGAAAAAAGCATACAATTGAAGGTTTAAAGGTATAGGCAAAAGTCAAAGAATTGTCATAAAATGAAAATTGAACGAGAAATACAGGTTTAAAAATAGTTCGTGTACAGGACACATGAGCCATGTTTCGCACCAATATAAAACACAAACACCAAAATAAATGTTTAGTACATAGCAATATGGTCCTGTACCGCAACAGTGGAAATATTGTGTTTTTGAACTCCGCAGTCAACGTAGAGGCCCCACTACCGGCCACTGCACGCATTGATATTAAACCGGTTCTTATAAAAAGCGCACGCACACTTTTATAATATAATGACGAGCATTGAGCGACGCGACAACTCATCGACGTGCAAGACGATTTTTTGTATAATGATAACTAAAGGTACCTACATAACTATAATTTACAAAATAAGTTGCTCTTATTAGGTAACCGATGTTAGACAGTAAGTGAGTGTCAAGTACTGATACAAACCTCATTTGTTTGGCTTAACAGTACTTTTTTATTTTAAGTTTTATTTTTTTGTAATGAGAATAAATAAAAAAAAAGTCAGTTCCACAATAACTATCTAAATACCATTGATACTACACGTTTTACAGACAACGGCATCTTAATCAGGGCAAATCTCATCTAAACAGGAATGTTCGATGTTATTATAATAACTAATAATACTGTCCTCCAGACCGAATTTCGGTCACGGCGGCCAGGCTCAACGGAGACTAGCCAACTGCGCGGGAGATATTACTCCTATAATGCACAAGTGTATGCGCAAACACAGTTGCACTCTCTATTCCTTCACTCCCATAACTCAAAGCCCGATGGGGCGGCAACCCGACACGACTGGAGAGAGATTGGGTGAAGGACCGACGGCTTTACGTGCTCTCCGAGGCACATACCAGATTTCGGGCTTTTACTAGGAATTTTCTCACAGAACTAAACCCAATAACAATTTTTCCTGACCTGGGGATCGAACCTGCAACCTCAGGCTTTATCATCGCGATTGCGACCACTGAGCCAACGAGGCAATTATAACAACTATCCAGGAACCATCGATATCAATTAACTATCTATCAGTAAGCAGCATCCAAATCGGTCAAGCCGTTAAGAAGATCATTGGAAACATTACATGAGAACCAAAGTTACCGACATAGCTCACCGAATAGCGAGACTCAAGTGGCAGTAGGCAGGGCACATAGCTCGAAGAACTGACAGCCATTGGGGCAGAGCAGTTCTTGAGTGTCGACTGCCTGCCGGAAAACGAAGCGTAGGCCGGCCCCCCCATAGGATGGATCGACGACCTGGTGAAGGTCGCAGGCAATCGCTGGATGAGGGCGGCCTAGGACCGTTCGTGGTGGCATTCTTTAAGGGAGGCCTTTGTTCAGCAGTGGACGTCTATTGGCTGAAATGATGATGATGATGATGATGAAACGTAATATGTCTAATTCCGCAGACAAGTTAAGTGAGAGTGAAAACTATAAGAAAAAAACTACTTACCTATTCAAGATTTTTTATAAATAATGAGGTTAAGGAGTTGCAACGCTCATTAAGCCGCCGGAGTCAGGTTTTATGAGTCGTATCACATTGTGAGTTTATAAAAATCACTTCAATTTAAGACGAGGTGGGATGTTTTGTGGGTAGGACGACCAAAAAATTTTTTTTTTCAATAACATTTTTGTTTTATGCTTTTACGTTAAGTTATTTGCTTTGTTTGCACTTGTAAAATTTTCATAATAAAAAGTGAGCAAGTGCGAGTCGGACTCGTGTATGAAGACATGAGTTGATGCAAGGTAAGTAGGCACTCTGCCAATATACTTGTAGCTCTACTGGTGGTATAGCTCCAGTGACGGAGCTCGCGGACGTAGGCACCACCGCATTACCTTATATACTTGCCGCTAAATGGTAGTGTTCAGCACTATCGTGTGCCGGTCAGGTGGTAATGTACGGCCCTGTAATTTCCGGCACAGAGGCATATCACGTTAGGCCTCAGGAGTGGTAACGCATCTGCATTTTGACCTTGGTCTATGTGTGGGTGTCTATAGGCTGCAGTCATCACTTAACATCAATGTTAACTGCATGCTTGTTTGCCACTTCCATAACATAAAAAAAAGCTTGTAGCTTTAACTGCGAAAGAAATAGGAAAAGTTTGTCGGCGCCCTTTTATTTTTAATTCTTAGAGTAGTTCATTGTAGTAGTAGTGTAGTAGAGTCATTGATGACACTAATTGTCTATCAAGTTATTGGGTATGTTTAGTAGTACTTTGATTAAGACTTTCTATAATCATTGGTTTAGTCAAGTCACTACGTTTGTGTTCTCTATCTACGACAAGTTTTTATTTTTTTTATCTCATATTTATGAAAAATATTGGTTGTGTTACTTGCTATTTTTATTTTTGTTTGCATAAAGAGATCTAAATATATGTTTTTGGCGTGTACAACTAGCTTAGATTGAATCCCAGGGCACCCAACGCCGACCTGCATGGCAGGCCAGAAGAAGCCGCAGCAGAGGGGGCCAGCCCCGGTGCTACATCCGCGCCGCGCGCTTCGCGCGCGCGACGATCAACTGAAAACTAGCTTAGATAGCCATTCAGTTAATAGTCACTTTATAAAACGGTTCTATTCAACCAGCGGCCTGAATAATATTTGTTTTAAATACAACGTTACTCTCCCTTTGTACGTGGAAATGAACCGAGATCACTTGATGCGTGATATTACCTATATTAAATGTTTGCCTAGCCAAGATGTTAAACGGTATAGATTCAAGTCTATCTATTTAATTAAATGACTAAATATCTTTGTTGTTAGGCTGCTAGTTAAACGGCACCACTTAATAAACAGGCAAGACTATAAATTAAACGACTTTTTTTAAAAACACTAGTCTACTGAGTATGACGGCTAATTAAGCTCGTTGGCTGCGATATAATATATTGCAGCCAACTAGCTTAATTAGCCGTTATACTCAGTAGACTAGTGTTTTTAAAAAAATCGATTATTTCCTAGATCTGCAATTAGATTATAGAAGATTCACCTCCAAAATTTTAATTGCTGACATTTTGAAAAAATAATTTAAAACAAAATCAGTAGCAGTTTGACCAATAATTTTAAACGACGCTTGCTGCAGTGCAGCAATATTATTTTTTTCAGAATGGGCTTATCCCCAAACCCAACAGTTGCCCAGACCATAGCATAAATATAACATAGCTACCCGGTCGATAACCCCAACCAACTGCTACATATAAAAGTAGATGTGAAGTCAACTTGAGAACTCTCATAAAATATGCAACGTATTGACTAGTGCGCAGTGCGGCACTACGATACGGTTCCACGTCTGCGGTCTCAACGGGTAAATTTAACGCGGCTGTGACTTTGTCAAAGTAAACAACGATGCGTGGCTCGGTTGAGTTTCAGCTAGTTTTCAAGCTTAATGTATATTTGTTTGTCTTGTTCGGATTCTGAGCGTTCATATTGTTTGCGCGCAATTTAAATTGGAAGTTATCGTGTAAACATGGGTTTAGGGGACGCGGTTTGATGTGTTTCTTAGGCGAAATGAGATGCTCTTTGGAGAGAAGGAGAACATGGAAGGAATTCAAATATTTTATTATGTTATAAAACAAAGTACGTTTGCGGTTCTCATTAAAAGTAATATTACTGCAGCAGTTAGCCGTCTGCAGATATAATTTCTGAAGTCTCCGATGATTCTGTGTTGAAAAATAAGCCTTACGGATCTGAAGGGAATGTTAATCCGCTGGACAATAACATTTGACTGTAAATAGATCAGGTAAACTATGAAAAAAATATCTATTTATAGGTTTTTAGGGTTCCGTACCTGAAACGGAAAAATTGGAACCCAGATAACTCACGTGACTGCTACATACAAAAGTAGATGTGGAGTCAATTTGAGAATTCTTATCAAATATGCAACGTATTGACTAGTGCGCAGTGCGGCACTACCATACGGTTGCAAGTCTGCGGTCTCCATGGGAATTACCCATTACATTACATAACACTGCTGTGACTTTGTCTTGTTCGGACTCGGAACCAAAATAAAAGTGCTAGACACTACACACACTTGAATCTGTAACTACCACTTGGCGCCAAGGCCAGCATACTTGTTGATAAATGGTAAGTAGTGTTTTGTCCTATTGTGTTCTGGTCAAGTGGTAATGTACGATACGGTTTTTTCGACAAGTGGCAATGCATCTTCATCAAAATATCTCTTTCATATGCTCATGGAACGCGTATGGGCCTGAGGCTGGTGTAGGTCGGAAGCGATATACTCGGTTAAGCGATACGGGTGCGGTTGGGTGAGTGATGGGTGACCGCTGTAACAAATTAAAATGCGCGTTTCTATGCTACGGGAGGCATGTTCAGCCGTCGGTCTCGGTTGCTATCGATAGATAGCAGTCGTTAAACCTTATCGGAGGCCTGACGGGCGGTTTGAAAACATCCGAAAGTGGATTGGCCACCAACCCGTATTTCCACCAACCCACATAGGAGCAGCGTGATGGAGTAAGCTCCAGGCCTCTCTCCAAGAAGGGGAGAGACTCGATGTAGTCAACAAACTTATGCTGAATTTAGTTTTTCCAGGTAAGTTACAGACTAAGTAGTTTACACTCTTTTCCAATAACTGTGGGCCGTAGTCGATCTGCTGTACAAATATAAAGGAGTTTAGTATCAAAAGAAGTCTTACATTAAGGACTTTATGGGTATGATATAATGCTGTCGTATGATACTCCATTGATTTTGAAATGCACACTTTAAGAATATAGGGATTTATGCAATGTATAATGGTTTTATTATTATTATGGTGGATCACCCATGAAGTAATGCAATACGTTAGGAGAGCTAATATGGACCATTATATACAATCTTCAGTTTATTTAAGTTAGTATGTATGAGCAGAGAGTGTAGAGCGCCAGATATCCCGGTTCTAACAAACCTCTCGTGCCTCGTCTACCTTCATCATTCTCTTCATACATGCACGCCGATTCCTAAGACTTTTGACCCCACCATCAGACAGAACTCGACCTATTTGGTCATGGTAGGTCAGCCTTGGTCTTCCTGGGCCTCTGCAACCATCCACATTCGCATTGTATATCTGTTTAGTCATTCGCTCATTCGACATTCTTTCTATATGCCCGAACCATCGGAGCATGCCTTTTTTCATTTTTACACCGATACTATCATTCACACAAAGTCTCTTTCTTACATCTTCATTACATTTAAGTTAGTCTTGTGCTACAATAGCATTACATTAACAATAGTAGTCTTTTTATTAACAAGAACCAGCAAAAACGACAGTTCCAACTATTAGACAAACATTATAGTCAGACACACCCCATTCTCAATAGACCATACGTTTGTTTTACATAAAATCGATAGCAATAAAGTAAAGCATAATGGAATGGTACAGTGTGTGGTTGGAATTCAATTTCCGATCAAGTTAGAACTAAATTTATACCTCGACTCAGTTCATTCTCGGTCTAAGTTGGAGCCAGTTGCCACAGGCGTGTTAAGCTCGGAGCAAGGAATATATTGGTCGTTGGTTTAAGGATTTTATTTAAACATGAACACTAAAACGTGAGTAGAATATAAATAAGTACAATTTGTAACTGCCTCAGTAGCGTAATGGTAGCAGGCCACTACTATTACGCTGGAGGTCCTGGGTTCGATTCCCGGGTCGGGGGATATTAGAGATAAAATGAGTCTGAAAATCCTTTATGAATCCTATTGGGATTATTCCAGAAAATGGAAAAATCCCAATAGAAGCAGAGGCTTCTATTGGGATTTTTCCATTTTCTGGAAGTTTCCCAGTACCCCGGAGTTTGGTAATGTGCCCGGAGATGGCAACAGGTTCGCCACCTGTTACATGGGCCAAAACGTAACCGGCGAGTCGTGTAACCGGCTTGTATGATTAAATGCATGCATTTACCTCTGCCTACCCCTTCGGGGATTACAGGCGTGAAGTTACGTACGTAAGTACAATTAAATTAAAGTATTTGCCTTAAATAGAGCCAGTTAGGATGTAAAACATAAATCAACACAATCCTATTTAGCCACAGGAATAAAATGCAAATAGTTCTTTGTGTAGGTAATAGAAGTGGCAAACACGCATGCAGTTCACATTGATGTTAAGTGATAACTGCAGCCTATTAAAACCCACACAAAGACCAAAGTCAAAATGCAGATGCGTTACCACTCCTGAGGCCCAAGGTGTTATGCCTCTGTGTCGGAAATTACAGGGCCGTACATTACCACCTGACCGGAACACGATAGTGGTGAACACAACCATTTAGTGGCAAGTATATTAAGTAATGCGGTGGTGCCTATGCCCGCGAGCTACGTCACTGGAGTACCTGTAAAAATATATTGATAATTTAATACATTTCGATGATAAATCATTTGTCAAGTTGCCATTTCCTTATTTTAATTTTAAAACTAAAATAAGTAACCCGGGATTGGTTTTGTTATTTCATTCGTCCAAGAATAGACCTTTGTCTTACCAGTAACGTTTCTGTCCCTGTAACAGGCGAGGATACTATCGAATATATTATATCGGATATACTATCAAATATTATTATTATTCTACACTCTCTGCCTACCCCGATAGGCACCTGGCGTGAAGATACATATATATTACCAAACTCCAAAAAATCCGAGGGAGAAATGCTCACCTATGTTTTCAATCTTTTAAATTTATTTTTAAAGCTCAGAATAAAAGTTGATTCTCCCAAAATTTTCCATTAGAGTTCTGCAACCAGACTATCCCGTGTTATATCGTTAAGCATAAAGTCTGGTACGTACATGTGTGCTTATCATAAAATATGTAATACACGGCGCTTAAATCGTGATTGGATATCTTCTTTAGCGCGAAGTTTCTTCTCAAATATTCGCTTTTAAAGCAACATACGATGAATATGGAATGAATGTCTATATATGATACAGTTTTGCTGCTATAAGTTTGATAATGGTGGATATGTTTGCATTTACAGCTGAAGGTTGTTAAAAATGATGTAATATTTGAGATAAGTTTTGAGATGAGGCATTAAATCCCAAAAAGTAATGACTTAGGGAGGGTTGGATTCAGCAACAATGTTATCATATTCAATATTTGAATCAATAATGGGTTATTATACAATTTATTTAAATTCAGGTACGTATTTAATGTATTACTATTCAATAAAATCACTTTAATTGGTCCAGAGAGAAACACACTATAAAAATATTACTTATAGATATATATATATATAATATATATATATATATATACACTCGCACGCAAAGGGTTCCATACAAAAAAAATCTTAAAAATTACGTATGTTGTATGGGAGCCCACCTTTAATATTTACTTTATTTTTATTTAATTATTTATAATTAAAGTCTTCATAACTCATTTTGACAAGCCAGTTGGTCCAGCGGTGTGTGACGACCGATTTAACCGAGGCTCACGGGTTTGATTCCCGTACCGGGACAAATATTTGTATGGCCTACATATATCTGTTTTGGGTCTGGGTGTTTGTGTATGTGTTGTATGTGTACAACGGCACCCACGACACAGGTTTATACCTAGTGTGAGGCTGTAAGTGTAAGCGTATTTTATTATAATATATATAGGTAATATACAACTTAATATTGTATGTGGCAGTGTATATCTGCAGACCCAATAGTTTACTAGTTATTCCTACAGAGTTTACTAATTCAATACGAATAAGTTTTTCTTTTTCTTCATTTATCATCATTGAAGGAATTGAAAAATTTTGTGATTATTATATTTTAACCAAGTAGTTTAAATTATAATTTTAAATTTACTATTAATTTATGATTTTGCTTTTACTATATGTAATGGTTATTCGCTCTAGGTATTTTATGATTTATTGACGTTTTGAAACTATCTGTAAAGATCTATTCGAAATAAAAATATTTTCTTTTTTCTATTTTCTAATATTTTTGCCTACAGGTAGCATGGATCCATATAGACCGGCAGATGATCCTGACAATCCATCGCCACGTGATCACAAGGCTGGCGCGATTCAGCGTATCCCACGACAACGCCATGACTTGGCTACTACACGTCAGCCAAGTGCAGCAAGAAGACAGAGGGTACTACATGTGCCAAGTCAACACTAACCCGATGATCAGCCAAGTTGGGTACCTACAGGTTGTTGGTGAGTTACATTCTAAATAATTTGACGCTTTTTTTTTTATGTTTTGGAAGTGGCAAACTAGCATGCAGTTCACATTGATGTTAAGTGATGACTGCAGCCTATAGACACCCACACAAAGACCAAGGTCAAAATGCAGATGCGTTGCCACTCCTGAGGCCTAAGGTGTTATGCCTCTGTGCCGGAAATTACAGGGCCGTACATTACCACCTGACCGGAACACGATAGTGCTGAACACTACCATTTAGCGGCAAGTATATTAGGTAATGCGGTGGTGCCTACGCCCGCGAGCTCCGTCACTGGAGCTCTACCACCAGTAAAAACCAGTTTTCCAGTAGTACCTAAACTACTACTGATTCAAATCAACTATGTCATTAACCTCTTTCAATGTACAATTTTATTGGTACACATAGAGCAACATGCGCCACCGGTCGCGGCGGACTGGAGGGAAGTAGCTTCCCTCTCTGTCAAAGTACAAGGCCAAATGGTCCTGCCTGTCGCCCAGATATGTGTGCCTGAAATTGTTTAAGTCAAGGTGTGAGTTTCGTAGTAATAGACGATTTTTATAGTGTGAGTGTGTGTCACACGCATTTCCCCCGTAAAAGATGACAGACTGTCTTGCATCGGTAATAAACGCTATATGGCTACACCCCTCCGGCCCGCAGCGACCGGTGGGCCGAGTTGCTCTATGTTGGTACAACAAAGTTTTAATGAATTGCGAGTTTGTCACAAGTTAAATCTGAAATACCAACAATTAAACAAAATGTATGACCCCGTAATAACTATCACAGAGACATAATAACTAAGGTCTCAGGGGTGGCAACACATCTGCATTTAGACCTCTGGTTTTTGTGTAGATGTCTAAAGGCTGTCATCACATAACATCCGTGTGAACTGCATGCTTGTTTGCCACATTTGTTTCATAAAAAAGTGTATAATAAAAAATTATTATTATTATGTGGAACCGATTTTAGAATGTATGCTATAATTACAAGAATGAGATTTAAAATCTAAAATTATTAATAATGCTATGAAAAAATAAAACTATTCAACATCGTATCAAGTAATTTGTATTAAATTTGCAATTCAGCCTGTTGCTTTTTAACTCATATTACGTTGCACCTATAAAATATTCTCGATGAACATAAATAGACAAATGCACGAAACAAAAATCGACTTTAAACTGAGCATCTGAAAAGGCCACTCACGATAGCCTATGAATCCCAGAACGTAAAATGATTCAAAGAGACCGAGGCGAAAATAGTAGTCAGAAAGGATCTAGTTAGAAAAATGTCCAAGTGAATTCAACGTCAGCTGAATACTGAGTACATAGGCGTGGTTGGTCCCTAACCGACGATTTGGGGAGCACTTAGTCTTCTATATTGCGGCAGTTTCAGAGAAGTTTTAAGTGGAAATAAAATAAGTTTTTTTTGTCGCATTTCAACCTTCTCACGTTGTATATGGTTTTTATCAAGAAACACTTGATTTGTGGGTTGTAAAACACCTTATTTTATTGCTTTATTATTTGAATTCGTTTTGTGGAATAGGAGGGAGTATTTGATTTGTTATTTAGTGAATTTTGCTAAACCAGTTATGTTACATAAGTATTTTTCATTTTTCAAAAAGTAAAATTTGGATTAAGACTATAACAACCAGTTAAGTCTTTAAACTGATTTTATTCGTTTTCTTTATATCGTGATATAAACCTATAATTTATAATTACATGAAAATTTAACAAACACTCATTAACGATTTACCGATGAAAATAATGAGGAGATGAAAGATAATAAAAATAGAAAAATGATTGCTGCGTGCTTCATTGTCACCTACGGACGTATCACAAAAAAAACATATTAGGTATATATCTGTATAATAATGTGAATCATAAATGAAAAAATTACAAAATATTTTCTTTCAGAAATACATAAAATTTGTAGCACATAACATAAACACAAACATATTATTATGTTTTACAATAAATAAGCAATTGATTCCGTTACTGTAGCTCTAAATCCAGTAATATGATGTTAATATAAATTTCTTCTGCCAGTACCTCCAAATATCCTGGATGAAGAGAGCACGCAGTCAGCGGTGGCGGTCCGAGAGAACCAGAACATCAGCTTGGTCTGTAAAGCTGATGGTTTCCCCACGCCCAAGATCATGTGGCGTCGAGAAGATGGACAGCCTATATCTGTGGACAGGAGAAAGAAAGGTAAGAAAGGCTGTTGATATTTTCAATATCTGAGATTTGACAATACTTACCTTATTGCAAAAATGAATTTTTGATCGAATACTACCTGCTATATAATTGTATCCAATTATCGATATAAATTGATTTTGACAAATAAGGAAGCCTTTGAAGAATGAAAGTTTTACCGTGTTGGGGGGGGAATGGGCAATTTTCGTCGTTTTTCATAAATAACTTCAAATTTGTTTATGCAAAAATTATAAGAAAAATATATCTGAGATGTTTTTTTTTAATTTTCTGATTTACCCCCCGAAAGTGCCCCCCCCCCTGTTTAAAATTTACTTGACGTGTTCATTTTTCACCAATTTACATGTATTCATCAAATTTCAACTCAATCGGTCGAGTAGTTTCGGAGCAAATTGGCTGTGACAGACGGACAGACAGACAGACAGACAGACGCACGAGTGATCCTATGAGGGTTCTTTTTTTCCTTTTAAGGTACGGAACCCTAAAAACACCAATGAGCATGTGTGATGATACAAACATGGGCAATAATAATTAACCAACGAAAATTACATAAATCATTCACATTGAACCCTAATAAATATAAATTACGCCTTCACCAAGGGTGCTTTTATGATTTTCAGAACGCAACATTTTTTGCCGCTCCATGAAATATGAAAGTAAAATATAAAATATGAAATTAAAATAACATGAATGCACTTTTAAATTCCCGTCAACATAAGCGGTGTGCTGTCGACAATATTGTACAGCATGCCTACAGCGGCGCAATGTACTGTAAATTTTTTAAATCCCTCGCTTGGTTTATGGATTCTGTGGTCATTGTAGATTTTTGATTGCAGAATTGAACTGAATTCCAAATTTCAATAGAGAGGACGGATGGTGATTTTTATCATCGTGGTATCCAATACTCACTTTTTATTTTATGTAATGGGCGTGGCAAACAAGCATGCAGTTCACATTGATGTTAAGTGATGACTGCAGCCTATAGACACCCACATGAAGACCAAGGTCAAAATGCACTCCTGAGGCCTAAGGTGTTATGCCTCTGTGCCGGAAATTACAGGGCCGTACATTACCACCTGACCGGAACACGATAGTGCTGAACACTACCATTTAGCGGCAAGTATATTAGGTAATGCGGTGGTGCCTACGCCCGCGAGCTCCGTCACTGAAGCTCTACCACCAGTAAAAACTAGAAATTCACTAGAATTAAAGCCCAACCGCAACAGTCTGTAAGACCTCAAGATACAATTAGTAACTTTTTTGTAAAGCCTGAACGTTACGCAAGACGTTTGCGAAATAGATGGAGGTAGCTGCACTCTAATAATTTTTCAAAGTGCTGTCAGACTAAAGTCACCTCAGTCTGCCCGAGACCACGGAAGCTGAAGGGCACTTACAAAAATTGTGATGCGATGCCACATCGCAGAAACTTGCGATTCGAATCGCTGCGATGAGATTCATGTGATCTTTCAATATGTCGGACGAAATCGCATCGTAGATTGCGTTGGGAATTGTCCCAACGCAAGTCTCTGCGATGCGGCGTCGCATCGCATCGTAGTTTTGTGTGGCTGCCCAAAAAGCGATCATTTTAGTTTAATATACTCGCGGATAAATACAAAACCTCGGTTTATTTCAATAAAATTGTGTTTTAACCGACTTCAAAAATGAGGAGATTTTCAATTCGCCTGTATGTTTTTTTTTTGTGTATGTTATGTTACGCGATTGCAACATTAACATTTTGTGTTCCGATTTGCAATATTATTTTTTTATTTGAAAGCCTATACTTCCGCGGTGGTCCCATTACCAGAACCATTTACCCATTACCAGAAATCAGCATGTGCTGATGAATCCTAGAGAAATCGAGAGAAACCTTTCTTTCCTGCACATTTATTGCATTTGCGACATCTATTGCCAACAATGACAATATATATATATAGATAAAACAAACTTCAGTTTATCAAACGTCGTAAAGAGGTCGCTTTTGAAAAAAAATACTTCAGGCGGGACTTGTTTAGAATGAAGTTTATCACTTCATGCGCATGGCCCAGCGGCTGGTGTAGATCATAAGCGATCTACTTAGTTGAGCCCTACGGGCGCGGTCGGGTAATGTGATGGGTGACCGCTAGTGGCAAATTAAATGCGCGTTTCCGTGCTTCGGAGGGCACGTTAAGCCGTCGGTCCCGGTTGCTATCGATAGATAGCAGTCGTTAAACCTTGTCGCAGGCCTTATGGGCGGTTTGAAAACAGCGGGTTGGCCACTAACGCACCCACCTCCACCAATCCGCATTGGAGCAGCGTGGTGGAGTAAGCTCCAGGCCTCCCCAAGGGGAGAGACTCGTGCCCAGCAGTGGGACGTATAATGGGTTACCATTATTGTTATTTTATTATATGATCACTTCATCCAAAAGGCGTGCACTGCTGGACGAAGGCCTTCGTTAATATGCCTATAGCAGCGTTTGAGCATTACTAGGTCAATAGATCTATAGACGTCTAGTACGTGTGTATTCCAGAACCAAAGTTCTGCCTTTTATTCTTTTAGATGAGAATTACGGTCGCGGAAAATCACTATATATATCAGCCGCAGATTATAGATTGGTAGTGCTCTTACCTTCAAGCTGTACCACCAAAAAACGCTAATTCAAAAAATTTCATTTCTGCTAATTAAAAGAATATTTATAATGTCAATAATGTGATATGCTGAATATAGGCAGGTGCCGGATCTTACTACATAGGCCCGGCTAGCTTGTCCCCCAGTTCATCCACATAGCCCAAAGTTTGGCAAGTCAATTCTCATTACAATAGTCTAATGTATTCGGCAAGGTCTATCTGTGTCTGTCTTAACTATTTATGCAGTCAGAGAGAAGACCTGTCATATACAACCTATAACAAAGATCTGATAGTTGATAGAATGTTTGAAATAGATACAGCATGGTTGGATGGCATTCGTTGTAAGTGAACATGTTTTGAAAAAACCCTACTGAGTTTTGTTTTTGCAGGTTTTTTCTCAGTAATGTGGGCTTTGGAACTCTGCCAGTGAATGACAAAGAATGTCTCATATTCTTTTGTCTAGTCTTATATTGCCGTTTCTAAAAGAGAGTATGGAACATTGTGTTGACACCTATTTTAACTATTAAGTAATTTTGGACCATAATTTATTTTATAGTTGTTTACTTTGACATATTAATTAACGTATCAGTCGTTATTCGCTTTAATTTTGTATTTGTAATTTGACCTATTACAAGCAAATTCTATTATTTCCAAGTGATTTAATACATTTTTGAGATTGAGATGGTCTAAGGGAAAGAAAATAACCGCTTTCGGTTATGTTCCTTCATTAGTACCATTCGAAGCCGGGGCGGGCCACTAGTATAATAAATTAATATTTATTCCTTGCCTCAAAGCCTCCTGCTGTAAGTTCTTGGAAGCTTTACTGGCTTACATAATATTTATTAAATTTTAGTTTGTTGAATAAAAAGAATTCTCGGATTTAATAAAGCGACAAACAAAAAATTCAGCGTATTATTCCGAAGTCGTTTTATTCATATTTTATTTTGTAGTGTTGAAAAAGTTACTATTTTTACAATTATTTACTGTATAAACAATCGCCTGTGTTATTTGCAATAGAGATATGAGTTTTATTTTACGTAAATGATATTTAAAATATTTTCAATCATTGACCTGCAATAAATGCTCTTTTTACTGTATTAACAAGTCAATTTAAACCTTATCAATAAAATAAATAATTACTGGTGGTAGAGCTACAGTGACGGAGCTCGCGGGCGTAGGGATTACCTAATTAATATACTTACCGCATTACCTAATTAATATACTTGCCGCTAAATGGTAGTGTTCAGCACTTTCTTGTTGCGGTCAGGTGGTAATGTACGACCCTGTAATTTTCGGCACAGAGGCATAACACCTTAGGCCTCAGGAGTGGTAACGCATCTGCATTTTGAGCTTGGTCTTTGTGTAAGTGTATATATATAGGCTGCAGTCATCACTTAACACCAATTGAATTGCATGCTTGTTTGCCACTTCCATTACATAAAAAAATCGTTCTTAAATTACTTAGAATTAAAATAGTTACGCACATCGAGAGATGTCAACTTACATTTCATATTTGAGCACAGTATATATTTAATTATTCTTAATAAAACTTTTATATTGAATTGACCGAAGTAAGAACACAAAAAGCTTTTAAGAGTTAATTAACAAGAAATTAAGACGTGACTTTTAAACGAACCCTGCGCTCGTTATACTCCGAGTTCGCTTGTTCCAAGTATCACTAATTCTGAAGCTGTTGTTGACGCGCTAATTAAAAGCTAATCTTGGGGTAGGGTCGCAAGGGAATAATCCTGTGTTGAGTGTGAATGTGGAGGGTCCCGATTTAAAATGATCGGCTTGTTCGACAATGGGCCATGGAATACTGTAAGATAATTAATTATTTTAAACGCAAGACTGAAATATATTCTTACAGAAATTACAGAATAATGTGACTACATAGAACACTTATTGATGGATTTTTTTTTGGTACAAGCATACATTTTTTATTGATGGTAAATAATACTAAAGCCTATAAACGTCTACATGAAACTAGAGATTTCAATGTAGATGCTTTCCCACTCCTGAGGCCTAAGACCTATTATCTCTGTGCTGGAAAATACAAGGTCTTACATTACTTCCTGACCGGAACACAGTAGAGCTGAACACTACTATTTAGAAGCAAGTAAATCTACTTGCCGCTAAGGATTCTATTCTTCTTCTAGAGATTAGGTAATGTGAATAGAATAGAATCCCTACTATCCCTACTTCCCTTCTTAATATTATAAATTCGAAAGTAACTCTGTCTGTCTGTCTGTTACCTTTTCACGTCCAAACGACAGAACCGATTTTAATGAAATTTGGTACAGAGATAGAGCTGACTTTGAGAAAGAACATAGGTTACTTAGTTATTTATAAAACGACATCCACGCGGGATCGAAGTGAAGAGCGAAGCCGCGAGCAACAGCTAGTAGAAAATATTTTATTTACAACAACAATAAACGTACAAAGTTTAACTGAGGTATATTAATATTCACACAGTAATTGTAAAAGCTGTCATAAATCGGTCTCCAACTCAACATTGTACTGATCTACCGATCAGCGCTGGTCTTCCGTTGGATCGGTTTCGGTTATTTATAACAAATGCCAGTAAACGTCTGGTTGTGTGGTGATGCCTACGCCCGCAAATGACCAAATGATCTACTCGTAAATACGATAGTGTTGAATACACAGACCAATCAGCCTTCTTTATGGTTGAATACAACCATTTGATTGGGTGATTCGGTGATGCCTAGGCTTACGATCTCCATGACTGAGCTCTATCTCAAGTTAAGGTTTACCCACATTATTTTGTTACAAAAGTTTACATTCAATAAATTTTTACATTCAATTTTACTGTAGTAGAGCTCGAGCATGAGTGGTAACGCATCTGCATTATGACCTTGGTCTTTGTGTAGGTAAATAGGCTGTAGTCATCACTTAACATCAATGTGAATTGCATGCTTGTTTACCACTGCAATTACATAAAAAACCGGTCAAGTGCATGTCAGGCCACGCGCAGTGTAGGGTTCCGTAGTTACAGAGTAAAAGATGAAATAAAAAAAAATAATAAATATTTTGTAAGGACTTGTTCGAAATTTTCGAGTAAAGTACATTTGATCGACTATTACTCGCAAACTTGCAAGGCCAACTTAAGTGTGATAGTTTTCCTTTTAATTTCGTTATATATAGCAACTATTGCCGTAACGTTTGAATTTTTAACAACAACCGTTTAGTCTGTAGGGGGGGGTCTGTAAAAACCTATCCAACGATACTACACACTATATGGAAATCAAAAATAAAAAATATATCTGCGAGTTACATGTAGGCGAGGTTACCCTAACAATATATATTTTTTCATGTTTTTATTCTACCACTTTGTTGACGTAATTAAGATGTATACTTGTGCCAAATTTCAAGTCTCTAGTACTTATAGTTTTTGCGCTAAACCGCGGACGGACAGACAGACAGACAGACAGACAGACAGACAGACAGACAGACAGACAGACAGACAGACAGACAGACAGACAGACGGACATGGCGAAACTATAAGGGTTCCTTGTTTACTACGGAACCCTAAAAATGATCTCCATAACTGATCTCTATCACCAGTTAAGGTATACCAATATTATTTTGTTGCAAAAGTTTAAATTCAATAAAAGTGAAATCATATATCTTTTAAAGCTTACCTATAGCAGGCACGCCAATGAAAATGCAAAACCATCTAAGGATTAATAAGCCCTCGACGCTTAATTGGTAATCCAACAAATCGTTTTCACTTTGAAAACTTTTCATTATAATCAATGAAAACAACGTGTAAACGCGTGAAAAACGAAATTAAAACATGGTACCTCGGACCCTTGCCGGTCACGGGGGACACAAGCAATTAGCGTGGAGTGCCATCCGGCACGTTAATTTGCCAGTACGAGGAATGGTTTAAATTAAACTCAGGTTTTGTGCCGTGATGATGAAAGGTTTAATTTGGTATACAAAGCCCCTGACGTAATCAAATGGATTTTGGGTATTCGAATCCAGGGTCGTGTGATTGCAAATAAACAATAAGGAAACATCTAAAAACGAGTAAAACTTTAAATTATTAACGCTCATTTATTCCGCATTAATTTGAAATTATTTAAAACTATGTAACTGTAACGACATATTTTAATATATTTTGATTTAAATTCAATTTGTCAGTTCAGTTAGCCATTGCCATTCAAAGGGAAAGTATTTTGGGCTCTTTTGCACCGGGGATGTTCAGGGGCGGTTTATTTGACTGACTACGGAGACAAAGTCATCATTTTAGGTACATAGGTTTTATATGTATTAAATTTTATTTAATTTTGTTTTAATTTTTATTTTGCTTCAAATTTTATTTAGTTTTGATTTATTTTTAATTTTGGTTTAATTTAATTTGATATAATTTAAAGTTCACGGCAATTCCGTAACGTCGTAAGTAGGAGTGTGGGGTGCTAAATATCCTGGCTCTTACATACCTCCCTTGCTTCATCATACTCTTCATACATGCACACCAATTTCTGAAACTCTTGACCCCATTTTCAGATAATGCGCGTATTACTAAGTTTTTTTTATATGTAATGGAAGTGGCAAACAAGCATGCAGTTCACATTGATGTTAAGTGATGACTGCAGCCTATTGACACTTACACGAAGACCAAGGTCAAAATGCAGATGCGTTACCACTCCTGAGGCCTAAGGTGTTATGCCTCTGTGCCGGAAATTACAGGGTCGTTATGTTAAAGTTGTTGTAACAATAATTTTAACAAATGTCTTGGTGCAACCCAGGCTAAGCATAATAACTGATATGTTATGTAATTAAATATGCCTTTTAGTGAATAAAAAATCAGCTTTTCCCGAACCCATTTTTATTACGGGATGCACAGCAAATTGAACCTTTCATCAGAACGGTACAATGCCTGAGTTAAATATAAGCGATTCCTCGTACTGGCAAATTAACGTGCCGGATGGCACTCCACGCTAATTGCTTGTGTCCCCCGTCACCGGCAAGTGTCCGAGGTGACATGGTTTTTCACACGTTTATCCATTGTTTGTATTCATTGAAAGTTTTCAAAGTGAAAGCAATTTGTCAGGTACCTACCAATATACGTGGTGGAAATTTGTGGCTTATATGGTGTTTATTGTATTGATTTAAGATGTATACAAGATTTTGTTTTATATAATCTTACTCTTTAACGAAGTGTATTGAATGTGACTTTTCAACAAAATTGAAAGACAATATTTCGCTGTATAAGAATTGAAGATTTTTTTAATTTATTTATTATCTCACTTAACTTTGTTCTATCTAAGAATTTTTAAATATTTACATTTTCGTTTTTATTTCATTTTTTGAAATTTTCAATTCGATTGAATTTATTCTGCTATTTCAATTTTGCATTTATTAAATCATCAAAATTGGCCGTTCATCTATACTAATATTTTATAAGAACATTTGTGTTAATGTTTCTATATTAACGTTTTCACACAAAACCTACAAACTGATTTTAAAATTCTTTCACTATTAGAAAGCTGCGTCTACACTGAGTGACATAGGCTATAGGTATTACATTTATTGCGCCCGTGCAAAATCGGGGCGAGCCGCAATATTAAGCATGTTGTTACATTTTTTTGGGTTTCATATTTAGTTTCGGAAACTCTATCATGAGATCCGGTTCCGAGTGTCAAATAACTAGACGTATTATCGTTCGCTCTTACATTAATATAAACTTTTACCTGTTTTACAAGCATATCCAGTGTAAAAAGTGCACAGTGTTAAAGTTCAAGATATTCAAAGCATACCAATTATTGAACAACCTTAAAAAAACAGTGATACAGTGGTGATTTCCAACGTACAAGTTTACTGCCTCGTGTTTAGAAACTATTGTACAAACAAAACTTGGTACTTGACATCACAGACCAACTTGACATTGACAGAAAGAAGTTGGCATTAAACATAGATTTATTATCTACATCTATGGTATTCAATATCAATCAGAAACATAGACATTGGGTGTGTTTGACCGAACTAAACTAAACTCCAGGAACAGATAGACAGATAGTGTTGCCACCACAAGATCTCAAAAAACTGCACCTTTTTTTTAGGGTGGCCAGTCAGATATTTGGAATTACCCCAAAATCACCCATATATAATAATAAAAATACTAAATATAAATACAATAGAAAAATGGATAGCCAAATGCAAATATTACTAGAAAAAATTCAAGAGCAGATGAAACAACAAACTATTACTATAACTGAAGCGGTAACTAAAAATGTAGTACAGCAAATTGTCGAACGATTTAAAAAGATAGACGAAGAAAATAAACAACTTAAGAATGAACTCAAGGAACTAAAGAATAAAATACAAGAATTGGAAATAGCTAAAAAGAAAAATAACATTCTCCTCTTTGGAATAAGAGAAGAAAATCAAGACGAATCGTGTTTGGTGAAAAAAATTACTGAAAAACTTAACAACTACCTTGGATTAAACCTACAAGAGCATGAAATTATGAATGTTTTCAGAATTGGAAAAATTAAAAGCACACCAAGGCCTATCTTGATATCCCTTGTATCGTACTGGAGAAAAATAGAAATCATGAAGTCCAAAAATAAATTACCTCAAGGAATATTTCTGAACGAAGACTACACAAAAGAAATATTAGAAATCCGCAAAGCATTACAGCCGAAACTTTTAGAGGAACGGAAAAAAGGTAACATAGCGTATCTGGCAGTGGACAAATTGATTGTAAAAAGCCAAACAGATTTAAATCGAGGAAAAAGAAAAAGAGACCCATCTTCTTCGCCCAAATCCAGTACATCTCAGGTAGATAAACCATTGTACGTCGCTTCGAAAAAAGCCAATACCACCAATGCGTACGAGTATATGGCACGTGCAAGATCAAATTCATTGAGAGAAAAGACCAACGCATAGCAAACACCTTTTATCCGAAACCGGAACAGTCACAATAACACAAGTAAGAAACAAACAATTATGAAAACCCCTCCCCCAAGCCGGTTGGTCTCCGTGGGGGAACATGATCAAAACTCTCCAGGAAACAACATCAGGCATAAAAAATCACTGCATATTGGCACATTCAATGTCAGATTCTTGGCATCCACTGTAAAATTCATAGAACTAATGTATTCATTAGAAAAAAATAAAATTGATGTACTAGGCCTAGCTTAAGTCAGGCGAATGGGTTGTAGTATCGAAGAGCATGGAGATTTTATATTTTGCTTTAAAGGAGAAACACTTGGATTACATGGAGTAGGATTTTTGATAAATAAAGAATTAAAAAACAATATATTAAACTTCTCAGGTTTATCTGAAAGAGTAGCACTACTTCAAATGGAAATTAATCAAAACATAACCTCAATAATTCAAGTGTATGCTCCGACCGAAAAAACCTCCAAAGAAGAAATCGAAAAGTTTTACAAAACCCTACAAGAAGCACAAAATCTAGCTGGAAACAACGTATTAGTCATAGAAGATTTCAATGCAAAAGTGGGTCAAGCAAAAATAGACGAAGACACAATAATAGGAAAATTTGGCTATGGAAACAGAAATGGAAGAGGAGAAAGGCTCATAGAATATGCCTTTGAACACAAATTGTCAGTTATGAATTCTTATTACAAAATGAGACGCAAGTGGACATGGATTTCACCCAACGAAAAAATAAAGAATGAAGTAGATTACATCCTATCAAATCAGCCCAAAAAAATTACAAATATAGAAGTATTGCACGGCTTAAAGTTTAACTCTGATCACAGACTGGTAAGAGCAACAAATTCTCAGGCATTATTTGTTAGTTTGTAACTAACAAAATATGTCAACAATCGTTCAAGTCAACCTCAAATACATTCAAGACAGAAAAATAAAAAACGTTATACATCGAAAATTTACAAAATAACTTATTAGAATTAAAAACTTTAAGACTATTACGAGGATGTTCAGTCTTTATACGATGAAATAGAGAACATCATTAAAAATATAAGGTTGGGGAAAAAGTTTCTTCGCATTTTTTTAGATAATTCAAAACATTTTTTAATATAGTTTATTTAAATTTAACTAAAGTATGTATGTACCATTTTGTTCGATAACCTTTTGCCATCTTGTAGGTAGGGACATGATCCCATTGCTATAAAAATTTTGGGACTTCTCATCAAAATACCGCGACAAGTGGATTTGGCAGTCCTCTCGTGATGTTAACCTAACATTGCATAAAGAATTCTGAAGAGACCAAAACAGGTGGAAATCTGAAGGTGCAAGGTCAGGACTATACGGCGGATGCATTAACACCTCCCAGCCAAACTCTCTTAATTTTTGCTGAGTGGCTACAGATGTGTGGCGAAGAAGGTCTAGCGTTATCATGATGAAACACCACACCCCTTCTGTTGATCAATTCCGGCCGCTTTCTCTCAACTTCTTGCTTTTATCTCATCAGTTGTTCGCAGTAGAGTTCAGAATCGATAGTCCTGCCTGGTGGTAATAGCTCATAATGAATAATGCCCTTCCAATCCCACCACACACACAACATCACCTTATTGCGAGTTAACCCGGGTTTCGCCACAGTCTGTGAAGCCTGACCGGCCTTTGACCACGACCTTTTTCGCACGTTCTTGTCGTACGTGATCCACATTTCATCACCAGTTATCAGCTTCTTCAAAAATGATTCGGTTTCATTACGTCGTAATAAAGAATCACAAATGAGTAAACGGTTCAGTAGGTTTCTTTCTATGAGCTCGTGAGGTACCCAAATATCGAGCTTTTTTTTGTACCCAGCTTTTTTCAAATGCGCCAATACTGTTTTGTGATCAATTCTCAGTTCTTCAGCTACGTCGTAACTACTGATATGTCGATCTTGCTCCACTTTTTCAAAAATGGCATCCATTTTATCCGTAATAGGGGGACCAGAGGGAGGTGCATCTTTGACATCAAAATTTCCGGATTGAAAACGCTTAAACCAAATTTGTGCTACTCTCACAGACACTACACTAGGTCCATAAACATCGCAAATTTTTTTCGCTGCTTGCGTGCATTTTTACCTTTTTTGTAGTAAAATTTTAAAATGTATCGAATTTCTTCATTAGATTCACTCATCTTGACAGTACGAAAAACAAATGAAAATCACACATTTGCCGAATTTGAATTTGGAATTATGTTCTTTAAAATTTTAACTTTCATTGATACCAAAACCAGCCAGACACAAATACTACAGCCAAAGAGATTTTATTACAAGTTCATGCATACTTTAATGCGAAAAGACTTTTTCTCCAACCTATTAGTATGTCCATGAAACAAGTACAAGATAAAAAAGAATTAAGTGAAAACAAAATACTCACAATACCTACATTTAAACTTATCACGAGACGCACTGAACTTATAAAAACTAAACACAAAATCAAAGAAATGAAAAAAGCGTTAAGCACACTATTCAAGACGACCAACAAAGCTATCAAACGAGACTACACAGACTACAGAAAGAGAATAATAGACAGAAATATAAAACAATACAGGAGCACTAAAAGAGCATACAAACAATTAAACACTCATATAAGCTGGATACAACATTTAAAAACAACCACTTCTCAAACGAACACCAGGAAAGACATCATAGATTGTGCCACAAAGTACTACAAAGACCTGTACAAAAACAACATTGAAACTAGCTTAAATTATAATAAATACCCTAAAAATTACAACATCATTGAAGACGAGCCCGCAGAAGTAGATGCAATAAAGGTAATAAAACATGTAAAAAAACTTAAATTGGACAAATGTCCAGGGCCTGACGGCATACTAAACGAAGCTATAAAAATTGGAATATATCTATTAGCAAGTCCACTATCATTCTTATTTAACAAAACCATACACACAGGTCAAGTACCTGAACAATGGAAGAAATCAGCTATAATTCTGCTTTATAAGAAAGGTGACCCTCAAGATATAGGCAATTATCGTCCAATCAGCATTCTAAATAGCACCTATAAGCTTTTTACCTCCATAGTGCTTAGCAGAATCAGCGAAAAAATTGAAAATTCCCAACCCATACCCCAGAACATGCTGGGTTCCGATCCGGGTTTTCAACAACCAACCATATACATGTAATGCAACAGTTGATGGAGAAATTCAAGGAATTTAACAGACCATTATATTTGGCTTTTGTCGATTACGCAAAAGCGTTTGATACCATATCACATGATTCAATCTGGCTAGCACTTAACAAATATCACGTCCACGACCAATACATAAATATTCTGAAAACCATATACGATAACACTACGAGCTGTGTGAAACTAGAGAAACGAGGACCAGAAATACCATTTCTACGAGGAGTGAGGCAAGAAGACCCCTTATCTCCCAAGATTTTTATAGCGGTGCTGCAAACCATCTTCGAGAATATGGCATGGGAAAATGAAGGAATCCAAATAGCTAACCGGAACTTAAGTCACCTTAGATTCGCAGACGATATAGTTATCTTTGCCGAAAGCAGTAAAAAACTTAAAAAAATGATAAACTCACTTAGCGAAGAAAGTAAAAAAGTAGGCTTTTCCATGAATAAAAATAAAACAAAAGTGATGACAAACAGCTACACACATGCAATAAACCTTGATGGAGAAACACTAGAATACGTTAACAAAAACATATATTTAGCGAAAGAAATATCATTTGAAGACAAAAATGAAAATGAAGAGGTAGAACGACGAATAAACATAAGTTGGAGAAAATACTGCTCACTTAAAGAGATTATGAAGGGTAACTATCAGCTCCGTGTAAAGAAAACAGTGATGGACACATGCATTTTACCGATTATCACGTACGGTTGTCAAACGAGAACCTACAATACTAAAATAAAAACAAAACTGGTTAGATGTCAGAAAGTTATGGAAAGGAGCCTACTCAAAATACGAAGAATACATAAAGTGAGAAGTGAATCTATAAGAAAGAAAACAAAACTAATAGACGTTCTACACCAGAGTCTAACATTAAAATGGCGATGGGCTGGCCATGTAGCACGATATAATGACAAGCGATGGACAGTAGAAGTGACAAAATGGAAAGGACCGAGCGGAAAAAGACGTAAAGGACGACCTATGAAACGATGGAGTGATGACATAATTGCTGTAGCAGGAAAAGAGTGGATAAAACGAGCTAAGAACAGGGAAAGCTGGAATAAGCTGGAGGAGGCCTATACCCAAACAGGGGTTCCTATCCAAGAAACTATGTCAAGCTTATTTTAGATATGTTATGATTACATTAAAATAACATGATGGGAAATAAAAAGGATTTATTATTATTATTATTTATCATGAGATCCAATCAACATCTACAACAAATATAGCATCCCTGGTCACAAATATTCTATTTCCACTCGCAACGGCTGTCAGATTTGCGAACTCAATGCCATGTATCAGCTTAGAAATGTTTCGGTCTGTGTTAAGTTTGGAAACTTTAGTTCTTCTATTTCAGAATCAGGGAGCTGTGAAAGTTTGAACGTTAATAAATGATCATCATGATCCTGCGTTAAGAGAAACTTCGTGGTTTCTCTGAAAGCCTTCTGAAAATCACATAGATTATTGTATTTTGTACTAAGTGCGATATGGTATAGGACAAGAAAAAACTAATTTTAGATTTTAACTACCTCAGAAGCCTAGTGGTAATAGGCCACTACTACTACGCTGGGATCCAGAGTTCCCGGCTCGTGAGCTGTCATAGACAACGGCTTAAAATCCTTAATCTCTGATTTTATTGGGCTTTTCCCATTTTCTAGAAGTTACCCAGTACCTCGGAGCTTGGGAATGTGCCCGGAGATGTCAAAAAGCTCGCCACCTGTTACATAGGCCAACACTAAACCAGCAAATCGTGGGTGTTTGCATGTATGCTTGAATGCATGCATTTACCTCTGCCTACCCCTTCAGGGATTACAGTTACGTTAGTATTCTTACAGAAATAACATGAGGAAACAAATACTGCATTGACTATATTGATACAGCTTCATAATATTGACGCTTTTGACACGCATTGTAAACCATGGTTTTTCAATATTTTTTTTTATTACCTAATAAATGAAAATTTACAAAAGAAGCCACAAATGCCACAAAAAAGACACTTAAAATTAATTAGTTTGATTCAACAATGTTACTTTTCCTTTCCAATTAATTTGTATTACACGTTGTTCCTAGAAGCTCATAATATAGTCACAACGGCACTGAATTAAAATGGACCCTAGCCAGTTTTATGTCGGGTAAAGAGGGAAGCAAGAAAGCAGCCATTACGTTATATTAAAGCGCTCATTACATTCATGACGGTCTCCTTTCTAATTGTACACGCAAACTCATTTGACCACTTGATGAGGAGGGATGAGCGTGTCTAGAATTTAGCATTTACAATCATTTTAAAATGGGACGTTTGTAATGTAAGTTTTTAATAAGTCGATTTTTTTACTACCAGAATTCAGTTTTTTTTATGTAATGGAAGTGGCAAACAAGCATGCAGTTCACATTGATGTTAAGTGATGACTGCAGCCTATAGACACCCACACAAAGACTAACCAATCTTACCAATCTTGAGGCTTAATATGTTATCTCTCTGTGCCGGCAATTACAAGGCCGTACACTCACGAGCAAAATGAAAAACAAATGCCTGTTGGAACGGGTTATTCGTCAACTCGACACGGACGACCGGACACACGTGTGTCCAGTTGGTTAAACTTGAAATTGTAATGACTTGTTATTTCGTCGTCTGGACACGACCATACTGCATGCACCATATTGCATGTGTCCACATGGTGAAACTTAAATAAAACCACTTTTATGTTTTCACCAACTGGACACTATCACTTTTTTTTTCAAAAAAGGTACAGTCATGTGCATAATCTCCTCGTTTATTACATCCTACTTAATATTTTAAATGCTAAAGTTTGTGAGTGTGGATGTTTGTACTCTTTCAAGAAAAAACTACTGGATGGATTTGGATGAAACTTTACAGTAGACGAAATCGCGAGCAAAATCTAATACTACGTAATGAAAATAAACTGACATTTGCTGTTAAAACCTAATGGTTTTCAAATTTCACAATAAAACAAAAATATATTATAAAACAATCAAATTAAAGTATGATTTATTAATATAAGGACACGGTTTGACTACCGATAGGAAACTAGTAAAAATAGCCAATATTCTCTCAATATGATAACTTAAAATCATTACTTCAAATATCACAAAAAATGAAGTAGGTACGTACTTAGTGCTAACACATAATTTAAAGTAGCAATTATAAATATTATTATATTTCTGTATTTATTATCACGAGAGAGCGCCACCATTCCACTGTAAACATTGGCTCCGTAATTAAACAAGTTTTTAAAATATTATTCGTATGCGTTTTAGAGAGTGAAAAAGTGTAAAGTGCCAAAAACAGTGTGATTAACGTCATTCATTGGAGACAAAGTGATCAATAGTGGTAGTGATCAAAGTTACAAATTAACACAAAAGATACGGTAGACTGTGACACCGTTTGTTCTTGTTTTCTTTTTAAACAATTAAACAGCTAGCTAAATTAGCCAGCCATCAAGACTCATCTAACAGTGTAATAAAAAACTTAAATATCGCAAGATTTAACTAAAAACAACAAATAAAGACATCAAATAAGACTCAACACAACAAAATCATGGATTACTACAATAAAAACCAAGGATAACCTGATTACAAATAGAGAACACCTCATAAAGGCTGCTACAGAATTTTACAGAAGTTTATATCAAAACGATGAAAGTAATTATAACACCACCACCCTTGAAACATGCCAAAATATACCACCATTCTCAGAAATTGAAATTAGAAACGTAATACAACACCTAAAATCTTCAAAAAGTCCAGGCAATGATGGAGTAAGTAACGATATGCTAAAAACAGTTATTGACCCCATAGTACCAATATTAACGCAACTTTTTAATGCCCTAATACTACACAAAATATTATGAAAAGAATGTGGGCTATATATTATAACCCTGCTGTATAAAAAGAATGACCCAATAAACTTAAAAAATTATAGACCTATTAAGCCTACAACAAACTGTGTATAAGATTTTCTCAACTTTATTATTGAACAGAATATCAAAAGTACTTGACAGTAACCAACCCAGGGAGCAAGCTGGCTTTAGACGTTCCTACTCAACTAAAGACCATATTTTTACATTAACACAACTTATAGGAAAGTATACAGAATATGGACAATAACTCTACTTAGTATTTGTAGACTACTCCAAAGCATTCGATTCGATTCAACATGAACCTTTAAGGTTGGCGTTAAAACAACAAGGAGTCGAAAGCAAATACATAGAGATACTACAAGAGATATACCAGAGTAGTCGAGCCTTGGTCAAACTGGAAAGAAAAGGAGAACCTTTTGATACAAAACGAGGCGTCAGACAAGGAGACCCGATTTCACCAAATTTATTTACAGCACTCTTAGAACACATTTTTAGACAACTCAATTGGGAAAAAATGGGAGTAAATGTAAATGGAGAATATCTTAACAACTTACGTTTCGCTGACGATATAGTTATAATATCAGAAAACCACAAAGATGTAGAATATATGGTAAATACTCTAGACGAAGAAAGCAGGAAGTGCGGACTAAAAATAAATACAAAAAAAACACTTGCCATGACAAACAGCGAGAAGTTGCCTATCAAAACAGCATTTCAAACTATAGACTACGTCGATGACTACGTGTACCTAGGCAAGATTATATCCTTTTCCGAACAAACATCTCGTGAAGTGGAGAGCCGGATAAAGAAAGCGTGGAGTAAATATTGGTCCATGAAAGAAATATTTAAATCTACGCTTCCAATCTATCTGAAAAGGAAAGCTCTGGATTCAGTTGTTCTACCAACACTGCTATACGGATGTCAAACCTGGACATTTACAAGAGATATCGTACAAAAGATAAACGTATTTCAAAGGGCCACAGAGAGAAGTATGTTGGGTATTAAATTGAAAGATAGGAAAAGAAATACAGACATAAGAAATACGACTAAAATAATAAATGCTGTTGAGCTAGCATGTAATCTTAAATGGCGTTGGGCTGGCCATATAGCAAGGATTACAGATAACAGGTGGAGTGCTAGGATTATTTACTGGCATCCCGGTGGGGCGAGGCGCCCGCGAGGTCGGCCACAACGGCGCTGGAGCGACGACATTGTTCAAACAGCAGGAGGCACATGGTCTCGCCAGGCGCAACACAGGGAGTATTGGAAGAGGTTGGAGGAGGCCTATGACCAAAGATGGGCCCCAAAATGAATGTTAATGAAGTATGTAACAAATTTATGCTTAAAATTAGAAAATAAACGAAAATTAATAAAACATAGAATTAATCACAATAAATATAATAATATGAAATAAATGGATGACAATTGTAATTTACTAATTTACTTGATTTAAATTTCTTAATATAATATTGTTTATTGTTCTTAAATTCCATTTAATATTGTATACCTACATTGTGAAATTTAATTAAGTTTTTGACATTTTTTTTTTAATGCAATTAATGCTATAATTTTGTATAATTTTTAAAATTGTATATCTAATTAGAATATTAAGTGAGACATTTACTAATGTTTATGAGAAATTGAAATTATTTATACCGAAGATAAATTGTGTTAAATATAATTTTGGGAAGTAAAGGCTTTTATTATTTTTTATTATTATGTCTCTCGTCAGGACGGGGTCCAATTTGAACCCCGGACCTTTGTCAGGCTTGCGCGGGGACATGGTGGGTCCAACACGTAGAGGCCCTTTCGAGAATTTTGATCTACTTTGTAATAGGTTATATTCGGCGGGACCTCTCTCTGACTGCATCAATAGTTAATACAGGCACAGACAGACCCCGCAGAATATAATGGGACTATTGTAATGATAAGTGATTCGCCAAACTTTGGGCTATGTGGGTGAACTGGGGGGACTAGCTGGCTGGGCCTATGGAGTGAGATCCAGCACCTGCCTATATTCAACATCTCACATTATCGAATCCTACTTTAGGCAGGTGGTGATTCGCCTCTCCTTGGTGGGCTCCCCAAACAGCCAACCCGATGGTCGACGGGGGACAACACTGTTGAGAGAGGCTGGGGGTGTCGAGAGGTGTGGCCCCGGTTTCACCATCACAAGCGAGGAATCTCGAGCTCGGAGCGGGCTTCCCCGCTATTATACCTTGAGACACTTCCACCCCCGAGTGTATAGCTCTTGCAGAAATTTAGACAACAGCCTATTATCCAAATTTCTGTAAATGCCATACCTCTAGCGACCCACTCTGACCGGCCAATGAAGGCAAGCCAGAGGTGAGAGACCTGATGCTCTGTCCGGCCGTACCTCTGTGTGGCGGACGAGGCGGAGCCCAGTTCTCTCGGAGGAACTCGAGATGATGGTAGGGGGTGGTGTCGCTACTCACCAACAGCTCGCCACAAGCTGCTCTGCCCCCTTATTATTATTATTACAATTATTTATTATCAAAGGCAAAGAAGTTTTGCCCTTGAAAGATACACTCCTTTTCTATACAAACTTGCAAAGCTTGTTTGCTTTTATACTAAATGTAGTTGCAATGAAGTTTGATGCGGCATAAAATAATGAAATAAAATATAACAAAAATGATCATAGTCATAGCATAATTATGGCATCACAATTCTAAAATGTAAAATTCACAAATAATAATCATTCTACTTAACTCTGTAACAACAATAATTGTCACTTTTACATAGTATTTCAGTAATAATTAAGCTACGTGTAGGTATAACAATCACTTTGCAAAGTCTGTTTAAGGTGCTTTTTAAAATCACAACTGCACACATGTATTAGTTTCTGGGTGCCACTGCGGTATTTGGCTTTTAATTAAACAAAATAACGTTTTATTAGTTTCCACTATTTTATTGGGCTTTTTACACTTTGGATAGTTGAGATCATCATATCAGCCGTAATATGTCCACTGCTGGACTAAAGCCTAAAAGACTAAATAAGGAGATGACGGGATACATACCCTCCCCCCTGCCACAATCGCCAGGTTTGGCATGTGAATTGGTTTCATCGCAGGATGCTGCTGCCCATCTTACATTATTGAACTTACCTACTACCACCCTATTGGAATGGTTTGACCGCCATTGTTCGGTTGACGGATAGTTGGGATATTGGCAACTAAATGAAGTCTTTTGTCTTGAAAAATAATCTGCGTGACTGTACTTTGACATGAATTCGGTTAAAATGTGAACGTGTGTCCAGTTGGCGAAAACAAAATGGTATTTTATTTATGTTTCACTATGTGGACACACGCAAAAATATTTTCGTGTCCAGACGACGAAATAACAAGTCATTACAATTTCAAGTTTAACCAACTGGACACACGTGTGTCCGGTCGTTCATGTCGAGTTGACAAATAACCCGTTGGAACTATAAGCATCACTCGAAACTGTTGGCATGGAATAATCTAATCGACTATAGCAAAAAAATTGCTAAAGGACTTAATAAAAGTAAAAAGCTATACAATCATACATATATTTGACGCTAAATGGTAGTGTTCAGCACTATCGTGTTCCGGTCAGGTGGTTATATACGGCCCTGTAATTTCCGGCACAGAGGCATAACACCTCAGGCCTCAGGAGTGGTAACGCATCTGCGTTTTGGCCTTGGTATTTGTGTGGCTGTTTATAGGCTGCAGATATGCACTTAACATCAATGTGAACTGCATGCTAGTTTGCCACTTTTTGCCATTTCATAAAAAAAACATTATAGTAATATAAGCTGAGCATAAGATGACTACAGGTAAAAAATCACAACAGAAAACATTAGAAAACATTATTTCACTTCATTTATTTAGTGGCATTAAAATCTTTAGTGATAAAGCTGCAGTAACGAAGAAAGGTGAAAGCATAGGCCAACCAACCAGTCTATGCTTAATAATAGTCTAATAGTCTGATTATTAGAGATGCGCCGAATATTCGGTTCGTATTCGGTATTCGGCATATTCGGCATCATTTCCACTATTCGTATTCGGCCGAATTATTCGGTTTCGATGCCGAATATATTCGGTTCGAATATTTCTATTTTATTGGCTACACAACACGGTATCTACATACTTAACTACAAGATAAAAATTCTCATGTTATTTTATAATCCAAAGGAATCCTATGAAGAATGTGTATTCAACACATTCTTCATAGGATTTCTTGCTAATAAAATAAAACTATTAAATTACACTTAGGTAACTGCCTCGGTAGCGTAGTGGTAGCAGGCCACTACTACTACGCTGAGGTCCTGGGTTTGATTCGCGGATAGGGAGTTATCAGAGATAATGGTGTAAGGTCTTTTATCTTTGGTTCTATTGGGAATTTTCCATCTTCTGGAAATTTCCAAGTACCTCGAAGTTTGGTAATGTGCCCGGAGATGTCAACAGGCTCGCCATCTGTTACATGGGCCAAAACGTAACAGGCGGATCGTGGGTTGCACTTATGCTTAAATGCATGCATTTACCTCTGCCTATCCCTTCAGGTAATGTACTACTTACATATATTACAGGCGTGAAATTTTGTTACATTAAATTACAAATCAACATTTATTTGGAAACCTCAAACCAACATATTCTTAACCTGTAGCCCTGTAGTTTGGTTACATGCATTCAACATTATTATTACTATTATTTATGGTACCACCGTCCCCACCGAACGCATCATGAACGCACACCACACACTGAGGTGCCTTAGAGCTCGCGCGCTTTACCACCGCCGCATGGCTCGGCTCCGAGGCACCGTGCGCCCGCACGACCCTGATGCACGTCCACACTGACTGTCACTGACCAAGTATTTCGCTCACGAGGCTGCATCGCCCGAGCATGCGTCCGGTGTAGACGCGGCAATTTAGCAAACTGCGACATTTTAGAATTAGAACCGCGTTTACGCGTCAAAACAGTGAAATGGTAAACCGAATAATTCGGCCGAATGTTCGGTTCGGTACAGGTTAAACCGAATAATATTCGGTATTCGGTTATTCGGTTAAACCATTATTCGGCGCATCACTACTGATTATCATGTCAGTTCTAAAATATTATTGGTATAAAGATTTTATTTTACAAGAACAAGAACAACAACAATTAAAAATACAACATACACAAAACCAAATAAAAATGAACAAAAAGATGTTAAATTTAAGATCAAAATATTTGTGCAGAAGCATTGTAGTAAATTAATAAATAGAGAATAGAAGGTTATTAATTAGACTGATGGACGAAATAACGAAAATCGGATTTACGTAAACAAACGTACTTTAAAGTTGACGTGAGCAAAAATAGATTCATACACAACAGCTAAAAACACACTGATAAAGAACAATAGAAAAACAACATGACGGCTATTATTTAAATAGTACACGTAAACTCATTTGGTCACTTGATGTGAAAGCATAAACGTGTCTAGGAATTTAGGATCCAACATATTTTTTAATTAGTCTTTCGTAATGGATCTAGATCATGGTTTTTAACCAATTTCTAGCTAAACAGAATAAAATCACGTTTTCGTAGGTTTTCGCGAGCTTCATACATTGTAGAAATTAAATTTGCGGATTTTCTCGCGTATACAACACTCCCAAACTTCTTCATACACCCGACGTTTCGGTCGCTTTCCAGCTACCGTGGTCACGGGCTGTCTAATTCGACGATGTTCAGCCTGGTCTTATATAGCTGAGACAGAACACAACCCTAGTGCGATGTAACTACTAGTGGTGCCATCTAGCGTAGCTGGAAAGCGACCGAAACGTCGGGTGTATGAAGAAGTTTGGGAGTGCTGTATACGCGAGAAAATCCGCAAATTTAATTTCTACAGAATAAAATCGTTTTATTTTAGACGGTAAAGTAATGTTTGCTATCGAAAAACCGACGCGTCCACGTCGAATTAGCGTCCGCGGGGATTGTCGCGGTGGCGATCAGTTACTGCATAAGAAGTTGCAGCGACGTATTTTAACTACACGTTGACAGGTGCCTTGAACGCGTTCAACATTGCAGCGTTCGGACGCCCGATCATCACGCGGCCGCGATCTGTTGCTGCCGGCACTATCTGAACGCTGCACGCAAGTAATTAGTAGGCGAAAAAAATGGTATTGGTGTGATGAATGGTATTTCTGCACGCGAGGAGGTCCACCGCGACCGCCCCCGTGCAGGCAGATTGGACGCGTCAATTTGTTTGAACCTTTACAGCTGTTGCCTTTTGAAGCGCATGTCAATATGTTATATTTGCATACCGAAAATAAAAGGCATTTAGCAAAAAAATTATTACTATGGTAAATCTGTGCTTTCAAATAGAGAGCAATATGGTGACGTATATTCTTAAATTATGTATGACGCGAATAAGTAAATGTTATTTGCATATTTTATTCCGAATAAGTAGCGAAGTCCATTTCATTTCAAATACAAGACGAGTTTTTCAGAAAGAGTAACGTTGAAGATATTTATCTCATTCTAGATAAATTGTATCCAAGTAGATTTTAAAATTCTGAACTACTCGATCTTAATACAACGAGGGTAACAAAGTTTCAAAGCAAATTAGTTTACGAGCTATAAATTATGTAAACAATACAAAACTAAATGTAAAATCAATTGCGAAGCGGGAACAGGCGGATATTAAAAACATCCATACGAGCTCGCCTCAGGCGAAAATAGAATTTAAAGTATGCACTGCAAAGGAATAAGTCTGCCTTGTAGTACACTTGAATTGAATTTAAATTGATTTTTCTCGGCATTAATCTAAGCAGTACGTAATGGTAGCGATATACATTAGGGTATACCACGTTTATCTGCACAGTTAAACCTGTCAGGTAAGACTGAGCTGAGAAGAACACGTACACATAGCGGTAAATTTGAACAAACTCTCTGTTAACGCCATGGCCCCGGTGGTAGATCTTGACGCTGTAGCGCTAATCAGATTATTATTTGCTTTGTTGAACCGATGGTTTATACGAGTATGTATTTTATAAAAACACTGCATTAATAAATAAAGAAAATTCTTATCGGTGTAACGGCATCCTTTATTGGTTAAGTTGTAACTCGTGGAAGAATTTCTGCAGTAGGAAATGCTACAAAAAACGTCTTGATTGATGCAAATCTGATCAGTGATTTTTTAAAATGTAATTGAAGTGGTAAACAAGCCTTAAGTTCACATTGATTTTAGGTGATGACTGCAGCCTATAGACACCCACACAAAGACCAAGGTCAAAATGCAGATGCGTTAGCACTACTGAGGCTTAAGGTGTTATGCCCCTGTGCCGGAAATTACAGGGCCGTACATTACCACGTGACCAGAACACGATAGTGCTGAATACTACCATTTAGCGGCAAGTATATTAGGTAATATGGTGGTGCCTACGCCCGCGAGCTTCGTCACTGGAGCTCTACCAACAGTAAAACCAGTGATTAAAATTAAATGAAGAATCGCATGATTATTGCACTTCCATTGTTTTATTCAAATTTACGTAACGTCATCTGTTGCAATCACCGCACAACTGACGCCCACCTGACTGTTTGATGTGGTTTTGCCCATACAGTTAAACTATACAGGTATACCCACGATGCTCACCGGCAAAAAGTATGGAACATTATACCTCAAGCCTGTCAAGTATGTGTATGGCTATAAGCGCAATGTAAGTCAAAACTGTGCTGATTTTGAAGGTTTGAGTTATAAACAAAAATAGTCACCGGATTACCTTTTTCATGGCAGAGAAAAGGTCTTTAATATTATAGTTCACTTCTAAGTGAAACATGCAGATTTTAAACATCTACTTCAAAATAGATTTTACAAAATTGATAGGCTATTATATTTTAACTGGTGGTAGAGCTCCAGTGAAGGAGCTCGCGGGCGTAGGCACCAGCGCATTACCTAATATACCTACTTGCCACTTAATGGTAGTGTTCAGCACTATCGTGTTCCGGTCAGGTGGTTATTTACGGCCTAACACCTTAGGCCTCAGGAGTGGTAACGCATCTGCATTATGACCTTGGTCTTTTTGTTGGTGTCTATAGACTGCAGTCATCACTTAACATCAATGTGAACTGCATGCTTATTTGCCACTTCCATTACATAAAAAAATGCTTTACTACCCTAGAGGTGTAAATTCTTTTAAGTCAGAAGAAATCTTCTAAGGCAAAAACTGTAATAAAATCGAATAATATTTATACTCTGCAAAAGAATTTTATTCCTTTGTATATTTTACACATTAACACTAAATTTGCAGAGATTTAATCCCCTGAGGCAAAAATATGAGTAAGGTTTAATGAAAAACTAATTCATGAGGCTGCTACAATCTTAGCCTTAGGGACAGTATATAAAATATAATAATCATTGAAAAATTCAACTTCTCGGTGATCTATAGGCGTTAATTATCATCGACTAATATCAATGTATAATATTTAATTAATTAAAAAGTAGGTTATAAAACAAATTGAAATATACAATGTAACGTTCGCACGTACTAACATTCGCATCTAAATTCCGTTCTCTCTCCGTCGCCACAATTATCGTGAGTAAATTTTCTCAAAATGAAATATCAACAGTTGGTAACGCTTCAGAAGTGTATTTACAGTAATTATAGGGAACGTTAATGTTGCGTTCCCGCGTGATAAATACGTTCCCGTTCGCTAATTACCCAGCGGTTATCTATTGCTAATCAGGCGGAATGGGAAATTTATTTGGATTATGCTGAAAATTACCGTTGCTCGTGTTGAAGTTTTTATTAGGATTGGATTTAATTTGGTTTGTGTTTTACTGGTTAATTGTATAGAAGCCTGGTATGTATACAATGATTGTATCAATAAATTGTCTCGATTTGGAAATAAATAGTAAAGGCTGCGTTGTTGACATATATAATGGCAACCCATTATACGTCCCACTGCTGGGCACGAGTCTCTCCCCTTTTTGGGGGGAGGCCTGGAGTTTACTCCACCACGCTGCTCCAATGCGGATTGGTGGAGGTGGGTGGGTTAGTGGCCAACCCGCTGTCGGACGTTTTCAAACCGCCTATAAGGCCTCCGACAAGGTTTAACGACTGCTATCTATCGATAGCAACCGGGACCGACGGCTTAACGTGCCCTCCGAAGCACGGAAACGCGCATTTAATTTGCCACTAGCGGTCACCCATCACACTACCCGACCGCGCCCGTAGTGCTTAACCGAGCAGATCGCTTACGATCTACACCAGCCGCTGGGCCATGCGCGCTTCACACCAGCCGCTGGGCCATGCGCGCTTCATTGACATATGTTACTCTTATTTGCAATGTGTGAGCCCAGTAGCAGATTGTTGTATGAATAAATTATCCAAATCAGTACAGGCGTTTTCGAATTATCGGTGAACATACGTAAAAAAAAAGATCCGGACGAATTGAGAACCTCCTCCTTTTTTCGAAGTCGGTTAAAAAAGGATAGCTTCAACAACAAAAGGACTATTCTACTGCGGGATCCCAGAATATAACTACTAAATTAACATTTTCAATATTTTTTTTTGCCTCAGTATGCTAGTGGTAGTAGACTACAACTACTTCGGTCCTGGGTTCGATCTCCGGGTCGAGGGATAAGTGCTATTTTGATATTTTCATTTTTGTTAAGTTTTCTTGCATTTTTCACTGGGTGTTAGAGTTCTTATGTCAGAGCTGGTGTACTTATACATCATCACAATCTCAAGACATGTATCAGGCAGATGACCTTGATTATCTGCCCGCCGCCGGGCCCCTGCCGCTTTACACTTTATCCCTTATAGCACATATAAAGTCGGGGAATGTAGGCATGAAGTCGTATTTTAATTTGCCACAGTTAATGTCAGCCGTTGGCTGCGCAATTAAGAAATATATTTGCTATAATTATAAGGTAAGTTAATGTTCCCTTCCCGAAATAAATACGTTCCCGTTTGCTAATTACCCAGCGGCTATCTATTGCTAATCAGGCGGAATGGGAAATATATTTGTGTTACCAATACGCGTTGTTTGTAATATTGACTAAAAAGTCATGAAGATACGATTTAGGTCATTTTGTTTTATGTTTATTTTGTTTGGCTTGATTGTAGAGTGACGATGAAGCAATAATAAGTATATATAAAATTTTAACTATATATATATGATGAAACAATAGTCATGAAACAATTTTGAATGTCATTTGAATTCGCGATCAATTTCTACATTGCATAATCTTAACTTGACGTAATTTCACACGCCTGAAATCCTCAAAAAGTGAAGCATTAACTGTGGAAAACATTTTAAAATTTAAGTTCATGCCTATATAAGGACATCCATTGACTGAGCTATGCTTTATTAAATATTAAATTTTTGTATTTATCTTACAAGACAAATTACACAATTTTTTTTAATTTAGATATTATTAACCATATTTTTATTAATTGTATTTTGAAAATATTATTCTTCAAAATTAATGACGGTTATTTTAATTGTTATTGTTATTTTAATATTTAATTTAGCATGAATCATATTATGTTAAAAACTATTTGTGAATCTGTAATAATTATGGATTAATTTGGCTGAATAAAAAGATTTATTATTATTATTATATTCCCCAAAGGTATAGGTAGAGGTAAATGCATGTATTCAGGCATACATGCAAACACCCATGATCCGGTTGCGTTTTAAGGTGGCGAGTATGTTGACATCTCCGGGCACATTACCTAACTCCAAGATACTGGGAAAGTTTCATAAAATGGAAAAATCCCAATGGTATTAGAGGTAAACGGCCAAATACTCAAACGTCACTTAAATCTAAGTGGGACTTAAAATTCTTCTGTCTTTATAAAATACGTTCAAATAATAGAGATAGCGCACATTTGAGCGTTGTTTAAAATTGAGTGACGTTTGAGTATTCGGCCAAAAGAATCTTACATCTTAATCTCTGATAGTCCCCAACCCGGGTATCGAACCCCGGAGCCCAGGGTTACAGTAGTGGCCTGGTAACACTAGATTTCTGAGGAAATTGCAGTTTGTTACGTGAACAACAGCCATGAAACAATTTTGTTATTGAATTCGCGATCTATTTGCAGTGAATATTATACCTATAAAGTTTTATATAACTTTTAGTATTGGGTTGCATCACGATATTTGTTATAGTTATTGTAACATTTCACATCCTACTCTAACTTTATCAGATTTCTTTAAGTTGGAGCAGGATGTGAAATATTACAATATATTTAACTTATATTATACTTTAACAAAAGTCGTGGTGCAACCCAGGCTAAGAAAATAAATCCAAGGTACTTAATTTTCTATCCCATCGAGACACGAAAGCGCTGCAAACTATTAAGCGGCATAAGTTATATAAAGATGCCTCGCACTCAGTTTATCTAGAACTTCCATTCTAAGAACGTAAAGTACTCGCCAAGAAATATTGTACATCTAGCTTAGGAAAAAGACAATTGGCTCGCTCTTCGAAGTCGAAACTAGCGGGAATAAGTTTAGTAAGCACTAATATTGCAGCATTGGTCAGGATTTGATCAACATGGTTGACAATGTGGCGCGCAATGAAGCGCGCATGGCCCCACGGCTGGTGTAGATCGGAAGCGATCTACTCGGTTAAGCGATACGGCGCGATCGAATGTGTGATGGGTGACCGCTAGTGGCAAATTAAAATGCCCGTTTCCGTGCTTCGGAGGGCACGTAAAACCGTCGGCCCCGATTGCTATCGATAGGTAGCAGTCGTTAAACCTTCGGAGGCCTTATGGGCGGTTTGTAAGCATCCAATTGGCCATAAACCCTTATCTCCACCAAACTCGCATTGGAGCAGCGTGATGGAGTAAGCTCCAGGACTCCTCCCAAGAAGGGGAGAGACTCGTGCCCAGCAGCGGGACGTATCAAGGGTTGCCCTTATTATTATGGTTGACAAACGTCACAAAAGTGGTGTGTGAAAGAGATAACGCTCTACAGAGCCGAAAGTAATCGAAGTCTCTTTTCTAATGTCGATGAGCAATATTTCTTGCTGGAGACTGAACTATGACGTTTTACAGCGATTCCATTTAGGAGCTGTCAAATTTTTGTTTAATTTGTCTTATGTGAAAGAAACGAGACAAAGCTAATAGCGTTTCAGTTCAGGTTGACAATAAAAGATCATGGTACGGCCAATGAAGTCTTAAAACAACGGTTTAAAATATTTAACTACGTATTTTTTTCAACAGTAACGGTGTATGAAGGCGACACACTGAGCTTGCAGCGCATCAGTCGGACAGAGATGGGCGCGTACCTCTGCATCGCTACCAACGCTGTTCCTCCTTCCGTATCGAAGCGGATCATAGTTGATGTGGAATGTAAGTAATTTAAATAATTAAACAGGGTTTTAAAGTATGATTTTAGGAGTGTGCTAAGATCTTTATCGGTTTAGTTAACTGTTCGTGACTTACTAAGCTTTAAAGTGTCAATTTTCGTCAGAGTAGAAAATATTTTTTCATTACATTCATTAAACCTAAATACTACAAAATCCTACATTTTGCGTGGCCCGACACGCATTTGACCGGTTTTTACGTTTCTTTTTGAAATTAGGAAATTAAGGAAATTGTGAATAATTAATCCTTTTATATTATTTCCCGTTTTTTTTTAAAATAAATCTTGTGCTTTTAATAATTATTAATAATAATAAATAATGGCAACCCATTATACGTCCCACTGCTGGGCACGAGTCTCTCCCCTTTTTGGGGGGAGGCCTGGAGCTTACTCCACCACGCTGCTCCAATGCGGATTGGTGGAGGTGGGTGGGTTAGTGGCCAGCCCGCTGTCGGATGTTTTCAAACCGCCCATAAGGCCTCCGACAAGGTTTAACGACTGCTATCTATCGATAGCAACCGGGACCGACGGCTTAACGTGCCCTCCGAAGCACGGAAACGCGCATTTAATTTTCCACTAGCGGTCACCCATCACACTACCCGACCGCGCCCGTAGTGCTTAACCGAGCCGATCGCTTACGATCTACACCAGCCGCTGGGCCATGCGCGCTTCTAATAATTATTAGTGGCTAGTAAATACAGTTAGTTTTAAAATAGACGATGTAAAATTGCTCTTCACGAGCCTAATTATATGGAAAAAAATTATGACTTTCGTGTTATGACTTGTTTTGGTCCCTGAAGTTAGGGAGCGTCTTAGTATTTGTTTCAAATACAATTTTCGTATTTCTGGTACGGTATTGAATCTAGAAAATTTTCATATTGTACCGTAGGAATTTTAATGGATCTCTTTATAAACAACAGATTATGTCGTTTATGAAGGGTATATGCAATTACTAAATGTGCATAGACGCAAGATGTATCAGGAAAACAGGAAACAAAACGGGCCTAGTAGAATGAAAAAAAAAAATATCGACTACGCCTAACGGTACATTAATAATGAAACGTGAATACCCCACTGCGAACACAAAACAAGAACTCGTCAAGAACTTAACGCTCTAAAATTAATTGGAAAAGATACCGAGGTTTTACGATTCGAAACCCATGAAATGAAAAGTATCCGACAGAATTTTGCCATTTCATTACAAGACAAAGCTTCGGACCACCGGGACGGAATCTGGGTTCTCAAAAAGAGGATTGTAGGTTCCCCTTTATTTTCAATTCTTATTACGAGCAGCTGACTAAATAGGCAAGATGGACGGCGATAATTGAAAGATAATATTTTTTCAAGGTGCACGCTTCGATGATTGCGGTTGCAGACATTAAAAATCGATCCCCTTTCGCGTGGGCGTGTTTACGATTGGGGTGGGTGTAGAAATAAATAATATTGTTTTCAAGGGACGTCGTTTCTCGGGGTTTCCCTGCTTTTCTTTTTATGAGGGTTGATAAATTTGGATGAATGCTGCAGTTTCGCGATTGTTTCGCTGTTTTCTGCTACAGTCTGTAGGTATAATGTATAAAGGTATTCAATTTTCTTACAAATTGAAAGAAAACAACCAAACTTTACACTACTAATTCGTGGATACTAGGTTATAAATCCTAAGTTTGCATAAACCTTGTTTTTTGCTCAAAAAAATTTAGAATCTCTTAAGACTTAAAGAGACATTCCAGATTTAAAGCACTCCTGGGAAACATCTGTGGAAGTTAACAAGTATAATATTAGGTATGAATGTTCTGCAAATGTGGTAACTCCTAATGCTATCTTTTATCAGAATGTATGCTTTATACCTTACAATCTAACAAGATCACTGTTTTACTGAACATCACCATTGATGAGCGTCACATGGTGGATAGCAGCTCGCTGTCGCAACCTATCGTCAGTCCTCGCAACATGACTAGAACAGCCGTCGATGTGCAAACAGAAGCCGAGCCGTTGACGTGTAAAGTCTGCCGTCAAAGTGCCGCTCGTCTGTATGAACCCTTATGGTAGGAGAACACAAGAGGAGATTTTTGAACTTACTCCAGCGCTTCAAATTAAGATAAAGGAGATACCTTGCACCCTGTTCAGTACCTACCTCACCAAATCTAAGATTTCCATAATGGACCGAATAGCTGGAAGCCCTAACTTCCGCCACGAGCTTGTTTCGCATCGAAATCGTCAGAATTTTGGATGGGAGCTTTGATTCTTGGGTTCACTTTACATCCTCTCTGAGTATTCTTGTTCACCTTCATTTTTAATAGAATCAAATATTTTTAAAAAGTGCGCGGCATCAACGTCATGCGTCAAGAGCGTGTCAAACATTCTGAGAGGGTGTACCCAAACAATGCTCCTATCCAAAAATTCAAACGATTCGGAAGATGAGTAAGATCGTAGCGATCATTTGATTTTTTCAAGGGCTACCCTTCGTGCGCAGCTCCATATACTACAACACTTTACATTTAGTAGAGGTAACCATCAGGTTGCAAGGTATCTCCCATTATCTTAATCTGACGCGCTCAAGTAAATAAAAAAATAGCATCCTGTGCTCTCATCCCTATCATTAGCAACGTAGACAGCAAAACATTTCTTAATCTAGATCCTGACTGAAACTGCCACCATCAAAAAAAGTCTGCGCCCAAAACAGTTAAACATTAATTATACAACGTAAAAAAAGTCCCGCTTCATAAAAACAAATACAGTTCAGAACCAAAGGGCCATTTACAGCGATACGGAATTAATTTCCACCGAACAAATTCTTTCATATTCCGCAAACGACTTCATTGTGCGAAGTAAAAAAGCAGCAACTAAAGCGCTCCAAAGTGTTCGAACGTCGAACAGCGGTCGCATTTTGATTTCATTTCGATTCTTATGCAATTCATAAAAGCAAATAACTTTTTACGATCGAGCTCTTTCGCGCTCTTTATACATTCAATAAAAATTCTCGTTAATAACTCAGGCGGCGTCTTTGTTCATTTATTGTTTATGGCTCTGATTTAATGATAACTTGAATATCGTTATCGACTTTTGTCGTCGATATCAAGTGGTGGTAGAGTTCCAGGGTAGGTATCGAGGGCTTAAAGAGGGAGAAAAGAAACTAAACGAACACCAATCATTTATCTATGCAGCATTTGTAGGAAAAAATAATGACCGTACAGCCAGTACCTATAAAATGGCATCAAATAACACAGATCAATAAGCCAGGTGTGGATTACTGTAAATAAAACATCACCCGCACATAATGAACCTCCGAAAGAAAGGTGGAACTTTATAAATATTTTAAAACGTCGTAGAATATTAAATGCTATCGCGCCCAAGTAATATTCCTCGTGAAAATTGCCACCGTAAAGTGAGAGAATGTGAATTACGTTCTCGACGTGGATTTTATTATCTGAACCCCCTAGGGCTGCTAGGTCTGTGACATTTTTTGGCTTAAACATAACTTCGACGCCTGTCCAATGGGATAGACAGCGACGTATTCACATAAAATTCAATACAATACTCATTGAAGCTACGAAATGGATGAAAGCGATGTACATGGGAGAAAAAGAATGACACGAATTGCATATTATCCTTGATGCCAGCGATCAAGCATCATCAAGCCGAGGTTGATGATGCTTGATCGCTGGCGAAGCACGCTGGTGAGGCCAAGGCAACGCAGAGGGCAATGGAGAGAGCTATAACGCTCTAAATTTCCATGCTAGATTGAATTATAAATGATGAGCTCCGCTTCAGGTAAATAGCCCACGGAATTGCAAAAATCAAGCAGTAGTGGCCATCAATCTAATGAAGCAAGCGCTGAATGAAGCGGCTTAGAACCATTGGTTGTTAGTGTTTTTGGTGGAGGCTTTTGTCTGAAATTAAAAATAGTTCATGGGAATTGATAAGCAAAAGTCAGAGTCGTAAACAGCGCTTTTTGTCTAGCTATAATGCCATTCCGCTCGCAATACCCAGTGAATTAGACAAACAACTGTCTCTCCATAAGTCTTCAGCGTTTGTGTAAACAAAAAATTGCAGTCTGATGAGACGCAGCCGGCACCACTCTTCTGTTCACGCCGCGTTCACCGCTGTCGTTCAGTTTACAGCCTCACAAACTATCAGGGTGCTGCTACAAATATTTGAGGTATCCTCTGCCTGTCGTAAGAGGCGACTAAAAGGGGAATGAATCGCGGGCGGCCAGAGTGGGGGTTCTAGCCATCCAGCAGGTTCCGGGAAGACGGCGACCGTGGTAGCCGCAGGTCGTTGTGGTATGTGCAGAATGGGGCTGTCAGAGTCCCCGTGGACGAGCCTTATGGAGGCGAAATGCGTGGGGGAACCGGAGCAGTGTTTTAGTGTACCCGGACCCCCCCCTTTGGGCACTGAAGTCGGCACCGAGGTGGTTTAGAGAGTTCCAGTCCCTCATATCCCGACTCTCTCCCCCTAGAGAGCCGGTTGAATGCAAAGACATTTCCAGTTCGTAATATAAAAAAAAAACTCAGTACCATTTAATGAAAACTCGATAGTGCTGATCACTACACGTACAACTTCTTAAAGTTAATCGTTGCTCCGCGCCAGACGCTATCACCACACCTGGAGGATCATCCATTTTGTTTGGAGTAAAATTTCATCCCATTTCTTATTAAGCCTAATTCCAAACGTGCAGCGGGCTACCAAGCTTACCGATGCATCCTTCAACCTAAGCTAAGACGGGCCCATAAATTGTTTCTAGGTTGATTGGGGTAATGAGTTAAATTCGTTTCAAGTACTTGCCAGCTCTAGCCCAAGTACTAGCTTCGCCTATTCCGGATCCCATTCATTTTCCTATATGAAAAATTAATTAAGCTACATAATAATGCTGTATAACGTTGCTTTTTGCATTCAATTTTTACTGGTGGTAGAGCTCCAGTGTGCGGGCGAAGGCATCACCGCATTACCTAATATACTTGTCGTTAAATGGTAGTGTTAAGCACTATCGTGTTCCGGTCAGGTGGTAATGTACGGCCCTGTAATTTCCGGCAGGGAGGCATAACACCATAGGCCTCAGAAGTGGTAACACATCTGTATTTTGACCTCTGGTCTTAGTGTAAGTGTCTATAGGCTGCAGTTGTCACTTAACATCAACGTGAACTGCATGCTTGTTTGCCACTACCATAACACAAAAAAAATGAAGAATAAAGATCAAAACTTATATTTATTACTGACTTTTTCAGGGAAAACAAGAGCAAATCTATGTTCTCCTCCATCCAATCTTGAATGACAGTAATTCGGTAGCTTAATAGTAAAGCGGCTGGACTGGTTATCCTGAGGTCGCAGGTTCAAATCCTGCCCGAAGTCAATTTTTTAAGCTATTGCATTAATTGCTTCTATCGCGGGCCTTGAGCGCGGGGACCGAATTCAGAAATTCCGTAACGAAAAAACCTCACGCTCCCCACTCCGACGGGCACGGAGGTGTGGCTGCAATAGCTTTACCGCGGCCGAGTGCCACACGTCGATTTATTTTTCTTTTAATTTTTTCTTTAATTTCTAAAGTTCACTCGCATGTGTTATTGCAAAAAAAAAAAATTTACAATTATTAAGGGCACAGCGACATCTTAACGATATTGTATAAACTGCAAAGTCTATCATATCTATTAATTAGTTATCAATGGACGTCGTTCACCGACCCTAAATCGGTTAAAAATCAAAAAGGGAGTCAAAATTTGACCTATTGGTGTGGGACTTCGGTAGCTTAGTGGTAAAGCGGCTGGATTGGTTATCCAGAGGTCGCAGGTTCGATTCTTGCCCGAAGTCAAATTTTTCAAAAGAGTTCAAAGAGCTTAGAAAAAGAACATGTTATTTCACAGATTTTACGAACCGGGTCGTGACGCGATATAGATTTTGAGTAAAAACACTTTTTCGACATTTTGCTGATACAACAGTTCGTCCGACTTTTGCAACCGCGCCGAAACGTCGGAATAAAGGTAAAAAAGGACTTTACCCAATTTCTAAATCGCGTCACGACCCGGTTTGTAAAATCAGTGAAATGAGTGTTAAACGCGAGTGTTTGTTAAAAAAGTTATAGGAATACGATATCTTGCAATGTATATTCTTTGATATTTTAGGACTCAATGACAAACACATGAAAAATCGTCATAGATTCAACTGGGATTATCCAACTTTATCATATCCATCATTAATGAAACTTTATAAATTGCTTTCTAGTTTCTATTACGAGTCGCGTCCAATAGATTGATATGATTAATATTTTTGGTGGATTATTATTTATAACACCGCCAGGAGAATTGAAATTGAACGGGCCTATTTCAACCAAAAATTGCCATTCATCTGGCAATTTATTTTAAAAACAATGATTAATTATTAATTGCAAAAAATTTTTTTTACAGTTTTAGTTAAATACTACCTCGCGGTTGATAGTAATTTAACTTTTGTATATTCAATCCTCATAGATTTTTAACAAAAGTAATATGTAAAATGTGGTTCTTGGGGTACCCAAAATGTAAGCGTAGGTGTTTCTACATTTCTTAATGCTAAAAGAGAGTTTCCGTTGCAAGGCTATATAGAATTATATGTGCTAATACGGTTTTATTTTCACGTGCCCAAAAACACCGCCATTTAGTTTAACAAAAAATGGCAATTTAAAACTTAACGTTTTACAAAGTAGCTCCTAAACTAAAAATTATTTTCTAAGACCCGCAATATTCTTTAAATACTTATCAAAACCTACAGTTAAGGATACGCGAGAAAAATTATAATAATAAAAAAAATAAAGCGCATTTAACCCGAAAAAAAAAACTCCTTAATTTTATTTCACCGTATTGTTGGAATTATGTGTATAGGTATCGATGCCAAATAACATTTCTCAAATACAAAGATTCTCTGAACTAAGTTGCGGCAGACGGACCGACGGAAGGACAGCGGACATGGCGAAACTTCAACACTTCTTTTTAAGCTTCAGAACCCGAAAAAAGAGCACAAAAAGTTTTATAGACAATATCATACCACACACATGTGTAATATAAAATTAAAGAATATTATACTTAAATGCCACACCCATACGTTCCTGGTTTATAGCACATCATCATTTCCCCTCGCATAAACTCGTTCTCTCTAATAAGGAACAGAGCGGTAGTAAAACCATAATTATTTTAAGAGTAAGGAGGGATTACTGCTGAGGATTGTTTATAAATATCATCTATTCTTATCTTATCTGAGAGTTTAGAGAAGCTTAGAAATAAATTTCCACTGATACTTCCGCTTGGGTTGGGGTCGCTTTTTAGCCAAAGAGCGAGGGGTGAGTCCGCTATCGACCGCCACCACATCCCGATGCATCTCCCCGTCGGCGGTCAAGAAGTATTCTCGGAGATTACACACCTCACGGTCTTAGCGCTTAGAACGCCACGACCCCCACATCTCCGTGGGATGTATAATCTCATGACCGAAGACCGTGGGTGATGCATGCGGTGCGCTGTCAGTAAAGAGCGGACTCGCCTGTCAAGGGCATCCAGGTCGGTCTGAGTCTACCGAAGGAGTACAGCAAGACCGGCATGACCCAACCGTTGAAGGCGCGCACCCTATTACCGCCCGACAAAAGGCTTTTCAGTACTTTTATCAGACGACCAAAGAAACGTTCCTTCAACGATTGCCTCATCTCGACCTCGCGTATACCTAAGGCCTCCGCCATACCCAAGTACTTATAGCTCTCGGTTGCAGAGAGGTTTCGGAACGGGATTCATTCCCTCGGATTCCATTATCTGCCCCTGTTGTACATGCATAACAGCGCATTTTTCAATTCCGAATTCCATCCTGATAGAGTTACTGAAGTTTTCAGTTACTTTCAGTAGCTCAGACAGATTGGAATTACTGGAACCGAACAATTTCAGGTCATCCATGTATAGCAGGTGAGATATCGTCCGACCACCTCTTCGCAACCGATAGCCAAGCCCCAAAGCCTCTAGTAGCGTACTGAGAGGATTCAAGGCCAGGCAAAACCATAAGTGGCTCAGACTATCGCTCTGGAAAATACCCCTGGCAATTCTCACAGGTTCGCCAACCGCCAGGGGCTGCCGAGATCCTGGATAGCGAAGAACCGTACTCCACTGCTACATACATGTGCCTAGGAAGGCCCGAAGAGTTGAATGAATTTTATGCAACTCCAGGACCCGCATGAGCCATGTATGCGGCACGGAATCGTACGCCTTCTTATAATCTATCCAGCAAGTCGACAGACTCTTTCGGTTACGACGAACCTGCTGGCCAATTGCCATGTCTATGAGGAGTAGTTCCTTAGTACCGCGGGACCCACTTCTACATCCATTCTGAGAGCGAGACACGCTCTTTCAACATACCGCATCCAGCCACCCTTAGAGTGACCGACCGGTTCCGACCAGATGCTTCGCTAAAACGAAAGCATAGCGTCATCATCTGGCCGACCCCGGTCAGCCACTCCTTGGTTAGGCCGCTCCCACAGTCTATAGACCCGCCTTTGATCACCTTGGAACATGCTATTCTGTTCATACCGGTCCACGCGTTCTTTATAACGCCTAATCCGGTTTGCCCATGCATAAACTTTCTGCTTCAGGAAGTCAATGCGCTCTGTGAGGCGAACTGGATAGTCCTGGGGGCTAACTCCAGTCCCTGAAAACGCCCGCCTCACAAAACGCACCACCATTGGGCGTGTATTGCCCATCCTGAAGCAGATTAGCTTGCCGATGCAGATTAGTGCTCTGGCTTCAGCGATAAGCCGCTCGATCCGGCACTGCCAGACTGGTGTTGTAGGTTTCGGCCGCGTAGCTGTATCAGGACTTGGTAACTTGACACGAGCTACACGGCACACCGCGACAGCCGCGCAATACGGGATCGAGTGAGTATCACCGATATTTTTGCTGTTGTCAATATATTCTGGCAACAGCGAATTCAGAGCACACACTAGTGCCACATTCCGTTTATGCATGGGCAACCGAGGCAAACGTGGCCTATCCGCGGGCAAAGTGGACCGATATTCACCAAGAGCACGCTCCATGCTGCAATGCTTATTATTATTATTATTATATGATGATAATGATTGCAAGAATTAACAATGCAATGCTTTCTTTATGTAAAAACGATAGGTACCTATACTTAGTGCGATTAAAATAATAAATATGTAGGTATGTATTAAGAATAGGTTTAGCTGTTATCTTTGCGTCGTAGGTACGTCAATTGTTTAAAACGGGCTTTCAAGCCATAAAAATAGGTGCATACAAATAATAATGATGCAAAATAATAGGCGGCTCGAAACAATAGGGTTATAGATTGGGTAGGTTACTTTGGTTTATTTAGTGTTTAGGAATGATAGTTTTGTCTAAAATAAGTAGTAGAATGCAAATTACTATAGATTACCAATAGGTAAAACTTTTGCTATAGGTTAGGAATGCTTCGTCATCTCACTGGTCGCACAAATTTTAATAGAATGCTAGAATAAAGACAATGGGATGGATATTGATAGGATAAATAATGGAACGGGCTCACTTTTGGCTGGCAAACCACTGCTTTGGTGCGCTGGCGCTGCTGGGCCTCAGCTTGGCCGGCTTGCGATGGCTGCAAAAGTGCTCGATCCTGGTATCTTGACCGTGTGTTGCTGCTAGTGCGGCGCTGGGTGACTTTTAGTAGATGAAGCCGTCCTCGCTCGCTTCGTCGTATCGACGTGATGAGTTAGCGGTTGTGCAAAGACGGTACGCTGCAATCTTTATCCCGGCGTCGGCGTCGATATAGTTTTTCGGTACTGGTCCGAAGATCCGATGAATATTACTTTACAACAGTCGCCACTTTGTTTGTGATAAAACAAAAGAAAACTAAATTTGCTTTTATAGGTGTCTAATTTGGCAAATTACATGAAATACAAAAAAAAATTACGCAGACGCGTCCGCGATCCGCCATTGCATCGTAGGAACAAGTGCCGGGGCGGGGGGCGCCACTCTATCGTCCCGCCGGCGTATAGATGGCGCCGACAGTCGGCACGTCTCGAGACGGCACTAGTCTACTTCACATGGCAAGTATCTTTCACAGTCTGATAGTACTAAATCTGATTTATTGTTCCAGTTTCCCCAATGATCTGGGTGCCGAACCAGCTAGTTGGGGCCCCGGCGGGCACTGACGTCACAGTCGACTGCCACACGGAAGCCCACCCACGGGCCATCTCCTACTGGGTGTACGACAACGTCATGGTGCTGCCAACGAAGAAGTACGCTATTAATACTGAAGAAAACTCTTACAGGTCAGTTTGAACCAATTCATACTTCATGGTGTACTAAAATAAACACTCGAGACTAGGTATGTCATAAAGTGGCAAACAAGCATACAATTTACATTGATGGTTAGAAATACTGCCTCGTTGGTTCAGTGGTCGCAATCGCAATGGTGAAGCGTCAGATCCCGGTTTCGATCCCCAGGTAGGGATTTTTTTTTTCTGTTAGGAAATTCCTTATCCTTTAGGAGAGCACGTAAAGCGGTCGGTTCTGCGTCCGATCTCTCTCCGATCGTGTCAGATTGCCCCATTGGACTATGAGAGTGAAGGAATAGACAGTGGACCTGTGTTTGCGCATACACCTGTGCACTATAATATCTCCCGCGCAGTTGGCTAGTTCTAGTTCTTTGGTCACATCTCCAGAAATTAGTGTTCGATGGAGAGACTAGTCCAAGGTCAAATAGAAGGCAAAAGAGGACGCGGCCGATCACCAACCCGCTAGACCAACCAAATTAAAAATGCGACTAAGTGTACTATAGTACAATGCGTACACAACGCCTCTATCCGTCAAAAATGGAAGCAGATAACCAAGACAGCCGTACTAGACAAGAACAACATAACAAGTTAACTCATCTGCACAAACACGACCACTCTGACAAGAGTGCCCGATTAAGAAGAAGAAGAAGTTGGCTATTCTCCGTTGAGATTCGCCGCCGTGACCGAAATTCGGTCTGGAAGATATTATTATGAATTACTGCAACCTATAAACATCTACATGCAACCAGAGATTTCAATATCAATGCGCTGCTCCTCTCGAGGCCTAGGCTATTACGCCTCGGTGCAAGAAATTGCGAGGCCGTACATTACCACCTGACCGGAACATGAGAGCGCTAAACAGTCATATAGTGGCAAGTACTTTAGGTTATTCAGCATGAAATGGTGGTAGAGTTCCAATAGCGGGAGCTCGAGGGCGCAGGCAACTCCGCATTACCCAACTTATCTGCCACTAAATGGTAGTGTTTAGTACTATCGTGTTCCGGTTAGATGGTAATGTATGGCCCCGTAATAACTATCACAGAAACATGACATCTTAGGTCTCAGGGGTGGCAACGCATCTGCATTTTGAACTGTGGTTTTATGTAAATGTCTATAGGCTGCAGTCATCACTTAACATCAATGAGAGCTGAATGCTTGTTTGACACCTTCCTTCCATAAAAAAATCCAGCGGTGCCTAAAGCCCACATCGCTGGAGCTGTACCACCATTCATAAAATTTAAATTACTTAGTTCAAGTGTTCAGCGTAAAGCATGACGTGTGTTGTAACGGGTCTTACATACATTACATACAGTAAATATTAAATGTGTGACATAAACCTTCAAAGTGCGGTGAACATTCTACTAATGTTGTATTATGCATTAGCCATTATTGTAATGAAACAGCTCCGACGGTTTGAGATGGAAACTAGAGTTGGTTAATTAATTTCCATAATGATTTTCATATTTCTTAGTTGTAATTATTTAGAATTTAGAATTATTTAGAATACTGCTATGTCTTATCCCAGTTTCGATCGGGGTCCTAAAAATATAGCTTAGTATGGATGGAAATATTTGCGTATAAATGTTTAGTTTCAACATTAGTTTTTTGATAGTGCATTTTTTTATTGGTTTTCTGCATAGAGCAACACGAGCCACCGGCTGCGGCGGACTGGAGGGGAGTAGCCATAGCGTTTATTACCGATGCAAAACGGTCTGTCATTTTTTGCGAGGGGAAATGCGTGCGACACACACGCACACTACAAAAATCATCTATTACTTACTACGAAACTCACACCTCGACTTTAACAAAATACAGAAACAATTTCACGCAAACATTTAAACATCTAGGCGACAGGTATAGCCACATTTGGACTTGTACTTTGAGAGAGGCAAAGAATATGTAATAATACTACGAATAGAATGACACTTCGTCGTCCCGCCCGATTTCCCCGCATCACCCAACCTCCTCCCCTCTTATGGGCGACGGTTGTTATTTTCTACTTGCTACGCACACAGGTGCACGTGTAAATACACGTCACTGATTGATGTTTGTGTAATAGAGCATTTTAAGCATTTGTATGGAATTTTGGCGGAGTGTGCGCTGTGTGACAGAGGGGAAAGCCTGCATATGGCAACTCCCCACCTGTGTTGCTCTATGGTTGTCTGTAAATTCGGTCTACGGGCGATAATTTTATGTGATAACATAAGAAAACGTGCATCACAAGCCGAACACTTAGGCCGACCGTGTCTCTCTATCCTTTTGTTCCGCGCTCTCGCTTGCATGCACCGTTCAAGCGGAACGTGACACTTTTTCGTGCGTTCAGCCGTCCATGGATTTATAAGACGTTATAACATCAAAAATCTGTTTCATAATTGAAATGTATTTAAAAAAAAATACTTGTGACAAACGAACGGACAGTGAATTAAACCCCAACCTCCAAATGAACCCCCAAACAAAACCAATGTAATAAACATGCTTTACACAGCCAATGTTGCTGTGATGGTAATTAAGAGAAATAAATTTAATTGACATTAAATATATTGATGACAGCTGTTAACAAGTTACGATTGTAATTAAGGGGTGTTACTGATCGCTGAATAAATGGGTATTCTCGTAATGTTTACTAGGAAATTTCCAATGGCGGTGCATAGAAATAATTTAGACAGGCGGAAGAGTTTATGAATTCCTATTTTTTTTTTGGTACGAACTTGAAAGGTTTGTTTGAGCATTACTAAAAGGTAGTTAATATAAGTTAGCTTTAACCGTCAAGACACGAGAAATCGCCGGCGGCGTGTGAACAAATAGGCCCTGTTTAGACGACGCGTAAACTTTCTTGCAATCGCCGCGCGATAGCCGCGTGTGTGCCAGGTACTTGTTTTCATTCATGGCAAATTAAACTTTATTGAGTAGCAGACAATGTAGAAATTTACATAACACATATTTCGCGCGGTCGACACGCTTACGCCGCGCGGCCGTCGTGTGGTTGTCGCGTGATTATGTATTATCTAAGAATTTGTTCATTTTAGACTAGTCAATAAAGTTTAATTTGCTATGAATGAAAACAGGCACGGCGGCTTTCTCGCGGCATCCGCGTGAAGCATTTCCATGTCATATAAATGCGCCCTTAAGATCAATTGTCATATTTTTTTATCGCGAGCTGAGGGGAATAAATTTTGCAAGAGGGCCGGATTAAGGAGGCCTTAGTACCTTCGTAAGTTTTTGGGTTTATAAATAGGAGACATCAGCTAAGAAATAATTATAAGATAGAGCTATGGGCTCTTGCAAGCTAATATATATACCTATTATGAAGCCAAAGGATTTTTGTTTTTTTTTTTTTTGCAAGACATTTGCAAGACCAGTGGAGTTGCCAACGCGCCATTTTAAGAACCCCATATTGTAGCACCTAGGGAACACCTCAGAGGGAAGTTCGTTCCACAATTTACACGTTCTGGGCAGGAACGAACGTGAAAACCGCACCGTTGAGCACTACCATGTGTCCAGTCGGTGTGGGTGGAACTTCTCTCTTCGGCGGGTAGTACGGTGTAGGAAAAGAGATGGTGGCACCATGTCAAACAGTTCAGCAGAGCACTCACCATTGTAGAGACAGTACAACACGCACTGATTCCCAATGTCTCTGCGCAGGCTCAGATGTTCGAGCCTGTCAGTAAGCCCTGGATCGTTAACAATACGAACGGCGCGTTTTTGTAGGGAGTCAAGTGGACCAAGCTGGTATTTGGGGGCTCCCGCCCACAAATGAGAGCAGTATTCTAGATGGGGCCGCACTTGGGCCTTATAACGCTGTAGTAGCTGCCCCGATGTGAAATACTGCCTCGCTTTGTTAAGCACCCCCAACTTTTTGGATGCCAACTTGGTCTTACACTCAATGTGACTCCCGAATTGCACTTCGTTCGATATGTCAACGCCCAGGATACCGATACTTTTACTTACCAACGGCGAGCGGAATGCCCTGGAACTGTGGTGCTACAGTGAATGGGGTTTTTTTAGCGGTGAACGCGCAGACTTGTTTCTTCGAGGGGTTAAACTTTACTAAATTAAGTCGACCCCAATCCGAGACCCGCTCCAGAGAGTGCTCGATTTCAGACACAAGTCTAGTCCTGCTTTCCTCGATAAGTGTCCGAGAGGCATTTGCACGGCTAGTGTAGTGTGCATCTCCCGTACTATCATGGGCATAGCAATGAAAATTGGAGGTTTGCTTTGTTGTTGAAAATTTGATAAAGAAAGCATAGCAGTAGTAGTAGTAATATAGTTAAGACATATTAGATACGTCGATAGATTTTACGATAGTAATCGGATTTGCATCGTATAAACTCAAGAAATTTTTAAATTAATTGATGATTTCAGTACCGTAGGTTGTGGGCATGAAAAATATAGGTTAGTAATAACGACTCTCCAGTTGGAAGCAGGCATTCGGTGAGATCCACGTACCAAGTCCCCGAGAGAGGTTTAGAGGGTGGCACCCCTCTCGTGGTGAAAAGTGATTCGGTGGTAATTACATCTTTAGGTCACAAATCTATCACGCACATCACACACATCTATATCACAAGGTCTACAGCCACGCGGGCGAAGAAGCGGGAAACAGTACGGTACAGCTAGTATTATAATATATATGAAATTCAGTTAACCTTCTTTCAAGTCATAAAAAAGTATTATCATGCCATAAACAAAAATCTAGATACAGAAATATTATGTTCATTTCTTTGAGTGCTATATTATCGGGATACCCAATAGTGTAATAACGGTGAACCCTTTTGCGCCCCCGCTTGCGATTTTAACTTCTACTGTGGTCTTACTATTGGGGTACTGTGCTCTCCTTTGACAGTAGGTTTTTTAGCATTTTTTTTAGGTTATTGGATGCCTAACAGGTTTACATAACTTGATTTTGTTTAGAATATTTTTTGTTCCTTTTTCAGTAAGTAAATTATTTTGAGAGCTTTATAAACTTGGTTTTTTGACCTGACACTAAACAATAGTAAGTATATCCACTTATCGTCAGCAAAAATATATGATGATGAGATATGTTACGTAACCAGGTTATGTGGAACGTGAATTGTTTTTGCATCATTTGAATCATTAATGCGCCAGCTTACGGCCGTCACCTGCTACTAATTACACTGCTGATTTTAATGCCGTCCCTGTTTTTACTGTTACAGTTAAAGGTCATAGCTCACTAGAACCACTCGGGACCCGATCAGCGCCCGACCGCCTTGAGCGGTTAATATTCTTTTTATGTAATTGTATGGAGCTGCGCTCATTCCATCAACTCCGTATTAACACCGGATCGCCTCGATCGCAAGCTGTCAACGCGCGGGGCGGCGTGCAGCCCACGCGCGGACGGCGAGTGGACCACTCGGTGACTTTATTTGATTTGCCTTAACTGTGCATTGCCAACGCGCTGTTCCCGAGTAGAACGCGCGCTGCCCGCGAGTGGTTCAAGAGTAAAATCGCGTCGTTCACACGTGGACCACCCGTCGACAACACGTAGAGGCCGTAAAACAAGGCAGAGCTGGTCGGGTCTTTAGTGGTTCTAGTGAGCTGTAACCTTAATTCGCCATCGGAACGTTTCATAATTGAGTTCGGTACTGTAAATCGGGAATAATTGCAGTGGTGTACCTAATTATTTCGTTTACAAGAATGTATTATGAATTTCAAAGAAAGCGGCCAAGTGCAAGTCGATCTAGGACATAAGGGGTTCCGTAGTAGCAAGTAATAGTTCTCGAGAATTTCATTTGCAGTGAAACGGCCTGCTGAAAATAAGCTCTACTCTCTGGCTGGAATTGCACCACCTGAAGTCAGAAGGGAGGTTGCTTGTCATATTGAAAAGCAGAAACAAAAATCTGATCATCGACACCCCCTCTTCGACCATTTTCCTCCACCATCCAGATTTAGAAGCTATAAAAGTTATTTACGCAGCACACTCTCTACCCTCAAAAGTCCTGCTGAGGAGAGTATAATACGGTGGTGAAACATCCTCGCCACTTCATGTAAATGTGCAAAAAAGGCTGCCTCCACGTCAAGATCTGCAATGGCCTCTCTGGAAATCGCTTAACCAATTACATTCCCAAGTAGGCCGTTGTAGAAAAAACTTGCACAACTGGGGTTTTACTCCTCCGTCTACGGAACAATGTGATTGTGGGTCTCCATCTCAGATGGTGCAACATATGCTTCAATGCCCTCTGGACCCCCGCTCATGCACTTAGAGGACTTCCAAAAGGCAAATGATGCTGCAGTTGCTGTAGCGAGGTATTGAGCGGACAAAATTTAACGTATGTAGCCGTTATCTCGAAAATAAGAAAACCTATTTCAAGCAGCCTCTCTACATTAAACCCATCAACATCTGTTCTAATACTTATTAAAATTACGTGACCGTCGGATTTGATCCTTGTATCTTTTTACTTACCTATTAACGATATGATATGCCTAGTAAGTACCTATATTGTTTATATTCCCTGCATGAATGTGTAACCATTGGTATCTCGAATGAAACTCAGCCTGTTCCCTAAGTGAAATACCTAATTTGAATTAAAATATATCATCTCGATATGTTTTAGTTTCCGAGAAATCGGCGAACAAAATGCAAACATACACTTACGTCATTTAACACATGTGCTCAGAAGTCTAAACAAAAATCATGTACATTTAAAAAAAAACATTATTGTGTTGTTGTTATCAGAGCCCACATGAAGTTGACGGTGCGGAATCTGCAGACCGGTGACTTCGGGAATTACAGATGTATCTCCAAGAACTCCCTCGGAGAGACTGAAGGATCCATCCGATTATACGGTGAGTATTGAATTTAATTTATCTATGCAATCGTTCCTGTTGAAGATAGTTGATTTATGCAATAGTTCCTGTTGAAGATGGTTGATCTATGCAATAGTTCAAGAAAATTCAAAATCTGGTAAGAAAATTCATTCGCTAATGGGTATTAGCGGATGAATTTTCTTCTACTGGAAGAGAATTTTTCCGCTAGTACAGTCAGTCAACCGAACAATGGCGGTCAAACTGCTTGCAACGTATACTGCAATATTTTGACCACATTCCTCGTAAAGATGATAATAACTTGGAACGTCTGGTAGTATCTGGAAAAGAGGAGGAAAAGTGACACAAAGGCCACAGTCGCAAAAAGGTGAGCGGATCAAATATTGCAAGAGCTGGAAATTCCACTTATTGCTGTTCCGTCGCGTAGTTTATTACACACCAGCGACGAAACGAAACCAATGGAGACAGCTGGTTGACAAAGTCAAAAGAAGCCATAAACCGCAATAGTTATGGATACGACTAGAGGCTATCTCGACTTAAGTATTAATAAAATATTGTAAAAACTAAATAATACGAGCATGTTTCAAAAGAAAACACAGACATGCCATGTTATTAGGTACGTGAACGTAGTAGATGGATAACTATTTGTTATCTCTAATGATGCCTGTTACATAGCAAGTCAAGATATAACTGCGTAAGATAGTTTGTGACGAGAGAACGTTGCTGATCAATATAAGATGGTCTCTATGCTATTGTATCAATGTCACTGTTAACATTTGAAAAAAAAACTGATTCGAGGTTTACATACGTTTTAGAAAGACAGTATTTGACACTACTATCACGCGTGGGAACAAAGTTACGTACGAACTAATTTAATCCAAAAACACATCCATATAGGTGATTCTGTAAAATTATTTTTTAAAAAGTCTTAGTGAGTATATTTGCCTTAAAAAGAACTCCCTGCGCAAAATTTGAAACTCCTAGCACTTATAGTTTCTGAGATATCTTGATGAGTCAGTGAACTTTCGCTTTTCTAGGCAAAAAATTTTTTGTTTTTGTTTGTTGACAGACAAATAAATGGACCACCTGATTGAAATTGGTCACTGTCGCCTAGAGCCCTGATGTACTTTTGACCATAGATACATAAATAACAAAACAATGTTATTTGGATTTCTGTGCTTTTGAGGCTAGTTTTAAACATATTTTAGTGTCGAAGTAACACCACAGAAGGAAGTTAGATCGTTCCACATTTTGCACATTCTGGGCAAGAAAGGAACGCGTTAATCGGAATGTTGAACACTTAGGTAAGTACGCGTGTTCAAACTGTGCGGATGGAGTTTATCTCTTAGGCGGGTGAAAAGAGACGATGGCATCATATCAAAGAACACTCACCATTGTAGAGGCGATAGAAAATGCACAGACGTCCGATGTCTCTGCGCAGACTCATATTTTCGAATCTTTACCCGATTCCTGGGTCGTTGACGATTCGAATGGTGTTTTTTTGTATGGAGTCAAGGGGATCAAAAGCTGGTATTAAGTGGGGAGCCGCCTTTAGATGAGAACAGTACTCCAAATGGGGCCTTACTTGAGCTTTATAAGACTGAAGAAGCTGTCTCGTTTTGTTTAGCACCCCGAGTTTCTGGAATGCCAGCTTGGTTTTGCATTCAATCTGACCCGGAAATTGTATTTCAATCGATATGTCAAGTACAAAATTTGTTTAATTATTACTCTTCTGGCTACAGATTTCTGCGCACTTTTATTGAATTCAATAAATATGAATATAATAGGTTGGGGAAAAAGTCTTTTCTCATTATAGTATGTATGAACTTGTAATAAAATCTCTTTGGCTGTAGTATTTGTATCTGGCTGGTTTTGGTATCATTGAAAGTTAAAATTTTAAAGAACATCATTCCAAATTCAAATAAGGCAAATGTGTGATTTTCATTTGTTTTTCGTACTGTCAAGATGAGTGAATCTAATCAAGAAATTCGATACATTTTAAAATTTTACTACAAAAAAGGTAAAAATGCAACGCAAGCCGCGAAAAAAATTTGCGATGTTTATGGACCTAGTGCAGTGTCTGTGAGAGTAGCACAAATTTGGTTTAAGCGTTTTCAATCCGGAAATTTTGATGTCAAAGATGCACCTCGCTCTGGTCGCCCTATTACGGATAAAATGGATGCCATTTTTGAAAAAGTGGAGCAAAAACGACATATCAATAGTTACGACGTAGCTGAAGAACTGAGAATTGATCACAAAACAGTTTTGGCGCATTTGAAAAAAGCTGGGTACAAAAAAAAGCTCGATATTTGGGTACCTCACGAGCTCACTGAAAGAAACCTAATGAACCGTGTACTCATTTGTGATTCTTTATTACGACGTAATGAAACCGAATCATTTTTGAAGAAGCTGATAACTGGTGAAGAAAAGTGGATCACGTACGACAAGAACGTGCGAAAAAGGTCGTGGTCAAAGGCCGGTCAGGCTTCACAGACTGTGGCGAAACCCGGGTTGACTCGCAATAAGGTGATGTTGTGTGTGTGGTGGGATTGGAAGGGCATTATTCATTATGAGCTATTACCACCAGGCAGGACTATCGATTCTGAACTCTACTGCGAACAACTGATGAGATTAAAGCAAGAAGTTGAGAAAAAGCGGCCGGAATTGATCAACAGAAGGGGTGTGGTGTTTCATCATGATAATGCTAGACCTCACACATCTATAGCCACTCAGCAAAAATTAAGAGAGTTTGGCTGGGAGGTGTTAATGCATCCGCCGTATAGCCCTGACCTTGCACCTTCAGACTTCCACCTGTTTCGGTCTCTTCAGAATTTTTTATGCAATGTTAGGTTAACATCACGAGAGGACTGCCAAATCCACTTGTCGCGGTATTTTGATGAGAAGTCCCAAAATTTTAATAGCAATGGGATCATGTCCCTACCTACAAGATGGCAAAAGGTTATCGAACAAAATGGTACATACATACTTAAGTTAAATTTAAATAAACTATATCAAAAAATGTTTTGAATTATCTTAAAAAATGCGAAGAAACTTTTTCCCCAACCAATAAATATGTGCAGGACGCTCATGAATAGTGTACAGTGTTAGTGATTAAAAAAAAAAAAAATTTAAAATTTCAAATTTCTTTATTTAGATAATTAGTATGTACAAATCATTACTTAAGAATAGCTTAACTAATGACAATTTGACTTATTATTTAGGTATAAGAATACTTAATCCTACGACCCTATTTATTGCAAGTTAAATTATATAAAGTTATTTCGCGGTTATAAAGAGGAAGCTATATAAAGTTATTTATTTATGTGCTAGGAAAACATAGGAAAACCTAGCTTGGAGCGTTGAGCTTAACCTATGACTAGAAAAGAGATGAAAATGATATGTACAGATGAAGATGAAGGGAATTGCTATTAATAGCAATAGATGATAAGGTAATTGGTAGGAGGCAGGGGAGGATGTCTAAAGACATATGGAGGGGTACGGGGGAGGGGTGGGGGTTAGGTGCAGGGATGGTGTGGAAAATGATATTTACAGATGAAAATAAAACATCCCTGCCTACCAATTATACAAATTTATATGTTCTTAATAGACTTCTTATAAACTTATAGTAATTTTTATTGTTAAATTGCTTATAGATAAACCAACTACACGTTGGTTGTACATAGACTATGTTTATTCTAGTTTTAACGATGAACTCGTGTACCCGGTGAGTGTCGGGTTAATGTTCTGATAGAGTAATAAATTTGTGATGTGGGAGCGGGTGTTTGTAACGCGCAAGGGATAGACAGTACTCTGCGAGGTGTCGTTTTTTGCACGTTTCCCGGAGTGCTGGGTTGCCTTTCCCTTTACTGATGTGTAATAGCGCTCTGTAGAAGACAGCGGACGCTTTATGTATATATTTGTTGAGTGGCGGAATGCCGTGTTGCTTATGTAAACGTTTTAGATTTGTTCGCGGGTGCGTCCGGTATATGATGCGTATTGCTTTGTTTTGTATTGTTTGTAATCTATTTATTTGTGAATTATCGGCGTTGTTCCATACCGGACACGCGTATGTTATGATAGGGCGAATGTATGACTGGTATAGTATACGTTTATTATGAATAGAGAGACCGGAATTTCTACTGAAAAGAGGTCTTAAAGCACCCATACCGGCGAGTGCTTTTGACCTTGTCATGTTTACATGATGGATCCACGAAAGTGTGTGATCGAGTGTTAGTCCCAGGTACTTGACCTGGCGCTTCCACTCTATTGTCTGTCCGTTAATGTTGATGTTTGGGATACTATTGGGGTTCCTGATGCTCTTAGTAAAAAGTATAGCTTCGGTCTTATTTTCGTTAATTTTAAGTTTCCACTTTTTGAAATAAATAGTGGCAGAGTGGAGGGCTTTATTTAATTGGTTAGTTATACGGTTATGTTTTGACCCCGAAGCTAGGTAGGCAGTGTCGTCGGCATAGAGGGCCAGGCCAGTGCCGGGGGGTTTTGGTATGTCATTAATATAAATAGCAAATAATTTCGGGGATAATATAGATCCCTGGGGCACGCCCGCCACCACGGGGTGGGGGGGTGAGATTACATTTTTAACTTTAACTTTAATGACTCTACCAGTTAAGAATGATTTTATTAGCTGACAGTATTCATAAGGAATATCTGCCAGGACTAATTTATGGATTAGGCCCTCGTGCCATACGGTATCGAAGGCCTTTTCTAGGTCTAGTAGTACCATACCAGTCTTGTGACTTCTGTTAGCCGAGAGTTGGACGTGCTCGACCACCCTAGCCAGTTGGTGTGTTGTAGCGTGTGACCTTCGGAACCCAAATTGTTCGTCAGGTAGGCTATCTTCGATATATGAGTATATTCTGTTGTGGATTAGATTTTCCAGAATTTTACTCATAGTACATAAAAGACTGATAGGCCTGTAGTTGGCCGGTAAAGTCGGGTCTTTGCCCGGCTTGTGGATTGGGAATATGATTGCTATTTTCCAGGTCATGGGGAAGTAAGTTAATCTAAAACAAGCAGTGTATATGTTAGCTAAGTAATCGATAGCCTTTGATGGTAAGTGTTTTAATAAGATGTTTTGTATGTCATCATGACCTGGGGCCTTACGGGCCTTAGTGCGTCTGATGATGTTTCTAACTTCGCGTGCGTAAACTGGCAGGGGGGCGGGGGGTCCGTGCATGTGATTTAGTTGGCTATTCGAATTTAGCACTATTGTGTCTATGTCAGGGTCGCGGTACCCAGTGGTCAAGCGATGTTGACTTTCGTAGTTAGTCCCTAGCGCCTCTGCCTTCTCCGCATCCGATAGGGCCGGCCCGTTTGGTGTGTTGAAGCAAGGCAGGGGTGTGTGGGTGGTTTTTATACGGTTCGCGAATTGCCAGAGAGTGTTATCTTTGGTATTAAGTTTTTCTACTTTATTATTCCACTCACTGCTGGCAAGTGATTTTATTTTAAATTCTATTTCGTTTTGTAGTGAATTAATCACGTAATTAAATCTTGTGGTGTGTAGCCTTTGCCTGAGGTGTCGGAATTTATTTTTTAGTTTTATTAACCGGGTGATGTGGCCAGGCAGTTTTTGTATGTGTTTTGGTTTTAGTAATGGGACGCAGTTTGCTCTAGCGGTGGTAATGCAGTCTGTCAGTGTGTTTATGGCATCGTCTACATGCTCCGTTTGATTGAGTACCAGGGACCCGGGAGACGGGAGGGTGTAATTTATTTGTAATTTAAATTTGTCCCAGTCTGCCTCCCCGTATTTAAAAATGGGACGGGAGAGGCGTATCGGTGGGGAGTTGATATCAAAGGTGACTGGACAATGATCGGAGATATATTCTAGGTCTAAGGTCGTTATGTCTGTAATGTTCGTTATGTTTTTTGCTAGCGTGAGTTGTAGTTTAGCGGCTGTATGCCGGGGATTACTGGGGAGATGGGTCGCTTTATCAGGGATCAATATGTCATAGTCATGACCCGAGAAATGGTTGAAGATGCGTACACCATTGGAATTGGCCCTGGTACAATCCCAATGTCTGTGTCTTGCGTTAAAGTCGCCGGAACAGATAACTTTAGTGCCTAGGGATAGAGCTTTCCCTATCGCAGTAGTGATTCTATTGTCTTGTTTGGGACAATAGAAGCTTACTAAAGTAATTGCGGGTTGTCTATATTGGGATTCAAGTTTTATTGCGACCATCTCACACACCTCGTGATCCACCGGCGGTAGGAGGTGGTGTGGGATGTCGTTTTTAATCAAGATGGCTACTCCGCCTGAGGCCCGGGTCGCAGTGACCCTGTCTCTTCTGTAGCAGGAGTAGCCTTGAATATTAAATCTATCATGGGGTTTGAGGTGTGTCTCTTGTATGAATGCTATGTCGATGTGGTGTGTACCTAACATGTTTGTGAGTTCTCGTTTTCTACATTTCATACCGTTAATATTAAGTGACGCGGCCCTCGTCCTGGGGGCCGCGTTGCTTGAAGGCGTACCGGCGTCCTCTTCACTGGTGAACGCTGGTGAACTGCAGCACGATGAGCAGCTGCTCCTCGAGCGACATTGATCGTCGTAGCAGCGGCCGGATCTGCCCTGCAAGTTTAATGACTTTTAAAGTTTCTTCTATTGAGAGGAGGTCGTCCGTCTCAGGTGCTGTGGGGCGTGAGGGGGCAGGGCCCTGATGGGTGGAGGGGCCAACGAAGTCGGGGATCGGGCCAGTGGGCTTAAGGCCGGGGAATTTGTTAGAGTTTAAATTAAAATTTTTATTTTGGCCTTGAGGAGGCGGGTTTGGCTTAAGGCCCTGTGGCTGAGGGCCATAATTATTTGGGGCAGCGCCTGCGACGTTTGCCCAGCCGCGGCCGTTTGCCAAGTTCGAGGTGAACTGGCGAGCCTTGGCTGGGGTGTGTTTTAGTGTGAGGGGGCGCTGGAAGCGCTCCCTGCGCTCCTGCACCGCTGCTAGGTATGCCTGGCGCTGCGGGCATTGTCTATACGATGCCGCATGCTCGCCGCCGCAGTTGCAGCACGCAACTGGAGCGTCCGGTGCCTTTGTGCACTCCGCCGTAAGGTGTGATAAGGGGCACTTGACGCACCTTACCGGACGGTTGCAGTTTCGTTCGGCGTGGCCGAACGTTTGGCACCTGGAACACATGGTGCCATATTGATTATTATTACGGTACTTGTATATACGTACCTTTTGGTCTAAGATAACGGTCACCTTCCTGAAGGCGCTAATATCAGCGTCCTTCGGGAGGGTTACCTGGAATCTGGGGACATTCGCCTCCTCATCCCCACGGAACTTGGCCACTTTAAGTGGGCTAAAGCCTAGTTTTGAGAGGGCGTTGGCTAGCTCCTCACACGACGTGTAGCATAGCCCAGCTATTACTGATACATGCGGCCTGTCCGCACGGTCCGTGTAAGAGTGGAATTGAAGGTTCAATTCCCTCAGTACTGTAAGTGCCTCGTCCTTGGCGGCTTTTGTCCTAAGGGACAGTTGGGCGGTCATAGGCTGCATCTTAAAGTTGAAATTTTCAACTTTGGCCTTGATAAGGGCCGCGCGGCACGTCTGGAATTCGAAAGCCGAATTCCTAGATATAATAATTGGAGTCGGCCTCGCCTGAGAGGGCGGGGCCGTTACCTTTTCTCCCGATGGCTCGTGCACCGGGAGTTTCTCGAATACGTTGGCCATGGTCACTGGCCTTGGCCCTCGCTGCTGTTGTGGTCGGGCTGCACGACGCCTCGATATGGTGATCCATTCTGGCAGCCCCCCATTGGGCCGCGGCGGACGTTGTTCGGGGATGGGGGGCGACACGGGGCTCTCCATATCGGCCATGTCGCTGTCCTCAGCGACACGGACCTTTGATGTTGTGAAGGTGGGGCTCTCAGAGCCCCTCTTCATCCTGGAACACGAAACACGAACACAGGCTTTAAATGGTTCTATAACTAAACTATTCACTTCCGAAATTAAACGCGCCACAAAATTGGCGCGTGCCTCTAAGGCCAAAAACCGTTAGAAGAACGGTTGGTGCGGAGTGCAAAAAACGCGCGAACTGAGTGCTTATGGCAAGCACAAGGATGCAGCCGAGTGAACACGTCCGCTCGGTTACACCGCTCGAACCGGAATGTGTTAGTGATTAAAAAACAGTTTGAATAGTGATCGGCCATACAGTCCTTAATAGTATACGTTGTCAGCGCGTAGACAACCAATAACAATCGTGTTGTGTAGTCGTCAATAGCATAGTACACAATAGTAAACGTTATCGGAACGTAGATAGAGCTTAAGTGACCAATAGCGTTAGAGTATTGTATAACTTCTATTTTTAGATTTTATCTTTTTATGTAATAGTTGTGATAATTTAGAGTGTAATTAATAGTTTTGTGTCACTTAAAGCTCGTTTGTGTTTAATATTACTTTGTTTTATATAATTTAACAGTTTTTTGTGTATAATTTCATAGTTTAGCATAGCATGTTTGTTTATTTGACTTTGTTTTATAGTTTTTAACATTTGAAATAGTTTTATGTTTGTTTTATTACTGTAATATGTAAATTTTATCTGAAAATAAAGATTTTTGATGTCTGTTGTTTCCTTTCGGTAATGATCTGAGATACATAGAGATTTTTATTGGCCAAATAGATCTAATAGCTGATTGGTTGTTCGAATCAACCAATCATAGATAGTAAAATTTGTTCGCTTGAAATTTAAATACCTCTTGTGATTGGTTACTTGAACCAACAACCAATCACAGGAGGTTTTCTTAAGCTCGATGACTTTGAGATTTTAGAATAAAAGTAGGGCACTTTTGTATGGCCGGTACAGTTCGTCGACACAGTTCGTCGACAGCACTCGGAACACTCGGATCACTACCAAAGGAAGAAATCAGAAGGAAAATAATAGTGAACAGTGAAAAAGCGTTTTATTAGAACATCCAGTAGAGCGTGTCACCCTGGTTCGCTTGCGCTGCTTTATCCGCCATACGGCGTGCGTCTTCAATCCAGTCAATAGTAAAGTGTCGTGTCTGACATTTTTTGGTCCAGTTCGAGCCGGATAAGAAGAAATTACGCCGTATACGCAGTCAAGATGCCAATTACGCGTTCTACAGGAAGAGGACGTACACAGCCATCTACAGCGGAATCGTCGCTAACCACAGAAGAATCGACGCAGTCTGGTAATACCGAAACTACCAGTTCTACGAACAACACATCAACAGAGGCGACTACGACCACAGCCACGTCCGCATCCGCGTCCACGTCGAAGACAACAGAAACGGAACGCAAGATATCAAGCAACCCGTCAGATCCGAGTACCGCGCCCGGTCCGAGTGCTGTCGAAAGGCGAGCTGTCAATCCGAGTCCCGCTCCCGGCCCGAGTGCTGTCGAGCCGCGAGCTGGCAATCCGAGTGCTGTCAATCCGTATAGTAAAGGTACCGCCGCGAGTGTCGTCAACCCGAAAACCGTCGCTAGTGCCGCCACCGCGAGTACCGTCGTCGCGAGCGCCGTCATCCGGAGCGCCGCCGCCGAACAGACAGCGTCTTCACAAATGAAGAAACAGGGCGTCACGCCACAAATAGAACAGGAGGCAATGAAGAACCTCAACAAGCCAAGATCTAGAAGATCTACGAAATCATCTAAATTGGCCAAGGCCAAAGAAAATCTTGCGCGTGTTCAAGTCGAGCTAGCACAAGCACAGATCGCCGTGATAGAAGCGGAGTCCGACAACGAGGACGACGGCTCCGTGTTTACACAGATAGAACAGCATGATAGAATCGATGCCTGGCTGCAGAACCAGCCACAAGCGCCTACGATGTTCGCCATCGAACCCATCCGAAGAATAGAGGCTGAAGAAATTAAAAGATCGCCTATAGAAGCGGAACAACAGCAGTATGGACAGCAACAGCAACAACAGAATTATTATAGAGCTTTTTGGTAGAGCTCCAGTGACGGAGCTCGCGGGCGTAGGCACCACCGCATTACCTAATATACTTGCCGCTAAATGGTAGTGTTCAACACTATCGTGTTCCGGTCAGGTGGTAATGTACGGCCCTGTAATTTCCGGCACAGAGGCATAAGACCTTAGGCCTCAGGAGTGGTAACGCATCTGCATTTTGACCTTGGTCTTTGTGTGGGTGTCTATAGGCTGCAGTCATCACTTAACATCAATGTGAACTGCATGCTTGTTTACCACATCCATTACATAAAAAAAAAAAAAAAAAAAAAAAAGAGCTGCGCCATCATTCACTCCGCACCAACAGCCGCCTGCCGGTCCGCAGCCTTCATCAGAGCTTGTGCTACTGGCAGACGCGATCTCTCAATTTGCGAAAACAGCCAACAAACCGAGGGCGATCGAACTACCGATATTCAATGGTGCACATCAAGACTGGCTGTACTTCCGTGCTGCGTATCAAGAGACTGAGAACCTACATACGAAGCTGGAGAATTTAAACAGACTCAGGAGAAACCTGAAAGGAAAAGCGAGAGAGGCTGTGGAAGCACAACTGATAACGAACTCCGATCCATTTATTATTATGGAAACTTTGGAAGCCAGGTTCGGCAGACCAGATGCCATAGCAGCAGCTGAGATAGAAACTCTTCGTGCCCTACCCCGTCTGACGGAATCGCCAAGGGACATCTGCATTTATTCAACGAAGATTTCTAATGTCGTTGCAACTCTGCAAGCTCTCAACTGCATCTACTATCTGTACAATCCAGAGGTCGGCAGATCAATAGTCGAGAAAATGGCTTCAACTCTACGCTTCAAGTTCTACGAGTTCGCAGCGTTACTATCAAGAGAAACTCCTGAACTTATCAAGCTTCAACGGTTCCTCAAGAGAGAAGCTGTGATCTGCGGTCCATACGCGCAGCCAGAAATAGTTACAACGCAGTATCAACAGTCAAGTCAACAATCGAGTCATCTAAATAGACGAAATCATCGAGTTAACACAGTAACAGAGAAACCTATAGTAAAGTGCCCAGTATGTGAAGAAACTGGACATGCCGTCATCAACTGCGATATCTTCAAGAAACAGAATAGTAATGAGAGATGGGATACAGCCAAGAATCATCGACTGTGTTTCAAGTGTCTTCGCTACCGATCGAAAACGCACTTTTGTCAACAGCGTGTCTGCGGTATCGACGGTTGCAAGTACTATCACAATAGAATGCTACACTTTAGAAGGAGTGCCAGCAAGACAGAAGATGATCACACAGAGAAAACAGAAGCCATCAACTCAGCATGGGTGTCAGCAGGAAGACAGTCATACTTGAAGATCATTCCAGTAACAGCGTCAGGCCCTGATGGCGAAATAGATACTTACGCCTTATTGGACGACGGGTCAACAGTAACATTGATAGATAACAGCATCGCCGACAAAATAGGAGCGACAGGACCCGTCGAACCACTCCGCATAGAAGCGATCAATTCACTCAAAACAGGAGAATCTGCATCAAGGAGAGTTAGCATCACACTGAGAGGTGTCAATAATAGAAAAGAGTCCTTACAAGCGAGAACAGTGAAGAACTTGCATGTCACAGCACAAGAAGTGTCAAGGCGCCGCATCAAGGAATGTCGACACCTGCGTGGCATCACTAATTTCATCACCTACAGTGAAGCGAAACCTGGAATACTCATCGGTCAAGACAACTGCCACCTACTGTTGTCTACGAAGGTGAAGAAAGGCACTAAGAACCAACCAGTGGCATCACTCACGCCACTGGGCTGGGTCTTGCATGGCAGCCACAGTAACGCGTCGAACAGCGTTGACTTCGTTCACCACCTGACTGAAAAACCGACCGATGAAAATCTGGATGATATGATGAAACAGTACTTCGCCATGGACTCCTTGGGCATCACTCCGAAGAAGCCTCAGTCAGACCCAGAAGAAAAGGCTCTTCGTATTCTACAGCGTAACACAGCACAGAGAGAAGATGGAAAATATGAAACTTCACTTCTATGGAAAACAGAAGAAGCAACTCTGCCTGATAACAAACAGAACTCATTGAAGAGGCTCTACAGTATAGAAAAAAAGCTTGATCGCGACGATGGCCTGAAAAAGAAGTATACAGAACAGATGGAAGCTCTCATCTCCAAGGGTTACGCGGAGCGCGCACCTGAACAGAAAACAGAAAATAGAACCTGGTACTTGCCACATTTCGGCGTGGTGAACCCGATGAAACCAGGCAAGCTGAGAGTTGTCCACGACGCAGCGGCTAAAACAAAAGGAGTCTCCCTCAACGACCTGCTCCTCAAGGGACCTGACCTTCTCCAGTCCTTGCCTGGGGTCGTCATGAGGTTCAGACAGCACTGCATCGCCGTCACAGCTGACATCGGAGAAATGTTCATGCAAGTGAAGTTAAGAACAGAAGACAGAGACGCTCTTCGTTACCTTTGGAGAGGAGATCGAAGAGATGACCGTCCACCAGAAGAATACAGAATGACTTCACTTATTTTTGGCGCATCGAGTTCTCCGGCTACAGCTATCTATGTCAAGAACATCAACGCAGAAAAACATAGAGAAACGCATCCTGAAGCCGTGAAGGCCATAATAGAGAAACACTACGTTGATGATTACTTAGACAGCTTCAAGAAAATCGAGGACGCAGTTCGCATCACCACAGAAGTTCGTAACATACAGAAGAAAGCGAACTACGAACTTAAACAGTGGAAATCTAATTCTACTTACCTGCTTGAAGCCATTGGAGAAATAGAATCAACAGACAGTATAGAGTTTCATAGCACAGAAGATAAAATAGAACGAGTACTGGGTCTCGTATGGAAACCAAAGACAGATGAGTTCACCTTCAACTTGAATATGGCTAGAATACCATCGGCACTCATCGAAGGTCAGACACCGACGAAGAGGCAAGCTCTACGGATCGTCATGTCCCTCTTCGACCCACTGGGCTTCGCATCACCAGTCACCATCATAGCCAAGCAGATGCTTCAAGAAGTGTGGCGACGTGGTACATCGTGGGACGACGAGATCGATGAAGACCTCGCGACAGAGTGGAGAGACTGGCTGACACACCTGAAGAGCCTCGCCGACGTCACAATACCGAGGTGCTACGTAGGTTACTCAGATGCTACGGCGCTACAGCTACACATCTTTACAGACGCCAGTGAGTCGGCCTACGCAGCAACCTTGTTTTGGCGAACAATAGCACCGAACGGTGAAGTCAACGTGTCACTCGTCATAGCCAAGGCGAAAGTTGCACCTCTGAAGCTTACCTCGATACCACGATTAGAACTGCAGGCCGCAGTACTAGGAGTCCGTCTTGCCGAAACAGTAATACGAGAACACGAAAGAAAACCAGACTCGAAAACATTTTGGACAGATAGTAGAACAGTGCTTTCTTGGATCAAGACAGGACCTCGTGCCTACAAATCTTATGTAGCACATAGACTCGCCGCCATAGAAGAAACATCAACAGTCAACGAGTGGAGATGGATCCCGAGTAAACAGAATGTAGCTGACGATGCCACCAGAAAGGTGCCACCATCATTTAACAAGCACCACAGATGGTACACGGGTCCAGAATTCCTCCTGGGACCGGAGAACACGTGGCCAGCAGACACTTCAGCTCCAGCGCCGTCAGAACCTACAGGCGAAGAGGCAGTCCATCTAATAACAGACAGAAACCAACCGAGACTGTCAGAAGCTCTACCAGTGCCCTCTCGCTTCTCTAACTGGGAGAGGTTGCGCTACGCCACAGCACGGGTTCTCCTCTTCATTCAGCTCTGCAAGCCATCAACAGAAATAGTCAACTACAGAAGAACTGTAAAAAACAAACAGCAAGATCCAGACTGGAGAAAGAAGATGAACAAAACAGTCAAAAACACATACAAAAGAAGACTGAAACAGAAAAGAAGTTCATCCACGTATCTGCCGAACTCCTCATTCGGGCAGAAGCTCTTCTGATGCGTGCTACACAGGAAGAAACCTTCGGCCAAGAAATAGAAGACATCAGAAAACAGAAAATAGTAAACAAAGATAGTCGTCTTCAACAGCTCAGCACAGAATACACCGAAGGGGCTCTACGTTTACGCAGCCGCATAGAAGCTATAGAGAAAGCTCCAGGAATTAATAGAAGTCCGATGATTTTAGATGGCAATCATCACACAGTAAAGCTATGGATAGAGAACATTCATCGTAAGCTTCACCATGCGGGCGTCGAAGCTACAGTAAACGAGTGTCGTCAACAGTATTGGATTTTACGTGTACGACCGATTACTCGTACAATCATACGACGCTGCCTTCACTGCAGAATGAAGACACAGATGCCACCGTATCCGAGAACAGGGGACCTACCATCGTGTCGTCTCGCCCATCACAGGCGACCCTTCACCTACACAGGGGTCGACTACTTCGGTCCGCTTTCAGTTTCGACTGGCAGATCCCATCAGAAGAGATACGTGGCGATCTTCACCTGCCTCACGACACGCGCCATACATCTCGAAATAGCGGGCTCTCTCAGCGCAAGCTCCGCTATCATGGCCCTACGCAGAATGGTAGCACGCCGAGGCTGCCCGACGGAGATTTGGTCCGACAACGGGACCAACTTGAAGGCCGCTGACAAGGAGCTACGAGAGGCAATAGACAGATCTACGATGGAAGAGGCAGCGAAACGGAAGATCTCATGGCGCTTCATACCACCCGGTGCACCCTTCATGGGCGGTGCCTGGGAACGAATGGTGCGATCAGTGAAGACAGCGATGACAGCGACGCTCCATGAAAAGCACCCTACAGAAGAAGTTCTGCACACACTACTAATAGAAGCAGAATATACAGTCAACAGCCGTCCGTTGACCCACGTCTCAGTGAGCGCAGAAGATCCTGAGGCCCTGACTCCCAATCACTTCCTATTGGGAGGTTCCGGTGAGGTCTCAGCTCCCGGGACCTTTGACGACGGAAATCTGCAACCCAGATCCAGCTGGCGCGCCGCCCAGAGGCTCGCTGACCTGTTCTGGGACCGGTGGCTGCGAGAATACCTGCCTGGGCTTCAACACCGGCGGGAGCCCCACGACAAGGGGCCCACAGTCCAAGTTGGGGACCTGGTCCAAGTCACGGACCCCAACTCACCTCGCAACACCTGGCTTCGTGGCCGGGTCATCGCTACGTTCCCGGGACCTGATGGCATCGTGCGCACCGCAGACATACAGACGAAGACGGGGATACTACGGCGGCCTGTAAGAAGATTCATCATTCTGCCAGTGCGATATGACATCGCGCCTGCACCGGTACCTGATGCTGAGTAGCACGGCGGGAGAAATGTGCAGGACGCTCATGAATAGTGTACAGTGTTAGTGATTAAAAAACAGTTTGAATAGTGATCGGCCATACAGTCCTTAATAGTATACGTTGTCAGCGCGTAGACAACCAATAACAATCGTGTTGTGTAGTCGTCAATAGCATAGTACACAATAGTAAACGTTATCGGAACGTAGATAGAGCTTAAGTGACCAATAGCGTTAGAGTATTGTATAACTTCTATTTTTAGATTTTATCTTTTTATGTAATAGTTGTGATAATTTAGAGTGTAATTAATAGTTTTGTGTCACTTAAAGCTCGTTTGTGTTTAATATTACTTTGTTTTATATAATTTAACAGTTTTTTGTGTATAATTTCATAGTTTAGCATAGCATGTTTGTTTATTTGACTTTGTTTTATAGTTTTTAACATTTGAAATAGTTTTATGTTTGTTTTATTACTGTAATATGTAAATTTTATCTGAAAATAAAGATTTTTGATGTCTGTTGTTTCCTTTCGGTAATGATCTGAGATACATAGAGATTTTTATTGGCCAAATAGATCTAATAGCTGATTGGTTGTTCGAATCAACCAATCATAGATAGTAAAATTTGTTCGCTTGAAATTTAAATACCTCTTGTGATTGGTTACTTGAACCAACAACCAATCACAGGAGGTTTTCTTAAGCTCGATGACTTTGAGATTTTAGAATAAAAGTAGGGCACTTTTGTATGGCCGGTACAGTTCGTCGACACAGTTCGTCGACAGCACTCGGAACACTCGGATCACTACCAAAGGAAGAAATCAGAAGGAAAATAATAGTGAACAGTGAAAAAGCGTTTTATTAGAACATCCAGTAGAGCGTGTCACCCTGGTTCGCTTGCGCTGCTTTATCCGCCATACGGCGTGCGTCTTCAATCCAGTCAATAGTAAAGTATCGTGTCTGACAAAATAAGTCATTATTCAGTAAAGTCCATAATGTAGTTATAAAAATATAATGTTTATTGTTCTTTACAGAAATTCCAATGCCATCAACATCACCGAAGGCCACAGAAATGAAAAGTAATGCAAATAAAGAAAGTAAGTAGTTCGTCGTTAAAATACAAATATATTATTAGGTATTATTATGTCTCTCATCAGCACGGGGTCCAATTTGAACTCCTTTGTTAGGCTTGCGCGGGGACATGGGTCCAACACGTAGAGGCCCTTTCGAGAATTTCAATATACTTTGTAATAGGTTGCATTCGACGGGACCTCTCTTTGATTGCATCAATAGTTAGTACAGACACAGACAGGCCCCGCAGAATAGATGGAATTATTGTAGGTAATGATAATCGACCTGCCAAACATTGGGCTATGAGGGTGCACTGGGGTGACTAGCTGGCTGGGTCTATGGAGTGAGATCCGTCGCTTGCCTGTATTCAACATCTCACATTATCGAATCGTGTATTAGGCACGTGGTGAGTCGCCTCTCGATTATTATTATAATAAGTCAAAAAGAGTGTTCTAGTATATATATATAATGTAAAAATATAAATAATGTAAACATCAGCAATATTATATCTCAAGATAGATTACTTGCACAACTTACTCTGGTCTTTTTCAGTTTACTTTCAAATAAATGATTATATTTAAAATCTGGCCAAGTGCATGTCGGGCACGTCCAACAAAGGTTTCCATTTTTTTGAAGCATTTTTTATAAGTCGATTGACTATTTCTTGTAAAGTTTCTGATTCTATTTAGCACTCATAGTATTAACTCAAATTCGTTATATTTACTATAACCGTGATTTTTTTCATTCGTCCAAATACTACTGTTTAGCTGGTAGAGGGGAAAGGATACTTGTAAACGTAACTTCACGCCTGTAATCCCCGAAGGGGTAGGCAGAGGTAAATGCATGCATTCAAACATACATGCAAACGCCCACGACTCGCCGGTTACGTTTTGGCCCATGTAACAGGAGGCGAACCTGTTGCCATTTCCGGGCACATTACTATATATATATACTCCGGGGTACTGAGAAACTTCCAGAAAATGGAAAAATCCCAATAGAAGCAGAGATAAAGGATTTTAAACCGTTATCTCTGATAGTCCCCGACCCGGGAATCGAACCCAGGACCTCCAGCGTAATAGTAGTGGCCTGCTACCACTACGCTACTGAGGCAGTAGCGTAGTGGTAGCATGCTTGCGAGGCAGTAGGATACTTGTATCTAACGAAATCTAAAACAACAAAACTATTAAATATATAGACATAGACACAGAGGAGGTTATCAAATATGTAAATATAATGAATTATACAACACACATACAGAAGTCATCACGAGTCACAATAATTGTAATTGGCAATCAACGGCTTATTGGAACGATTTATCCGGCATTTGAATTAATTACTGGTCTATAATAAAATTTGCATGTTAATATGGTTACTTGGATATATTATGATTACTGTTGCTGTATAATTTAGGCCTGGTAATATTTGATTTAGGTCGGTAAACATATTTTACTAATTTTATTGGATTTTTGTACAATTACACATGCGAGTGAAATGTTTTAAAAGAAAAATTGATAGGAAAATTTGACTTCAGGCGGGACTCGAACCCGCGACCACTGGAATCACTGAAGTGGCTGGACTAGTAACCCCAGTTAACGCGGGTCAAGTTTTTTTTTCTTTTTTTTTATGTGATGGAAGTGGCAAACAAGCATGTAGCTCAAATTGATGTTAAGTGATGACTGCAGCCTATAGACACCCACACAAAGACCAAGGTCAAAATGCAGATGCGTTATCACTCCTGAGGCCTAAGGTATTATGCCTCTGTTCCGGAAATTACAGGGCCGTACATTACGACCTGACCGGAACGCGATAGTGCTGAACACTACCATTTAGCGGCAAGTATATAAGGTAATGCGGTGGTGCCTATGCCCGCGAGCTCCGTCACTGGAGCTCTACCACCAGTAAAGTATTATTATTTGACTCGCATGTGTCATTGTGAAAAATCTAATTAAATTAAACAAAATGTGCTTACATACCTTAATAATATGCTGTAGTGTTCTCATCCCATCTTAAATCAAATTTTGCATTACATTGAATCTTTAAGTTCCCTCGCATGTGTTATAAGGAGAAAAACAATTTGACATTCACTCTTCACTTCGATCTAGAATCCAAAAGCTCAGTTGCAATATTTTTTATTTTTTTAATGTAGCAAATGTGGCAAACAAGCATGCAGTTCACATGGATGTTAAGTGATGACTGCAGCCTATAGACATCTACACAAAAACTAGAGTTCAAAATACAGATGCATTGCCACACCTGAGACCTTAGTTGTGATAAACAACATTTTTGTGACAAACAACAAAAGTGTGTAGTTGGGCCATACATTATCGTTTAACACGATAGCACAGTAAATAGATTTTTGTATCTATTTACTGTGTCGATAGTGGTGAACACTGCCATTTAGCGTACCATTTGAGCTTCTACACTTGGATCTCTACAGAAGAATGAATAAGCGAAATTTACAGTAGAAATAATTACTTCCAGCTGATTAACACCAACTAGTAAAATATTCGAAGCCAGCAGTAATTCTACAAAGAGAAAAGAATTCTGATCCAGTTTAAAGTACTCGTAGTTCCAAAGATCTAACTTCAGCTTTCGTTCCGAGACTAGTCTGAACATGTTTAAATCTTTTAAGCTCTTCCATGTGAGACGCTCCGTGAATTATGTGATCCTACAAAATATGTGTTACTATTTTAAAGCGAAATTAAAATATGACCAAGTATGAAGAAGTATTTTTGATCACACGCCAAAAAATAGGAGAGTACCAAAATACTCTTTTTATTCGAGTTAAACACTAATGGTGAATGAGCTCCGTCACTGGACGTCTAACTGGTTAGCAAAAAAGTCGTGGTGTGCTTATATTAGTTGCTTTTAAACTGCAGATTACAGGTTACCTTTATAATAATATAATATGACGGATTCTACCAAAAACATCTGATTCTATAACCCATTTTATAATTCGACAGTTTAATTAGTTGGTAGGAAAATAGCATTTTGTGTGGCAGAAAAATGCAATAAAAAAGAGTCAATAAATGATTTTCCGAAAAGAAACAACACCAATCTCTTGGAAGCATATATTATTATTATATTTACAATACTATAAAGACCAGTCTATAACCGCGTCGTATTGCAGGCGTGCGACGTGCGAACGTGAGCCGCGCAATACAACGCGAGGCGGGCACCGAGCGGCCGAGCGTAGTGCGCGCGCAGCTCGACCGCGCACCAGAGCGCGACGCCGCGCACCATGTGTACCGCGCCCCACATCCGCACCACGCGTCAGGTAATTGGAAAACAATTTTCTATTGTAAATATTCAATGATATACACAAATAGTGCGGTGTTGCGCTCTGGGATTATCTTGGTGTTTAATACAAATATTATTTTTGCTATAAATAATCATGACTCAAATATAGAAATCATTTGTATTTGCGCGTATTAGGATATGTACTACGCACGCACACCATGTGTCAGGAGTTTAAAAAATATTATTCAATTCAACAAGTTCTTTATTGCATTAGTTTCTTTCGTACATAACAAATAGTGCGGCATTGCATTCTTGGATTATCGTATTGAATAATTCAAATATTAATTTGAACTATAAATATAGTTTATATTACGTGTACGTTTATATACAGACATAAAAATAATTTTGCACAAACATAGCTCAGTTGCGCACTAGAGTGCGATGCCGCGCACCATTTGTACCGCGCCCCACATCCGTACCGTGCTTCTGGTAATTGGAAAACATTTTGGTTTTGTAAATTTTCTATGATACATACACTTAATATGGTGTTGCGATTTAAAATGATCATACTAGATCGTTAAAATATTTTTTACCAAATAAATAACAAAGATAAAACATGGATAAGTAGGTATACACAAACAAAAAAAAGACACATATCAACTTAATTTTCTATCAAAGAACTCTAATAGGTATGGAAATAGATCAAACACCTAATAAAATATATTGTGCAGGACGCTCATGAATAATGTACAGTGTTAGTGATTAAAAAACAGTTTTGATAGTGATCGGCCATACAGTCCTTAATAGTGTACGTTGTCAGCGCGTAGACAACCAATAACAATCGCGTTGTGTAGTCGTCAATAGCATAGTACACAATAGTATACGTTATCGGAACGTAGATAGAGCTTAAGTGACCAATAGCGTTAGAGTATTGTATAACTTCTATTTTTAGATTTTGTCTTTTTTATATAATATTTGTGTAATTTAGAGTATAATTAATAGTCTTGTGTCACTTAAAGCTCGTTTGTGTTTTATATAACTTAATTTTGTATAGTTTAATAGTTTTTTGTATGTAATTTCATAGTTTAGCATAGCATGTTTGTTTATTTGACTTTGTTTTATAGTTTTTAACATTTGAAATAGTTTTATGTTTGTTTTATTACTGTAATATGTACATTTTTGACTGAAAATAAAGATTTTTGATGTCTGTTGTTTCCTTTCGGTAATGATCTGAGATACATAGAGATTTTAATTGGCCAAATAGATCTAATAGCTGATTGGTTGTTCGAATCAACCAATCATAGATAGTAAAATTTGTTTGCTTGAAATTTAAATATCTCTTATGATTGGTTACTTGAACCAACAACCAATCACAGGAGGTTTTCTTAAGCTCGATGACCTTGAGATTTTAGAATAAAAGTAGGGCACTTTTGTATGGCCGGTACAGTTCGTCGACAGCACTCGGAATACTCGGATCACTACCTAAGGAAGAAATCAGAAGGAAAATAATAGTGAACAGTGAAAAAGCGTTTTATTAGAACATCCAGTAGAGCGTGTCACCCTGGTTCGCTTGCGCTGCTTTATCCGCCATACGGCGTGAGTCTTCAATCCAGTAAATAGTAAAGTGTCGTGTCTGACATATATAAACAGAGATATAGGGGCTTGTAGTTGCCGGCACAGAGGCCTTACTTAGCTTATCAAAGATGCCAAAGGAGACGAGTAATTTTGGGCCTGCAAAATCGTTACTAGCTAACCAATTACACAGTACATTTTGTAATATAGTTAACAATTAGCAACTAACCCAACTTTTACTTGATCATATATACTTCAATTACAGTGCTCAACAATAAATATTGCACATCGAGCCTAGGAAGGAGACTTCGGCTTATTTCGGGTCTGTAGAGCGATATCTCTTTCGCACCGTACCTATTTGACATTTGTCGACCATTTTGATCAAGTTTTGGTCAATACCGGATTGTCAGTTGTGCAACAGAGATAACGCTCTACGAAGTCGAAACGAGCCGGTTGTCTCTTTTGCAGGCTCGATGTGCAATATTAATTGTTGAGTACTGTACTGGTAATTCAAAAAATGCTCGAATTTCAAATTATTTATTTTACATTTAATACTCATTTGAAAAATACGTAATTTGTACAGTGTAAACACCTGGGCCCAGAATTGTAAGGAACTGTATCATTCTCCTTTGGTTTAGATATTTAAGACGCTCTATTATGATGACACTGAAAGAATTTTGGCAAGGTCATCATGGTTATACTGTATTGGTCGTAGTAATTCTAAATTAAAATACTACAACTTATGGTTAAAGGAGATGTTGCAAAAATTTATGGACCTCCGGCCATGTATTGTACACAATATCATTAAACAGGCAAAATCAATATAAAAACGTTTTTTACTGCATATTTTCTCTTATTTAGCTTTGTTTGCAGTTACAAAACATAATTTGCAGTTAGAATTGCAACTCAAAACTAACATGGCGAATATGCCGGGCGATGTCATTTTGACATTTTCATTTTTTTAATTGTATTTTGATTATAGAACTTGGAGGAAAGTAATATTTTCTAAATACTATCAAAATCGATTGATCCCAAGTTTCGGCTGTATCGCCGCCATGTTGAACATAGTTGAAAATGATAAAATCGTTATCATTAAATGTGGTTGTAACTCTAAAATATATTCTTGAATAAATTAATTGTATTTTTTTGGATTCTTTATTTAATTCACCCATTTTTTGAGGACATGTACGAACCAGAGCCGATCTCGCAACATCTCCTTTTCCAATTTATCCATGGCCATGGATAAATCGGAGAATTTAGTGTTATTAATGTATTATTGCTGTTAGCCTTAAGATCGTAGTTATTTATATTACGGAGAAATTGGTATGCAACGTATGTATAAGTCATGACTTAAACGTCGGAATATCATATTATGAATAATCGTAAATAGATCGTCACGATACATGCTTGCCTAGTGTGAAGATCATTACATAACTATATTATGGAAAATATGCTTCCAGCGCTTGGCTCATATTGAAATTACATAACATATGTTTTATTATATATCTAAACTGATAAGTAACCTTACTTTATGTGTTACTTGCTGCAAATAAATGTTTTTTTTTATTTTATTTTATTATTTTATTTTAGGACGTGGGAGATAGTTACTTATGCAATTGATATAGCTAAAATTATATAGCTAATAAAAATATAGGCTGTAGTATCTTCTTTGGTAATTAAAACATCGTACGTCCAATTCGCACTGAGAAAAAAAATTGAATTTAATTTTAATTAAGATAATTTATGAAAGGAAGACTGAGCCCGGTAGGTAAAAGGATTTTTAGGTTAAAAATGTCGTCATTTATAAAATTAATGATAGTGTATTACACAGTTATGCTATTTCACGAAACTGTTAGATATTAACGTTTTCGCAGATTTGCGCGAGCTTCATACATTGTAGAAATCATATTTGCGGATTTCCTCGAAATCAACAGGAAAGGAATAGATTTTAAATAATAAGAAAATCATAACTGTAAAATAGATAATACAGAAACTTAAACTAGCTGTTGTCTTTGACTTCGCCCGCGTAGTACAGGAATAAATATATTTTACTAGCTGTTGCCCGCAGTTTAGCCCGCGCGGATATCGTTTAAAAAGTAGCCTGTATATAGTAAAGCATAGCTGTAACCTATAAAGAAACATACCTAATACACTGAACATAATATTTCAATTATGTCGACCCGCTGGGAATGGCAGAACAATAGATTGTGGACCTATGGGAAGCACCCGCTAGGTGCTAGCTTAACCTAGACCTAAACTTCGCCCGCGCGGTAAATAATCAAGATTGATATAATGTATAATGAAGTTAGTTTACCTCCCTGTCAAATTTCAAATTACTGACATCTTAGGCCCAATTCAGCCGTATTGCAAAATTAGCAGAAGTCTGCTAACATAAAACAACCTGCCTGAAAAATGTCATCCTTGTGCGTCGGTACAGAGGTTTTCGATATTTTGTGAGACGTGACTTTGATGTTTTTTAAATTGTAAGATATATTACGCCATCATTCACAACAGTCAAACCATATACACCGTGATACCCATGCGATTACTCAAGCGATATTAATATTTAAACTTGTATGCTCCAAGACAACAGATATAATACCTCAAACACACCAACCAAAAGTAAGGGTTTACCGCTTTGTGTTCTTTGTAACGATATACTGCATTATTAAAAATGTCTCTTCCTCTTCGCTTGGTAAAAAATAAATGTACGAGTCGCAGTGAAATGGGTTGAGTGGTAGCTATCCTGGATGTGGCAATTGTCTTGAGTGGCTCAGAATTCTTGGCTCGGTTTTTGCTGGCATTTTTAAAGGACTCCGAAATTTCTTTATTCAGATCTTGTGATTTATTCAAATTGTCGACGAACGGGGTTTTTCGAGATGAAAGTTTACTTCACCAAAACGTTGAAGTATGATTTCATGTGAGAAAAAAGCGTTTGTAGGCAAGGTGTTTTACATAAAACCAAATAAACAGCATCTTGCATACGTAAGTATGATAATATTATTTTGCTGTTTTTTTTGGCACCAACCTGGCAAGCATGCCATGCAGTGCAGCCTTCAAATTGATGAGAGATAAATACTGTGGTTCATTTAATTGAAACCTTAACATCTTTTGCCTCTGTGTCAGATTTAAGAAGATCGTTATCATCCAACTTGTAATACTGCACTGTATTACCGTATTCTCTTGACACGTACTTTGCTCTGAGGATGGTAATGCTGCCTTTATATTCTAAATAGAAGAAATAACAAATCCGTGCTGAAAAAAGCGTAAAATGTCATCTGTCATCAACGTGGACTAACACAATATTTTATGTAATGAAAATACATATTACATGTAATCATCGACGATAGTTGTGTTGAGTGGTCGCTGCATGTAATATACCATTTAAAAAATAAGCACTTAAAAATCAGATCGAAAATGACATCTGAGACATGACACTCGCAAATCAAAACTAAAAGTCAAACTCATAATATAGAGAAGTCTTTCAAGAATACGACATTTAAAATTGCAACAAATTATTTTTTTTAGTTCACAATTTTCATCAATAAGCGACCGAAAATATTAATAATGAAATGTGACGATTGAATGATCTTAAATACAAAAATAAACGCGAATGCAACCTATCCTAAAATTAAATACGAACCCTAGCCAAATCTTTTTAAGCACATCAATAACGTTATCAGTGACGATTAAATTATACTTTAAACACCCCTCTAACCTATTACGTGAACGTTTTCGTTGAAGTTTCAATTCGGCAGCGGTCGGGGCCCAGGTCGCTTTTCACGTGCCACCAAATACAGATTAAACATTCAACGACTTCGCATACACACTTAACCCTCATAAATATTCAGTGTAGACCGCGCACAATCAATTCTTGCAGTTCCAAAGCTCGAAAGAAAAAGTGTTTGAACAACCCCATAATATGATATCAAATAGAGAACGAACGTTTGAATAATATATAAGGCAGGCTAATGTGAAAATTAAGCATGATGTTGCGATATTGATTTTAGACTATGCTCTTGTTAGAAGGGAATAAGAGATACCTATAGAAGTTTTAACTGTGAATTATTTGGTTTCAGTGAAGTTATTTGTGCGAATCTGTAGTAGAACAAAGACGTTGTTTCAAAATATCAAGCGAGAGAAATTGATCATAGCAGAGTTGTAAAAAGTCGATAGTAAACGAATTCTATTGGGCTCTCAACAGCCTAAACCGATGAAGTAGAGTAATACCGTCTCGAGACGTGCCGCCTTCATAAGTCCATTCAAAAAGTTAATAATCTTATTGGCACTTCGAAAGCTTAGTTTATTTTATTTATTGGTAATCCTACAGCGATACATAACTACTATAAGTACAGAACAAAAAATCAAACAATGTGGCCAATCAAGGATTACACCTAAAATACATATATTATAATGATAAATACAGTGTTCAAGTTTTAATTTTAGATAAATTAACAGCTCTGTGTGTGTGTCTGTTTGTGTGTGTGTGTGTGTATGCGCGCGTTGGTTGTGCTTGTTCTAGATAATTACAGTGTAATTTCATTATTTTCCTTTTGAGAGAAGCCTTAGACAGATGTAGTTTCGTTCATCACCACCCAAAAGCATCATACACGCAAGCATTATTTAAAGCATTAATTTCTTGTACTGGTGGTATAACACATCACTGCGTTACGCGTTAATATACTTGACGCTGAATAGTAGCAGCGCAGCAACAGTGATGCAGGGAGACCTAAGTTGTTGTCTCTGTGTCTGTAATGACTATTACTTGTTTTTGCCACCTTATTCATATAAAAATATAGAACTGAAGTTTAATCAATACACATTGATCTTGATAAGAATTTAAAACCTAAATCTCAAACAACAAAACGTCTATCAAAAGGAACAACGTTGATGCAACAATGTCTTTTATAAGAAAGTCCGTCAAAGTCATTGTGTAATAGAAGTTTTATTACAAATCCCCAAACAATGAGGAAGGAGAAAGACTAAAACAGGTGTAATCTTTACAAAGGAAACTTGGTCAAAGATGAAAGACGTACTACACGGGGATCTTACAAATACATTTAGCTCACAAACCGTAAGCCGTTGAAATACTTTTATCGCGGAGTACAATCGAAATAAAAATACTGACAACGCTCCTGCGGTTCTCGAATAGGTATTTAAGAGGCAAGGAAGCGTTCGAGTTGCGATAACGCCAAATGCACAGTCCGATGGCTTCCACAATGCCCGTTTTTCTTGGTCATTTAAATATTAAAATTGCATTACATTCTAAACAGCGTTTAAAGTGGGCTGAACTCTTGAAGATTATTCCGGGGTGCTATGAAACGAGAAAAAAAACATGAGCACTTGAAAAATTAAGACGGAAAATTGCAAATCCTCAAGGTTACCCTTAAGACATAAAATGGGGTGTTTAAATTGTTAAAATCGTTTAGTTCGTATGATGTATTTAAGAAGAGAAAAATTTTGGTGAATTCGATGAACTCGAGTACGTAGACGTCAATTTTGACTACTTCTAAGTCTTTGATTATATACACGTCTAGATGGAGGATCTTAATTCATAAACGTCCAAAAAAATATAAGTTAACAGTTAAATTGTAATGATTATAATGTAGTAATTCATGAAAGATATTATGTTCTGTTATTTGCATGCCAATTAAGTGGTGAAATATGAAAGGAAATTATTTTATAATGAAGATCTCATGTACTATATTTCTAGCAAATAAATAAATTAATTCAATAAATTCATTCATTCAATTCATTCATTCATTCATTCATTCAACTGTTGGCTCATAACTTCGTTCCGCTCGCTCAGTAGCGATACTGTCATTGTAACGTGAACACGTCCGCGTCTATGCTTCCATTATCATTATGACGATTTGCGCTATTAAAGTGTGCCGAAATTGCAAAAAAAGAATGAAAACATCTTAAAACATTTCTTATTATCGGTAACTACACTTTCCATAGTCCTAAATGTATCCCAGAAATATATCAGCAATATTTAATTTTACGTCGCATTTGTACGATTCATTGAACGCCATGTTTACTGTGTTGCCAGTTTTTGATTAAAAATCTTCCCGGAGAAATATCAAGTTACGAAATAAAATCTATGTAAAATATACGTATGTATAAACCTATATTTATTTTAAGAACCCCCAAAGATAAAAGAGGGGTGTTCTAAGTTTGACGTGTGTATCTGTTTGTGAGTTTGTAAATTCCCAACTAGTAGATCAATTCCAGATTTTGATTTTGTTCTTAAAAATGTATTTATTTTTCTCCACGGTAAAAGTAATTTACAGTAAGAACAAATAACTAGAAACGAGTAACTTAAGCTAATACACATACCAATACAAGTAAAAATAACTAAAAACTAATACCTAAACCTACTGTGAGACGACCCGATGAATATCGTAATATTATTATGTCACACATTATGAAAAAATTGAACTCGACTAAAGCTAATTTTCCCTATTTTTAGGGGAAAATTTCATAAGCAAGTAACATTTTCACCAGTTGAGTAGTGTGTGTAAAGCGAATAAAATATACGTACTAGTGTGTGTTACACGCACACAAGGTTTTTCGAATTGGGACATTGTTTTTGCAGCGTTTGTAAGGCGACGCTCCATCTAGACGTGTAAATAATCAAAGTTCTAAGTATAGTGCATAGTGCAGTGCTCAACAATAAATATTGCACGTCGAGCCCAGGAATGAGACTTCGGCTTATTTCGGGTCTGTAGATCTCATTCGCACCGTACCTATTTGACGTTTGTCGATCATTTTGATCAAGTTTTGACCAATACCGGACTGTCAGTGCTTACGTAGGCAGTGTGTAACAGAGATAACGCTCTACGAAGCCGAAACGAGCCGATCGTCTCTTTCGCAGGCTCGATGTGCAATATTAATTGTTGAGTACTGTATTTCTATTTACAATTCTTCGAAATGGTAGCTTTCACCGCGTTAGCATACAGATTGGTAATCGCCTAGTGGCAGTTTTGTCGCGGGACACTGCTGCCCATCCCGCGTTATTGTGTTTACTGTCACCTACTGGAATGGTTTGCCCACCATTGTTAGATTTACTGACTTCACTAAGGGTAAAATTCTGCTACACTAGTGTGCGGTGGGGTCATATACCAACGCCTTCTTTTATGTGATACATACATTTACAGTAATTTACAAATAAAATCTAGTAAGTAAAGAGAAAAATACAACTTTTTCAGTTTAAATGTCATGGGATTAATTAACTCCTACATCTTGTTGTTCAAAACTTTCCTTTGTTCGCCGTCTTATGTCAGAATGGGCAAAAGTTTGAGAAAATTTAAATGAAGTGTTGTGCAATATAAGCAAACATGTTTTAATTTTCCCCGCTCCTTCACATTTTCACCTTTTATGTTTCATTGCCGTATAAATATTATCGTTGGCGTAACGTTATGCTCGCTTTCATCTTTATTTAACACGATCCGGCTCCGTGTTTTATTTTCATGCAAATTATTAAAGATATTAATGCTTTATTTTTTAGGTTCACGTTATTTGAAGTTATATCACGTTATTCTTAGTAGGTAAGCTTTTTTGTTGAGTAGTTTTTGTCTGATATTTTGAGTGTTTTGTTTTGAATCATTTGAATATTTGGCTTTTATGTTTTTGTGAATGTCAAATTATAGATATAACGCCTCTTTACAAGAATACCGTGACATTTCATATAAATCGTTCTATATGAAATGTCACATTATTCTTGTAAAGAGGCCATAAATATATTTTTTTTATGTAATGGAAGTGGTAAACAAGCATGCAATTCACATTGATTTTAAGTGATGACTGCAGCCTATAGACCCTTACACAAAGACCAAGGTCAAACTGCAGATGCGTTACCACTCCTGAGACCTAAGGTTTTATGCCTCTGTGCCGGAAATTACAGGGCCGTACATTATCACCTGACTGGAACACGATAGTGCTGAACACTACCATTTAGCGGCAAATATATCAGGTAATGCGGTGGTGCCTACACCCGCGAGCTCCGTCACTGGAGCTCTACCACCAGTAATAATACAATAACAACGGTACGACGGATGATCATAGCGAAACTATTCCATTACCTTCAAGACACACGGTCCCATATGAGCTGCGGAAACTTAAAAAAAAATATTTTGTTCATGACATCGTGTATAAAGAAACCAAACCAAAGCTTATAGCGGTTCTGTTCGGATTCGCCATAAAAGATCACGGAACACCCGCAGGCTATGAACGATGTGACTTAAGCCTTTAAAAGAAAGAGAACTTTTATAGGAGCACTTTGTTGTCCGTCTGTCGGTCTGTCAAGACTTTTACGGACGGATGTAAGGAAGTATGCAATTGAAATTGAAAATTCAAAATTCAATACTCTTGGGGTTGTGAAAAAATAGACTCATAAGCCAATACAATGGTAAAATACGACCGTTATATATCTTTATACAAAACAAAGGAAAAAAGCCGCAAACCGTAAATTTTAAACTACTTTCTGCTTTCCACAAAAAGTCTCAAAACTTATTAACAACGTAATTTTTATTCTTTGTTTTATATTTGAAACTACTGCCTTAAAATTAGGAAGAAAATACAGTAATTACGTATTTACGCAAAAAACGTAATAAAGTGTAGATTATTTATAATAAGATAAGAAAAACTTTAATTGGAGCCTCTACGCGCGAGTCCATCTCGCTCTTGCCCGCTTTTTTTCTGGTTCTTATTACTGAGACTGTGCCGCACACTAGGTAGGTAGGTAGGTGTATTGTAAATGCCATTCAACATACACAACACACTCAAAAATCCAAAACAACCCACATTTATACACACATTTTATATCTCTGAAAAACAAAATTAATTATTTGCTTCGGTGTGAGGATCAAAACCCAGCGATCGTCGCACAACACTATTTTATTCATTTATTGTACTCTCTCATAGAGCAAAACTGGAGGGGAGCCATATGCAGGCTTTCCCCTCTGTCAAAGTACAAGCCCAAAGGCCTGTCGCCTAGATGTTTAAATGTGTGCGTGAAATTGTTTCTGTATTTGGTTAAAGTCAAGGTGTGAGTTTCGTATTAATAGACGAATTTGGTAGTGTGCTGTGTGTCGCACGCATTTCCCTTCGCAAAAAATGACAGACTGTTTTGCATCGGTAATTAACGCTATGGCTACTCCCCTCCAGTCCGCCGCGGCCGGTGGCCCGTGTTGCTCAATTTACTCTCTACATCTTATCACCTTAGTTAATTATAATTTGCAGGATCTTATAAATGGAAAGGAGTGCTGCCCGAAATAAGTGAGACCACTGGGCCAATGTGGTCTTAAATCATTTTTTTTAATTATCAAGCGCGATGTTTTTTAAAAATAAAACAATCATTGTTATGTGCTATGAATTTAATGAGAGAATATAACATACTAGCTGACCCGGCGAACTAATTATTTTTTTCTGTAAACCTTCTCCTTCAACATTATAACGAAAACGATTTATCTAATTGAGTACAATCCTTTGGATACGCGTATCATATATTTCGGCAATTCATTTTTATTTATATAAATTTCCTTTGTTTCAGGCACAAGAAGTCTTCAATGTTGGCGGCAGTCTTTCCTGGCGATCGTGATCCTTGTCCAAATGGATGTTATGTCGGATTTTATTATTTGTTTCTAAGCTGACAAGAATGTTGATAGTACAAGATTTTAGGTTTTATGAAAATAATTTCAATTTCTTCAATTCCGTTTAATTATATCGAAATTGATATTTTATTCTTACATGGTCAAGGTTGGTCTGATCAATTTTTGAACTAAGTTGGTATAAAACTTCAAATTATTTCTCTCTGAGAGTAAATGAAATATCATTTTATTATTAAGGAAACTACAAAGGGAATTAAGCAAAGAAAACTAAGATTGTTCAGGTCTATTATTTATTTTTATATTAATTCTGTATTAATATTTACTTAGTCCTTGAGTTTTCTGAACTGTCCTCCTCTATAACATTTTTTAAAATTGACCAACCGGTAAATTTGTATTTAAACATTAGATTCTGATTTAATCAACGAATAAGTAATAAGGAAGAAGTGTAACCTGTATTAAAAAAAATAAACAACGTTTGTAAGACCATGTAAGGCTTACTAAAACTCGAGAACGATTGGACCGAATCAGCTTATTTTTATTTATTTTTTATTAGAAGTCGAAGGAATTAAAAACGAGTTTCATTTTCCTATACATTTACCCCCTTATTCATAAACGTATTTTAGCTAAAGTGTTGCTAATCTCTCCTTTGTCTTTTTCTATCCTGCACATTTGACAATGCAACATAAAATCAGCGTCATCTAAAACATATCTAAAGTAAGTTTATGAATAAGAGGGTCAGTTTGTACCTGTCAAATCACTGACCCATTATTTATTTGTGAGGCAGTAAGTTTTCTCCGGGTCAGTTAGTCAATCATGGAAAGTGGTCCCAGGGTAGGTAACGATACGCCGATATCGTACAATGTCATAATTGTTTAAGGGGGACGATCCAAAGTCACACCAACGCTCGATACAATTTTTGATTTTTTTTGATAAAATTTTTGTCTCCTTTGTATGTTATTTTATTTTTTATGGAACGAAAGTGACTTTTTTATTATGCTTTGTATGAGAGTTACTCTTTTTCCCAATTACTTATTCAAACTTCTTAGTATATTATTTGGTTAGATAAATAAAATATACTATCAATGTTTTAAAGCATTGTGACATATCATACTGAATCTTTAGAGTCATATCCTTCGTGTTAAAGTACGTGAGTGAGAAATTTATATTTGTATCAAACGAGCCTAAGTTTCCCTTACAAACCGATGGTCCTATGTATAATGCAATGGTTTTGCTGTTATTTATGTTCCTGCTAATGGTTGACGCATATTTATACGAAGCGAAAGCATCGGACGAGTCCAACGAAACAAATTTCAGAATTCTATTTGCGAAATCTTATGAAACCTTGCATAGTTGCCCGCGTCGAATCTCACAAGTCTGACAGAATCCTCAGAATGCTAGACAAATTCGGATTATGTCAAGGGATTGGGCGCGGCGAGTATAATTTCTTCATTGTTTACAAAAATGAGTGACTCTAATTTTAAATGATTTAGGACGTTACTACGAAAAGCTGTAAAATCCACCACAATTTCCATGTAATAGCAGCAGCGTGACAGGCGTAAAGGAAATGGAAACGACTACTTTGACGCCGTCGATTCTTTCGGCGCGGTCGATTGTTTCAACGCGTTCGGCTTGGCTAAGTGTGCAGTCACCTTAAGTATATCCGAATAATATTGAAATATCCAATTTAATTTACATATTTTTTTAATGGAATTTTTGTACCTAGAAAAGGAATGGCCATACACCTTTTGCTACTTGGTTAGTAAAGGTTAAAGGTGTTGGGTAACCATTACCAGTCCTAAATAACTACCTAGTGGTTTTGCGGTATGATGATTGGCTGTTAGTCTGCAATAAATCATTTGGCATTTTGTAATTGATAATAAATGTATTATTATAGCGTAACTAACATAAAAAAGGCTGTCAAAATTAGTCTTTAAATTCCTCCTTAGTCCTTAAGAATAAAACGTTGTGAAAGCATACTACAATAATGCGTGTTTTTAGTTAAAATACAAAGTATAACATAAGACTAGAGCAACATGGAAATATACAATTTTTATAGCTATAATAAACTTTCTTGAAAAGCAGAAATATAAACTGTAGACACAAACTACTGTCCGTAATAAATAATGAGAAGAAAATTCTTTAAAACGGAAGTATCTTTGCAAAAACAAAGCATTTCACATACGGACCGTCGAAATATAAATAATACGAGTAGCATGTAAGAAATACCGAAACCATCGGACCTTATCCTTTCATATTACCTCCTAATTAAATAACATGATCATGAATATTATTCACGGGTTAAACATACTCGTATATCTGTTCTCTTTATAAAGCTATCCACGAGCCACGACACGTTCTAATGACATTAATAAAAATATTCCTACTGGCAAAGATTTTAATGGACAAATTCTGAATAAAGAATGTTTGAATCTTGCATATTCTACTGGTGGTAGAGCTCCAGTGACGGAGCTCGCGGGCGTAGGCACCACCGCATTACCTAATATACTTGCCGCTAAATGGCAGTGTTCAGCACTAACGTGTTCCGGTCAGGTAGTAATGTACGGCTCTGTAATATCCGGCACAGAGACATAACACCTTAGGCCTCAGAAGTGGTAACGCATCTGCATTTTGACCTTGGTCCTTGTGTGGGTGTCTATAGCCTGCAGTCATCACTTAACATCAATGTGAAATGCATGCTTGTTTGCCACTTACATTACATAAAAAAAAATTGCGATGCTGATTATTAGAACCGAATTGGACTAGTCATAGTGAGTACTAATTTAATTACCCTTTCTAATTATAATTTAGATAATGTTTTCTTTTTTAGTTAAAACATTATACGCGTAGATAAACGAGCGGGTCTGCAAAATATGCAAAATTATTCATATGCTGGCTGTTCACCGTGGTTTAACCTACATTATGAAACAGTTTCTCTTAGGTCTCATTACGTACATCGCCGCCCGGGTGCTATCCCATCTTCAATATCATTTGGACGATTACTGTCCTCCTAAGGTCTCGTCTCCGTTTGCCTTACAGTTAACTGTTTGCCTCTAGTTCACCTTCTTATACATTTTAAATGGAGTGTCCATACAGCGTTTACCTACTGTACACAGTTTGCAGCATTCCGCGTGTAAACTCATTCAGTGAGCAACTGAATGCGTCGAGTCCCAGTGAATGGTTTGCGGCTCACTTAGATCACTACGTCTCAGCGTTACGCGATCAGCTATAGTGGGGACTATGAAGGCACGTAGTTGTGATTGCTTGCTACTGGTCAAGCGTTTCGCGGCTAATACACTACAGTTTGCCGCTCACACGATATACATTCGAGCAATTTTTGGTAAAATGTATTAAGGGTTTACATCATATAGGTACCTACTTATGAACAGTATAACAAGAAATGTTATTTTAATCTTTATATCTAAAGGGTTTTTAAAAATTGCTATTGTTATTTAAGTATTTTTCATACTTCAGAAGGTTTTGTTTTATGACTATATCTAGCTTTTAGGCAATAACATCTAATTCTGTATAAAGTCGTGGCTTGGGGATAGTTCAACATACATTGATGTTTATTTTATCTTTGTACATTTAAATAAGTATACCTTTTAAATACAATTATGCGTCAACTAGGTGTATCATGATTTTGATCAAGATTTTTACACGCATGTGATGTACGTTGTGTGAAATTGGAATAGTTATTTCATTCAAATGCATCCTCGTCGTAGGACTCAGAAATAGTTTTAGATTATCATAATATTATTCATGGTTCCGTTTAACCTCACCGTTTCCATCTCGCATTTACATTTCATACGCAATGTACTCCTGTGCATTATGTCCTTCCAAGTCTAGTCTAGAATAGTTATATTTAAGCTACTAGTTCCTTGTTGCAATATACACAGCGTACGAAAATACAATATATCGTTTACCACATGGATTGATATTGTGTTGCCATTGAAGCAGCGACGAGTGAATTTTATCAGTGATAATAGTTGAAAAGTATATAAACCAAGTGGCCACCCCACTTGGTTTATATACCCGAAAGATACTCGTATTTAGGTTTAAGAGGTTGTTTTTTTTTCCAAATACTTACATGATACATGGCAATTAAATGAAGTTAGCCACAAATCAAATACAACAGATGAGATGAGTACTGATAAGACACGAAATAATTTTGATAGACTAATACAATGCGTATTTTGAGCTACAATATATATTTTCCTTTTTTTACTTGTCTTTGTATCAATGAAAATGCGTCCTATCATTGTGTATAATTGCAGCAAGAATCTATTACCCCTATCTACTCACTATGGTGCCATGCTTCGCAATTAATTGTAACTGACTATGTGCCAAAATTACTTCCATTTATTGTGTAGAATGCACATGACAGATCCCTAAACTTTACTTTGGACTTGGTCATCATAAAAGTTTTGTCATTATGGGAGGAACCCTTGCTTAGAAAATTTAACATGAACTATTTTTTTCTTGTATTTTGAACAATGTTAGACTGACGATGTTAAGGCGATCTGATAATATTATCTGCATTCATTATAAACTACAAGCAAACGGCTAGCGGGACGTATATGCAATGAATTTATTTATAGATGAAATTGACATTGCGATACATTTAGATATTTTTTGCGATTTAATATTTCGTAATAAATATGAGATACGTATAAACTTTTTTTCAAAGGTATACCAAAGTGCTTGCAACAACAGTTTGTATTAGTTATGAATGAAAACCGCTCGTATCGCTGATGGCAAGCATACAGTGCAGTGTCTGTGAAGGATAAATTTATTTATTAGTTTTGAAAAAGGTACTAGAGTGGTACACCTTGCACATGTCAATATATTCTAGTATAATAAGGAGTCAACAGAAAAATTACACGCATCGTAAAAAACCTTATTTGACAGGTTTTTGTGATGTCATCAGCGAGATTATTTTGATTAGATATTGATCCTAGCGTCGTTGGTTCAACCACGACAGAACAATATTTTTATGATCTACGGATATTAATTTCACATCTGATTGGATGTTTGTATATGTTGTGTGTATGTATAACGGCACTTAGAGTGTCACAGTATATTATTTACAATTTATTAACTGTTCTGTTATCATCTTTTCTTATGTGTAAATTTATTTTGTATAAAAAGAAACTAATAAAGAAAATTTAAAAATACGTTTGCTATACTATAACTTTTATGCACCCCCGTGATCTCGCCTGCTGTATGTTCGTACCTTTAGAATTTAATTAAGTTTTATCGTAAATGAACCGCTCAAATCAATGTCAACCAAAAATTAGTTTATATATTTTGAACCACATTAGTATATTCGATATAGCTTGCCCCTCACGCTTATTGAATATTTGTACATATTAAAATATTAAATTATGCACAATATTAATACATTTTAACGATTATATAACTTCATCATTAATATTGTTAATAACCCTAATATAGATAATTGTATTGATGTAAAAAAGTGTATCTTTTATTGAAAATAAGAGATATATCATTAGGCTAAACTTATGTTTACAAACCTTTATTGTACAGAATTATAATATGATTGTGCGGTTTGATGATGTAAATAAGAACATTAAATAAATTAGTATAAAATATTATATTGTGTTTTCCTTTTTTTATGTAATGAAGGTAGCAAGCAAGCATGCAGTTCACATTGATGTTAAGTGATGACTGCAGCCTATAGACACTCGCACAAAGACCAGAGGCAAAATTCAGATGCGTTGCCCCCTGAAACCTAAGGCGTCATGTATCTATGATAGTTATTACGAGGCCATATATTACCATCTAACTGGATTTAGCGGCAAGTTTATTAGGTAATGCAGTGGTGCCTACGACCGAGAGCTCTACCACTAGTAAAAACTTCGAGAACAAAGGGTAATAGTAATGGGAACCAACTCAAAATCAAAAATATAATTATACTTCACATTCGACCACAGGGTACCAGTAGTGGCCTATTACAACTATGTCATTCAGACAGTTGTGTATTTGATTTGTGAGTGATCAATAGAATATCAGATACTTTGACCAAAGAAGCCATTTTCAAATTACACTAATTAACAATTCGCCTAGATCGCTACACGTTCATTAATACAAAGTCGCTCCCCAAACGCCTCAATACAACGTAACCTTCTGCAGTGAGATTAAAGAGATGTCAGTTTTTACTTCCTGTTATTTCCGTCATTTATACCTCTACAACAACTTACATCTCACGCTTTCTTTCTTCACGCATCTTTTAACGCATTATGTAGATGTATAAGCTACAGTATCATATACCATCAATGTGAACCGTATGCAATACTTAATGACATAAAAAAAGATAAGACTACGAAAATAACAAAAAAACAAAACAAAGCTTTCAATAATTTCAACGTCATACACATAATTGCCAAAGACTTAAAAAGAGTAGGTAGAACACAATTACCAATTCGAGAACCCATAAATATTGAAACATCTGTCAAATCAACAGCGAACACCAATCTTCTTATAGAGAATCTGTTCAAAAACTGTAATGGAGAGTAACGTCAACTTGAACGATGCGCCAACCGATAAACGCTTGGAAACAATTAAAGAGCGAACAATCTTATCAGCGGCCATTCTCACTTGCCCCTGACAGCCGTTATCGGTCCTGAATCGATGGCCCCTTTAATTGATTCCCCACTTTCAAACCCCCGAATACAATTCCTTTTGTCTTTTTTCTAATCGAAATTCAGCACGGGTAGGAGCAGACTAACGAATTTTTCTAAAGAATACGAAGGCAGCTGAGAATTTTGGAATGGTCTTTATATTGTTTATGGAGCTCTTTGTGGGTGTTGCGATAAGCCGTTGTTTTAGTAATCACAAAAATAAAAGAAACAAACTCTAATATTACGAAAAAGCAGTTAATGAAGGACTTCGGTAGCTTAGTGGTAAAATAAAACGGCTGTACTGGTTTTGCTGAGGTCGCAGTTTCGGTTCCTGTCTGAAGCATTTTTTTTCTTTCCATTATTTCTTTAATTTCTAAATTCACTCACATATTATTGCGAAAATAAGAATAATTCAAATTAATGATATTACGACGAAAAAATGTTTATCTACGTAGTTAATTTGGGAAACAAATATGCATATTTTTTCCCCTTTTTTTTGTTATGTAGGGGAGCCGGCAAACAAGCATGCAGTTCACATGGGTGTTAAATGATGACTGCAGCCTATCTACACAAAAACCAGAGATCAAAATGAAGATATGTTGCCACCCCTGAGACCTTAGTTGTTTTGTCCCTCTGTTGAAAGCCATTACGGTCCATACATAACCATCTAACCGGAACGCGATAGTGCTGAACTACCATTTGTCGGTAGATAGATCAGGTAATGCATTGGTGCACGCCCTCGACCACCTGCACTGGAACTCTACCACCAGTAAAACACACAACAGATAGACTAATACCTATTGCCCAATGTAGTCGCTGGCCTGTGCCTTTGAGCTCACAGGTTAACGTCTAGTAAACCTTGCTATTCCTTTACGATTTATCTTGATATTTTCAAACAGAAATCTTAATTTCATCGACTTTGAATCGAGGTCACTCTACAGGTTGCCTGACTCCTTTGCCTGTACTGTTTAAACAGACTAACTGGAAACGTTAAGTCTACTGTGAATTTCGTTTTTGTGTAGTTAATTTTCAAACGGTTTAGGAATCCTTTCGAATAAACTAAATATGCAACGAGTCAAAGAACAAAATGAAGATAAATATGGATGCCTTGGTGAGTGGTAGTTTACTAATGGTATGAGGTATCGTGACCTATTTACCGTATCGTACCTCAAAAGGAAGAAAACGGGACCTTATAAGGTTGGTGTTGGGACGTGACAACTCCACCGCCCGCTACGGAGGAGAATTCTTCCACTAGTGCAGTCAATCAACCGAAAACCATTTCAGTAAGGTAGTTGTAGGTATCAGGCAAAAATGCAGGGTGGGCAGAAGCGTGTGATAAAACTACCTCCACTGCGATCATCAACTTACATGCCCCGTATGATGATTACGGCATACTTATCCTCCCATAACAGGCAATATGGTATCTTTGTGACAGGCTTTTGTTCAATAATGGTGATGATGATACAAATAATTAGGACTCAATCTGCATCACATATTTTTTTTTCTTATTAGCATAATTTAGAACTAGAGTTTCGTTGTTTCAATTTCTATATTATTTTCACAATCCACGATCAAGTGTAAATTACCCGGGGACTGGGTCTTGGTTATATTTTTGAGCAAAAAGTTCTATAAACGTAACTTCACGCCTGTAATGCCCGAAGGGGTAGGTAAATGAGGTATTCAAGCATACATGCAAACACCCACGATTCGCCGGTTACGTTTTTGGCCCATGTAACAGATAGCGAGCCTCTTGACATCTCCGGGCACATTACCAAACTTCGAAGTACTGGGAAATTTCCAGAAAATGAAAAACTCCAGTAGGACTTTACACCGTTATCTCTGATAACCCCCTACCCGGGAATCGAACTCAAGGCAGTTCAATATATTTTCGCCAATCATACTCTCATCCAGCAATTACCCGAGACCTTTATCAGGTCGTCAATCCACCTTGTCGGCGACCTGCCCACGTTTTGTCTTCCGGTACGCAGTCACCACTGGAGAACCATTTAGCCTCAACAGCCATCAGTTTTTCAAGCTATGGGTCTAACCAACTGTCCCTTGTGCTTCGCTATTTGGTTAGACATTTCTGTTCCCATGTGGATCTCTTAATTTCTGATTCGATCTCGCATGCTCGCTATAACCTGATTTGTGCTCTCCATTGCTCTCTGCATAACCTTGAGCTTTCTTATGAGGCATACATTGAGTGACCACCGGCTACATATACTAGACAGAGTTCTTCGTCTGGAGATAGTGCGGTATTTTGAACGAGAAGATGTATCATTGTTTCACGAATACTACCCAACCAACTTGATGATTGACTTCTTTTTTTTCGGGTAATAACAAATGTGATATTATAAATCAATAACAACTAAAAAGGTGTTACAAGAGCTAGAAAGACATAAGTTATTGGACGAGATTCATTCAATTTGTGATTAGTAATTAATATAATAATTAGATACGAATTATTATCTAGATATGAAATACGTCGAGATTGCTGGTTAGTTCCAACGTTTGAGAGTTTGCCAACTGGAGATATATTTGTTTTGAGTTCGCATGTTGAATTGCGACTTTTGTTTTTGTTCGTAGTTTGATAGTTGAAATTGCTTGACTAGTAGAAATAACTTTCACTTTATATCCTAGATAATATTCCTATTATCCTTTTGTATTTATCACCTGCCATGTTCCAACATAAGATCTGCTTACGACAAAATATTAGATTATTAACTCAGATTTCTTTACCTACACGTTAATACTGCGTATGCGTAACTAGTCAATAAACTAAGCCCACAATAAAGTACCAAATATCATAGCTGAACTACTAAATGGCACTCACAATGAACATAACATGCACTGTAGATACTGTGTATGCATATTCATCTGCGTATCTGTAGCGTCCACTACATTAAGGCGCCAACTAGTGGAATACAATGAAACCTTACAGTACTTGTCTAGTACGATAGATGGCGTGCATTCAAATTACATCGCACATGCGAAGATTTCTCAAGAGTTGGCATATATACAACTTCCCAACGTCAATCGTTGGGCCGCGGCCCGCCAGGCGCTACCACCTCGCCTGGTCGGAGAATCCTCCCTTTTCGTCGGAGGAACACTTCCACCCGTTCCTCCACAGTGGCGGGTTCCACTGTGGAGGAACGGGTGGTTCCTTCTCACCAGCCACTCTCGACGACGTCATCCCCAGAGATGCAGACTTACCACATCCCGCAAAGGAGCCTGACATATATTTTGAGAGCCTGGGGGACGTGACCGAAGATCCCGTTGCTAAACTCGCGATACCAGACTCCAAGATATACACGGACGGTAGTAAATCCTTGGACGGCGTTGGAGCCGCATATATCTATCGTAGAGGGGGCCAGGAAGTGAGGACCAAGAAGCTCCGACTGGACAGAAGTTGCGCCGTCTATCAGGCAGAGTTGTATGCGCTGTCCCAGGCTGCTGAACTCGCGTGTTGAGCTCTCAAAGAACAGACTATTGCAATCCTTAGTGACTCGAGGTCAAGTCTGGAAACGATTGCAAATCCAGATACTTCCCATCCACTCGCGACACGGGTCCGTGAGCACATTGCCCGGATCAACGAAACGGGCCGACGAATAAAGTTTTATTGGGTCAAGGCCCATGACGGTGAAGTGGGCAATGAGCGTGCGGATGAGCTTGCTAAACAGGCAACCCTAAACACGAAGGTAGCGGCTCACTACGCAAAAAGTCCTCCGTCGTACGTCAAAAGGCTCCTTAGAGCGGAGAGCGTAGAAGCATGAAACATGCGATACGTAAATGGGGAGACTGCAGCGGTTACAAAACTGTTCCTACCTACCGTAAGCGTTGCCTATAAATACGTGCTAGAAAAACGTCCCACATATATGTTGACTCAAGGACTAACAGGGCACGGAGGTTTTGCCGCGTACCTACACCGGTTCAAATTAAAAGATGACCCATCATGTATGTGCGGTACCGCATCTGAAACAGTGGAACATCTGGTTTTAGAATGTCCAATATATGGAGCAGCCAGATACGATCTGGAACAATTGGTTAACTTGGACGTTATCCAAAGCAATTTACAAACATTGCTCATAAATAAGAAGTCCAGATCATATCTGGAAGCGTTCATAATAATAGTCGTTGAGGATGCCAATAGCAGAAATTAAGTAGGAATACGGAAAAAGAAAAAAATTATATATATATGTAATAAAAATAGAAATAGTGAGAAAATAAAATATTACCTTATATGGTGTAATTATATAACTGTTAATATTTAATCATTTACGTACCAACATTACCCAACAGCCGTAGTATGATGAAAGTGTATTCTCCTTTTAAAGTCGGGCGTTGGACCTGATCTTGAAAACATGAGATTGCTCAGGAATTTTTAACAAAATAAGGTCTCTGATCACGTCAGAGGATGCTATTGTACTTAATAAAAAAAAAAAAAGACACAGACAGAGTTTTTTTCACATTTATAATATTAGTAGGGATTATTTTTTATTTTTTTGATTGGGGGTGTCTCAACCAACACCATCGAGACTCAAGCCAACCTCACCTGCACGTGGTGCACCCTGCTACACAACAAACGAGGCTCTGGCGACCTGCCAACACGCACTGGACCAGCGTGGCGGGTTATGGTCTAACCCCCCCAGATGGAAATGCAGACAAGGGAAAGACCCCAAGTGCCCGGCGGCTCCAGTAGCAAAACCGGCGTGGACGGGCGCTGGTCGAGCTCTGGAGCCAGGGGTGCTAAGAATCTCCGGGTGAGTCGCTTCCGTCAAACGAATTCGGCATGCACAACGGAAAACCGACGTAGGTTATCACTGGTAACATACAATACACGAACTTTAAGGACAGACGAGAAAATTGCTGAGCTGGAAGAAGAATTGAACAAGTTGCACTGGGACATCTTGGGGCTATCTGAAGTTCGTAGAGAGGGAGAGGACACGATAACCCTAAAGTCTGGCAACTTGTTATTCTACCGGGAGGGTGACCAGCAGTCACAAGGTGGTGTCGGGTTTATCGTTCACAAGTCTCTCGTTAACAACATTGAATGCATCACGAGTGTGTCGAGTAGGGTAGCGTACTTGATACTCAGAATATCCAAGAGATATTCCATGAAGGTCATCCAGGTCTACGCACCGACCTCGGCACATCCGGACGACGAGGTGGAAGCTATGTATGATGACATAAGTAGGGCCATACATACTTCCAAAACGTATTTCACTGTTGTTATGGGAGACTTCAATGCAAAGCTGGGCAAGAAATGCGATAATGAGCTGAGAGTGGGGCAATTTGGATGTGGGCATTGGAACCCTAGGGGCCAGAGACTGGCCAACTTTCTGGAGAAGGAGGAACTCTTCATGATGAACTCCTTTTTCAAAAAGCCGCCTCATAGGAAATGGACCTGGATGAGCCCCGACAGTTCCACAAAAAATGAGATAGACTTCATTATGACCACCAAGAAACACATATTCAATGATGTCTCCGTGATTCACAATGTTTTCTACTGGTGGTAGAGCTCCAGAGACGGAGCTCGCGGGCGTAGGCACCACCGCATTATCTAATATACTTGCCGTTAAATGGTAGTGTTCAGCACTATCGTGTTCCGGTCAGGTGGTAATGTACGGCTCTGTAATTTCCGGCACAGAGGCATAACACCTAATGCCTCAGGAGTGGCAGCGCATTTGCATTTTGACCTCTGGTCATTGTGTGGGTGTCTATAGGCTGCAGTCATCACTTAACATCAATGTGAACTGCACGCTTGTTTGCCACTTTTATAACATAAAAAAAAAAAAAAGTGAAAACCGGAAGTGATCACCGAATGGTTAGGGGCACATTGAATTTAAACATCAAGATCGAAAGATCTCGTCTAATGAAGTCGATCTACGCTCCGACCTACTGTTGCTCACATACAAAACCCCGAGAGCTTTCAGCTCGAATTGAAAAATCGCTTTGCTTGGCTGGAGGATTGCATCTCAGTGGACGATTTGAATGACAGGTTGGTAGAAACTGTCCATTCGGTGGGGTCTAAATACTTTAAAACCCGCCGATGAAATAGACCTCAAAAACTCACCGATCAAACCCTCAACCTTATGGCAGAACGACGCTCAATGACACTGCAGACCTCTGATGAAGTTAAAAAATACCGGCAACTTAACAGACAGATCCAACAGTCCTTGCGGCACGACATCAGATCCTTCAACACAAAATGTGTTGAGGAAACGATAGAGCGAAATAAAGGCTCCAAGGTGTTTGCAAGGGATCTGTCTATTGGACAGAGCCGGCTGATGTAGCTGAAGACAGAGGCAGTTTAGCGTCGACTAAGCCTGAGGTATTGCGGGAGATCGAGAGGTTATGGGCAGTTATATACCTCGGTCGCACAACCTGCCTCTGATTTGGTCAGAGACCCGAGAGCCAAATTAACCCGACATTATACCGAAAATATCCCGGACATCAGCCTGTACGAGATTAGGATGGCCCTCAAACAGCTTAACAACAACAAGGCGCCCGGAGAGGACGGAATCACGACAGAGCTTCTGCAAGCGGGTGGATCACCGTTACTGAAAGTCCTTCAGAAGCTCTTTAATTCCGTCCTATTCGAAGGTACTACGCCAAAAGCATGGAACAGAGGCGTGGTGGTGCTTTTCTTCAAAAAAGGTGATAAAGCCTTATTGAAAAATTATAGACCCATCTCGCTTCTGAGCCATGTCTACAAGCTGTTTTCGAGGGTGATCACGAACCGTCTCGCTCGCAGGTTTGATGACTTCCAGCCTCCCGAACAAGCCGGTTTCCGAAAAGGCTATAGTACCATAGACCACATACACACGCTGCGGTAGGTTATACAGAAGTCCGAGGAGTATAACCGGCCATTATGCTTAGCGTTCGTGGACTATGAGAAAGCCTTTGATTCGGTTGAAACATGGGCTGTGCTGCAGTCTTTACAGCGTTGCCACATTGACTATCGGTATATCGAAGTGTTGAAGTGTTTGTATAAAAACGCCACCATGTCAGTCCGAGTACAGGACCAATGCACGAGGGCGATTCCTTTGCAGAGGGGAGTAAGACAGGGGGATGTCATTTCACCTCTGCTCTTCACCAATGCGATGGAAGACGCCTTCAAGCTCCTGGAATGGCAAGGACTAGGCATCAATATCAACGGCGAATACATTACTCACCTTCGGTTTGCCAACGATATTATAGTAATGGCAGAGTCGCTGGAAGATCTCAGCACAATGCTCGAAGACCTCAATCGAGTGTCCCAAAGAGTGGGCCTTAAAATGAACATGGATAAGACCAACGTCAATAACCTTGTATCGCCCACTCCAGTGTCCGTTGGGCACTCGATCCTCGAAGTTGTCGACGAATATGTCTATTTAGGACAAACCATACAACTAGGCAGGTCGAACTTCGAGAAAGAGGTCATTCGCCGAATCCAACTCGGCTGGGCAGCGTACGGGAAGTTAAAGAGCGTTTTCTCGTCAAACATCCCGCAGTCCTTGAAGACGAAAGTCTTTAATCAGTGCGTTTTGCCGGTGATGACCTACCGTGTCGAGACGTGGTCTCTCACTATGAGTCACGTACGAAAGCTCTCTGCAGGTGCCTACAACGGCCCTCCTGTTCCAACACCGGTACTCTGCCCGTTAGTTTGTACCAGTTATTTCAACTGAAGCCTGTTCATGTATTAACAGGATATATGTCATTGTGCGAAAGTCTTTAACCAGTGTGTTTTACTGGTAATAACCTACGGTGCCGAGACGTGGTCTCTCATTATGGGTCTCTTACGAAAGCTCCAAGTCACTCAGCGGTCAATGGAAAGGGCTATGCTCAGCGTTTCCCTACTGGATCGAATCAGAAATTAGGAGATCCGTAGGCGATCGAAAGTCGCTGACATAGCCAAGAAGATTTCCAAGCTGAAGTGGCAATGGGCAGGGCACATAGCTCGGAGAACCGATAGCCGCTGGGGCAGAAAGGTTCTCGAGTGGAGACCACGTATCGGCAAACGCAGCGTAGGACGTCCACCTGCAAGATGAACCGACGATCTAGTCAAGGCTGCAGGTACCCGCTGGATGCACGTCGCTTCCGATCGGTCGGCATGGACCCTATTGTGATGCTTCAAATGTATGTAAGTGCTTCGCTTTTAGTCGCATATTTATAGGCTATAGGCTATCAACTCATTATGAATGTGAATTGTATGCTTATTTTACAATTTTATTGAATAAACAAACCGAACTTATAAAGACAGGACGAAAAAGCCATGTTATTGCCGATCACGATCCCATTTTATCCACCGCACCTAATTCGGGATTCAAATTAAATTTCTCTCCATTAAGTAAACTAATATTTGACACTTTGCTAACTTGGAAATACCGAACTTAATTTTCTCGATGAGAAAGGAAATTCCGTTATAAAATTTATTGTTGTTTCATCTTATGATTGTTTGGTAGATTGATGATTTTTGGAGAGTCTTCATTGTATACGCTGTAGTAAATGCCACAGTTCAAAACTCACTATTCCACGCGGATTTACACAATTATACTGATTCGTTAAAGGCTTAGTAGGAACATCATGCTGCTTGATGCAGATCAACCAAAGTATGGAAAGTCGCTCCTGTATATGATAGTGAACCTACTAGGGATTATAATTCGATATTATTCAGTATTCCCAGTAAAGGAGATGTTGCGAGTTCGGCTCTGGTTCGTACACGTCCTCAAAAAATGGGTAAATTAAAGAAGAATCCGAAAAAATACAATTAATTTAATCAAGAATATATTTAAGAGTTACATCCACATTTAATTCAAACGATTTTATCATTTTCAACTATGTTAAACATGGCGGCGATACAGCCGACACTTGGGATCAATCGATTTCGATTGTATTTAGAAAATATTACTTATCTTCTCCAAGTACTATTAAATCAAAATACAATTTAAAATATGTCAAAATGACATCGCCCGCCATATTCGCCAAGTTGGTTATGAGTTGCAATTCTAACTGCAAATAATGTTTTGTAACTGCAAACATTTACATTTTGACATGTTGGGTACATGTCTACATTCTGGTAAATAAATGATTATGATTATGATTATGAACAAAGCTTAATAAGTGAAAATATGCAGTGAAAAACGTTTTTATATTGATTATGCCTGTTTAATGACATTGTGTACAAATACATGGCCGGAGGTCCATAATTTTTTGCAACATCTCCTTTATGAACAAAAATATTTTTGAAAAATTACTGTCAGCTTGCAGATAATCGATTCTAAGGAAACAATATCTTTAGTGTCATTTTTTTTTACTATGGTATTATATTAATAATTTTTTTTCTACAATACAGTTGTAAAGTAAAGGTGGAACAGTTTAAAATGCACTACACTACTACACACTCTAGCTAGTGTTATCCAAAGGTTTTATGCTACATAATATTTATTGTGTCTCTAGACACATTATTTAGAGATTTACTTAACTATGTCATGTTCGTTGGTCGTAAATAAGTTACGCTTTTATATATAAACAACGTTAAATTAGAACTATATAGCGCATAAAATACACTAAATCAGTATAAGTGGTAAGAGAAATTTCATATTCCGTCTAGGCTTCCAAAAACATTGGAAATCAACCATATTGTCTTGCACTTAAGTTGAAGTTAGCTCAACAAGATACCAGCTTAAATATGAGACATGCTTGTTATCTAATTTGTATTTTATCGTAAAGTGATAAAGTTGAAAATCGTACAATGCTCTGAATTCATGGAAGGAACACTTAAGGCGAGGCACTCGTCGGACCATCTACACTTGTAAAATTTCACGCACAGTTGCGCCATCTCCGAGATGGGACATAACATGGGAGAACGAGGGTATCTTTTGTTTTCCGGTAAAAATATTTTTATTAGGGGCACTGATTTCGATTTGGGACATCTATATAATAAGGACGATACGGCGATAGTTTGGCGTTATGTTGTATCCTTATACATAAACTAGGAAATGTTTAGAGGGCGAAATGTGACGGCTATTTATTTATTATACTTTAATTACAACGATTTTGACGTGACAACGTCTTAAATTAGGTTGCGGCTCGGAGTCACTCATGAAAAAGTGTAACGCCCGGTAACGTAACGATGAGTCACCGAACGAGAGAGAGGCCTGCCGGACCGGCGAATGCCTTTCTACCGAGAAAAAGACGTTGTCACGTAAAATCTTCGCCCGTAAAACCGACTTTACAGGCAACCAGTTGTTTTTATGTAATGGAAGTGGCAAACTAGTTTCTAGCTTGGAGTTCACATTGATGTTAAGTGTTGACTGCAGCCTATAGACACTTACACAAAGATCAAAGTCGAAACATGCCACATGCGTCTTACTCGTGAACGGGTGCTGATTGTGAGGACTGGTCTGTGGTGGTTTGTGTTATTTTCTATCACGTTATTAAGCTGTGGATGATAAGTATTTGCATATGTGCATTTAAAATAATACGTGCATAAGCCATGGACGTTCATATTATCTGTGTTTATTCTACTTTAATTCCCATTTGTATTAGATGTATGGATTTTGACTAAAAGAATGAGTTTGTTCAGTAGAGGAGTTCTTCTTATTAGTGTCTGCACTTATAGCTAAAATACTTTTATGAATAAGGGGGTTAGCGTATAAACTATAGGTAGCTTGTAAACTGACAATGCAAAAGTGTGCTTGTAGACCAATTTGAAATAAAATATTTGAGTTTGAGTTTGAAATGCAGATGCGTTACCACTCATGAGGCCTAAGGTGTTATGTCTCTGTGCCGGAAATTACAGGCCCGTACATTCTGCCGCAAACAAATCACACTCAGTGTACTTCACCAGGATGGCGTTCAATGAGGAATGAATGCAGGAGATGGGAAACTGTGCATGTGTTACAAAAAGTTTATTTTTATGTAATAGAAATGTCAAACAAGCATGCAGTACACATTGATGTTAAGTGATGCATGCAGCCTATAGACACCAACACAAGGACCAAGGTCAAAATGCAGATGCGTTACCGCTCCTGAGGCCTAAGGTGTTATGCCTCTGTGCTGGAAATTACAGGGCCGTACATTACCATCTGACCACGGAACACGATAGTACTGAACACTACCATTTAGCGGTACTTGCCGCTATTAGGTAATGCGGTGGTGCCTACGCCCGCGAGCTCCGTCACTGGAGCTCTACCACCAGTAAGTTGCTGCTAGCAATCTGTGCTTGCGAGACGGAAAACTAGATACAAACAATTTAAGTTGTTGCTCGTTCAGGTACGGAGGTCAGGTAAGGAGTCAATTTTTCCTCTTATGACTTTGAGACCTATGCTAATTTGATCAGAGTTACACCTATTTAACGAGTTATAGCCCAAATAAACCAACAAAAACTTAGTTGGATTGTTTTATGATAACAAGTGTATCAATTTACTGGTGGCAGAGCTCCAGTGACGGAGCTCGCGGGCGTAGGCACCACCGCATTACCTAATATACTTGCCGCTAAATGGTAGTGTTCAGCACTATCGTGTTCCGGTCAGGTGGTAATGTACGGCCCTGTAATTTCCGGCACAGAGGCGTAACACCTTAGGCCTCAGGAGTGGTAACGCATCTGCATTTTGACCTTGGTCTTTGTGTGGATATCTATAGGCTGCAGTCATCAGTTAACATCAATGTGAACTGCATGCTTGTTTTCTACTTGCGTTACATAAAAAAATGATACAGTGTTAAAAAAGTAAAGTGCTGCTGGCAATCTGTGCTTGCGAGTAGGAAAACTAGGTACAAACAATTTAAGTTGTTGCTCGTTCAGGTACAAAGAGTCAACTTTTCTTCTTATGACTTTGAGACCTGCTAATTTGATCAGAGTTACACCTAACCTCTTATAACGAGTTATATCCTAAACAAGCCAACAAAAAGTTAGTTTGATTCTTTTATGATAAATAGTGTAACAATTATTATTCACCATAGTCTATAATAGAAATTAATTTAGTTACGTATGATACGTAAAATTAAAAAATCTTGGTATCCCAAATGATATTTTTTTTTTTTGATTTTGATTTCTGATAAGTCTCCGTCAGTCCTTACTACCATCAATATTTGCATTAAACCTATTTAACCATTTCTTTTATCTTCCATTCTCTCTGTAGGGCTGATTTTCCTCAACCTTATGCTGATACTTTCTTTTACATTTTTCACACAAAAGCCTTTCTTCACCATTTTTATTGTGATATTAACTTTAGGCTTACTAAATTTCTTATTTTAAGGCGGCATGAAGTACCTTCCTATGTAAATATTATATTTTCTGGACATCAATTGAAATAGAAAGAGTAGGTATGACTTATGAAGGACGGGCGAAAGAAAATGGATGATATAAGCATGGCCCAAATATTTTGATCCATGATTTATCTTATACTAGTTATTGTCCGTGACTTCGTCAGCGTGTACTTTTAATTGTAGCATTATAATAAATAAATATGTTATTCCAATGTATAGTTTTTACATAAGTCTTATCTTACTGTTTAGTTGCATCCAAATCCATCCATAAGTTTTTTTGTGAAAACAAACATCCATCGATCCATCCATCTATACACACAAACTTTCGCATTTATTAGTAGAATAATATTTACGAATTTTCTATTTTTGGGAACTTTGGCAAACTCAATGCCACAGGGCAATGAATGATAATGAATGATAAAATATAAAAAAAAAAACAAAAATCCTGAGACGTGATATTAACGCTTATTTATCATTGTGACAATATTTTTTTCTTGCATATTAATTAACAATCTGTGAAAATAATCAACAAAATTAACAATTTTAATTACCAAAAAAAACCATTTAAAACCAGATCCCAACATGTTACTACACAGCTAAACTAAAACCAAAACAAACACCAACTTAAGTCTGAAGCTAGTTGAAAAACTTCACTAATAACTTAGCGTCATAGACTAAAGGAAACGCGATATTAACTTCGCTAACTATTTACTAAACTGACACATTTAGTGCCGACGTCGGATATAAATACCTAAGTTTAATTAACCCGAGGAAGACAACCGGCACAATACTGTTGACTGTATCTGATTTACTTGCTAGATATTCGTAGATTCCATGGACCGCAGCTTCTATAGATAAATCTTGTTTCTACTTCACGACTTTACTATTTAAAATGTATGTTGAAAATTATTATTCATTTTTTAATATTTAAGGAGCAAGGTTTAATTTCACTTTTATTCAGCTAAAGCCAATTTTAAAATCAGTTGAAGATATAGAATATCTGAGTAATGTTTATACGGGCAAATAAAACGTGGTACGAGCACTAACTATAATATTTTAGAAATTTAAAAAAAAAGTATTTTATTTCATTACCAAAAATTTGTATGGCACGAAACTGTTAAAATATTATATAACGAGAAAGTGTGCAGAAAGATAACTTTACTTACAATTCTGGGTTATTTAAAACCATTTTGAGTATTTTCACAGCAAAACGGCTAGTTACTTACAACTATAATACCGCCTCAATTCAACTACAATAAAAAAGTCATACAAAAAGTTACATATAAAATTGTGAAATCACATCACATCAGAGCATTGCCCAATCAAGTAATCCAAGCACTGTACTAAACATGTCAAAATTAGGATCGTATCGGTTACGTCTCGTCTCCACTAAATATATTTATCTTGAAACATAGAACAAGCAAATGGCCGCTCGGGAGTTGTTAAGTTTAGCTGTTAATTCACCATTGATTTGTTGGTTCCCTCTTGTTTACTACCGTTTTATCCCAATGTTAATACTGGACATTAGCTTAAAAGAAGGCCAGTTTTTTTTTGGGAATGGACTTGCGTCTCGTCTTAAGACGGCATTAGTTTACTTCACCGGGCAATCGGCGAGCGTAAAGGCAGAGAATATGTAATTATACTACGTATAGAATGGACACTTCGACGTCCGGTCTGATTTCCCCGGCTCACCCAACCTCCTCCCCTCTTATGGGCGACGCTTGGTATTCTCTACGTGCTACGCACACAGGTGCACGTGTAAATAGACGCCACTGATTGATTTTTGTGTAATAGAGACCATATTAAGCGTTTGTATTGAATTTGGCGGAGTGTCGTGGTGTGGTAAAGGGCTATGAGTCTGTAGAGAGTAAGTAGACTAGTAGATTAACTCGAATTACTTTGATAAAGCTATACGAGTTTCTGTCCTTCGATTTACCAATATTTATTTAATATACAGGTCTTGAGACCTTAATATTAAATAAATCTTGCATACTTATATGCAAATACATACATTAGGTTTAATTACACATTACATTTGGCTATAGAACCCTAAATCATCATCATTTCAGCCAATAGACGTCCACTGCTGAATAAAAGCCTCCCCCAAAGAAAGAAAGAAAGAAAAGAATAGAAACCAGGTCGTCGGTCCATCTTGTGGGAGGCCTGCCTATACTTCGTTTTCCGGTACGCGGTTGCCACTCAAGAACTGCTCTGCCCCAACAGCCGTCAGTTCTTCGAGCTATGTGCCCTGCCCACTGCCACTTGAGTCTCGCTATTCGGTGAGCTATGTCGGTAACCTTGGTTCTCATGCGGATCTCCTCATTTCTGATTCGATCTCGCAGAGAAACTCCAAGCATAGCTCTCTCCATTGCTCTCTGAGTGACCTCGAGCCTTCTTATGGACCCATAATAAGCGACCACGTTTCTGTCTCTTAAGGCTCCTTTCATTCTGCAGCGTAGTACAAAAACGCTACCAGCAAGCACGCGGCACAATGAAAGCCACTATGGAGCTTCATACAAATTGCACCAGTCACGCGCATACGCGACCGGCGACACGCTGCAGAATGAAAGTAGCCTAAGTCATCACTGGCAACACACATTAGTCAAAAACCTTTTTCTTGAGACACTGCGGGTAAGTCGGACGAGAAGATGTATTGAAGCTTCCCGAACGCTGCCCAACCGCCCGGTTGGGCAGCGTAGAGCCCTAAAACAGCTCAGAAAATCTGAACCAATTTGTAAGGATTACATTCTCAATAGCTTACAACCGACCTCTTTGCAACTATTTTCCGTATTTAAGTATATTTTGACAATACTTTATACGAGGCCAGCCGGAAAATAAAGTTGTGTCCAAAATCCTAAGACCCATACAACGCTATCCAATAAAAGTAAGCGAAATTCGCAACGAATACTATAACTAATAATAATCCAATGTCGCCTAATACCAATTCATTGTTTTGAAAATGAAGACACATAGGGTTATTCTCTAGCCAGTGAACGTGCAGTGACATGGGTAAACCCTTTTTCTTCATAACTAGAACACTTTCGGTGTTATATATCATATTTAAAAGCAATATCATATTTTTCCCTTCGGATGGAGACGGTATATTTATATTTTGGGGTACCGTATCATGGGAGTAGTGAAGGACTTAACAGTTACGAACGGTTGATCCTCACTGAAACAAAGTGCCGGATTTCTTGTATTTGTTTTGGTCAAATAGACAACACAATGGAATTAGCTTTTTCTTTAGACGACCCGGTTTGTCCAGCGGTGTGAGATGACCATTTGATTCAAAGAGTCGCGAGTTATTCGTGCAATATTTGTATTTATATAAGTATATATAGGTAAATGGTTTACAGGTTTATATGCATATATTTTTTTAAATGACTAGGTATCACTATTATGGACAAATTTCGAGTTCGATCCCCGTATCGAGAAAAACATTTGTATGTCCTACAGATATTTGTTTAGTGTCCGGGTGTTTGTGTATGTGCTGTGTGTAAGCAATGACACCCACGACACAGGTTGTACTTACCTAGTGCTGGGCTGTGAGTGTAAACGTATTTTATATATTTTTTATTTTACAGCACTAGATGTAAATACTACACTATAGTAGTGTTCAGCACTATCGTGTCCCGGCCAGGTAATGTACACCCTGTAATTTCCGGCACAGAGGCATAACACCTTAGGTGTGGAGGCATAACACCTTAGGTTAGGGAGTGGTAACGCATCTGCATTTCGACCTTGGTCTTTTTGTGGTCGTCTATGCCTATAGATGACTGCAGCCTTGCAGTCATCACTTAACATTAATGTGAACTGCATGCTCGTTACCACTTCAATTACATAAAAAAGCGTAACAATCTACATGAAAAAATTTACAACTGACTTCAGATTGTTGCTTTTATCTGTTTAGCAACTAACTTCAGATGAGTATCTGTCGGTGTGCACGCGTGTTGCAAAAATTAACTCTCCTCATTTTTCCTATCGCGCTAAAAGAAGAATTACTTCAAAAATATTATTTCTTATAGGTTCTTTGAAGATGGACGCTATCCGATCTTGCCGATAGCGGCAAGTATATTTAGGTAATGCGGCGGTGCATACGCCCGCTCCGTCACTGGAGCTCTACCCGTAAATAAAGAAGTATTATTTGTTACGAGAAGTTTAGACACTGTTTTTTTTTATTTATCTATCACTACCATTACAGAACCACAATTCCAAAATACGAATCGGAGGTCTCTCTTTTATTCTTGTCACGGCTTTTCAATGCTAAGATACTTTCACATTGGTATTGGTTCAGCATACTGTCTTATATAATTGGATAGGATTCTTAATGTATACATTCGCGAAAAAGCGCTTTTCTTTTGATTTATCACTATTTATATGGCTTTGTTACCGGCAGTAAACATAATTTATTGATAATTGCCAAGGTATTATTATCATAATTTAAATGTGTCATAAATTCTGTATGTTTATGGGACAAGAGTGCCAGTTGAGGGATTTGAAGATATATATATGTCACGTTACGCAATTTATCTATGGCAAAATGTACGGAGTTAGTATGTTTTTGACAGATCGTAATGAATGTATTGTAATACCTCATTGAAATCTTTCAGGTGATTTTTTTTATTTATATATGCACGTATCTTCACGCCAGGTCCCTAACGGGGTAGGCAGAGAGTGTAGAGCGCCAGATATCCCGGTCCTGACAAACCTCTCGTGCCTCGTCTACCTTCATCATTCTCTTCATACATGCACGCCGATTCCTAAGACTACCTATTTGGTCATGGTAGGTCAGTCTTGGTCTTCCTGGGCCTCTGCAATCATCCACATTCGTATTGTATATCTGTTTAGTCAAATATAGGTTTTATTGTCACAGCATAAAGTACTACCGATTTGTATTTCCTAGTAGTGTTTATGTATATTGAAATCTCGTCCGCGGCCCTACCACATCTCTATCCGACGGCGGGACCACCGTTAGGTGGCTGGGGATATGGACGTGGGGTGCATGGCCAAGAAAATACCCGATACCTCTGCCCCAGCCATTGCCTCACGACAACAGCGAGTGGCGGTGTGGAGTTTGGTGTGGCTCTGCAGCCACACCAAACGCCGCTCCCTCGCTGGGTTACTTAAGGTTCGCCGGTGTGGAGACAATCACCGACTATTAAGTCCCCCCACCACGACAAGGCGCAAACCCTTGGGGGGGAATATTGCCGATCCTTTTGCATCCCACCTCGAACCATATCGAGCGTGAGCCCTAGACAAGTTCAAACATATTGCCCAAAACTACCAAACTGTTGGGCAATAAGAATTAGTCTTTGCAACGCGGGAATAAATTCCGGGCGCAAGGTGCAACTTCGTTGCGCCTTTTAAACTTTCACAAGCGTTTTTAATAATGTGCGGGACATGTAAATTCGGGTTAAGTTTTCCAATAAAAGTTGCAACGCTGTTCGAGTGCGGCGCCGAAGCGAGTTGCAATACTGCACGCTACGTAATTCCTTTCAAGGAAATTATTTTATGTGTTCTCTTTTTGGATTTAATAAATTTTGATGCTATGGGTACAATGGAGTATTTTAGTAACCGCATGTGGAATTGCTTTTAAAATGTATTTTTATTACATTCTAAAATTTGTTAGAACGTTATTCAAACGTCAGCTAGAAAAGAAAAAATAGAAAATGACACATCATAAGAACATCATAATCTAGAGCATTCTATGATATTGTATAAAAATACATCAAATTGCAGAAACGCTCGCGACGTAAAATCGTATAGTCGATTTATTCGAATACTCAGTGAAAGAATGACATCATCACATGTAAAATCCTCAACAAACACAATAGACAATATTAACTCATAGTTTACGAGTATGAATAATCAGCATTACTTGCATACACGCAAACATAAACATTTTTGAATTCATAATGACACAAACGGGACGAAGAATGTCATCACCAATAATGATTTATTTTATACACTCAAAGAAACAAAAACAATATCGATATATCCCCTGAACATTCCCCAGACAGGAGTCAACTAAACTCATAAAGCCACATCTAGACTAGCACCACTAACAACGCCAGCCGCAGCTTAACCTGTTTATTTATTTGCCAAGTCCCACTAAACACCGCGACCCGTTTCCAGTCACGATTCTAGCATACGGAAAATTATGGCGATAGTTTTCATTCATCATATGAGCAATTACAAGAACTTTACGGGTTAAGTTTGAAAAGCAAACTGTTTGGAAATGAACGTTTAATTTTATTTATTTCAAACGCTGTTTGTTGTTACGAATTTCTGCGATTGGATACATTGCTTTTCTGCAACTGGCTGCTTCTAAATTTATTGTGTTTTTCAAACTTTTGGACAACGTTCACAGAAGAGATGGTTCTATTTCGTTTTTGGAATGAAAGTAAATAGCCTTTGGCGGCGTCGTGTGGCGGGTTGCTCACTTCCCTCTAAAATGGTCGAGGAAGGAAATGGCTGTCACATGCGTCATACTCAGGTTGAGTATGACGCATACAACCATATACTTGGTTTGCAGGAGCTGCATCTCATTTAGTAGATAGCAGTTTATTTGCATTTATGCTATGGACGTTCACATTAATTGATTTTTCACGATAACTTGTACTAGATTTAAGCTCTCATCAAGAGCTCTTACTGAGTTTGTTGGGTAGCGAAGTTCTTCTCAATAATGACTGCACTTAGAACTCTGCTAAGTGAATAACTTTCATATTGACGAATAAGTTTTTTCTTTTTCTTCATTTATCATCATTGAAGGAATTGAAAAATTTGTGATTATTATGTTTTAACTAAGTAGTTTAAATTCTAATTTTAATTTACTATTAATATATGTTTTTGCTTTTACTATATGTAATGGTTATTCACTCTAGGTATTTTATGATTTCTTGACGTTTTGAAAGTATCTGTAAAGATCTATTTCAAATAAACATTTTGTATTCTATTCTATTCTACTCTATTCAATACTTTGACACTTTCAAGCACTTTTGTTACTTAAAGAAAATTATTTATGTAGCGAAAGTGTTAATGAATCATAGATAGCTCATGTAAGTATGTTAAGTGACGACTGCAGCCTATAGACATTTACACAAAAACCAGAGGTCAAAATGCAGATGCGTTGCCACCTCTTAGACCTTAGTTGTTTTGTATCTATGATAGTTAATACGAGCCAATAAATACAAGGCACATATTATGAAAAAATTATACCCATTATAGTTTTCGCTGTTAACGATAACAAAACATTAATCTATACTTAATATTGTAAAGCTGAAGAGTTTGTTTGTTTGTTGCTTGAACGCGCTAATCTGAGGAACTAGTGGTCCGATTTGAAAAAATATTTCATTGTTAGAAAGCTCATTTATTAAGGAAGGCTTTAGGCTATATAACATCACGCCATGATGAATTGGAGAGGGTAGGTAGGTAACATTGCAACGGCGCGAATCTGGGGCGAGCCGCTAGTACAGCATAATTTAAGTCATATTTTTCATTATTTTAAAAGTATTCAAAACATGAATTTCCATAATTGAGCCCAATAATAACCAGTCAAAATTGTAACATAAACCACTGTAACCTTTATCTTTCACAGAATACATAAAGAAAACCGAATAAAAAATTATGTAACATAAAAAAGTAAGCCCTTTATGGGAATTAACAAAGGAACTCGGTAATTAACGAGTGATTTGCATAGGATTTGAGTTGACTAATTGATGGAATTTAAAATAAAAGTGGGTACAAGTTCGCTGAAACGAGCACCAAGGAGAAAGAAAAATAGTGAATAAATTGCCGCTGATTAAATGTAATCAGTATTTAAATTGTTCTGAGCGGTACACGCTTTTGTTTCTACATCTTTTTTTAACTGTAAAGATAAAGAAGACATTGCTGTTGAAGCTGAAGTTATAAATTCTTCTAAAATAAAAATTCTAAAATCTCTTAATAGAAGAAAGAATTTTAAATAATATGGAAAATATTAAGGCTGAGATAGAGTGTTTTTTTTTTTGTTATGAAGGTTCCATTTATTTTTGTTGAGAAGCATGCAGCCAACATTAATGTTAAGTGATTTATTTATTTATTTATTTATTTTTATTTATTTATTTATTTATAGTTAACTAGATGAAGTGATGACTACAGCCTAACGATATCTAAACAAAAACCACAGGTCAAAATGCAGATATGTTGCCACACATGAGACCTTAGTTGTTATGTCTCTGTGGTAGTTATTTGGGGGCCATACATAACCATCATATTGGAACACGATAGTGCTGAAACCTTCTATTTGACGGCAGATAGACTAGGTAAGTATGCGGTGGTGCCTACACTCTTGAGTACCTACAATGGGATTCTACAACCAGTAAACCAACGTCAGTATTTATTTTTGACGAATAAGCTAATGGTTAGTTTGTTTCTATAATTATTTTATTATTGCAAACCTACAGAAAATTAATTTGGCAAGTTGTTTCTCTTTTTTGGTTACTTTTTTTCTCAGATTAAAATGTCAACCTTTATTACATTATTCATAAACGTATTTTAGCTAAAGTGTTGCTAATCTCTCTTTTGTCTTTTTCTATCCTGCACATCTGACAATGCAACTGACAAAAACAATACATTCTATAGCTAAAACGTGTCTAATGTACGTTTATGACTAAGGGGGTTAGCAATTAGTAAACCTGTAATAGCTTATGTTTTATAGGCAAACATGTTTTGTTTAAAAAATACCTATATTTCACTAGCATGTGTTATGGCGAAAAATAATATAAAAATAACTAACGGTTATTTCATTAGAGTAATACAAATGTGAGAAATGCTAGAACTCGTGAGTACCTACTGCACTGGAGCGGGTTCTGCGTGATCGGCGCCCGTAAGTATTCTTTTAACGGTCGACTGTAGAAGCAAACGTTCAACTTTCTGCATTTGAATTTATTGTTCAAAAAATAATATAAGTTATGAATGGTAAAATCCTTACTTGAATTAGTGTATTACATAGTAAAATGTATACTTGAGTCTAGTAAGTATTATTTTCATCACGGCGTTATATAATCTATCTACCGCTAAATTGAAATTTGAGTTTCAATTCATGTACAATAATACCCCGGACTTACACGATATGTGGGATCAACCTATAGCAGTGTAAGTCGAATTCGGGTAAGTCGGGGTTCACCTTTGCATATAAATAATAGGTTCAAATTAGTAATTTTATGATATTTTGGATGACATAATTATAAGTAAATCAATAATGTATTACTCAAACTTCTCGTAAACCGAACACTGACCGAGCGGAGTAGGGAAACCGATGCGCGTATCTAGAGGTACGCAAATTTAGGTAAGAAATTCGCCTCAAACGGGGTAACATAAGTCGGGATATTACTGTACAACATCTTATGACATGTATGCTAATCTTCCATTTTCATTTTATAACCTCAAAATATAGCCAAACGCGTGTATGACCACGCGCAGATTAGAGGTTCCGTTTTTCCACGTACAAGTTTTTCAGTTGATTGAGTATTACTCGTAAACTTGGGCAGCCTTATTAGCTGTGATAACGTTACGGTTACGGTTGCATCGAGATATTTGTGCTACCCAGACTAAATAAGCTACGTTCCTAAAAATAAATATGAGTGTAAAACTATTTTAACCTCTTCCATTAAGTGGCAGTCTGATAAATTAATGTACAGCTGTTTACCCCTCTCACCACTGAAGCTTGAGTGTCATAACCGCAATTAATCTGGGCGAGCACAAAAGACGCAAGCAATATTTGATAGGTAATTTCTGAGACGGATAGTTGCACCATAAGATGAGTGTAACTTACGCTACGAGTTCTCCAAGTTTGCACTTCCCAACTTGGTAATATGTAACACACCTCATGTTTCATGTATCGATACTTCATTAAGTTTCAGTGGACTGGCCGTAATGGAAACTCCTCTGAGAGTGTGTCTTTGACATTAATGATATTTGCTGAACATTACCTTAAATATCTTAAAAAACACAAATGAGAAATCCATATTAAAACTTGAAAATCACACAAAACTCATATCCCACCAGTCTTTTTATACCATCCGCTGTGATAACGCATTTGCATTAATACATCGTGTTCATGTAAGTTAATGTCTATAGACAACAGCTTTACAATACATGCATGTCTACTGTATTTTATTTTACATTTAATTTCTCACAAAAACACTTATACATGACGAATATTCCCTATGATAAGTTCCTTTTTTATGTTCATTTCATCTACTGGTGATCTGATAACTAAATGCTCTGATGTCTACCCTGTCGCCTCAATTTCATAACCGCCATTAATCGGAGCCAGCACAAAATGCGCGAGCAATATTAACAATATTAAGGGACCTTGCGTGAAGATACATACATACGAGTACATACAAATTCCAGAAAATGTATAATGACAAATGAATTGTAGATACACATTCTCAATATAATTTATATCACATAATGTACCCAGATTGACCACAATACACAGTTGACCAGATAAAATTTTATTTATAGTAGTCATTACATACATTCTAGCATTTTTATAGCCTTTATAAAAAAGTCGTACCGTGGTGCCCCCACTCCCTCATACAGAATTCTATTAATATTTATATTTTACAGGTGGTAGAGCTCCAGTGACGGAGCTCGCGGGCGTAGGCACCACCGCATTACCTCATGATACTTGCCGCTAAATGGTAGTGTTCAGCACTTTCGTGTTCCAGTCAGGTGATAATGTACGGCCCTGTAATTTCCGGCACAGAGTCATAACACCTTAGGCCTCAGGAATGGTAACGCATCTGCATTTTGACCTAGGTCTTTGTGTGGGTGTCTATAGGCTGCAGTCTTCACTTAACATCAATGTGAACTGCATGCTTGTTTGCCACTTCCATAATATCAAAATAAATATATATATATATATATAAATGCGAAAGTTTGTGAGTACGGATGGATGGATGGATGTTTGTTACTCTTTCACAAAAAAAACCTACAACTTTAGAGTGAAATAGGTTTGCAATTGTTCAAAGTACATGCGGACGAAGTCGCGGGCAAAAACTAGTATTAAATAGAATACCTGCGCTTTTTGTTACTTTCGCTACATGAAAAAAGTATTACCACCGTGAACTGCATACACATCTGTCATTTCACGCACATCACAAAAATGTATTTCAGCGTTGAAGAATGTATTGAACAATGAAAATCCTCATGACGCGTCCGCAATAGCTCCGTCATAAACTGTTCCAAGCGATTTGCATTGCAAATCTGAATGCGGCAGCGTAAAATAAAAAGAAAGGAAAACAAAAAGATTTACAACAATATAACTGACTTGACAACATGATAGCTATATTATTTGAATAAATTTGAGAAATAAAAACTTAATACATTTTAGCAAGTGGTGGATATGGAATCTATACGTATGTTATCTATGTCTCATCACTCTCATGACCATTTTTATTATACAAAATCGTAACCGGCGAATCGTGGGTGTTTGCATGTATGCTTGAATGAATGCATTTACCTCTGCCTACCCCGTCGGGGATTACAGGCGCGAAGTTTTTTTTATTTTTTTTATACGCTTACACTCACAGCCCCACAGTAGGTATAAACCTGTGTCGTGGGTGCCGTTGTACACATACAACACATACACAAACACCCAGACCCAAAACAAATATCTGTAGGCCATACAAATTTTGTTCCGGTGCGGGGATCGAACCCGCGACCCTTCGAATCAAACGGTGGTTTCGCACCGCTGGACTAACCGGGTCGTCATTTTGATGTTACGTTTGTTATAAAAGTATCCAAATAGCCATCTTTTTTTTTGTGCGTTCAAAACTGCAAACGAGAATCCGAATAAACATAAATGATTGCCAGCAAAACAATATTTTCCTACAATACAAATCCACTCCACAATCACGCATGATTGAGTAACAAATATCCCCACACCTAACCACTTATATCCGGGTCTTGTTTTTTGGGCAACAAACCGCGTCAGCTGAGGCGTGACCGATATAATCCGGTTGTCCGTCTGTCACATGACACGGGTTAAACCTCCCGAGCTCTACCAGATGTTTGGCCAACTGTGTATTAATAACTTGTTTTTTGTTACAACGAAGTTTGGGGTATTTAATATAAAATGGAGCACGATAATGTTTAAAAGTTTGAGATTTTAGGACGATGTATTAATTACATTCGTTATTTTGCTGTAGGTACATTGTAGCATGATGTTTAATTATTTTTATAAATACAGAGTTTTGAAGATAATTTTACTGGTGAGTTCGAGTGTAGGAGCTCAAGGGCGTAGGCACCACCGCATTACTTAATCTATCTGCCGCCAAATAGTAGTGCTCAGCCCTATCGTGTTCTGGTTAGATGGTAATGGCCCCGTACCGAACTTTTGAATTAAAATTAGCTGTTCGATTCATTTCAGCGCACGGTGATCAATATTGATCGTCAGCTGATTATTTTTCATGATTTCAGACTTGATCTCGCTGTAGAATTGGTTCATAGTTATGAATAAAACATTTTTTATGTAACCAAGGTGGCAAACAAGCATGCAGTTCATATGGGTGTTAAGTGAAGACTGCAGCCTATAGACCTCTACATAAAAACCATAGGTCAAAATGCAGATCGGTTGTCACTCTTGAGACCTGAGTTATTATGTCTCTGTGATAGTTATTACGGGGCAATACACCACGATCCAACCGGAATACGATAGTGCAGAACAGTATCATTTGGCAGCAGATGGATTTGGTAATGCGGGGGTGCCTTCGTCCTCGAGCTCCTACACTGAAACTCTACCACCAGTAGAATGTCTTACCAATTATCTTGTATGTAGGTAATAATAATTATACTTATGAATTTTTTTTATGTATTGGAAGTGGTAAACAGGCATGCAGTTCACATTACAGCCTATAGACACCCACACAAAGACTAAGGTCAAAATGCAGACGCGTTAACACTCCTGAGGCCTAAGGTCTAAGAGGCCTAAATTACAGGGCCGTACATTACCACCTGACCGGAACACGATAGTGCTGAACACTACCATTTAGCGCCAAGTATATTAGGTAATATAATAATATTAGCGGTGGTGCCCACGCCCGCGAGCTCCATCGCTGGAGATCTACCACCAGTAAAAATCTATTGAGACGATATTAATATAAAAGAGCAAACGTAAGTTAAAGTCATGTCAATTTTATTAGATCGGAGAAAAACATAAAAAGATTCCTGATATTTTATCATTGTTGAGCAATATCAGCTGTCAAATTATTATACTTTCATATCCATCGGACCAACTGATTCATAGAAAAAATATTCAGTGGGCGTATGTATTTGGAAATAATAAAATTATATTTTCGAAGAAGGACATAGTATAATGTGACTAAAAGTAGTAAAATTCGATAATATTCGATGAATCTTGAAACATTATAAACGTTTGGTAATTTCATTCGGACTGATCATTCATCGTTTCACGCCTATAATGCATTATAGGGGTGAGATAGGCGCATATTGTTTCAATTAAGCAATCGCGTAAAAGGTTTTAAATTGTCTCCGTCATGGACGTCAATCATAAATAACAGACAACTGATATTTGAGATGAAGGTTCCTTAACGAGCCCTTATAGAGGTTTTATCTAAATTTCTAAAGCAGCGAAAGGCTCGCAAGAAAGAGGCAAAAGTTAGTTTTTTTTTAAATATACATAAAATTTTCAAGTTTATCTACTTTGCTTCGTGATGAGCAAAAACATTCTTCAACTTAATAATTATTATGTAAGATATAGGACATAATTCATGACGTTCCCTAAAATGGCTAATGTGATCTATAAATGTACATGCTAGGAAATAACGCTTATTAAACCGTGCTATCATAGCTAACATTAGCAAATGATATCACTCGCATAATATTTGATCATTTCAACACAATCCGGATATTAGAGGCGCGATGTTTGCGGTGGACCTATCACTTTCAAATTATGGATTTCAAAGTATTATAAGTCGCGCTAACAAATTTGAAATGCTCGTCTGTGTGATATTTTGATATTAGTTTTATATTTTTGATCTGAATTGAGACACCGTGAATATAATTAAATAATTTGTATACGATTTATTTTATCTCAACAAAAAATAACATAATTATCTAAATAATGTAAATTTATTACCTACAAAATGACGCTTATTAAACCCAGCTATCATAGCAAAACATTAGCAAATGACATCGTTGGCATAACATTTGATCGTTTCACCACAATCCGGATATTAGAGGTGCGATGTTTGCGGTGGACCTATCACTTTCAAATTATGGATTTCATAGTAATAACGCGGTAACAGATCTAAAATGATTGTATGAATGATATTTTAATATTAATTTTATGGGTATGGTCTGAATTAAGTCACCGTGATAATGTTGAAATGTTGTGCACACGATTAATTCTATCAGCATTGAAATAAGTATTACGTTTATAATAATTTGCATTTCACAGATTATTGGTGGACATTATTGTTTGATAATGAGTTGGTTCAGTGATTTCAGCAAGACCATTTAATTCGAGAGATCACGGTTCGATCTTGACATCGGAACAAATAGTATTAGGCCCCACGCAAAGTATCGAGTCAACTAGAGTGTAAGTGTATGTGTTAGGTACGTCCAACCAGCGACCACGGCATGGGATAAAACTTACAGGATAACCTAACCTAACCCAAAAACCGTTTCGTACCTAAAAAGAAAAAATATAACCCTTAATATGTTATAAAAATATAATCCTTATTAATCAATTTGGCTCCAAACTTCAGAGCCCATTGAATTAGAATTCGATTAACTGAACATGAACATGTAAGTCATGTAACGTTAGTACAAAAATTTTAATTTAGGTGTTACAGCCTTTTATTGCCCAGTATATTCTGTGATATTATTATTTATTATTTATTTAAGTAAAAGTCTTTTTGTGCGGGTGTGAAACATTTTTTTAATCATCTTAAGCTTAAGATAAACATTTAAAAGTTATCTTAGAATAAAAAATCCTCTTTTATATTCATAACCACTAGGTGATCACATTGACAAAGTTGTAACACTGTGTAATATCATATCCTCTATACTCTATCCTTACTTTGAATAATCTTGTTGGACTTTACATTAGAAAAAGCATCATAATTATTATTATATGTATAAATAACAAATAATTTACATATGTTTGATTTACAGATAATTAATTGATTCTTTAAAAAAAGGTTTATAGAACACTGGTAGTAAAAATTGACTTCATATTGAAAAAAATCGAAAATGGCATTGGCATGTATGATTTGAAATTCATATATTTTATTCCGAAAAATACAAAAAAATATATCAAAACATGATTCTATTTTCATCATTGATAGAAATTAACGCGAATCTGGGTACGGATGGGTCTTACCATGAACACTGACAATACACAGATCACGAGTAATGTCCATGTCGCAACTACCCGGATGTTGTTGTTGTTTAATATCGAATAACATTACCAGACACAAATCGGATCAAGATAGCTGAATGTGATGTTATCTATTGTAATTAATTTATAGATGAATAAGATTTAATAAATGCAATTTTACATCTGATATATAATTATATAATATTTTTTATTTGACTAACTGCCAAAACTCACTTTATTATTACACGGAGTATTCATCATATCAGCTAAAAAAACGTCCACTGCTGGACCAAAACCTCCCCATAAGGAGGAGGCCATAATCACCACGCTTGGCATGCGGATTGGCAATTGCAGTGGCGGTAGTTTTATTGCAGGACGCTACTGAATATTTTGCGTTATTGCACTTACTACCGCCCCATTGGAATGGTTTGACCACCATTGTTCGGTTGACTGACTGTAGAACTGTACTTCTTTCAGTAGAAGAAAAATCTTCCGCTAGTGGGCGGTGGGGTCGCCACGTCCCGACGCCATACAGAGTACTACTGTTTTTTAATTAGATACCATTCAACAATCAACGTTGTCATTATTTACCTACAAGATTTAAAATAAATAGACATTCCATCATTATTAAGGTGGACATCGTGTTCCGCTTCCATCTCGGGTGCTCGCAGTCATTACACTGACCGTCGGCGACTTGACAAGGGTAAATCCTCTTTCTTCATAACAGTACACGTACCTACTTACGTATTTTTTTCCATGCGTCGACCAACGGAGCATTTTGACATGTTCACAGTATTTAATAACTTTATTATTAGCGTCGCAATAAACAAACCTCAATTAAAATGAAATGTTTTGGTCTTGTGGTTATGAAATAAATTTACTCCAACACAAATTACATATCGTACTTGCGGTTGTAGGTAGACCTTGATTTATTTAATACTTTTACCGATCTTCGTGTTTAAATTAAGCAGCTGTCTGCAACGTGTTCCACATCTTGATTGACATTGTCCGTGTTGTTCTATAGAAAAATTAAAGTCACAACACGATCCGGATAAATAATGTCTGTCAGTGTTTATCTATTATGTCTATAATTTTCGTCATAAGTCCAGTATCTTGGGAGCTTTTAACATTATCATAACAGTGGCAGTTGATCACTTTTATTGTAAAATACGAGTAAGTATCACTTTTTAGTCAATAACTTTGATTTTGACGAATAAGTTTTTCTTTTTCTTCATATGATCATGTAAGGAGGGAATTTAAAAAAAATGTGATAATATATAATATTGAATTAAGTTTCTATATTCTAATTTAAATTTATTGTCAGTATCTGTTTTTTAATTTCACTGTAATAATAGTTATTATCTCTAGGTACTTTGTGATTTCTTGAAGTTTTGAAAGTATCTGTAAAGAGCTATTCGTAATAAAAATATTTTCTTTCTTTCCTTCTTTTATTTATCTTTACAATAATAGCTAACAAACATTCTATCATTACAGTCCAGCATCTTCCATCTCGGATGCTCGCAGTCATTACACTGGCCGTCGACGACTTGACAAGGGTAAATCCTCTTTCTTCATAACAGCACACGTACAGACTGTTTTTTTCACGCATCGGCTGGTGAACCTGCTTTGAACTATGACAGGTTCGCAATATTTAATCGCCGTATTATTTGTGACGTGATAAATATACCTCGATGAAAAACATAGTATTGTGTTGTTGTGGTAATTAACCACGTTTTCCTTTACTTTTAAACATTCTTTGTCCGTCAATTAATTGGTATCCATGTGATTTCAAGATATGTTAATTTAAATTTAACATCACAACATGATGTTAAATATAAAAGATATACACTGATGACTTATAAAACATTAAAATAATAAACTGCTTCAGCGTCTTCCAACTGAGAAGCTCGTCATTATTACATTGATAATCAGCGACTTGACAAGGATAATCCTTTTTTTTTTTCATAACAACTCACATATGTACATATGGGTTTTTCCACACGTCGGTCGATGGACTACTCTGACATGTTCGCAATATTTAATCGCCATGTTATTTGCTCTACGATATACGTGCTTCTACATAAAAAAATATTTGTATTTTTTTGTAACACAATAGATATTTCCTATACAAATTGGATCATGTCGCTTGATTAACTAATCTTCCAGTTTATGTGAATATTATTTCATAGAAAATAAAAATTGCAACACGACCCGGATAAGGCAGACCCGCGTTTTTTATTTGTAAAACACGGTAATATCAAACATTTCATCATCGTATTATCGCATTCTTCAAATTTGGGTGACAAAATAATTTCATCATTTCACTGGCATTTGACTATTTTGATTAAGCAGTAATAATTAGAACAAAACCTAACTAAAATACCATTGAGAATCATACCAAATAGAAGAAATATTCGCTATGATTGTTGGACTGCACGCGGTATCTCATGCCTAACAGCAGTATGAGATAAGATGTATGTTAAGCGACCGTGATAATATCTCCAGTTAAAAATTTTATTCAGATTGTTGTAAGCAAAAACATTTAGATTGTATAATACATAAAGAAAATACAGCTTTTCACAACAAATTTCCAGAGTAGCATTGTATAGGTTCAATTTGAGAATTTTCCGCCGTCACACCGCACCGGCCCGTCATCACCTATAACGGTTATACGTCCGTCCGTCCATCCTAACATGGGTACGCTAAAATTGGCTATTTTTCCCCAACTACTCCCTTATTATTTACGAGGTCGGCCATATTGTCGCGTATGTTGCACGTAATCAATATTTATTGTTATTTGGACATTGCGTTGTCTGGACAAAATGTTATATTTTGTTGTCCTGTCGTATATAAAATGTTGTTTATGCAAATATGTTTAGGTCAAAATTGTTTATGGCGTTGTAATAACAATATGTAATTATGGCCACTAAACTAGCTTTGTGCAAAAAGAGTGGGTACCTATTTTCAAAAAAGTAGTCATGAAAAAAGGTCTCTAAGGCTCTAAAAAGAATGGAAAACAAAGTTATTGTATATCTTTTGAATAACAGGTATATTACATACTATGACAACCCTTCCAAAGATAGAGCTTAAGTGACGCAGTTCCAATGCCATACCAAACTGTCCAAAAATCTTAAGGTGAAAAATTGGATAAGTATCCTGTTTTGTAATTAGATATTTTAATAGTGTATATGTTAAGATTTTAAGAAGCTAATACATGAGCTAAGAAATATATAGAACTTAACATTTTTATTCGTATTGACCATTGCTGAAATGAGGTGCCTTCTTAGGAAAGATGCAAATTAAATAACTTTTCGAATTATTAAGCGAAACTATTAAATGAAAAGTAGTTAACTTATCACTATGGACGGTAACTTGATGTTTATAAGTGTAATTGATACAAAGTTAGATGAAATGAGCTCAAAGCGAATTGGAATGACGGTATAGCCACGGTGCGATCAAAGCGCAGTTGACTTGCTTGCTAGTTACAATAAAACTTGTGATGCACACGACGGTGTAAGAGTCAACTTATAAGCTGAGAGCGGGTTCTCACGGTGGTCTTTTAAATACGTTACAATTTATGGAAGTGTTTCTTCCTCTTGGAATATAACGGTGTATAAAGTGCCGGTGATGAACAACCCCTAATGCTCACAGCTAAATATTGACCTACGGACTGAGCAAAGTTGTAAATAGCGCTCAAGTTCCAATGACGACATCAAACTTTAGCTCAATATCATACCAGCTTACATCCCCGAAATGAAGTTGCATTGATTAATTCAAGTCCCTTATATTTGTATCGTTAGATTTTCCAGAGCTACAAAAATTAAAATAAAACTATTTTTACTGAATTCGAGACAGATCCGCGTACCGACCTCTGTTGATCATACTGGCGAAGTGGTGAAGAACCCTTGTTAATTGCGAACAACACAAAATAGATGCGGTTTCAGTCACCGCAACAGAAGCCTCTATCGGCGCTTTCTATGCAGCTTTCTATATACTCCATGAAAGCCTTGATGTCTTCAAGTCGCACAGACTCGTTTTATTTCCTGAAAAAAAACTTTTGTGGCTACACTAATATGAAAACCGTAATCCTGCATCTTGAAAAATATTATGTAATACTTGTAGTTGATCACGCGTGATTTTTTTTCTGCTTTTATTAAAAAGATTTTGAAGCTTTGGCCACCTTCTCTATATTGATCTGAATATTATGCGCTAACCTACGATTTCATTAATCAAATTCTAAATAAATTCTAAGAATCTTTCTGGAAAATATCTAACGGAAAAAGATTACTTTGTGACCCGATCTTTATGGCTCAATCTCAGCAGTATCACTTACTGTCGCTTTATACTAAATAAAAAGGCAGTAAGCTGATAACTTACACCGATCATAGAGGACCTAAACTCGAAGCGAGCCGTGTGCAGGGCAACTTCGCGGGAAACTTCACAGTCGCGCACACCTCCCTAATTGGATAAATATAGACGTCTCAAGTACCCAAATGGGTGTCTTGGGTGATATGCTCTCCTGGTACTTACAATCATAACTTCGACTGTAATTAAAAAGATGTGGGCAGTTTTTTTTACTGGTGGTAGAGTTCCAGTGACGTAGCTCACGGGCGTCGGCACCACCGCATTACCTAATATACTTGCCGCTAAACGGCAGTGTTTGTGCATGTTGTGCATTATCGTGTTTCGGTCAGGTGGTAATATACGGCCCTGTAATTTCCGGCACATAGGCATAACACGTTAGGCCTCAGGAGTGGTAATCTTTACGTAAGTGGTGTCCTTTGTGTAAGTGTCTGTATGGTGCAGTCATCACTTAACATCAATGTGAACTGCATGCTTGTTTACCACTTCCATTACATAAAAAAATGTATGTATGTAACTTCACGCCAGGTCCCTAACGGGGTAGGCAGAGTGTAGAGCGACAAATATCCCGGTCGAGACACACCTCCCATGCCTCATCTACATTCATCATTCACTTTATACATGCACGTCGATTCCTAAGACTTTTGATCCCACCATCAGACAGTACTCAATTCATTTGGTCATGGTAGGTCATTCTTGGTCTTCCTGGGTCTGCAACCATCCACATTCGCATTGTTCAATTATAGTGTTCACCCATCGACGACACAACACAGGTTCTATCGTCGATGTGTTCAGCTGATATCGTTTTTGGGCAGATAGCAACTCACCTCAAGTTTCTTTCTGGCACAGACGTTGCAGGATGTTGGGTCTTAGGAATCGCAACTCAAATTGTTGTCCAATTCTTATGTTTAATATTTATAGATTGCAGCATCCTCTTAGTATCAATGGCGATCTTTCGACCAGTTAAATGCAGCATGATAACCCGGTGATTTTTTTTTATGTAAGGGAAGTGGCAAACAAGCATGCAGTTCACATTGATGTTAAATGATGACTGCAGCCTATAGGCACCCATACAAAGACCAAGGTCAAAATTCAAATATGTTACCACTCCTGAGGCCTAAGGTGTTATGCCTCTGTGCCGGAAATACAGGACCGTACATTACCTCCTGACCGGAACACGATAGTGCTGAACACTACCATTTAGCGGCAAGTATTAGGTAATATTATTAAATTAAATTAGGTATAAGGTGGGGGAAAAAGTTTCTTCCCATTTTTTAAGATAATTCAAAACATATTTTAATATAGTTTATTTAAATTTAACTAAAGTATGTATGTACCATTTTGTTCGATAACCTTTTGCCATCTTGTAGGTAGGGACATGATCCCATTGCTACAACAATTTTGGGACTTCTCATCAAAATACCGCGACAAGTGGATTTGGCAGTCCTCTCGTGATGTTAACCTAACATTGCATAAAGAATTCTGAAGAGACCGAAACAGGTGGAAATCTGCAGGTGCAAGGTCAGGACTATACGGCGGATGCGTTAACACCTCCCAGCCAAACTCTCTTAATTTTTGCTGAGTGGCTTTAGATGTGTGAGGTCTAGCGTTATCATGATGAAACACCACACCCCTTCTGTTGATCAATTCCGGCCGCTTTCTCTCAACTTCTTGCTTTAATCTCATCAGTTGTTCGCAGTAGAGTTCAGAATCGATAGTCCTGCCTGGTGGTAATAGCTCATAATGAATAATGCCCTTCCAATCCCACCACACACACAACATCACCTTATTGCGAGTTAACCCGGGTTTCGTTAGTCTGTGAAGCCTGACCGGCCTTTGACCACGACCTTTTTCGCACGTTCTTGTCGTACGTGATCCACTTTTCATCACCAGTTAACAGCTTCTTCAAAAATGATTCGGTTTCATTACGTGAGCTCGTGAGGTACCCAAATATCGAGCTTTTTTTTGTACCCAGCTTTTTTCAAATGCGCTTAAACTGTTTTGTGATCAATTCTCAGTTCTTCAGCTACGTCGTAACTACTGATATGTCGATCTTGCTCCACTTTTTCAAAAATGGCATCCATTTTATCCGTAATAGGGCGACCAGAGCGAGGTGCATCTTTGAAATCAAAATTTCCGGATTGAAAACGCTTAAACCAAATTTTTGCTACTCTCACAGACACTGCACTAGGTCCATAAACATCGCAATTTTTTTCCGCTGCTTTCGTTGCATTTTTACCTTTTTAGTAGTAAAATTTTAAAATGTATCGAATTTCTTCATTTGATTCACTCATCTTGACAGTACGAAAAACAAATGAAAATCACACATTTGCCTAATTTGAATTTGGAATTATGTTCTTTAGAATTTTAACTTTCAATGATACGAAAACCAGCCAGATACAAATACTACAGCCAAAGAGATTTTATTACAAGTTCATACATACTATAATGCGAAAAGACTTTTTCCCCAACCTATTATATTAGGTAATGCTGTGGTGCCTACGCCCGCGAGCTCCGTCACTGGAGCTCTACCACCAGTAAAAAGATGGTCGCCCATCTAAATCATAGTTAATGCCGTCAAGTAATTAGAGCATGAACTGGCCTGGATTTTAGTGTCAGCACGGAATGTATTCAAACGGAAGTCTGATAAAATGATTGGCCGCACGCCAGTCACCAGCGCCGCTAATTGATTGATGAATTTCTAATCTCCCCTATTTAGTGTAGCTTCACTGAAACGGTCTTAGTTTAGTTGTGCATAGCTGCTCGATATAGTTATAAAATCTGGTTTAAATATTACTATAAAATGCTATGCGTGCGGAACACAACCCACTGGTTATGCGTCGTGTTCTGCACGCAAGATGCGTTTTTGTCCACATTTAATTTTTCAATTATTCACTTATTATTTTTATAGATTGCAGCTTTCAAAGAAGTTCAAATTCAAATATTTTATTGCATCACATATGGTTTTTTAGGATGTTACAAATAGTAATATGATGTACAGCACATGCACCCTGTAAGGGCATAGCAAAAATAAATCTTAAAATCTAATTTTAATCTAATTGAACATGCTCATATTATTATTCATTGTCTAATTATTTATGAATAACTTATAATCTAGTTATCATTATAGTGAATTTTACGCTGATATTCCACTGTCACAATAAAATTGTCATTATAATATAATTTTGTCAATCTGTCAACAAAATATATTTATCAACAATTATTATACTACAGTGCTTTTCTGATAATACAATAAACGAGATTGTAATGACAAATGAAAAGACGTATGTAAGGCAAGCCAGTCAATCGACATAATGAATATGGCGGTGAGTTGTATGTGGCGGTTCGTCATTTAAATAAAAATTATTATAGTGTTCAGTACTCAACAATCAATAATGCACATACACGACCCTGCGAAAGAGACGATCGGCTCGTTTCGACTTCGTAGAACGTTATCTATGTTGCACGCTGCTTACGTAAGCACAGACAGTCCGGTATTGGTCAAAACTTGATCAAAATGGTCGACAAACGTCAAATAGGTACGGTGCGAATGAGATAACGCTCTACAGACCCGAAATAAGCCGAAGTCTCCTTCCTAGGCTCGATGTGCAATATTAATTGTTGAGCACTGTACCTAACAAGAGCATAAACTGACCTGTATTTTAGTGTCAGCATAGAATCGATTTCAACGGAAGCTTGATAAAATGACTGGCCGCATGCCAGTCACTGGAACCGCTAATTGACTTATGAATTTCTTCCTGATCTCACCTGTTTAGTGTGGCTATTAGTTTTGGACCAAAGCTGAAAGGTCTGACGCCTCAGGAGTGGCATTAACGTATCCTCAATGAGATTTTATTTTTATGTGACGAGGTTTTTATAGATAGCTGAGAATTAATTTACCGTTCATGTAATTTACACCAGTTGAAATAAAAATTATCATTTTTAAATCGACGTTTCGGTTGCTTATCATCTTCCGTAAGAACATACTATAATTTACTTTAGGTCCCTTACGGGTTATGCAAAGAATATGAAGCGCCAAATATACCGATTCTTGAATACCTCTTCTACATTCATCACTACATGACACAAACTAAATCAGTTACTGGATTGTGTCAATCGTCAATTCAAGCCTCAAACATTCACTCCCGTAAAATAAGTTAGGTTTCGGCCGATTCTCTAAGTCATGAAGGTCGTCTAGATTTTTTTTTATGTAATGGAAGTACAGTGCTGCTTTTTTTTTATGTAATGGAAGTGGCAAACACGCATGCAGTCCACATTGATGTTAACTGATGACTGCAGCCTAGAGATACTTACACGAAGACCAAGGTCAAAGTGCAGATGTGTTACCACTCCTGAGGCCTAAGGTGTTATTCCTCTGTGCCGGAAATTACAGGTCCGTACATTACCACCTGACCGGAACACGAAAGTGCTGAACGGCATTAGCGGCAAGTATATTAGGTAATGCGATGGTGCCAATGCCCGCGAGCTCCGTCACTGGAGCTCTACCACCAGTAAAATGGTAATTAGAATATGAACGGTCCTATATTTTAGTGTCAGCACGGAACTTATTCATCAGTTAGTTACCTGTATTATTGATTGATTAATGAATTTCTAATCTCACCTGCTTCATGCAGCTATGGCTTCACTAGCAAGCTTGCAGCTAAGTGCAAAGAGAAAATAATAATTAATAATTAGTGGTACAAGGCTGCTTGATACATAATATTGACTTCTATTTCAATTATTAATTGAATGTCGAATATGTTCTATTCCCCAATGAATAGTACGTAACATACCGTAACAGGGCGAAATGATCAAACATCGTTATTGCATTTTACGAGCATCCCGCGCACTGAAGAATTCAACGTGGAGCGTTGGATGCGGTTGGCATACAAATATGCGAGCCGGGTGATTGTAATCCTGGACAATTATGTAGCTGATTTCATTTTTCAAATATATGTGATCATTCGAAATTGATGGATGATTTCATAAAATAAATAATCAATGTTGCAATAGCTTTTCATAAATACTTACTAATTATTTCCAAGAAATAAAAGTAACTTTATGAGAAAATGAAATATATATAAATAAAAATAATAATATAAATATACGTATAAATAAATGAAAAAAATTACCTACTAGTAGAACCGTTTCTCCAAATAGGTTTTTTTTTTCATTTTTTATGTCATGAAATGGCAAACAAGCATACAGTTTACATTGATGGTGAGTGATACCTACATACTGTATGTAGCCTATAGACAAAATCTACATAAAATCCAAACATTTCAATATAGATTCATTGCCAGTCCTTCATCCACAAAGAATTTATTTATTTATACTTTATTGCAAAAATAAAACATATCGCTACAAATGGCGGACTTTACGCTTAAAGCGTTCTCTGTCAGTCAACCATTGGTAGAAGTATTCCTATTATTTACTAATGCAGCAATGATTGTACATTTAAGTGAAAGAAACGATCCATTGCCAAATCAAACATAATTTCATTTTTAAAATGATTCCTTATTTTCCCGGAGAATAATGTCTAAACTATTAGCGTGTGTCGCTCATTCGTCTGTTTCTTTAGTATGTATGTATGTATCTTCACGCCAGGTCCCTAACGGGGTAGGCAGAGAGTATAGAGCCCCAGATATCCCGGTTCTGACAAACCTCTCGTGCCTCCTCTACTTTCATCATTCTCTTCATACATGCACGCCGATTCCTGAGACTTTTGATCCCACCATCAGACAGAACTCGACCTATTTGGTCATGGCAGGTCAGTCTTGGTCTTCCTGGGCCTCTGCAACCATCCACATTCGCATTGTATATCTGTTTAGTCATTCGCTCATTCGACATCCTTTCTATATGCCTGAACCATCGGAGCATGCCTTTTTTCATTTTTACACCGATACTATCATTCACACAAAGCGTAATGAAGATGTAAGAAAGAGTTCTTACATCTTCATTACGAACGCGATCGGTGAGTGTTTCTTTATTTTAATAAAAAACATATTTTTTTTACGTAATTAGAAGGTTCAAAAGCCGGGGATCGTATCCAGAACCTAAGACTATTAGGTCTTAGGATAAAGGATTACGTAAAGATACTTTTTGTTACAAAACAATACCGGGATTGCCTATTTAGTACAAACCTACTACAAATCCCTACTATTCCCTACTATTATTATTAACAAATCCCTACTATTCCCTACTATTATTATTAATATTATAAATACAAAAGTAACTCTGTCTGTCTGTCTGTCTGTTACCTTTTCACGTCCAAACGACTGAACCGATTTTAATGAAATTTGGTACAGAGATAGAGCTGACTTTGAGAAAGAACATAGGCTACGTAGTTATTCATAAAACGACATACACGCATAAGTAACAAAAACAGTCTTAAACAATCTTTACATAATCACTGTACACGCACAAAGTGCCGTGCGTACAAACTCGTATTATTTGTCAACGCACTACATCAATAAAAACAATGCACAACAATTCGTAAACAAGAGAATAGAGCTCGCAGTAATTTGACGGAGGCGCGAGTAAGCGGCAAAGTTGGGCCCTTCTCGATTGCGGTAATCTCTTCTCGATTGCCACTCATTTATTGTCTAGGGCTACACGACGGCTCATGTCATAGGCGGTAGCGGGTTTCATTAATAATTATACACGAAATATATACTATTGGCATAGTTCTTAATTTATCTATCTGCCGCCAAATGTTCAGCACTATCGTGTTCCTATACGTTAGATACGAGGGTGGATCCAAAAGTTCGTGGCCCAAACTACAAGGAGACATGACATCTTTTTAAATTTACCGTCATTTGTTAGTATGTCTTCTATTGATTTATTGTGCGCAGTTTCATTCCGATACTGCACAATATAAATTTTCTGTGATTATTTGTTTGAAGCATTCTGACGCGATTTTCAATAATGGAGAAAATTGAACATCGTGCAGTCATTAAGTACCTCAATAAAAAAGGCCTGTCACCAAAAGACATCCATCAAGATATGGTAGGCACTTTGAGGGAGTCTGCTCCATCGTATTCTAGTGTCAAAAAGTGGGTAGCTGAGTTTAAGCGCGATCGTGAGAGCATTGAAGATGATCCTAGGAGTGGACGACCTACAACCTCTACCACGAAAGAAAACATCGATAAAATTTGTGATCTCGTACTGGGTGATCGACGTTTGACCATCGGTAAGATAGCTGAGACAACAGACATTAGTTATGGCCGGGTGCAACACATAATAACGAAAGAATTGGGATTCCATAAGGTTTCTGCTGGCTGGGTCCCGAGGTTGCTTTCAGCTGAACAAAAACGAGTTCGATTCACAATTTCGCGAGACTGTTTGGAACTTTTTGAGACTGATCCCGAGGACTTTTTGTCTAGATTTGTTACCATGAATGAAAGCTGGGTTCACCACCATATTCCTGAATCAAAGCAACAATCCAAACAGTGGAAAAGATCTGACTCACCTACACCGAAAAAGGCTAAAGTCGTTTTGTCGACTAACAAAGTAATGGCTTCTGTTTTTTGGGATGCGAAGGGCATTATTTTTGTAGATTATTTACCTAAAGGTCAAACTATAAATTCTAGTTATAATTGTAACCTTTTACGAAGACTACGAGAAGAAATTTAAAAAAAAAGGCCGGGAATGTTGCGTAAGAAAGTTTTGTTCCATCAAGACAATACACGTGTTCACACTTCGTTTGAAACAATGTCTGTAATCCATGATTGTGGCTACGAATTGCTGCCCCACCCACCTTATTCGCCGGATTTAGCCCCCTCAGATTATCATTTATTTCCAAATTTAAAAAAACATTTGGGTGGCTCGAAATTTTCGACCAAAGATGAGGTGATGATAGTCGCAGTAAGCGAGTATTTCGCCGACTTTCCGGAATCTTTTTTTTTCGAGGGGATAAACAAGTTGCAGTTCAGGTGGAAGAAGTGTGTTGAGCTAGATGGAGACTATGTCGAAAAATAAAAATAAAATTATACCCACTTTTCTTTCATTTTCTTGGTCGGACTTCGAACTTTTGGATCCACCTCGTAGTAACGTATGGCCCCATAATAACTATCATAGAGTCATAACAACTTAGGTCTCAGGTGTGGCGACCCATCTGCATTTTGACGTCTGGTTTTTGTGTAGATGTCTATAGGCTGCCGACATCATCATTTCACAACAATGGCCTCCCCCAAAGATTGCCACAACGAACGGTCTTGGGCCGCCCTCATCCAACGATTGCCCGACCTTCACCAGGTCGTCGGTCCATCTTGTGGGGGACCTGCCTACGCTTCATCTTTCGGTATGCGGTTGCCACTCCAGAACTGCTCTACCCCAACGGCCGTCAGTTCTTTGAGCTGCAAACATCACTTAATATCAATGTGAATGTTTGTTTTCGACCTTACATACATAAAAAACGTCCGACATTAAAATTATTTAACATTAACTGCGTGAAAAAAAAGTCGTTTATACTTTAAAATAAGGACGGAGAATATTCTAAATCATAATTTCATGTCACCATTTTCCATTGTAATATGCGGGCTACAACCATTGAAAAGAACATTTAGGCAATATTTAATTACACAATCGATGGAGGAAGATGCGGAAAATTTTCAAACTGCTTTCAAACAAACAGCAATTCAGTCTGCTCGTGGCGTACTATAGATTAAGTAATGCGGTGGTGCCTACAACGTCACTGGAACTCTGCCACCAGTAAAGATAGATAATTTTTGTTTACTCCTAAAACGATTTCAGTTATAAGGCCCAGTACGAAAATTTTATGAGGAGTAAAATCAAGTGTAACATGTAAGTTAGTAGGCGTTACGCGTGATTCCCCTGCGAACGCTGCGACCGAGCGGACGTGTTTCACTCGGCCGCACACTAGCGATCTCCCTACGCACACCGAGTAAACTCTCGTCGTGCGTCGAAGCTGACACACGCTTTTTTTTTACAAAAACGCGCATTTTATAGAAAATAAAACTAAGGAAAAATAAAAATATATTATTTTCCGCTTATGGCTTGGACCACAGCCACAAGGGAACCATCCCGCCACGCGGGTTCCTTTGTGATCTCTACCTACCTTTGATGGATTACGCCACCTGATTTATTGACGTTACCCCTTTTTATTACGTTATCGGTTGTACTTTTATGACGGGGGATGACAAACAGACGTGTGAAAGAAGTGTGAAGGTTATCTCGATATTTTTTGTGATATCATAATTTTCGAAATTAAATTTTGTAGCCGGCCAAATGTTGTATTGCTTTAGCGGTATGAAATAGCATATGACCTGTTTTCAGACATGCCAAAAAGAACAAAAAAATTGTTTTGAAGGACTTCATTCGAACACAAGATTTATAAATTTTTAAATTGAGGACTAAGTATTTTTTTAAATTTAATAATCGTTTTTACAAAAAGTTTATAAAATTAATACAAACACGAGCAAAGAACCACAAGAGGCTTATGACAGTGCAAAGTAAGTATATGTAAAAGTTAGAAGTTATTACTAATTAGTTATTAAGTTAGTAATAATTTGTTTTTCTACGTAATTTTTTAATGTCACGAAAATTCTCATATAAGACTAGCTGATCCGGCAAGCTTCGTGTTGCCTCAGAATGAAATAATGTGTCAAAGGTTTGATAGAAACGAACTATTTGTATGGGAAAATGAAATTGTGGTTTTTACTATTTCCCATTAATTTCTTCATATTTTCTTACCTTCTAAACCTTCCCTGGACTTCCAAAAATAATTCAAAATGAAAATGAGCCATATCGTTCTCGAGTTTTAGCGAGGCTAACGAACAGCAATTGATTTTACATATATAGATTTATGTAATAAACCGTCACATTCATGGAAAAACCTTGTTTCAGTATAAAACCCATCAATATGTAGAAGGCTCGATGAGCCGCACGGCATTATGCACATTAAAACGTACGGGGACCGCATCCAGCGCAATGTATGCAAAGCGAGCGATTTATGTCCGGCGCAACGTATGGGTAATACGACGCTTGCATACAAACACGTTGTACCTGTTACACCGATGCGTAATGCGACAGAAAACAATAATATACGTACATTTAGTTACATAGTCCTAAAATATTAAAAAATACGGAAAAGAACTACTACCGTTTTGAGTGGAAAATATCAGTTTGAGTTTTTGACTCAAACTAATTTCATATTAAATATATAAATAATTTCATATTTAGCAATCAAATTCTTTTCGAGACTAACGTTAGAAATAAAAATCAGAGCTTGAGAAACTGCTTAAATCTGTCGCTTTTTATTTTCTTACAACCATACTAGACCCGTGTGCTAAGAAACAACCAAGACCTACAAATTGAGCTTACCTAATTGAAGTTGCGATATTTTATAATAATCAAAGTCGATTGTAAATCTCGTACCAGTACAAAATCTTTCAATATGTAGAAGTACTGATGAGCCGAACGGCATTATGCATATTAAAACGAACGGGGATCGCATATGCAAAGCGAGCTATTTATGTCCGGTGCAACGTATGGATAATGCGACGCTTGCATACAAACACATAGTACCTGTTACACCGATACGTAATGCGCAACAAAATATACTTTCAGCTACATAATCTTAAAATTTTTTAAAAATAGACTACACTCAATTTGAGTCATAATCATCAGTTTGATTCAAAATGTACCTAAATCTTGTTCCAATAAAAAATCTACCTATCAGTATGTAAAAATGCGGATAAGCCGCATTCAGTACGATTTATGCAAAACAAGCGATTTATGCTCGGCGCAATGTACTTATGGGTAATGCGACTCTTGCATACAAACACGTAGTTCCTGTTACACCGATACGTAATATGACACGAAACAAAATATACTTTCAGCTACATAATCATAAGAAAAAAAAACATGACATAATAATATGTTATGATATATGATGTATTTAGTCCACGCCGTAGCCTAGTCGGTAGTGACCCTGCCTGCGAAGGGTTTCCGGGTTTCTATCCCGGTAGAGGCAGATATTTATGTTTTTTTTTTTTAATGTAATGGAAGTGCCAAACAATGCATTTCACATTGTTGTTAAGATATGACTGCAGCCTATAGACATCCACACAAAGACCAAGGTCAAAATACATATGCGTTATCACTCCTGAGGCCTAAGGTGTTATGCCTCTGTGATGAAAATTACAGGGCCGTACATTACCACCTGATCGGAACACGATAGTGCTGAACACTACTATTTAGCGGCAAGTATATTATTAGGTAATGCGGTGGTGCCTACGCCCGCGAGCTCCATCACTGGAGCTCTACCACCAGTAAAAATGTGACAGATAAATATTTGTTCTCGGATCATGTGTGTTTGTGATGTGTTATTTGTGTTGTCCATGCCACCAGCGACACAGGGAATCGAAGTGTGTTAGTGTTCATTTTATTTATTTTTTAATTCATTTCATGAGTGCAAACTGTTCCAGTACAAAATCTATCAATATATAGAAGTACGGATGAGCCGCACGGTATTATGTACATTAAAACATTACGGAGCCGCATTCAGCACCATGTATTCAAAGCTGGTGATTTATGTTCGGTTCGACGTATTGGTAATGCACCGCTTGCATATAAACAAGTACTGTAACACCGACGCGTAATGCGATGCAGAACATATTGTTCAGTATCTTCACGGACGAAGTCGCAAACACAACTAGTGTAATAATATTTATTTATATGATTCCTATTATAAGGTATTTTAAATATAAATCATTTAAATAAATATTAGGTTTTACTTATATAGGTTAAACTTACATTAATCTATATATTTTGTCCTTGTATGAGGCTAAATTGCACCCTCCACAATCCTGTTCCACATCCCAAAGGTTGACTGTTATTATTATGTCTCTCGTCAGCACGGGGTCCAATTTGAACCCCGGACCTTTGTCAGGTTTGCGCGGGGACATGGGGGTCCAACACGTAGAGGCCCTTTTGAGAATTTTGATCTACTTTGTAATGGGTTATATCACAACAGCATCAATAGTTAATACAGACACAGACAGACCCCGCAGAATATATGGGACTATTGTAATGATAAGTGAATCGCCAAACTTTGGCCTATGATGAACTGAAGGGACTAGCTGGCTGGGCCTATGGAGTTAGAACCGGCACTTGCCTATATTCAACTTCTCACATTATCGAATCCTACTTTAGGCAGGTGGTGACTCGCCTCTCCTTGGTGGGCCCCCCAAACAGCCAACCTGATGGTCGACGGGGGGCAACACTGTTGAGAGAGGCTGGGGGTGTCGAGAGGTGTGGCCCCGGTTTCACCATCACGAGCGAGTAATCTCAAGCTCGACCCGCGAGTGTATGGCTCTTGCAGAAATTTAAACAACAGCCTATTATCTAAATTTCTGCAAATGCCATACCTCTAGCGCCCCACTCTGACCGGCCAATGAAGGCAAGCCTGAGGTGAGAGACCTGATGCTCTGTTCGGCCGTACCTCTGTGTGGCGGACGAGGCGGAGCCCAGTTCTCTCGGAGGAACTCGAGATGATGGTAGGGGGTGGTGTCGCTACTCACCAACAGCTCGCCACAAGTGCTATGCCCACTTATTATTATTTCACTCATTTATTCATAATCTCATTATATATTTTTTTACATATACATGTATATAAAGGAAAAAAAAAAAAAAAAAAAACAACGTATATATAAAAAAATACAAAATGGTTACCGCCGGTAGCGGGAGCAGGGTCCAAGCTGTCGGCGGTTAGGGGCTCAGAGAGAGGAACCTCCTCACAATACGTGCCGTGTCGAGAAGAACCGCTTTCTGCACCAAGCCTTTGATCCAACTTCCTAGCGAGAGCCTCTTAAGGTGGTGGTCGAGGCTCTTCGCCATGAGTCCGTTTACCGTGACGACTATCGGTACAATTACAGCCGAGTCCACATCCCACATGGCGACAATCTCGTGAGACAAGTCGAGATACTTAATTTGTTTGTCTTTTTCCGCTTTCACGAGATTCTCATCATGAGGGATGGTGACATCGACTATAATTGCGCGGCGTTCCAAGCGATCTATCACCACTATATCAGGCTTATTGGCGACAATAGTCCTGTCAGTGATGATAGATCGATCCCAATACATCGTGACATGGTCATTTTCGAGTACTGGGTCGGGTGCATACCTGTAGTACGGCACCTCCGTGGCTACAAGGTTGTATTTCAGAGCAAGTTGCTGGTGAATTATCCTGGCTACTTGGTTGTGCCTGTGCAAGTATTCGCCGTTGGCAAGGCTCGAACAGCCGGACACAATATGCCTGAGGGATTCCCCCGGTCGGTGGCATGCCCGACATATGTCGACCGTGCCATCCTTCAGGATAAACTTCCGGTAGTTATTGGTCATTACCACTTCGTCCATAATTGCACATACAAAACCTTCGGTTTCCCCAAAGAGGTCCCCGAATCGTAGCCTTATTATTATTATTATTATTAAAATATGAAGAACCGTTTTTTACGTAATGTAAGTGGCAAAGAAGCATGCAGTTTAGTTCAGGATTTTAAGTGATGACTACAACCTATAGACATCTACACGAATACCAGAGGTCAAAATGTAGATGTGTTGCCACCCGTGAAACCTTAGTTGTTATGTCTCTGTGATAGTTATTACGGAGCCACACATTACCATCTGACCGGAACACAATAGAGCTGAACACTACCATTTGGCGGCAGATAGATGCCTACGGCCTCGAGCTCTTACACTAGAACTCTACCACCAGTTCATCATCATCATTTTAGCCAAAAGACGTCCACTGCTGAACGAAGGCCTCCTCAAAGATTGCCACAACGAACGGTCCTGGGCCTCCTTCATCCAGCGATTGGCCTGCCTTCGTTTCGTTTTCCGGAAAACGAAGCGTACCACGAGTTAAATCTATGAAATGAAGGCCATGTAACGGTGTAAGAAAGGTAAATTGAAGGAAAAAGTACAACACAGGTAAAGAGAGTATTGCTTACGTGACGTCATTAGTCAACAAAGGAAACTAGTATATCCCTATTTCAAACTGCTCGTTCTTACCGATGTGAACTGATTTGTTAGATTCTAAAGCAAAAAAGGCGGCCAAGTGGTAGTCTGATTATTTTATGAAGGGTTTTGTAGTAGCAAGTAATATCTGGCTGAATGTTCATATTATATCCTGCCTGCTACGCAAGACGTTTGCGAAATAGATGGAGTTAGCTGCACATAGTAATTTCTCAAACTGCTGTCAGTCAAATGTCTCCCCGGAACTAAACTAGCCACAAAAACTTTATCTGTGTACCAAGTTTATACAGTAACTAATTAGGACCACTGCTCAGTTTGTCAATGATGCTGTGAGACGCTCGGTTTCACTTTGTGTTGCTAAGTTAGGTTGTAGCACGTGTAACTACATGGTGTTTAAGTGTGAAGTTTTGAAAAGAATAAAAAAATATTGATTAGAAAGACACAGTTATATCCAGAAATCATCCTTACATTTTAGGGATATAAAAAGTAGACTACAACCCATTTTCATACCTACCAAATATACAGACAAAATTTCATAATGATCATTATGAGATTTTGTCATATCAATATGGACCGATCGATCCAACTGTTTCGGAGGAGTAGATATTGTTGTACCGTCATCATATTATTTCAAAGTTGGTATACAATTCTCAAGCTTACACTTAGGTTGGCACTCCTTGGCACTCTTCACGGTCATTGGTCGATTCTGACAAGACGTCACTGACGTCACCACTCGCCACTACCTGTAGCGAATCGAACTTGCAACGGGAAAAGAGACGCTTGAAATTCGTGATCCCGAACGCGCGCGTTTTGTGGCTGGTCCAGGGCCACCCGTGACTCGACACCCCGGCCGGGAGTGAAAACCAAGAAAGAACTCGAAGACCACAGGATCAAGACAACATAAATGCCGAAAGCTGGAACCGCAGGTTAGTCAGACGACCTATTAGACCGTTCTCCCTTGTGGGAGTCCCTGTTTGTGAGACGCCAACCGAGTGAAACCGGGCCCTCACAATACATTTTGGTGCCGAAACCCGGGAATTATCCATTTTTCATTAACTTTCGTAAAACCATACACGTACAATTTTTCTTCCTACCGACTTTTTTGAACTCCCTAATTTCGGGAAAGTTGGGAGATTCTGCCCTGTACACGTAACAATTATATTCAATTAACGTGTTGATCGATCGTTAACATTGGAAAGATATCCTCATCTTACGCATCCATATATATATATTTTTTTCGATTTCGATTTCTATAAATGAACGATTCTGAATAAATTAATAAATTCGATTTCTATGTAAAAATTTTTAGGTCACCAGGAGTAACATACCTACCTAGTGTGATCTAGTAATCCGAAGGTACAACCGTTGCAAATACCAAGTGTTCCGTTCGGCATAATTATTGTGTGTAGCTACCTAGTTTACAAATCGTTTTCAATATTCAACGTTTAGCGGTTTGGATATAGGTAGGTACGTTTTACGTGAATATACACAAACCCGGTAAAATCCTATTCGTCTAACTGTTGTTTATAACATCGTATCATACGCGTATTTAAGTTTTTTTTAAGTAAATAATTGTTCTTCGCTCCTAGGTACATACCTACGTACAACACAATAATACAATTGCTTGCGCCTTTCACTTATTCGCTTTGGTAAAAACGTATCGTAAAGAGGACCAGCATTCTATTGTTGTTTGTTGACACAGGTTTGCCTTAATTACGTAGGTACCTAAAATTCGTCGCTTATCTCATAGACCTACACTATGTAAAAGTGGATAGGTATTCAAGTTGCAATTTATCGTTGCCTAGCGTTGTTTATACATTCTATTTATATCGCAGTATAACATCGCTGGTCCTCGCACTTGTTTATCTGATTCTTTTTAGTGGTGTAGGTAGGTAAGTATGCAACTATCGTAGTTAGGTCGTTTTTTATCGTAATTTACTTACCTATTATAAATGGCTCGTAACTAATTCGGGCGTCCTATTCATCGAGTGACTTACCATAAGCGAAATTATTCAACTGCAAACAATAACAATCGTGTTTACGTAACTTAGCTCATTAGGTACTCTAAAGTGATAGGTACCTATCGTGAAGCACCATTATTATTATAATAATAGTGCTCGATCGCTCTCGTAAAAACTGGACCGTGCTATACCTACATATCGTTTAATTAGGTATTCTATTGTTTAACTTTTAATTATTCTCGTATAGTTCCACATCCCCTCGTAATTATAAGAGGACGAGTTCGGTTGGGAACCTGACTCGCGGGATATCGTAACACTAAATCGTTTTAATAGATAAATGGTTCTTCAATTCTTTTAATTAAATTATTTTTCACGTTTTTTAGCATTGCGCGTGCTAAGCCGTAGCTTGTGTACACTGCTTTGTCGTATTTCGTTTGTACTAGTCTCTCACAACGATGTACGCAACTCGGCGACGTTCTAAGCACGACACAACATCGAGGCGTGGCTCACATGCTACTTCCGAATTAACTATGCAAGACTTACCGGTTTTACGGAGGAAGCGTACACTAGCTCTGCGACGTCTTGAAAAAACTTTGGAGGCAGCTGAGCTAGCTCAAGATGATAGATCTCTTCTGAACACGTTTCTTTCTCATCATGCTGTCATGCCGCGACTTTGTGAAAGTTTTGAGCAGGCTCATACGGACATTCTTGGCATTATTGATGGCACATCGGAAGAGAAAGAAGATTTAATACGCGAACAATTTGATGACATTTACATTAAAATTGCTACTATTTATAGGGAACTTATTCCTAGTAACGATGAACAACGTACTGAACGTGATCGCTCGAGCGTCTGTAATGTTAAATTACCAAAAATCAAAATTCCAACGTTTTCAGGAGCTATTAAAGAGTGGCCTGAATTCTATGATGTTTTTAATTCGTTGATCCATAATAACGAAACATTGTCAGACACTGAACGTATGCATTATCTTATATCAAGTTTGTCAGGTGACGCACTTGGTCTTATTCGTACGTACCCAGTTAAGGGTACTTTCTATAGCGAAGCCTACCAAGCCTTGCTCACTAGGTATCGTGATAAGCGTGAATTGGCTTTTACGTGCTGGAAAGAAATATTAAATATTAATTTTAAATCGAGTTCTCCTTCAGAATTCCGTCGTGTACTTGATTTAATTAGTGAAAATTTAAATATTTTGAAAAGTCTTGATTTACCTACGGATCAGTGGAGCTTTATTCTGTGTTATCACATCTTATCGAAACTCGATTCTAAGACTCGCTGTGCATTTGAACGAAGTCATTCAACTGCCGAACTTCCCGAATTTAGAGATTTGTATAAATTTCTAAATTTGACATGCGAGGCCCTTGTTCGAGATACACATTTTTTGTCACAAGAGCGTAGTCACTCTACTACCAACCGTGCACACGATAAATCTATACCTAAAATACCACCAAGTAATAAATCGTTTAAATCGAAACCGACTACGGTATTCCTTTCCAGCACTAGCAACACTAAATCTACTGCTGATAAACCTAAAATTCGAACGATTACGGCATCTGAAGCATCAGTCACAACACCAATTGTCAAGTGCTCCTTCTGTTCAGAAAATCATTCGATCAGTTATTGTGAACGGTTCACAAAGCTTTCTGTTGCGGAACGGATTGAATTCGCTAAAACCAACCGTCGGTGTTTCAACTGCTTAAAACCTTCGCACAGTTTAAAGAATTGTAGATCATTTTTTAGTTGCCAAAAGTGTCGTCAACGTCATCACACCCTGCTTCATCGAGATGATGATGCTAATTTATCTGCTTCATCAAGTCAAGCCGATTCGAGCAGTAGTCCAGAGCAACCTGTAAGAGTACTTACGAGCATAGGTGATAATTCTGTGGTGCTGTTATCAACAGCCACTGTGCAACTTCGTGATTCCTCAGGCAACTTCCAATCGTTTCGTGCTCTCATAGATTCGGGTAGCCAGGCTCACTTCATCAGTGAACGTGCTGCCACCATCTTAGGTGTCGCCCGCACACTTACTTCTCGTCGTGTTCGTGGTTTGGGACAAGCATCTTCGTCTATATCAGGTGCAGTTCGCCTTGAGGTTGGTGCTAACAGCAACAGCCTCTTTTCTATCGACGCGCTCACGTTGCCTAGCATTTGTGGTAGGATACCTTCAACTCGTATTAATAAATCGTCGTGGCATCATATCAAGGATCTCGCCTTGGCTGACCCTAACTTCGACAAGCCTGGTTCTGTAGATCTGCTTCTCGGCGCTGAGGTGTTTACTTCTCTTCTCCTTCCTGGCCGTGTGGATGGAGGTCCAAATCAACCCTCAGCTCTGAATTCAGTGTTTGGCTGGCTCTTACTGGGTGGTGCCGGCTGTCAGGACGAAGTTCAATCGTTTTTCAGCCAAGACGATGATCTGCTTCATGAGGAAGTCAAGCGCTTCTGGGAGTTGGAATCATTTCCGTCACCTCGACATCTAACCCCTGAGGAAACTCGCTGTGAAGAAATCTTCGCAACTCATCATACCCGTGGTTCAGTTGGCAGATACGTGGTCACTCTGCCTTTCAAGGAAGAAGAGCAGGATCGTTCTTTTCCTGGATCTCGTGACATCGCTTTGCGTTTTTTTCACTCAATCGAACGAAAACTCAGGAGAAATCCAGAGTTGCATCACCAGTACAACGACTTCATGAAAGACTATCTCGATAGTGGTCACATGAGTCTTGTCCCTGTAAACAAACTTACAGAGGGAAAGTATTACATCCCTCATCACTGCGTTCTGCGTCCCGAGTCCGCCACAACGAAACTCCGTGTGGTGTTTAACGCTTCAGCTAAAGATGCTAGGGGCGTATCGTTAAACGACACTCAGCTCGTCGGTCCCAAACTCCAATCAAACATACTGAAATTCGTAAGGGACATATACTCACCTGTTCTTCCATGCAGTAGTCTTTTCGCGTGGTCTGATTCTACCGTTGTGCTTGCGTGGCTTCGCTCTCACCCTTCACGTTGGAAGACTTTCGTTGCGAATCGCGTAGGGCACATTCTTGATGTCATCCCTGGGGCTCGATGGGGTCACGTGGCCTCTGAGGATAATCCAGCGGATGTAGTCTCCCGTGGACAGCTTCCATCAGCTCTTGTCACTAATCGCTTATGGTGGGCGGGTCCGTCGTGGCTCTCTCAACCGCTTTCATCTTGGCCAAGTTCTGATGGTATTCCAGACTCAGACATTCTAGCTGCAGAAGAAAAGCCTCCTCGCTCGTTTCTTACTCATGGTGACGTTCCTAGTCCGTTTATAGACACTCTGTTGGATCGCTATTCGTCGATTCGTAAAATCCAACGCCTTTTGTGTGTATGGATAAAATTCATTGCATTCATTCGTTGTAAACGCACTCGCTGTTCTGATCCCATATCGACTCGGGTAGAACTACATAATGCCCTTATGATTATTGTGAGGTACGTTCAATCACATCATTTTGCATCAGAGATAAGTCACTTGCTAGACAATACTCTTCTTTCGAAACAAATGCGTAAGTTAAATCCGTTTCTCGACGCTAAGGGAACTCTCAGGGTGGGTGGCCGATTGGCCAGATCGGGGCTCGAATTTGAGCATAAACACCCCGCTCTGCTCCCTCGCGAATCGAAGCTTACCTATTTAATCATCGAAGCGTTTCATCGTGAAAATTGTCACGCTGGCGTTAACACGATGCAATACCTTCTAACACAACAATTTTGGATCCTTTCACCCAAACGGGCAATTCGTCATTGCCTTTCGAAGTGTGTTCAGTGTTATAAAACGAACCCGACTCCTCTTGAACCGTTTATGAGCGATCTACCTGCTACTCGCGTCAATCAGGTTAAGCCTTTTTCTGTTGTGGGAACGGATTACGGTGGTCCTTTCCGCATCAAACTCGCAAAACATCGCGGTGCGAAAATCGGTAAGGCTTATCTCTGTTTGTTCGTATGCTTAAGTACCAAAGCAGTGCATCTCGAAACTGTTTCGGATCTTTCATCGGACGCATTCCTTGCCGCTCTTCGTAGATTTGTCGGTCGTCGCGGTAGGGTCAACGTCATCCAATCCGATTGCGGTACAAATTACGTAGGCGCGAATAATCAGCTTCAGTCTCTCATGCAATCTGCCGTTCAAACCGAACAGATTGAGTTTCGTTTTAACCCGCCTTCGAGTCCTCACTTTGGAGGAGTTTGGGAAATTCAAATTAAAGCAGTAAAATCGCACCTTTATCGAATTATCGGTGATCAAGTCTTAACGTTCGAAGAACTAAGTACGGTCTTCGTGCAAATTGAGGCGATACTCAATTCGCGACCCCTTTGTCCGTTGAGTTCAGACCCCAATGACTTGGTTGTACTGACACCGGGCCACTTCTTAACCTTGGAGCCTCTAACTACCGTTCCCGATGAGGACTTAACGTCAGTTAATATTAATCGACTTAGTCGTTGGCAGCTCATTCAACGTTTCCAACAGGATTTTTGGAATCGTTGGAAGTGCGAATACCTCCATACTTTGACTCAACGGGCAAAGTGGACTAAACATTCTAAGCCGCTAATCGTGGGATCCGTGGTAATTCTGAAAACCGAAACTTCTCTTCCGTTACATTGGCCTCTGGCTCGGGTCGAGAAATTGCACCCTAGCCCGGACGGAATAGTTCGTATCGCAACGGTTCGTACAGTCGATGGTTCGTGCTTAACTCGACCGTTGGCTAAGCTATGTCCGTTACCTAACCTAGATTAATCCGTAACTCGTTAATTATTAGCTTTAGTCGTAATTAAGTCTTTTCGTAGGTTAGTTATTCGCTAGTTTTAGAAAATACCTATAACGTATTTTGGTGGGCGGAAATGTACCGTCATCATATTATTTCAAAGTTGGTATACAATTCTCAAGCTTACACTTAGGTTGGCACTCCTTGGCACTCTTCACGGTCATTGGTCGATTCTGACAAGACGTCACTGACGTCACCACTCGCCACTACCTGTAGCGAATCGAACTTGCAACGGGAAAAGAGACGCTTGAAATTCGTGATCCCGAACGCGCGCGTTTTGTGGCTGGTCCAGGGCCACCCGTGACTCGACACCCCGGCCGGGAGTGAAAACCAAGAAAGAACTCGAAGACCACAGGATCAAGACAACATAAATGCCGAAAGCTGGAACCGCAGGTTAGTCAGACGACCTATTAGACCGTTCTCCCTTGTGGGAGTCCCTGTTTGTGAGACGCCAACCGAGTGAAACCGGGCCCTCACAATACAATTGTTATAAATACTGTGACTACTACACAAGAATTTTATATATTAGTTTGTATTATATTTAAACAAATGATGTTATTAAATAACTTTGTTGATCGGCATTCCTAAAAACTCACATATGAGATACGTATAGGTCGCGCCACGTAAAAAGAACGCTGGAAGAAAGTAGAAGGGATGTGTTCGCGCATCGGTACACTCGCGCACGAAAGTACTAGCCCTATTGGTTTATTTTTGATCTAGCTTTCGCTTGCGGTTTCGTGTATTGGTAGGCAGATTGAAAACTATATTACATAGAATAACATAAAATGAAATAAAAACACATGACGCGCAGCATGACCGCCAGCGTTCTATATTTAAAAATCGCGTATTTAATAAAATAAAATAAATAAATATTTTGGTCTTCTATGATCCCTTTGTACTAAGCCGTCGAAGATTACTTGTAAAAAAATGTGCCTCTATGAAGATGGTAATATTTCACCAAATATTCTTAATATTATCACAGTTTCGATGACGCCTGTTATAAATTTACTGGTGGTTGAGCTCCAGTGACGGAACTCGCGGGCTTAGGAACCACCGCATTACCTAATATACTTGCTGCTAAATGGTAGTGTTCAGCACTATCGTGTTCCGGTCAGATGGTAATCACATAACATCAATGTGAACTTGCTTACTTCATGCTTGTTTGTCACTTCCATTACATAAAAAAATAACAATTACGGGATCTATCTCAAAATAAACTAGCTACAAGAAAACTAATCTGTGTGCATTAAGTTTATTTCGGAACTAATTAGGGCGGTTGCTCACTTTATCAGTGTTGCACGCTGTGAGACGCTCGCACGCTAATTATTTAACTTGGTTCCACTTTGTTGCTTCTAACTCGCGGATTTGCTTTAGTTGGGCTTGTAGCTCATGAAACTACACAGTGTTAAAGTGTGGAGTTTAAAATAGAATTAACAAACGTAAATAACAAAACTCAACAATTAATATTGCACATCGAGCCTACGCAAGAGACGATCGGCTCATTTCGACTTCGTAGAGCGTTATCTGTGCTGTACACTGCCTACGTAAACACTAACAGTCCGGTATTGGTCAAAAATTTGATCAAAATGGCCGACAGACGTCGAATAGGTACGGTGCGGAAGAGAACGCACTACAAGCTCGAAATAAACCGAAGTCTCTTTCCTAAACTCGATGTGCAATATTTATTGTTGAGCGCTGTACATTGACGTTGTATTAAGTAAGTCAACTTTGTGCATGTTATTGAAGAAAATGTTTGATCATCGACATTTCTAAAAATCTTTATGTGACTCAAATAAAAATATTTTATTTATGTCCTTCCTAGCTCGGACGGTAGTAAGTGCAATTACGCAAGACGGGCAGCAGCATCCCGCAATAAAACTGCTGCTACTGCGATCGCCAATCCGCATTCCAAGCGTGGCGATTATGGCATATCCCCCTTGTTTCCCAGCTTTGGTGCAACAGTGGACATTTTTCGGCTAAAATGATGATGTCATGATCCTCTGCAAAAGAAAATCCGCCGTCTTGTACGTGGATTCCACGGAAATGTAATAGTGTGCAAAGACCCTAAACTATAAATATTGAATCCCAAAATCTCTCCAAGCTGTTACAACTTCGAGCCTTGTATTTGACGTAGCTTATTTACAATAACGAAACGAAGTTCCAAGCGGGCTGCTAAACCGCCGTTAGCTAACAAGCGGTGAGCACTACTAGCTGCAATTAATTAGAAGATGCACTCCGAATTGAGTTTATGTACTATTCCACTTGTTCTTACTGTTTGACCAAACCTTAAAACTTATTTTCTAGGTTGATTGTAGGTGGAAAAAATTAAAGATGTTAGTTTTTAATACTTATAACACTATAATAATAATGTCAACTCATTATACGTCCCACTGCTGGGCACGAGTCTCTCTCTCCTCTGGTTGGAGAGACTCAGAACTGTATTAGATTTAAGTTTATATTCAAAAGAGCTGTACTGAGTTTCTTCAGTGGCGGAGTTCTTTTCAGTATTGACTGCCCTTGGAATTCTACCAAGTGAATAACCTTTATTATGACGACCAAATTCATTCTTTCTCAGTTCCTTTTGAAATGGGGAAATGGAGGAATTTGTAAATAATTGATGCTTTCCATATTATACAAAATTGTTCAGTGTCTATTTAATTTATTATGTGTTTTTGATTATCATTAGTGGTTATTCACTCTAGGTTAGTTTAAAAAAAAATGACGATGTAAAAGTGCTCTCCAGGAGCCTAATTATATGAAATAAATGAATAAACTGAATAAACTCCTCGTGTCTGCATCTGAACTCCTCATTTCTGCATCTGAAATTAATTAAGTTACTCCTTATTACATCAGCTATCTGCCAGTGAAAGGCCCCTCAAAATCGGAGACACTCAAATTTTATTTATTTGTATGTATGTATGTATGTATGTATGTACTCAAATTCTATTTATTTGTATGTATGTATGGTTGTTTGGATAAAAGTAGCCTAAGTTACTCCTTATCACATGAGCTATCTGCCAGTGAAAGTCCCGTCAAAATCGGTCCAGCCGTTCCCAATATTAGAGGGAACAAACAGACAGACAGACAGACAAAAATTGAAAAAAAAATTGTTTTGGTATATGTACCGTGTATAGATACATATGCATTTAGTAAAAAGCGGTTATTATAATATAACAAACAGACACTCCAATTTTATGTATTTGTATAGATATTGATATAGATTAATTAAGTTCTAGGTCCCTGCAGAGAGCCATAACACATTAGGCCTCAGGAGTGGTAACGCATCTGCATTTTGACCTCAGGTCTTTGTGTAGGTGTACGAGTATATAGACTGCAGTCATCACTTAACATCAATGTGAGCTGCATGCTTTCTTGCCACCTTCCTTATATTAAAGAAAAACTAATCTTACAATCCATATTTATTCACTTAATAAGACAATTTATGACACCATAAAATATCTATAAATACTGAAATCCCAAACTCCGCTCTAGGCTGTTACAGAGTCGAACACCGCTCGGAGCAGTTACAGAGTCGAGTAGTACACAAACTGAATTGCAACTGCATCTTCTAGTTAATTTCAACTAGAGCTCCTCAGAGCTTGTTAGCTAACAGCGGTTTAGCAGCCCGCTAGTAACTTCGTTTAGTTATTGTAAATAAGCTACGACAAATACAAGCCTTTGAGGCTCGAAGATGTAACAGCCTGGAGCGGAATTCAGACTTTAGAGAAGATTAAGCCCATTAACGATTGCAAATTTAGTGAATATACCATTTATTGAATTTTGTTAATATAATAATATTGCCTGTTGATGGATGAACATGTTCAGCACTATCGTACTGGTGGTAGAGCTCCAGTGACGGAGCTCGCGGGCGTAGGCACCACCGCATTACCTAATATACTTGCCGCTAAATGGTAGTGTTCAGCACTATCGTGTTCCGGTCAGGTGGTAATGTACGGCCCTGTAATTTCCAGCACAGAGGCATAACACCTTAGGCCTCAGGAGTGGTAACGCATCTGCATTTTGACCTTGGTCTTTGTGTGGGTGTCTATAGGCTGCAGTCATCACTTAACATCAATGTGAACTGCATGCTTGTTTGCCACTTCCATAACATAAAAAAAAAAAAAAAAAAAAAAAATCGTGATCCGGTTAGATGGCAATGTATGGCCCCGTAATAACTATCACAGAGACATAACAACTAAAGTCTTAGGGGTGGTCAACGCATTTAAATTTTGACCTCTGGTCTTTGTGTAAGTGTCTATAGGCCGCAGTCATCACTCAACATCCATGTGAACTGAATGCCAGTTTGCCACCTTCGTTCGTCACCATTTAACCGCAACACAATAGTGCTGTACGCTTACGGTGGCTGGTAGGTAAAATTTGACTTGCTTATTTTATCGATTATTTCTATAAAGAAATTTTAAAGTGATATTTTGATGTGAATTTCGAATACATAATTTATAGCTTAGGATTCCACTGCAGAATTATTTCGTACATCCAGATATACTGCAAACCTAATTTTACGTATATTTATAATCTAGAGAACCACTAGGTTGCCTATCAAAATATGGCCGCTATTTTTAATGAAATTATTTTATCTTTAACAGTCAGCAACCCTTCTTTGGGCCCATTTAATTTGGCTCTCGTATATCATAATAATGAGAAAAATAATAGCTTTAATTTCATATATAAATAATAAATATAGGTACGTTATGAACGTTAAAAGGCATCGAGGCAGAACGTAAATAATATGTAGTGGCGGCCAAGTGCGCAACGGCAGCTGTGATTTTTCATTCTTAATAAATATTTCCGTGAAGTAAACAATATTTTATTGAAAAAACAAGTAAAAAAAAAATCATTCCCCAAAAAAAAAATGAGAAAAAATACTTGCGGCCATATTTTGATAGGCAACTAAGTGGGTGTATATTCTTTAGATTATAAATATGCGTAAAAATTAGATTTGCAGCATATCTGGATGAAAAAAAGAATTCTGCTTTGGAATCCTAACCTATTAGTACACTACACTAAATATATTTAAGCTTATTCCCTACCCCATTATTATGTCAAAAATTACCTAAATTATAACAATATTCAGCAAGGATAGGTAGTTTATCAAAGCATTACGATTCTATAAATAGCAAGATTCCGATTTCCCTCTAGGCTGTTAGTCTTCGAGTCTCAAAGCTTTGCATCTGACGTAGTTTATTTACAATAACGATACGAAGTTCACAGCTTCTGAAGCACAGTTAGCTAGCAAGCGGTTGGGATTTTATTTATTAATTAGAATTCTACATCTACAATTATTATGAAGTTTGAATCAGAAATTTGCGCGCAGAGTCAAGTCACACTCGGCTAAAATTCCATACAAACGCTTACTCTGGTTATCTACTACACAGACATCAATCAGGACGTGTTTTTACACGTAGGTACACACACAGTTGCCCGCTCGCAACCACAGTGTACGAAGCTGCAGGCATGATACTCAAGGGAAGGTGCGGGCTGCAAGAGTGGAAATCAGGCTGGATGTCGAAGTGTCCATTTTATCCGTAGTATTATTACATATTCTATGGTCAAGCGGCAACACGGCACACAACATGTAGATACGCAAAAAAAATCTCGTCGTAAGGGGTAAGTACTCGTAGATTACGGCGTATCAATTGCCAGTATATCTAAGTAGGTGAAAGAAATATTTACAGAGTTCTTTTATACGATGATATTTACGAAGTTGGCAAACAAGCACGCAGTTCACATAGATGTTAAGTAATGACAACAGCCTACACGAAAATCAGACGCAGTCAAAATGCAGACGCGTCGCCACCCCTGAGACCTAAGTTGTTATGTCTCTATGATAGTTAATATAGGCCCATACATAACCATCTAACTGCAATAAGGCAGTGTTGAGCACTAACATTTTTCTGCCGATAGATTAAGAAAAGCGGTGGTGCCTACAACGGCCCTCCTGTTTGAACACCGGTACTCTGCCAGTTAGTTTGTACCAGTTATTTCAACTGAAGCCTGTTTATGTATTAACAGGACATATGTCATTGTGCAAAAGTCTTTAACCAGTGTGTTTTACTGGCAATGACCTACGGTGCCGAGACGTGGTCTCTCACTATGGGTCTCTTACGAAAGCTCCAAGTCACTCAGCGGTCATTGGAAAGGGCTATGCTCGGCGTTTCCCTACTGGATCGAATCAGAAATGAGGAGATCCGTAGGCGAACGAAAGTCGCTGACATAGCCAAGCAGATTTCCAAGCTGAAGTGGCAATGGGCAGGGCACATAGCTTGGAGAACCGATAGCCGCTGGGGCAGAAAGGTTCTCGAGTGGAGACCACGTATACAAACGCAGCGTAGGACGTCCACCTGCAAGATGGACCGACGACCTGATCAAGGCTGCAGGTACCCGCTGGATGCACATCGCTTCCGATCGGTCGGCATGGAGGTCATTGGGGGAGGCCTATGTTCAGCAGTGGACGTCCTATGGCTGATATGATGATGATGATGATGATGTCATTGTGTTTCCAATGGGTTGAATTAATATATCTACCAAAAACTTAAACCAAATCTTAAAGCAGCAAGTAAACAAAAAGCAGTCGGTAAAAGCGTCAAAACCGTAGCAACGTCACCACGAACGCCCGGACAAAATTTATCCGGCCCGGGGGAAATTAATATCAGGTGTACAACTAGCCCGGGTGACGACTCAAATATGTAACAAATTCCCCCGGTTGCCAGTTGCCACAACGTCACGTCGGTTATAATTAGGGAACTGCGGATGACACGTTTCCGAATTCAAATTTTAATGTAGCCTTCTTTTTATTCGACTTCCGGGAGCTTCTTGCCAAATATTGTTATTAAAATTTTATATACGAATAAAAGTTTTTTTTTATTTCATAAGAAAAACGCTTTGCTTTGAATATATTACGAGCTATTAGCGATTAGAAGAAATGTTGCTAAAAAAATAATGTTCGAGTTTCTTTCACGCCGACCGAGCATTTCGCTCACGAGGCTGCCTCGCCCGAGCATGCGTCCACTGGAGACGTGGCTAATCATCATCATCATCATCATCACTCCAGCCGATAGATGACCACTGTTGGACTAAGCCTTCCCCACAGACGCCAACAGTGTTGTGCGTCATTAGGGGATAATATGCCATAATCGCCACTCTTGACAGGTGGATTGGCTATCGCAGTAACGGTAATTTTACCGCGGGACTCTGCTGTCCATCCCGCGTTGTTATATTTATTACCACCCTATTGAAATGGTTTGAGCACCATTATTCGTTTTGAGCAGATGAAATCGCGAGCAAAATCTAGTTTATTATAATTTATTAGTAACGCAAAAAAATGTGCACCGTAAAAAAAGATCTCACATGTTCAAACATAATTACATTCAGCGCGAACAACGATAAGGAAAAAAGGTGTATCCCAATTTGGAAACAATTACCCGTAAGATGACGGTGTAACCAACAAATTATATTTGTCAAGGAGGAGTTTCGGGATTATCTCCGTAATCCCCAGACAGACAGGCGACAGGTGAGCCATTATTGGTCGCTTTTAAGGTTCACTCGTAAAAACATTTGCATTGCTTCTGATAATATTATTATATTTCAATTTGACGATTTGAAACACAATGAGACGTGATAAGCTTGTTTTGTTATATATAAGGTGTAACCGCAAGGTCCAACAATATTTCAGCAGTCCATGCCTATACTGTTGTTGACTTCATCTCCAGAGGTCTATTTCTCCTGCGAATGTAAAATCATCAGTTATTACGAGTCAAACTTTGATTCAAATTTTATGCGTTTCAACCCTGACAACAATAGCTGATAACATATATCAATCGAATGCGAACGCTACGCGTGTGTGCGTAGGTATGAATTGCTTTCATGTTTTTCATAACTTTATCTAAGAGACGACTACAAGGCAAAAATCGAATAAAACATCATCTCACCGCCAACAAAAACAAAGAGTTATGTACTGAAGTTTTATGAAGCGATGTGTTAACGTGGCTCACATAATATTCCCACGTCAATGATGGCGCGTGACTCGCAAGCTAATCTGTTCAGGGTTCACAAGACATCGAATGTTGTGCTAAAAGGTAGTTAAAACTGGTTTTAAATCCGAAGAAACATAATCTCAATTGCATAGTTATAACAATTACGCTTCAGTAATTTTTGAAGATCCTCACGGCTTTGTCTCTACTATGACCAAACTATGGCGGTCAAACCGTTCCAATAGGGTGGTAGTAAATATAATAACGCGTGATGGGTAGTAGCGTCCCGTGTAAAACTACCGCTAAACCCGTGATTATGGCATATGCTGCCCTTACGACGCACACCATCATTGTGGACGTCTTTTGACGACCCGGTTAGTCCAGCGGTGTAAGAGGACCGTTTGATTCGAAGTGTCACGAGTCGATCCCCGCACCGGGACAAATATTTGTATGGATGGCCTACAGATGTTTCGGGTCTAGGTGTTTGTGTACAACAGCACCCACGATACAGGTTTATAACTAGTGTGGGGCTGTGAGTGTAAGCGTATTTATTTTATTTATGGCTTCCATCTTGGAAGCCTTGATGATGACAAGATGGATCGACAACCTGGTGACAATCGCGGGCAATCGCTGGATGGGGGATGACCCAGGACCACTCGTTGTGGCATTCTTTGGGGCCTTTGTTCAGCAGTGAACGTCTTTTGGCTGAAATGATAATGATTATGATTTAAGGCTTGAAGTTGTCCAGTCTGAAATGATGACTGTCAAGATTAGTTATAGGTTAGGATCCCACTGTAGAATCATTTCGTTCATCCAGATATGCTGCAAAACTAATGTTTACGCATATTTATAATCTATATAATACGAGTATATTATATCAACTAGATTGCCTATCAAAATTTGGCCGCAAAATTATTCTTAATAAAATTATTTTGTCTTTAACAGCCAGCAACTCTTATTTGCGGCTGATTTAATTTGGCTCCCGCATAATTATCATAATAATGAGAAAAAAATGCTTGAATGTGATATCTACTCGTAAATAACACATGTACGTTATGGACACGGAACAAAAATACGCAACGGCAGCCGTGATTTGTTACAGTATTTATACATATTGCCGTGAAATGGATGATATTTTATTGAAACTAATAAAAATTCCTTCCCAAAATTATAAAAAAAACTTGCGGCCATTTTTTATAAGGAACCTAGTGGAAATATATTCTCTAGATTACAAATATGCGTAAAAATTAGGTTTATAGCATATCTGGACGAACGAAATGATTCTGCAGTGGGATCCCAACCTATTAAAGATCTTGTAATACAACTGACAACAATAAATATTATAGGTATGTAGATTTTCCCCCGTATATTCACAGTCAATGTTTTTCCATTTAACATCACCCCAAGACAATTCGTAACATTACTCACATAGTAAAAAAATACTGGCGAATAAAAAAGTTAGCGGAAACAACGCTTCGCGGTTGCTCGAACAGAAAAAAAAATACCTACATAAACGTTGAGCCGTTTTATGGTACCGCAGAACCTGGCTCCGGGCACTAACACTGCAACAATGTATTGTGCCTTGTTTACACGAATTTTGTACTAATCACTTAGTACAAACTTGCTTGACAAATGAAAAGTTCTAATTTATTTGGGCTCGAGTGATGAAGTTGGCGGGCGTAGACCAAAAACCAATATTTCTATCTAATACAGATGTTCAAAATTCAGTAGTTTTTTTCTGATTTCCAAAATTATTATATCGATATATTAATCTGCATAAAAGATATATGGTGATATAAGACACCCTAGTTCCTTAGAGGTATTTTGACAGGTCAAAATTCAGCATTGTTCTTTGTTTGGCAGATGGAAAAAGCTTATAAGTGGAGTATTAAACAGCATTAGACCTGAAAATGTGCTTACATATTGTTTGCATTCTTTACCATGTTACAGATTACTTCTCATTTGGCTTCAAATTGCCACAAAATTGATTAAATTTTGTAGGCAGTGCTTGCTTTAATAAACCGATATTACCAGTTCTATTGTCTAACTAAATAGACAAAACGATTCAAGTAAAAATTGCTAGTGCAGACAGTTTCCCTAAAATATAATTTATGTCTTTTTCAGCATGTGTAAAAATATAAGTACTAATCACTATTAACTAAGCACGTGCAAACAAGGCATAAGTGTTTATGTTTGGTTTTAAAACCGAAATTGGGTTTTAAAGAAAGTTGAGGTTTGTTGTACAATGGCGGAGCTTTCACGAGATCATTCGCAGTTTATTCATGAACAGAACAGACAAACATTATATTATGCTTGGAAAGAAATTGATTGATTTCAATACAATACCTTGTTTTATGTCATGAGGTGCCAAACAAGCATACAGTCCACATTAATGGTAAGTAATACTGAAGCCTATGAACATCTACATGAAACCAGAGGTTTCAACTTAGGTGCGTTGCCACTCTTAAGGTCTAAGGTGTTATGCCTCTGTGCCGCATTTACAGGGCCGTAAATTAGCACCTGGCCGGTGATGAACACCACCCTACGCTCCGTCATCGGACTGGTCCTTACTAGGACTTTGGACGCTACGATAGACTTTTTTGAAAGATTACGCCGCTACCAATCTTATGAGACCATCCTTCTATGATAGCCCCAAGACCAAAAAGCCTTATATAAATCGCCTTAGTAGTGCCCCATATGTATCGGTAGTTCATTGACTTTGCCTCAGCAAAGTCAATTTTTGTCTTCAGCAAAGTTGATCAACTAACCTACCACGTAAAGGTGAGAGTGGGGTTGCTGTGCAGAGGCTAGCGTGCAGCAAAATAATAAAAGAACGCACAAATAAAAATATTACCAAACCTAAAAAAAACATAACACTGAATATCCACAATAAGATAACGTCCGATCCGAACCAGGTATCTAATCACTTCAATGAGTTTTTTGCATCGGTGGGAGGGACTGGAATTAGTAGTGCGGCCGGCGCTAGCGCAGCGCGTGCACGTCGTGCCCTGCACCGCGTCGAGCACTCCTTATTCCTTAGCCCAGTCGAACCACGCGAAGTATACCTCATTATAAAACACCTCAAGGCCAAATACAGCTATGGTGTGGACGAGCTCCAGCCCATATTATTAAAAAAATGCGCTGAAGAATTGACATTACCTTACTACATTTTAATAAACCAGTCATTCCTAGAAGGTGCTTTTCCAAACCTACTAAAAACCTCTATAGTTAAACCTATACATAAAAAATCATCGAAACAAGACCCAAATAATTATAGACCAATAGCCCTACTGCCGACTTCTTCAAAAATCTTTGAAAAAGCAATGCAAAAACGCCTAAACTCTTACTGCGAAAAGTATGGCCTATACGATGACTCTCAAAATGGATTTAGAAAAAACCGTTCAACTATTCTAGCCGTTTATAAGTATATGCAAAAAGCCCTTGACATTATTAATGAAAAAAAAATACGCGATAGGAATATTACTAGATATGACTAAAGCATACGACAAAGTACAGTTTGATATACTGCTAGACAAATTATATGACTTAGGCATACGTGGAATAGCTCATGACTGGTTCAGTTCATACCTTAAAAATCGATTGCAAATTGTAGAATTAGAATACTTTGACTCCGAAACCGGTATAATTACAATGACTAGATCTAATACTATTGACATAAATAATTCAATCCCGCAAGGCAGCGTTTTAGGATGTATCTTATTTTTACTGTATATAAATGACCTTCCAAAAATTATTAACAATTTCTGTGTTCTATTTGCTGACGATATTTCCCTCTTGACATCTTGTAATAACATTGACAATTTAAATAATGACCTTACTGACATATTTAATAATATAATAAATTGGATGAATGACCATAATCTTGAAATAAATTTTAATAAAACAAAATTAATGCAATATAAACCTCACCAAAAAGCCCCACTTGACATTAACTTTATATATAAAAATTCAAATATTGAATGTGTTGACACGTTTACCTTATTAGGACTAGAAATCGATACAAACATTAAATGGAAAAATCACGTACAAAAAATTAGAAACAAACTATCAAGTTTTACATATGCCCTAAAAGAACTCCGAAAAGCTACTGACCAAAAAACTGCACTAACCGCGTATTACGCATATGCATACTCGTGGCTCAGGTATGGAATATTACTTTGGGGCAACAGCGTGGACGTTCACCACGTCTTTACGTTACAAAAAAAATGCATCCGTATCCTGACTAATATTGACAATAGAGACACTTGTAAACCGCACTTTATAAGCAATAATTTGTTAACATTGACATCTATATATATATTAGAAGCATGCAATTTTGTAAAAAAATATCCCGAAACTTTCAATATGCGAGACAAACAACCGCGACGATATCAAAGTCGCCAAAAAAACAAGTTAGAAATCCCCGCCTCTAAACTTAAGATATATCATTCAGGGCCTTATGCTATGTGCGTTAAAATTTTTAATAAACTACCAGGAAATATAAGAGAATCCAAAAATAGCCCAAATTTTATTAAAATATTAAAAGAGTATCTCCTCAAAAAATGTTTCTACAAACTATCAGAATATTTTGAAAACACTGATGACTGTCTAAAAATATAAATATATAAATGCTTAAAAATGAATCGGTTTGCTCTCACTGCATTAAATGGATTTCATTCAAATAGGGTTCATTTGCGACATTCTAACAAAAATGTAATAATATACCACCATTATAATTACTGTAATTACCTACTGTAACAAATGAAAGCAATAAATATTGAGTATTGAGTATTGAGTAATTGATCACACATTATATCCGCCTTAGATATAGAATCTATATAAAATAAAATCACCAAAATATTACTTCCAAACTGCACCTAATTGGTTAAATCGTATTTGTGTTTTTCATAGTCAGACAAAAGTTAGTTTGAAAAAAAATATTTATAAAATAGCAAAAATTATAAACCTAATAATTATGAAATACTTTTAGACAGCACTGACGGCAAAAAATATAGCGGTGCGAAGATCGTTGATTACAATAATATTGTCATTAAGTGTAATGCAATTTGTTGCAAATGCAAATACTTTAATCTTTTATAGAAAATGCTAACAAAACAACAGACACTAAATGCATTTCCTACCTTCAATTTAACGCACTCGCTAATTTGAAGACAAAAGGAAGCCATACAAAGGGATATTTCTAAGCATTTTGTTGGAAAAATAACAAAATTTCATAAAGCGTCACGTATCCGGCCAGAGCAACCCTTTAGGGGGTATCTCCTCGTAAATATTCAAGGTTACATATGCGAACACAATTTTTTCCGAATTTACTCGTCGGCGTGCGCTCGGCCGCTAAGGTAGCGTGCATTTTTAAATGTGTTTAATTATTTGAATGAAGGATGTGTGTTAATTCTTTAAACTTACGGAAAAGGATTAATGCTGGGTTGGACCAAGATATTTGTTAAAGTTGCTGTAACAAATCACGTCCTTCTCTAACCTAAAGAAATCTGTGTGTGATATGTTACAATAACCTTAACAAATATATTGGTGCAACCCAGCTTTATTGATAGGCTTTATTTTCGAGCCTCTATTACTATTTTTAAAACAATTTAAAAGACACAAGATCAGACCATAAGTTTGTTTTTTTTGTCCTTATAACGACTTAGTAAAATTATTGCAAGATTATTTTGAAAATAATACTTTTTTTTAAAAAGATAAAATAGTTCTAAGTTTTTTTGATGTTTTTTTTTAGTATATTTACCTTTATTACCTTTTGAACTCTGCCCGTGAATGACGAAGAACGTCTCTATTTCTAAACTCTCTATTTGTTATCTATTTGTAAAAGAAAAAATGAGACATTCTACTGATGTACTATAGATACACAAGTCAAGTACATACTTCTTGAGTATAAATTTTTATGTTGATAATTAAATTGTTAACAGACATGGCATGTGTATCTTTTGTTATTCACCATAGTTCAAAAGGTAATTAATTTTTTAACGTATTACAAGCGATTTATGCTAAAAGATAAAAAAAAACTGATTTTAATTTTGAAATAATGAAATTCGAAACCCTTAAAATTGGTAACTGACCAGCCAGCCAGTGATGACACAAGTACAGACTACTTGCGCCATCATCGCCTTTAAATACCTCGTAGCTAGATACGAATAAATTAAGGGCACCTCTCACATATATTTGAGATGAGCAAAAAGTATCTTGATCAAAAGATAAAATCACGAACCAAAAATTGACTGATCAATCCACGCGGTTTTCCTGGCCCCAACGTAAATAAGTTTGTAATATTATCATTGTTTTCGCACCCCGCCCTCCTCATTTGAATACACCCTATTTATTGTGAGTTTTTTCTTCCCGTGCGCTGTTTCCTCCGAATTATCGAATAACATTTCTCGCCGGGTCGTATTATCGCGGGATTCCGTACCAACACCTCCGGTTATTTGATTTGACGTTACAAAATAAACAGTGAATTGATAATATTTGTGGATGTTCACCGTTTAATAGAATTTTATCTTTATTCTTGTACGGTAAGTGGATGTACTTTGTATTATGTTTTAAAGAAAAACGGCAAGAAAAATTTGACTTCAGGCGAGACTCGAACTCGCGGCCACTGGGAATCTAGTCCAGCTGCTTTTCCAACGGAGCTACTGAAGTCCTGCCCGATTTGTCAAATCTTTCCTTCACATTTATTGCATTGCCTTATGGTGGCAGCAGCGCCATCTATTGCCACACTATGCTAGTTAGGCAACCGATATAATAATACTTAGTAGGGGAGACCTAGGAGAGTTGTGACAAAGGTAAGTTGTGACAAAGACGATTTCTCCCTATTTAAAATCGTTAGTGAGCTGGCTTCAACGCTAGTTTGCGAGTTGAAAGATGCGCTACTTGACTAAGTAGGATATCTATAGGTGTTATTTGGTAGATCTAAATCAAAGAATCACTCAGCCGAAAGACGTGCACAGCTGGACAAAAGCCTTGTCCAATAAGGCCCAAAAGAGTTTTATGCGTCATTCGGTGACTTTTCGCGGGACGCTGTTGTCCATCCCTCGTTACTGTATTTGCCAAATACAACTTACAACTCACAGCCTCACATTAGGTATAAACCTATGTCGTGGATGCCGTTGTACACATACACAAACACCCAGACCAGAAACAAATATCTATAGGCCATACAAATATTTGTCCCGGTGCGGGGATCGAACTGACCCTTCGAATCAAACGGTCATCTCAAATCGCTGCACTAACAGGGTCGTAAAAGGTATAAGTACTAAATTCCATGCAGACAGAAACGTGGGCAAAGGCTAGCGAAGTGCTGTTTCAATCTGTATCCACTTAGTAAGTGGAAGTAATTTTAAATAATTAATTAAAGTACCGTTGTCCCCGTTCACGGGGACACGGGCCGCGGGGACAGCGGGAATAAACCAGTACCACAACACAACTTGCCAAAAAGGCTAATATTTCAAAGCTACATGTAAAAATAAAGATATTTGCTTATAACAACGATGGATTTGTTTTGTTCAGTCGAGTTGTTTTTTACGAATTACGTATTTGAAATATCAACCACCATCTTAAGGCTTACTAGAAGATGTTTAGCACCTTTTATTGGAGTGTGTTATATTTTTGCATTCAAAAGATAACCGTATAAATCCAACTTAATGCATAATTCAATCGCTAGTGTTAATGTTCGGGATGTTCCGTAACATAAAAACTGCTAATAAATTAAACACTGATTTCACTGTAAATTGATTATATTTAAACTGTTAACTGATAATAATGCTAATGACTGAATGGTCGAGTTCTGTCTGATGGTGGGGTCAAAAGTCTTATGAATCAGAGTGCATATATGAAGAGAATGATGAAGGTAGACAAGGCACGAGAGGTATGTCAGGACCGGGATATCTGGCGCTCTACACTCTCTGCCTACCCCGTTAGGGACCTGGCGTGAGGATACATACATACATACTGAATGATAAGTGAAACTGATTGACGCGTTATGCGCGGACGCGGTAATGACGTGAACTGACTTATGTGACAATACTAGTCAAACTGAAAATGCTGACACAAACACTTTGTACGTAAACCGTACAGTTAATAAGCAAAATCCAAATTAATTCAAACTTTTCGATTATGAGTCCGAAAACAGCCGATCTCGCTCGATCTCATATTAGCATAACGCGGATAAATATTAGGTAACTACATTTAGCAGCAACATAAATCGTCTATCAGTTACCCTATTATAACCCCTACCACACGTGCATAAGGCGTACGTTCGCATTACATTGCCGCGAGATCGCGTTTGCGTATTATTAATATTTCATGAGCATACCATTGGGAATGGGCTTCGCGCTCGATTGGGTCTGTATGACCGACGGGCCGGGAGGTGAGTTCGAATTGGAATTGTGGTTCGAGATACAATGGTTCCGTCATTGCTGGAATTGGACGAGCCTTTGATCTGTATATTGTACGTCACGTGTCATTGCAAGGATGAGTGAATCCTTATCATTTTATGGTGTGAAATAGCTTGTGAATACTGATGATAGTCGGTTTTATGGTGGGGGATGATTGAAAATATTACATTTCTCGTATTAGCTTCTGCTTGAGAATATACGCGTGGATTTTCAATACATTTAAAACGACTCTTCTGCGGTCTAGCAGCAGTATGTTTGCCGAACGATATACGTATATCCTCAAATACCTATTGAGCAAAAGCCAATCATCCCTCCGCACCAAACCGACACCAAATGCTAGATTTAATTGAACCTTTCATAAACTTCCCAAGAACCACTCATATCAAACTTGAGCTTTCTAAGCCCAGTGGTTTCGACTAAGCAAGCATGTTCACTCAGTCTTACAAAAGTTATTGCATATAATATGTTGCCGCATCAGAAGCGATCATCTAGCTACTGCGAATGTTAGTTGAAGGAAATGCTTAGCGGTCGTGCATATTGTCGGTGTATTTCTTATAACGTCCTTAGACAAAACACTTAAGCAACTGCATCCTGGGCGAGACGACATGTTACGTCAGGGTCGGTAGATATTACAAGGATATTTACCTAAAAAGCTTCGATCGGCAAATAACTATTATCGACTTGCCATATTGCTACAAGGTTCCGACCATCCCTTTATCGCTTTTAATAAAAAGAGATACAGACGATATTCCACCCGAAATTCTAATGAATGGAAATCATTTTGTCATCACTTTTGAAGCTGGTGGCTTATATTATCTTACGAAATGTACAACATGCCTAACATCCCTATTGATATCGACATTCAAAATTTCGCAGGGCTCCTCAATTTTTATCGATGTATCCGAAGACCCAAATCCATTTCGCTACTATCTTTTTAGCTCAGCAATATTAAATATAGATATTTATCCAGGACAAAATAAATATATACCAACTAACCCTCCGTAATGCGTGGATTACATACAATAACAATGCAGATTATCTACAAGATAAACAGCCAACAATAACCATTCGAGATAATCAGCTTCCGAGGCGAACGATCCATATCGGTCCACTAACTGTGAACAAACATCGATATGTTTGATTATGTTGTTACTGGATAGACTTATGTTGCGTACTAACAATTGACAGAAGAATCTTTTGTCACTCTGTCAGTCAGGGTCAAAACCTTATGGGATACCTTATGGGGAACCTTTTTTACGCAACGAATGTGACAAACAAGCATGCAGCCAACGTGAATTTTTACTGGTGATAGAGTTTCAGTGCAGGTGCTCGAGGGCGTAGGCACCACCATATTACCTAATTTATCTGCCGCTAAATGGTAGTGTTCAGCACTATCGTGTACTGGTTAGATGGTAATATATGGCCCTGTAATAAAAATTACAGAGATATTATGACAACTTAGGTGTCAGTGGTGGCAACACGATACCGGAATCTAACTGGAACACAATACCGCCGAAAAACTACCATTTGGCGGCAGATAAATTAGGTAATGCGGTAGTGCCTTATTAATCTAGAATACTGCTCTCGTTTGTGGGTGGGATGAATACCAGCTTGGTCCACTTGACTTCGACAAAGCCGCGCCGTACGTAACGTCAACGTCAACGATCCAGGACTCACTGACAGGCTCCTTGGGAGATTGTCAATTTTTAACATCTCTACAATGGTGGTACTCTGCTGAACTGTTTGATATGATGCCACTGTCTCACTTACCACACCACACTACTCGCCGAAGAGTGCAGCACCTGGCAGTGCTCAACGGTGCGGTTTCCGGGTATGTTTCTGACTAGAACGTGTGATATAAGGTGAATTATGTAACAAACTTCCCTTAGAGGTGTTACAACATGGAGTTCTTCAAAAATGGTCTCAAAAGAGTCCTTCAGGGTTAGCAGCGCATTTTGCAACCCTCCTGGTGTTGCAAAATTAAATGTTCATAGGCGACGGTGACCACTTTCCATCAGGTCTGTCAACCTTTTGAGACAAAAAACAGGAAAAAAAACACGACGGCTTAGTTCTAGGAGGAAAGAGGCGTGAAAGTAGATTAACATTTAAAATTATCATATTCATCCAAATTTCAACCTTAAACACACCTAGCCCTAAGCATTAGCTACCCAAATTATTTTCTTTTACAAGCAAACAATCGTTCACTGTGAAGAATGCTGCAGTAATTGAATTTATTTGTATTCGTGTCGTCGTCGCGTGACTTGTCACCGCACTTCGGGTCTTTCGACGAGTTTACTGCTTAAAAATAGCTTAAAACTTTTTATGGGCCACCTTATCTGATTGGGTGTACAACGAAAATGGTCTGTTGTAACATGTTCTTAAGTTAAGCTGTGAAAACTCGTTATGTGACCAGCACTCGCACTTACACGTGTTTCGTGCACATGTATAGGTTGGGGAAAAAGTTTCTTCGCATTTTTTAAGATAATTAAAAACATTTTTAATATAGTTTATTTAAATTTAACTAAAGTATGTATGTACCATTTTGTTCGATAACCTTTTGCCATCTTGTAGGTAGGGACATGATCCCATTGCTATAAAAATTTTGGGACTTCTCATCAAAATACCGCGACAAGTGGATTTGGCAGTCCTCTCGGATGTTAACCTAACATTGCATAAAGAATTCTGAAGAGACCGAAACAGGTGGAAATCTGAAGGTGCAAGGTCAGGACTATACGGCGGATGCATTAACACCTCCCAGCCAAACTCTCTTAATTTTTTTAGAGTGGCTATAGATGTGTGAGGTCTAGCGTTATCATGATGAAACACCACACCCCTTCTGTTGATCAATTCCGGCCGCTTTTCTCAACTTCTTGCTTTAATCTCATCAGTTGTTCGCAGTAGAGTTCAGAATCGATAGTCCTGCCTGGTCGTAATAGCTCATAATGAATAATGCCCTTCCAATCCCACCACACACACAACATCACCTTATTGCGAGTTAACCCGGTTTTCGCCACAGTCTGTGAAGCCTGACCGGCCTTTGACCACGACCTTTTTCGCACGTTCTTGTCGTACGTGATCCACTTTTTATCACCAGTTATCAGCTTCTTCAAAAATGATTCGGTTTCATTACGTCGGAATAAAGAATCACAAATGAGTACACGGTTCATTAGGGGTTCCTTTAAGTGAGCTCGTGAGGTACCCAAATATCGAGTTTTTTTTTGTACCCAGCTTTTTTCAAATGCGCCAAAACTGTTTTGTCATCAATTCTCAGTTCTTCAGCTACGTCGTAACTACTGATATGTCGATCTTGCTCCACTTTTTCAAAAATGGCATCCATTTTATCCGTAATAGGGCGACCAGAGCGAGGTGCATCTTTGACATCAAAATTTCCGGATTGTAAACGCTTAAACCAAATTTATGCTACTCTCACAGACACTGCACTAGGTCCATAAACATCGCAAATTTTTTTTCGCGGATTGCTTTGCATTTTTACCTTTTTTGTAGTAAAATTTTAAAATGTATCGAATTTCTTCATTAGATTCACTCATCTTGATAGTACGAAAAACAAATGAAAATCACACATTTGTCTAATTTTAATTTGGAATTATGTTCTTTAAAATTTTAACTTTCAATGATACCAAAACCAGCCAGATACAAATACTACAGCCAAAGAGATTTTATTACAAGTTCATACATACTATAATGCGAAAAGACTTTTTTAGAAAATTTTTAAAGTTTCCCGTCAAGCATCAAATATTTTTTGCGCCTACGCATCGGGTTGCATACGTCTGGCGGCTGCTAAACAGCTTAATTTAATTTCCTAATTACAAGTTTCGGTTTTTTTAACAAGCATTCAGTCCACATTGATGTTAAATGATAACTACAGCCTATAGACATCCACGAAAAGACCAGAGGTCCAAATGCAGATGCGTTATACACTGCATATAAACATTTTTACCTGAAATGTCAAATGTAAATGCATTTCACGAGAAAAAAATTTAAGGCGGTATCTGTAGATCAGACTTCGCAAAAGTTGCTCTTCCATTCTATAGAGCGGTATCAATGGCCGCGAGCGTACTGCAGCTATTGTAAATAAGTATGCAAAGAGTCTCTTTTGACGAAAAATCAATTGCGCTGCGCCTTTTTTATAAAGTCATCCTAAAGAAAAAAGAAGTAGTTAATAAAAGTAAAGCTTTGTATATGTCCCAAACAATAATATTTTGCTGAAAGGTTCTTAATGTAATGATGGTGGAAAAAGGCAAACAGTTCTCAAGGATGTTAAGTGACAACTGCAGCCTATAGACATCGACGAAAAAATCAGAGGTCAAAATACTGATACGTTGCCACCCCTGAGGTGTTCGTTGGTTCGCCTCTATGATAAAAATCACGGATTTTATACACAATAGTGGTGGACATCAGCATTTAATAACAGGTTTTTCAACTAATCCAGAAATTATATCCTTAAAACATATATCAATAAGAACGTTATTAAAAGACGATTTAAAATTTAACAAAATAAACTTGAAAGTTAATCCATAAATATCTGTATCCACAACGACAAATGCAATGCTTTTCGTTCGAAAGCACTTGCAGCCGACATCTGGAGATCAGACTTCGCAAAAGTTGCTCTTTCACTCTATAGAGCGATATCAATGGCCGCGAGCGTACTGCAGCCATTGTAAATATATTGAGTAAATAAGTATGCAGAGTGCATACTTATTTACTCAATGCATCCTTTGACGAAAATTCAATTGTGCTGCGCCTGTTTTGTAAATATATCTTGAAGGAATAAACAGTAATATAATAGATTGTGTCTGTGTCACAAACATGGGATGCAGTTCGTCTTGTTAGGAAGTAAATATTGTAGCTTCTCTCTCAGGCATCGGGCATGACCGCGCCGCCCACTGGTAAAACAGAATTCTTCCACTAGTCAGTGGAACGTGCACTAGATTTTACTGGTGGTAGAGCTCCAGCGACGGAGCTCGCGGGCGTAGGCACCACCGCATTACCTAATTTACTTGTCGCTAAATGGTAATCGCGCGACGAAGCGCGCATGGCCCGGCGGCTGGTGTAGATCGTAAGCGATCTACTCGGTTAAGCACTACGGCTGCGGTCAGGTAGTGTGATGGGTGACCGCTAGTGGCAAATTAAATGCGCGTTTCCGTGCTTCGGAGGGCACGTTGAGCCGTCGGTCCCGGTTGCTATCGATAGATATCAGTCGTTAATCCTTGTCGGAGGCCTTATGGCGTCTATAAGGCCTCCGACAAGGTTTGAAAACATTCGACAGCGGGTTGGCTGCAAACCCACCCCCACCTCCACCAATCCGCATCGGAGCAGCGTGGTGGAGTAAGCTTCAGGCCTTACCCCAAAAAAGGGGAGAGACTCGTGCCCAGCAATGGGACGTATAATGGGTTTCCATTATTATTATAAATGGTAACGTTCAACATTATCGTGTTCCGGTCAGGTAGTAATGTACGGCCCTATAATTTCCGGCACAGAGGCATAACACCTTAGGCCTCAGGAATGGTAATGCATCTGCATTTCAGATCAGGTAGTTGTTCCATTTAGTTCTATCATACCAAATATAAATAACAGATGGTTACCGCTGATGGTTACGCTGCCTACCAAAGAAATACTCGTATATTGTCCAGTTGAAGGTCCTGAACTCACGAAACTAATTTCCTAAGTAACATTAAGTGGTCGCTCACAAATGCAGATCATTAGGTGCACTACATAAAATATGATGTCCCGGGCGAACGTTAACATCACATAATTTGTCTTGAACTACTTCGTTTTATTAACTAGCTAAAAATATACCTTAACCAAATAGTTTTAAGGAAGATCTTTGTGTTCAGTGAAACAAATGGTAATGAAGATCTGATTACTAAAATTAGCCCTATTATAACTATTTACATTAACGAAGTATAATATTCAATTATTGAGCACATAATAAAGAGAGGGAAATAATGTATGTGAGCGGACGGGTGATCTTGATAGGTATACTCAATAGACGTGTGCCTGGGTGCTCGGGCCAATCGCACGTCGCGCATCGTCTCTCCACTATTAACGTATGACTAGGTATTTTACTGGTGGTAGAGCTCCAGTGACGGAGCTCGCGGACGTAGGCATCACGTACGTACCTAATATACTTGCCGCTAACTGGTAGTGTTCAGCACTATCGTGTCCCGGTCAGGTGGTAACGTACGGCCTTGTGATTTCCGGCACAGAGGCATAACACTTTTGGCCTCAGGAGTGATAACGCATCTGCATTTTGACCTTGGTCTTTGTGTAGGTGCCTATAGGCTGCAGTCATCACTTAACAAAACATAGACAAAGACAAAAGAGAGATTAGCAACACTTCAGCTAAAATATGTTTATGAATAAGGGGGCATGACTCTTAATTAACATCCCAAGCAAACTTTTATACCCGGCATATAAACAAGATGTATTCTAAAGTGCGCAATGTTTGGCGTTGCATCTTATATGCAAATGCGTCGCTGGCGTTATCTCCAAAGAGGATTGGCTCTTCTGAGTATTCAATTACCTTCAGCACAGATTAAGTGATGTTTAGATATTTGAGACTTGTTGCTTTTGTTGGTTTAGAATCGTGAAGTGAATAAAAGAGAGAAAAATCTAATTAGAATTTCCTTTGGCTTAAGATTTGTATCAAACTAAAAATAAACATGCAATTTGATTTTACCCTTATCAACAAAACGTAAGTAATTTATTTATATGTTAACATGATGTGCTTCATTAGATCCAATTTCACATTTCAAATCGAAGCGGGGAATTGATAAATAATACAAAACAAAATTCGTAGAGAAAGCTTCTCATCAATTTCACAATTCCAATTTTACCTGATGATAATAACGTCTCCATGCAAACTAAAATATTTTCTTAGACTCTTAATTAACAGCCCAAGCAAACTTTTATACCCGGCATATAAACAAGATGTATTCTAAAGTGCGCAATGTTTGGCGTTGCATCTTATAAGCAAATGCGTCGCTGGCGTTATCTCTAAAGAGGATTGGCTCTTCTGAGTATTCAATTACCTTCAGCGCAGATTAAGTGATGTATAGATATTTTAGGCTTGTTGCTTTTGTTGGTTAATACCGTAAAGTGAGTGGAAAAATTGAAAAATAGTTCTCTTTTGGAAGTTTTGAATTAAAAAAATTTATAGCAGAATAATTAGTGTCTGAATTAAATAATAATGTTTTAGAATTTGTGTTTTTTTTTCCAAGCATTTCCTCGGAGCCATGCAGTGAAAGAGCGAGATTAGTTTATAATTTTGTAAAAAAGATGCATACGGTAATTTTTCTTTCTCTTCTTAGGATATGACATGGTTTAGCTAGATTAAAAGCCTTAGGGCTTCTTATCTAGCGAGATTTCCTATGAAATAGGGATATAAAAATTATATAAGTGGTGCTGCTAAAATAAGACTTCTGAGAATAGCTAACGCGAACAAACATTTTGACATGGGGCTTTATGATTTTAACAAACTAAAAAGAAACGTTTAATTTCCATAAATCTTATATTTTATCCTTATCATTAAAATGAAATATACACTAACGCGATGTGCTTCACAATTTTCTTAATTTCAATTTCAAACCTGGAAACCGATAACTAGTACAAAACGAAGTACATTGAAAAAGCTACTCATCAATTTACCAATTCCAATTTTACCTGATGACAATAACGTCTCACTACATCTACTCTATGCAAAGTTCAATATTTTCCAAGACCCTCAATTAACGTGCCAAGCAAGCTTTTATACCCGGCTCATAAATAAAATGTATTTTAAAGTGCGCAATGTTTGGCGTTGCATCTTATATGCAAATGCGTCGCTGGCGTTATCTCGAAAGAGGATTGGCTCTTCTGAGTATTCAATTACCTACAGCACAGACTATGTGATGTACAGATATTTTGGACCTGTTGCTTTTGATGCTAAAGTACTATTATAAAACATGTTGAAAAATCTTTGCGCAAGATCTGCGGTGTATCGCTCACCGATCACGTTCGTAATAAATATGTAAGAAAGAGGCTTTGTGTGAATGAGTGCATGTATGAAGAGAATTATTAAGGTAGATGAGGCACGAGAGGTGTGTCAGGACCTGGATATCTGGCGCTCCACTCTCTCTGCCTACCCCGTTAGGGACCTGGCGTGAAGACAGAAGACATATACATTTAAATGTTTTATGTGATACCTTCCAAAACTTTAAACATTATTTTATTTATTTATTTAATTTCGTTTATTAAGTAACACAGACTCATTTTGTTAGTATAGTTGTACTTAGAACTATGTTAGTTACAATCTCTATTATTGAATGACATTAAATACCTAATAATTGTTTTATATTATTTCGCATTAACACATGCTTGTGAAATATATTTTATTTTAAGAAAAATGTAAAGAAAAATTTGACTTCAGGCGAGACTCGAACTCGCGGCCTACTGGGAATCTAGTCCAGCCGCTCTTCCAATTGAGCTACTGAAGTCCTACCCGATTTGTCAAATCTTTCCTTCACATTTATTGCATTGATTTATGGTAGCAGCAGCATCATCTATTGCCAACTATGCTAGTTAGGCAACCGATATAATAGACTTTGCAGTTTATTGAATATCGTAAAGAAGTCGCTTTTACCCTTAATAATTGTTTTATATTATTTCGCATTAACACATGCTTGTGAAATATATTTTATTAAACTGCAAAGTCTATTATATCGGTTGCCTAACTAGCATAGTTGGCAATAGATGGCGCTGCTGCTACCATAAAGCAATGCAATAAATGTGAAGGAAAGATTTGACAAATCGGGCAGGACTTCAGTAGCTCAATTGGAAGAGCGGCTGGACTAGATTCCCAGTAGGCCGCGAGTTCGAGTCTCGCCTGAAGTCAAATTTTTCTTTCCATTTTTCTTTAAATAAAATATATTTAAAGAAAACACCCTGAACGTGTTATTGTATTGTACTCGGAGGGCACTATATGCTTTTTGCGTATATCTGGCCCACAGGCTGCATGTATAGAAATTTGTGCAATAAGCTCTAAATAATGTTATTTTTACGTTAGGTGAACATAGTGCGAACCGGCGAGCCAGCATGTTCGCTCTCACAGACAAAGCCCTCCGTTCTCTTTCTACATCATCATCATCTCTGAGGTCAGGAGTGACCGAGGTATTTAAATGTGTACACCCTTTGAAGTGTTTGTTTATTTAATATAAGTGGTGGAAGCATATCAGGTCGTTGACTCCCAGAACCAAAGACCATAACGTTACTCTTCTTGACATTATATACTAGCCCATGAGTAGATGCATATGCCTCACATGTGGCTAGCAGCTTCCTCAAGCCACAGACAGAAGCACTCAGCAGCACCATATCGTCAGCATAGCTGAGGTTATTCATGGTAACGCCATCAATATAACAGCCTGCCCTGGTACTGCTGAGTTCCTCTATGAGCTCGTTCAAATGCAAATTAAAGAGCGTGGGCGATGAATTATCACCGTAGTAAACTGTTAACAAAACACAGTAAACATACTCCTGATATTATTCAAGTGAATTCAATATTCCGCGTTGCATCTCATTCGCAAATGCATTGTTAGCGTTATTCTAAAAGAAAATTTGCTCTTCAGACAATTCAATTACCTTCAGTACAGACTAAGTTATAAAAATAGTAAGTGACATGTTGCTTAGCGATCGCGAAATAAACAAAATAGATACCTATAGGTAGGTATGAGTATATTCAAAATGTTTCGAGCTGTTATGTAAAAAAGTTCAAATAAAATGTATCCTAAATTTTTTGCTCTATAATTTTCACTATAGACTAGTTGTGCCCGCGACTTTGTCCATGTGAGAATTTATTATGGTTCAGCATCTACCCGGACGAAGTCGTGGGCGCAACTAGTATAAAAGTAGCCTAAGTTATTCCTTATTACATAAGCTATCTGCCAGTGAATGTCCCGATATTGAAAGCTATGTACAAGCAAAGTGAACTGTATATACCTATTTGTCATTTCATTGCATAAAAAATTATAACGGATCAAAAGCAATATCTACAAATTTATTAATCTGTGCCAACCTGAATCAAACAGAGTCGTGACGGCGTTGAAGAAAATGCAAGAATTTGATGAATGACTAAATTACCGCCAACTTACCCACAGACTGTCGCTGTAAATGTTTTAGTGCTGAAAGTGGAAGACTCGGTTCACTTATCTCGTCTGGCTTTTGTTTGTGAAATCCTTTTTTGGAATTAAATTGTGTGTGGTGAGAATCAATAGCTATTTTTAGAATAATGTTTTGAACTTAGATCATATAAGGCGAAGTTGAGATCAATTATTTTTTTGGTGGTAGATGATGGTAGTAAACATGCATGCAGCTCACATTGAAGGTAACTAAATACATAATTGTTTTATATTATTTCGCATTAACACATGCTTGTGAAATATATTTTATTTTTAAAGAAAAATGGAAAGAAAAATTTGACTTCAGGCGAGACTCGAACTCGCGACCTACTGGGAATCTAGTCCAGCCGCTCTTCCAATTGAGCTACTGAACCTTGAATTTTTTTTTAAAAATAAAATATATTTCACAAGCATGTGTTAATGCGAAATAATATAAAACAATTATGTATTTAGTTCACTTCAATGTGAGCTTCATGCATGTTTACTACCATCATCTATAGATAGATATTTACTAAAAAATAAACCAAAGGTCAGAATGTGGATCCGTTGCCACCGCTGAGGTCAGTCAGTTGATAGTCGCGCGCGCGAAACGCGCGGCGCGGATGTAGCACCGGGGCTGGCCCCCTCTGCTGCGGCTTCTTCTGGCCTGCCATGCAGGTCGGCGTTGGGTGCCCTGGGATTCAAGGGCTTCGGTGGAAGAGGCACGCATCGTCAGTCGAGAGAGGAGTGGGGGCTTTATACATTTTTTTTAATTTTTTTTTATAATATTTTTTTACAATTTTTTTTTTTGTTATTTTTCATGTTTTTTCTCCTTTTTTTTCCCGTGTTGTTTTTTTTTTATTATGTTTATTGCTCCTTTTTTTAATGTCATTTTTTTTTCCACTCCACTTCCTTCCTTCTGGCGTGCATACCTGCCTCCGTTGCCGTTTCTGTGGCTCGGTGACGTCGTGACGTCTCGCAAGTTGCGGTGGCCTCGACAGCAGCGGCCAGTGACCACGGTGGCGTCGCAGGCAAGTGTCGACCATTCATCGACCGGCCCTGCGACGCAACTTCTTCTTCTCCTTCTCTTCTTGGTATTGCGTCGGTGCAGCAGCACCACCTGGCACTCGACCGCAACAACAAGGGGTAGTGAACGCTCCCACCAAGATGACAACGCCTACAGTTAAACGACGCAGCCGTGCCACTGGCTCTAGCTGGGCTTACGGCCGCATCCCAGGGGAGGAATCTCCTTCGACCGGGGTTCGAACCCGGACTAGGGGATTTGGTCCCGCTTATAGCAGGTCAGGCCGAGTCAAACTCGCTAGCGCCGTGGGTCACGAAGCGCGGGATCGGGGCGGACCTCTTCATCGTCGTCCCGGGGTGCTCCTATTATTACCGGAGAGGAGAGGATTTCGCGCGGGAGTGGTCTCCCATCAGGAGGCCTACAGTGCAGTGGGGCAAACCCGTGGAGGTGTTCGTGCGGCCCGTTCTCAGCGCGGTCGTACATACCGCGCGCAAGACGTGCCAAACTCCCTCACGGATTCCACACGCAGGTCCCGTGCTATGACGTCGTTTCGAACGTACCTCCCCGCGTTGGTATTTAGACGGAGACACACGTTCTGCTGGGTCTGAAGGCGCTTTTGCTGCGACGCGGAGCATAATGCGTACCACGCAGGCGCCGCGTACGTCAGCCTTGACCTGATGTACGTTTTGTACAGGCGTAGCTTGGTGCGCAGTGGCAGTCTCGAGTTCAACACCGGACGCAACATCGATCGCGCTGCAGCCCCTTGACACACCACGTGATCCACAGCGGGTATCATGCGCAGCGCCCGATCGATGGTGCACCCGAGGTATTTAGCCTTTGTCTGCCACTGCACCTCCTCTCCACGTAGCCTGAGCGGTGGCAGCTTGCAGCGGATTACTCTTGTTGGGAGTGCGGCCGTCTTACCCATATCCGCCACCTGTCAAACCACTCAGGCAGTACATCTAGCAGACGTTGCATACGCTCGCGAGCGATTTGTAGCCGGGGCGACGACGTTAGGAATGCGCTATCGTCAGCAAACAGGGCTAGCATGACATCCGGTGTGGTCGGGATGTCGTCTGTCTACGCCGCATACAGCGACGGCGACAGACAGCTGCCCTGTGGTACTCCTGCACTGATCGGGTGTTCGGCTGAGTCAGCTCCCTCCGCCGTTACGTAAAACCGCCGGCCCTCGAGGAAGCTCGCTACCACTCTATGCAAGCCCGATGGAATCTCTATCTTCGCCAACAGTCCAACATGCCAAACCCGATCGAAGGCTTTCTCGATATCGAGAAAGACTCGTCGGCGAGATAGTGGAGCACCCTCGCCAGCTGGAGCGTGGTCGAGTGCCCCGCGCGGAAGCCGAATTGCTCCTCCCTGCACGGGAGATGCGGTTTCAGCCTCCGCAGCAGGAGTCGCTCAAACAGCTTGGCGAGGTGTGATAGCAGTGTTATAGGGCGGTAGCTAGAAGCGTGGCGGCGGTCCTTACCCGGCTTTGGGATAACTGTTATTTTCCCGAGCTTCCAGGGTTCGGGAAAGCGACCCGTGCGAAAGATGCCGTTGAATAGCCTGGTTAGGGATACCAAGCTAAGCTGAGGTGTGAGTTCTTTAGTTTCTATGTTAGTTAAATTTTACGGGGCCATATAGAACCGTTAATCTATTTTTGTGAATTTGATTACAATTCTGATAATGAATTGAAAGATTTAAATAAATAGAAGTGTGTCTAAGGATTTATTTACAGCTAACAGATTCACGCACTTGAAGTAGACTTTTTTCTTGTATAGAAATATTATATAAATATTATTTCTTTACAAGAAAAAAGTCTACATACTTTAGACTCTTAATGGATAACCATTAAGAGTCTAAAGTATGTAACTAATGATTAATGAGATATCATCATTCAAGCAAATAATACAATGACTCTGAACATTGATATCCCCGGGCACATTACCAAACTACTAGGTGCTTGGAAACTTCTAGAAAATGGAAAAATCCCCGCAAACCAGAGATAAAAGATTTTACACGGTTCACTATGAAATCCCCGACCCAGGAATCGAACCCAGAAGGCGTTGTAGTAGTAACCTACTACCACTAGGCTACTGAGGCAGTTAACGTGTTTATTCTCGAGCTAACATTGACAACTGAAAACCCGCAGTTGATTAATCTCAGACGATCGAACGAGCTATAAAGAACCATCTCCTGCGTCATATGTATTATCTATTTAGATCAATATTATCTTTTAGCTTCATTAGCTCTTTTTCCACAATGTACGCTATGAATAAACTGGCTCCAGTACAAAATTATTCAAACATTAAAATACATTACTAAAAATTCAGCATGCATAAAGCGAACGATATAAGTTCACTATCCATGAACGATGCAAATACACTTTCGAGTGATGTTTGCATGCGAAATTTAATTTCGCGTACTTACCCCCGCCGTTTAGGCGCAAACAGTGGATTCGTAATGAATAATACATGTCCCGCCCATGCGTCGCCCTAGGCATCCTAGCGAGGCCACAGAGTGAGCGATAGCTTGAAGCGGGTCTTGTATGTTTAGTATGTAGGTAAATATTAGGATACACTGAAAAGAAAGGCCATAAATATTAATCATTAAGCTATTATATATTTTTAAAAGAGCCGACTGAGTTTTTTCCGGCAAGTTTTTCTCAGATCATATTGGCCTTTGGAACTTTGCCGGTGAATGACAAAGAATGACTCTTTTTCTTTTCTTTTTACTCTTTGTTATCAGTTTGTAAAGGGGAAAAGAGACATTTTACTGATATACTTTTTACATTAGTTTATGACATTTAGTTTTATCTTAGTGATATTCTTGACTTTACATATATTTTTTATCTTGTTTGACATGTATATCAATTGTTATTCGCTTTAATTTATTTTGTTTGTTTTTGACGTGTCATAAGAGGTGCCTGTCACCCTAAATGAATAAATGAGTTTCTGATTCTGATTCTGATTCTATTATATTTTTTAAACCCAAAACTCGATTTTGAACACTTTGTATATCCTTAGGATTTTACGAGCTGCACTCATTGAAATAAAACTTGTTTTCGGATTCATCTTGCTTGTACTATAAAACCTTTTTTTATGTAAGGCAAAGAAGCATAGCTAACATTGATGTTAAGTGATGACTGCAGCCTATACACATCTACGCAAAAACTGGAGACCAAAATGCAGATGCGTTGCCACCTCTGCGACCTAAGTTGTTACGTCTCTGTGATAGTTATTACAGGGCTACATAACCATTTTACCGGAACACGGTAGTACTGAACACTACCATTTAGCAGCAGCTAGATTAGGTAATGCGGCAGTGCCTACGCCCTCAGGCTCCGTCACCAGAGCTCTACCAGCAGTAAAAATATATTTGAAATCAGCTATAAAACACAAAAAAACTAAAATAAATAATAATTTTAGTGTAATATACGCGAGATAGATCCGAAAACTAGTTTTGTTTCATTGATCACTTAAGTAAAACACACACAAAAAAACGTGAGGAATAAAAGTAACTATCACTCATAATCCACACACTTTTAATGGCCATAACCGAGCGAGGCAATATAAAGCTTTGACGATTTTCTTTTCAGAATTTCAACTTGATTCTAAAGTCCTTTAGAGTTGTACATTTACCCGGCGCGGCGCTCTATGTATGATAGTACGCGTATCTCTATATCTCTACAAATAATAATGAACTGGAAATAAATACTATTCTTATTCCATGTGCTATTATTTTTCATGTAACTAAAACAGCAAAAGGGTATCATCAGTTTCACTCCAGCCGAGAGACGTCCACTGCTGTAGAAAACCTTACCCGAAGACGCCCATAACAGTGTTGTGCGTCAGTAAGGGAGAATATACCGAAGCGCGCATGGCCCAGCAGCTGGTGTAGATCATAGGCGATCTACTCAGTGTAGCACTACGGGCGCGGTCGGGTAGTGTGATGGGTGACCGCTAGTAGCAAATTAAAATGCGCTTTTCCGTGCTTCGGAGGGCACGTTAAGCCGTCGGTCCCCATCGCGGTTGCCATCGATAGATAGCAGTCGTTAGACTTTGCCGGAGGCCATATGAGCCTTATGGTTTGAAAACATCCGACAGCGGGTTGGCCACTAACCCACCCACCTCCACCAATCCACATTGGAGCAGCGTGGTGGAGTAAACTCCAGGCCTCCCCCCAAAAAGGCAAAAAGGGGAGAGACTCGTGCCCAGCAGTGGGATGTATAATGGGTTGCCATTATTATTATTTAAACCATTATCGCCACGCTTGGCAGGCGGATTGGCGACCGTAATGGCGAAAGTTTTATCGCGGAACGCTGCTACATATCCCGTGTTGTTATTATTTACAGCCCTTATTAGTTGGACGGCCGCTATTGTTCGGTTGACTGACTGCACTGGGAGAATTCTCCTTCACTAGAAAGCGATGGGGTTGCTACATCCCGACGCCTTCGGGGCTACAACCATTGTTATGTCCCACTGCTGGGAACGAGTCTCTCCCCTTTTTGGGGAGGTGAGCATTCAGTGTGTGCTGTTTCATTCCATTGTGAACGCCTTCGTACAGTTCATAATTATCATAGTAATTTCAGCCGAAAGACATCCACAGCAAATGAGTTCAGCAAACAAAAGCATTGTTGGCAATACGGTAATGCAATAAATGTGAAGGAAAGATTTGACAACTCGGGTGTGGACTTCGGTAGCTCAGTTGGGAGAGGGGCTGGACTACATTCCCAGTTGCCGCGAGTTTCAGTCTCGCCTGAAGTCTTTTTTTTTTCATGGTATCATTTTAAGTCCACCAAACGCTACGTCATAGTATAACAATAATGTAACATATTGTAACAAATTTTAACAAGCAAGCAGTGCCACGGCCACAACAGTGCCACGAGACGTTAAAACGTGTATGTTTTCTCGGGCAACAAGCGTCCACATGAATCATTTATAAATGCAAATGTCCATTGTTGGCAACTACCCGCGATTATTCACGTTCGGTTATCTGTGACGTATTGAAGCCAAGCGATTTATTTGTGACGTTGCGACGCGATATTTACGGATTTAACTTTGAACTAACACCTGACGTTTAAATATAGAATTGTCAATGATAATTCCAACAATTACGATTTATTTATTGTTCTAAATGAAACATCTTCATTTGTTTATTATGATCAATAAATAAATTTGTATTTAAATAAAATTTGAGCACTAATGGAAAAAAATGTGGTTGTCAACACTCTACACTAAATAATAGCTGAAGGACTATAAATTATTTAGAATTTAAATTTTGATCTTTTTACTATTTTGAGTTATCCTTCTACTGGGCAAAGATCTTTTGAAGCGAAATAAACTTATTAAATTTTGTAACAGTTTTTTTTGTTACGTTTTGGATTTCGATTTATTTGTTAATTGTGTACAAATACTAGCGTACATACCAAATGTTAGCTTTCTAGGACTTCAGCAAGCACCTTAAGAATTTTGATGATAATCGCTGATTTATATCCCTGCAATAAAAACTTTGTCTTTTTAATAAATCTTACATTAACATTATATCCAAAGAATTTTGCTTGTCTAGTGTAATTCAAATTATGAGGGTTTAAAAATCGTAGAAACATTTCGAGAAAAGGTACGAAGTGCCCTGTAGCTCGAAGTGCGCTGTAGCACCATAGTGCCCCCAGATCTTTCTTTTTCGTATTTTTGAAGAGCACATGTTATTATTAACTCGCGTGGGTGATTGAAAACGTAAGTGCGGTTTGTTTCTTTAAGATACCATGACATTAAAGATACCGTGTACCTACTACAGATAGCATACAAGTACACATAATTAGTATACTCAACACATTTATACATATAATCAAAACATAGATACAATAACTTATTTTGATATCCAATACTAACAGTTATGTTACACGATGCATTTTTGTACCAAGCGGTAGGACTATATCTATATATCTAATTGTTCGTTCACTGATAACTTAGGAGTGCTAACTAGCTATTTGTAGAATAAAAATCAGACTTACGTCGACCATAGACCTATAAAATACTAGCTGTTGCCCGCGGCTTTGCCCGCATTGAAATTTTTCCTGAATTTTCTTTGCTATAAACCTCACGGATTTTTTCCAACGAATGCAAAACATTGGAAATAGGTTAGCGCGTTCTGGAGTTACAGCGTCAGGAAGGTAAACCCGACTTATTTTTATATTATAGATTAGCAGTCAACGCCAAAGGTAACTGCTAGTCAACATTACAAGAGGAATAAGGAAAATATACCACTTATATCACGAACACGAGCAAAAAAAGTTTCCTACCAGAACAACTCCTTGGTTTTGACGTCAATTAAAAATTACGTGTAAGGATTCCTTCAAACAGATAAGGTCATAGATACATATGATATATTTTTTTAACGACGTAACGTAACTTCATGCCTGTCATCCCCGAGGGGGTAGGCAAAGGTACACATTCAAGCGTACATGCAAATAACCACGATTAGCCGCTTACGTTTTGGCCCAAGTGACACGTGTCAAGCCTGTTGACATCTCCGGGCACATAAGCAAAGTCCGATATTATGGTCATCTTCCAGATAATGGAATGTCACAGAGACAAATATCTTCGACAGCAGGGGTGGACCGCATCTGAATTTTGATCTCCGGTGTTTGTGTAGATATCTATAGACAGCAGTCATTACTTAACATCCATGTAAACTGTATTTTTTTATGTAAGGGATGTGGCAAACAAGCATGCAGCTCACATTGATGCATTCGATAACTGCAGCCTATAGACGTCTACACAAAAACCAGAGGTCAAAATGCAGATGCGTTGCCACCCCTGAGACCCAAGTTCTTATGTCTCTGTAATAGTTATTAAGGGGCCATACATTACCATCTAACCGGAACACAATAGTGCTGAACACTACTATTTGGCAGCAGATTGAGGTGATGCGGTGGTGTCTACGAGCTGCGTCACTAGAGCTCTACCACCAGTAAATGTATGCTTATTTGCAACCATCATTACATAAAAATATATTCACCAAAATAATGTATCAAAGGCTTTACTTTCACAGGAAACAAATGATCTAGCATCCTCCAAGATGTTCTTCATTCGTTCCATATCGTTCACTGCCCGGGGCTTGTTTTGCTAACTTATATTGAAAAACTTGAACCAACAATCCCCACAATTTCAACGCGTAATTGTTGAATAAATATTCAAAAACAATCTCATACGTTTAACGGTTCTGGGATTAAGTAAGAATGGAAAGAAAACATTATTTTTCCCTGACCTTTAATAATAATTGTTTAATAGGAATGTGTATTGTAAAAGGCTGGTTTATAATAATAATAATAAATTTCATATATTAAGTAACACAAACTCATTTTGTTAGTAAATTGTACTTAGAATAAGTTAATTCAGATCAATCATAATTATAAAATCAAATTCACATTATCAGTGTTATACAACAAATTAAATTAAATTTTCAAATTTTTAATTGTATTATTAATAATCATATTAATGAGTGATATAACAATCGATGTTGTGTAATATTATGTCGAGTAATATCTTTTCCTCTTAGATGTTTTTATGAAATTACTGCGGCTACTATGCTGATGATATACCAAGACATCATTAATTAATAAGCCGAACAAATTTTTTTTTCTTCATTTCCTAAAGTTCACTCGCATGTGTTATTGCGAAAAATAAATAAAACAATCAATAATGGCTAACCACCACTAAGAAACTGAAGTACTGCAATAAAATCATGTATTTAACCTAACTTTGTGGTAAACTAAACATAATTTATGTAGTCCATAGTAGCTCTACAATAACAAAATAACTCTACCAAACAACACGGTAATGTAGAGTCACATGTCGCTGACCAATAAAATAAACACAACTCACTGGAAAGAGCTAACGCTAGACCAGTTTAGGGACATCATATAAATTTATTTTTATCTATTATCGGGCCAAAGCTATAAAACGGGGCAAGAGATGGGCGAATGCTATAAATTGTGCGACTCGCGCCTGTCTCGCAAATACTGTGTCCACTTGACTGCATTGCTACCTACTGATGCACTGTAGTAGGGAATTTCGAGAATTTTAAAGTTCGCAACAATAGTTACGATAAAACTTTGGCCTATGGCCCGATAATTTTTGTTTACTGTGCAGTTAACTGTGAAGTAGAGCGCTCTCGTGGGTATTTTATATTGTTCTTATTTTAACGTTTATTTCCACCTTTTCAGCTTTATTCACGTATTTTGATGGGAAAGTAAACTGTTTTATATCAATCAATTACTATAAACTGTTTTATATCAATCAATTATTTATCACTGATTTTAAAAGTGGTAATAAAAAAATACTGTAGGTAGAGATCCAGTGCTAAAGGTCGAGGTCATAGGGACCAACGCATTACCCAATCTACTTGCCGTTAAAGTTCTTAGTGCTATTAGCTCCATATAACAAGTGAGAAGCCTGTTGACATCTCTGGGTACATTACCAAACTGCAAGGTACTGAGAAACTTCCAGAAAATAGAAAAATCCATTATATCTGGTAGTTCCGACCCAAAAATTGAACCCAGTACCTTAGCGTAGCAGTAGTGGCCTGTAACCATTGAGGCAGTCTAAGTCAACTTATATATATTATTATATGAAATACATTTCTCATTTCAAGTTTATGCCGTCAACCATAATCATATTATTTTATAATAAACGTTTGTTATCAGGCTCTACATTATATGTAAATAAAATAAAATATGTAAATAATGTAGAGTCCATTAAGCGAAGACGTGAACTGAACGACGTAAACGAATATCTTTAAATTAAAATAGGAGCGTTTGTATAATGGAAATGAAAATAGAATGAATAATTTAGATGGCAGATACTTGTTTTCTTTTTTATCAATGATTTCAATAGGATACCATTACCGAAAAATTGCATCTTTTAAGACAAAAACATAATTTCAAAAAAAAAAAATGTAATGTAAGTGGCAAACAAGCTTGCAGTTCACATTGATGTTATGTGATGACTCAGCTTATAGACACCCACACAATAACCAGAGGTAAGAATGCAGATGCGTTACAACTCCTGAGGCCTTAGGTGTTATGCGTCTGTGCCGGAAATTACAGGGCCGTACATTAATCACAACCTGACACTTACCATCAACGTGGACTGTATGCTTGTTTGGCACTTTATGATACAAAAAATATATATGTATGTCGGAGCAAGAAGTTTATTGTTGGTTCTGTAAAGTACTAGGCTATAGAAATACCTTGCTAAAAATATTATTTTAAGTTAATTTGATTTCTTAGATTTTGTTATCGTTTAAAATCATTATTTCATTTAAAGAGTAATTGTATTATAAAAGTACATTACCGAGTTGAGGGTACGCCTCGAGCGGGGTCGAGGCGCCATCTGACAGATCGCCGTTAACGGAGGTTATAAAATGTGTCGTTGTTGATCGAGGTGGATCATTCTTTGGTTGGACAGTGGAGTACTATTTGATTTGGCGAAATAAGATCGGTGTCGCGAACCCGCTGCTCGTTGTACTTAAAAGTTTAAAAGTGTAATTACATCAAAGAGTTTTGAGTGTAAAGTTAAGCAGTGATATTCTGTTAAAGTGATTAAATCTGACTGATAATAGTGACTTATTGTTTTGTGCTAGCATTTAACCCTCAAGACGCCCACTAAACACAACCACTAATGATGATGTCGAGATTAACGTTCTTTCTCCGACATCAGAAGTGGGATCGGTGCAGGCACAAAACGTGGGTAGATCAATGAAAGTTAATAATGGCGCGCGCGTTTTGTTAGAGGCGCAACAAAATAGCATGCAGTTGCTTGTGGAGGCGCTGCACAATCCGTGATCCGCTGGGTACACGGATTACGTTGACCAAATTTCAACCGAATAACGCAGAGACGGAGGCTCGGGCCTGACTAGCGCCTGCGGACATCGGCGTATCGGATCGAAAAAAAAAACAGGGGAGTCAACTTATTCTTATACTTAGTAAAGTTAGATCGGTCGCGACAGGGTTTTCCCACATTGCTTTTCCTAATGGGCTGAATTTAATTTTCTCTCATTTTCACACCTAAGAAACATGCGTGGTGACTATTTTAATTATTTTTTTTTTTCTGGTAAACTGCAAGATGGTGAAAAGACTCTGCTTATGCAAGCCTATTGTCAAGTCTAGTGTCTTATTGTGTAATATTGATAAAGAGGAGACCGGCTGCGACGACATATTTTTTTATTGAGAAATAAGTACCCACATTCAAATTAAACTTGAACATATGCTATTTTCGAATCGTTAAGTGATACTTAACTTCACACCTGTTATCCCCAAAGGGGTAGGCAGAGGTAAATGCATGCATTCAAGCATGCATGCGGGCACCCACAACTCGCCGGTTGCGTTTTGGTCCATGTAACAGGTGGCGAACCTGTTGCCATCTCCGGGCACATTACTAAACTCCGAGGTATACTGGGAATCTTCCAGAAAATGGAGAAATCCCAGTGAAGTCGGAGATTAAGGATTTTGAGCCGTTGTCTCTGATGGCCCCCGACCCGGGAATTGGACCCGGGACCCCCAGCGCGGTGGTGGTGGCCTGCTGCCACTACGCTACTGTTGCAGTTAAAGTAATCGAATCGTAAAGTGATGTTATCGAGAAAATATGAAGTCTCATACTCTGCAAGACAATAAGGGTCCTAGGTTAATTCTTCCTCCTATAAAATGTTATACTATGCGGAAAATTTGGTGATAGATGTTTTTAATGTTTCAGTCGTTTGTATGAAGAGCAACAAACAGCTTCGAGATATTTTAAAATTCCGACCACATGGCCGTGGTTACGACAAAACCTTCCCTGACATGCTTGAAGTTTGGTGCTGAGGGTCACGTGGCATCAGGATGTTCGAAACCAGGCGGTGGCTCGCAACCTGCCATCACATCCTGTGTGAGACAATTGGACGTATGCGGAGGGAAATCTGTCACTGAGGCAATCGTCAATTTGGTGAGTCGTTTTCATTTTGTTATGACCTCGCAACAGCTGATGAATGGGTTCAATTCCCAGGTCATGGTGAATCGGTACAAATCACCAATTTGTGGCATTTCCCGTTGAAAATGTTTTCAATGTAATCCTATGCCTAGAGTTGAAATTTAACCTAACACATGGTTAAGTTAAGAAAATGGCTAATTTCATTCCCTCTATTGGGGTAGATAGTTTGAAAAGGTTAGTCAAACGGTAAAGTTGATAATGGTTTCACCTGTGGGTAATTACGGGAAGAAATTATAGGATCCTTGTGATTTAATAAGTGTGGTCTCTCCTGCTTTAGTGGGTGACGACTATCACTGTTATGTGGTCTTTCCTGCTTTTGTGGGTAACGATCATCACTGTTCGTCTAATGCGTATATGGTCTCTCCTGCTTTTGTGGGCTAAACAGATTCTTATGATTAGGTAGTGGACACTGAGACTAGAGTACCAATTGATATGATGTGACGAATATTGAAAACGTTATGTGTGAGCATGTGTGTAGAGGTTCTTGGTTCACGGGTTTCGTGACTAAGCCAGAGTATCAGTGTGTTGACTCTGGGTGGAATATGAGATGATTTGGCATTCCTGGAGGGAAGTGCTGGTTGATGAGTTGTTGGCCATGAACGAGACACCTGTGTTAATTTGTTCGATAATGTAAATTTCGTTGTGATGAGATTTTATTAACATGAAGTCTGCCAATGATACTTGATATTAGAAAGTGTTGTGTTATTTACCGAGATATTAAATAATTTGACAAAACTGATGAAATAATTTAGTGAACTTGAAAATGGTGCGGCTGAGGTGACATTATAGGTAGTTGCCCAAGAACCTAAATACTTCTTGAGATAAGACAGTTTCAATCAGGTAATGATGATGAGGGTGGTGAATTTTCGTTTAGCTGGTCAGAACCGAAACAGTAGCCATTAGTGAACGGTGCGCAGATGGCACGGGGATGCCATGTAGGTACGAGCCGTAGTACATTGGGAGTTTGGCTCAACAATTTGGTGTCTGCTTTAGGAAATCCATGGACGCGCGGTAATATGTATGGCGGTGTATTGTATGCGTGCCAATATAGAAGGTTATTGCGTGTTCAGGTTGTAGGGGATGGATAATGAGAAGTCCAAGTTGGTGATCACCATATAATGCGGAATTTACACTGTTACATATTTGCGGTTACTTTAGGTGGGTTGAGTTGCGTGTGCGCGGCACTAAGGTGTAGGTGTAGGGACAACTGACGACGCAACGCTACGCTAAGCTTGCGGCGCCGTCCGGATGGTTATATTATAATGCTTAATAATGTGACGCTACATATGGTAGGCGCCGGTTGAAGTTAGATTCTTCAAGAGACCGTAAAGTCCGTGAGACTCGGAGATAACAAACGGGGTTTTTCGGGACTTGTGAGAAGTTTATGGGCCATGTATAAGTTTTTTCTACTCCGCGATTTTAATTGATATACCGACTTTTGTAACAATTCACATAGATGTTACAGGAAAGCTCAATGGCAGTAGTGATCTTAAAGAATGTTTTCGTTTTTATAGATGAGTTCTCTAAATATGTGATACTCAGGCAATCCTTAAGAATTAATACTGGGAGAGCAATTAACGCTCTCAAGACAAACACATGACCAGCCAGTTGGTTCAGCGGTGTGTGTTGACAGTTTCAATCGAGGCTCAGGGGTTCGATCCCCGTACCGCTGCAAATGTTTGTGTGGCCTACGAGTGCTGATTACGGGTTTGGGTGTTTGTGTGAGTGTTGTGTGTGTGTAACGACACCCACGACACTTGGGTAGAAGTGTAAGCGGATTTAAAGTATTTAAATTAAAAATTTCAAGCGAGTCCTATGGAGTTTTTTAATAGGTAGAGTAGCTAGACGTTTAAATTTATTAACTGTAGACGATCACGAAGTTGAAGTAAATGTTGAAAACGAAAAACAAGGCTAAGGTGACTTCATTTATTCTTAGGAGATTACTTTTTATTAGCAAATCATGATCGGAATTAAGCCAAATTGGCACTTAAGTATAAAGGTCCTTATGAGGTCATTGAAACATTGGCTAGATAGGTACCTATCATCTTAAACTCGATGGTTGATGTTCACTCCCTCAGTCTAATATACCTAGGTACTTTAGCGTATTGTGTTGTTGAGTAGAACAATTGTGTGTAAGATATCCAAGGCGAGGTGTCCGCTTTAAGATGGTATGAAGGGCGAGTTGGCCTCTGGGACAGCATTACTAAGTGGCGAGGTGGCCAATCAGACAGCATTGCTAAATGGCGAGGTGGCCAATGTGACAGCATTACTAAATGGCGAGGTGGCCAATCTGACAGCATTGCTAAACGGCGAGGTGGCCGTACAGACAGTGGTGATGTTGATTGCTTTGTGGCGAGTTGGCCTTTCACACAAGTTTCATATAGGTTGATAGATGGTGAGGTGGATGTCTTGTTAATATGAGTTGGCAGTTAAGATTATTATGGATGATGATGTTGAATGACTGTACTTCCTGTTTGACTTAGGATGTAACAAAAGGGGTTACACAAAACATGTTTAAAGTAACAACGGAAGAGGAGAATTTACTTTGTCAGGAGTAGCCGAGCTATGTCGTACAAAATGTTATTTGTATCCTTACAGATAATGATGATGCTGGTCCTTCAACATCACACGAGGACGTGTGAAACGTCAGGACGGCCGTGTCGGAGCAAGAAGTTTATTGTTGGTTCTGTAAAGTACTAGGCTATAGAAATACCTTGCTAAAAATATTATTTTAAGTTAATTTGATTTCTTAGATTTTGTTATCGTTTAAAATCATTATTTCATTTAAAGAGTAATTGTATTATAAAAGTACATTACCGAGTTGAGGGTACGCCTCGAGCGGGGTCGAGGCGCCATCTGACAGATCGCCGTTAACGGAGGTTATAAAATGTGTCGTTGTTGATCGAGGTGGATCATTCTTTGGTTGGACAGTGGAGTACTATTTGATTTGGCGAAATAAGATCGGTGTCGCGAACCCGCTGCTCGTTGTACTTAAAAGTTTAAAAGTGTAATTACATCAAAGAGTTTTGAGTGTAAAGTTAAGCAGTGATATTCTGTTAAAGTGATTAAATCTGACTGATAATAGTGACTTATTGTTTTGTGCTAGCATTTAACCCTCAAGACGCCCACTAAACACAACCACTAATGATGATGTCGAGATTAACGTTCTTTCTCCGACATGTATATCAAGTTCTTGCCCTCAACGTGATCATAACAAACATTCGTTATTATAACTCTATATGATATGTAAATAATGTAGAGTCCATTAAGTGGAGATGTGAACTGAGCGGCGTAAGCGGATATGGTATACACGAATCCGTCACAAAAGTATTATTTGAACGACAATGCTGTCATAATATGATTAATAATTGAGATGAAAAATACTTGTTTTATTTTTATCAACGATATCAGTACAATATCAATGTACATAGAATATTATTAATTCATAGGGGTGATGAACTGCATGCAGTTTATTGTAATTTAGTTTAATTCTTGTGATATTCTCCTTTATAGTTTTTATAATTTGTAAATTGACAGGCATATCAACTGTTGTTCGCTTTAATTTGTTTTGTTCGTTCTTGACTTATCATAAGTGGTGCTTGTCACTCTAAATGAATAAATTAAGTTCTGATTCTGATTTTGATTCATGAAAAACTAAGCCTAGATATGTCTGCATTGAACTAGTGATCTCGATATTAAAAACAGTTCTTAACGCCTCCCGTCCTCTTAAAATCAGTTCAAGAATTATTTTTATTCATTAAGGTTATAATCCCTGAAGCCGCAATGGACCCGATTGGATCCGAGAACAATAAGAAATCAATTGTCATATTTTTCTGGAGGCCTGAGGGAGTGGATTGTCAATGAACAATGTCGTATTTCATATGCAAGCTACTAACTGTAATCATATAATTTTGTGATACATGTTCGTTACCAGACTCTACATAATACATTAATAATGTAGAGTCCATTTAGCGAAGATTTGAACTAAGTGACGTAAACGGATATGGTTCAGTACTCGTCAATGACGGCACGATATGAATATTTGAAAGGTATTTATAAATTAGGACAGGGACGTTTAAAATTAAATAATGGAACCGTTAATAGAATGAAACTTTAGATGGCAAGTAGAATGGCAGGCTCCTTTAGATTCTTATTACGATTTGCAACAAAAGCTTATATTTAAGGTTTGTACAAAAATACTGTATTGGAAAATATTTTTTTGAAATAATATAAAGTAGACGGTGATGTGAACTGAGCGACTCAATGGGATATCGTTTTGTACTAGCGGATGGCACCACAAAAGGAATATTTGAATTATATTTACTGGCGGTAGAGCTCTAGTGACGGACTTCTATCTGACGCCAAATGGTAGTTTTCAGCACTATCGTGTTCCGGTTATTTTATTTTATAATTTTATGTCACGCTGCTAGGTGTTATTTCATTATCAGTTTATGTAAACCGCTTTCAACTCTGTTTCAAAGTTTTAAGCAGTGCTTGAAGTAAATTTTCAATAGGGAATCGGACAACTTTTGAGAATGTGTCTAATATTATTCTTTATATTTTTATTTAACCATAAAAATTAAATTTTATTATTTAAACATGTTAGAGTACCACAATATACACATAAATTTTATAATATCAAAAATACCGCGTAAACGGTGCCGAATGACACTGAACAATAAAAAACGACGTAAACTGTTCGCGATCAAAGTGAAGCTTATAATTCCATACGACTTACCAAGTGCTAATTAATTTTGTTGAATTGGCTTAGCGTATAACTTATTATTCGTGTAAATAACGTAGAAAATATCCAAAAAAAGAGCCGATAAGTCAAAGTATCACTTGTGTTAAATATTTGTTGAACATATAACGTCACGTCCTGTGATTGATGTTTCGTTCAACATGGAGCACAGATAAAAATATAAAATGATTAGATTTTATTTTGCAATTTAAAAATATAAATCATTAATATTTCACGAAAATATTTAATGAGTCATCGTATTATTTTACAAACATTAATTGTAATCATAGTTTACGTTTATTTTCGATAGCTGTCCGATTGCCTATTGACCATGACTTGTTTTTCCCTGAAACGAGTTTTGACAACGACTTGTGAAAACCGCGTTCAAATCCGTAGTAGTTTCGAAGTTATAAAGTACCAGACAGACACACAGACAGACAAAAAATTTCCAAAATTGCTTTTCTGGTTTATTTTACTCTTTTTTAATCGCTCTCTACCAGTTTTATGGAAAACATATTTAATATACAGACACTCGATTTTAACTGTCTTATTATACCTATGTATTTTGATAAGGGTATATATCTCATACCAACATGAAAACGATTTTAATAGTAACAAAATCTACATCCCTAGCAATTACACACTCTTCGTACAATCTTAGAAGGCTTTTGTCCCTTGTAGCATCATTCCGGTTCTAACATCGGTCCAGCTCTAGAATATCCAATGAGCTAAGTAACGAACGTCTATCAAGCCTCACAGCTGTCGAGGCCGGTACAGAAATCTAAAACTAATTGCGCTATTTCCATTTATCTAACTGTTCACAACTTGTCCGTTGTCAGCAGTTTAAGCAAATTGTTTACTGACTTTGGTCACTTAGCGATTAAATTTTAAGTTTAGTCTTGTTAATACAAAACTTATATTTATTAGATTGTTTTGATAAATTTTGACGACCCGGTTAGTCCAGCGGTGTGAAATGACCGTTTAATTCGAAGGGTCGCGGGTTCGATCCCCGCACCGGGACAAATATTTTTATGGCCTACAGATATTTGTTTCGGGTTTGGGTGTTTGTGTATGTGTTGTATGTGAACAACGGCACCCACGACACAGGCTTACACTCACAGCCCCACACCTACTGTGGGCTGTGAGTGTAAGCGTATTGTATTGTATTGAGTAAAAAGAAGGCATTGATTTTCATTTTTACTAAAATGCAGAGTCAATATTTTCGAAATATCTTAACTTGGTCTGAATAATGTAATAAAAAAATAAATACTATATTTTTTATGGAGTTCTTAAAAATTCTCGAGTAAAATACATTTGCTCGACTAATACTCGCAAACTTGTAAAGCCCACATAAGTGTGATAGTTTCCCTTCGAATTTCGTTATATATAGCTATTATTTCCATAACGATTGAATTTCTAACAACAATCGTTTAGTTGGTAGAGGTTAGAGGTAGTTGGTATAATGTTATAATTATAATTTTGAAAATAAGAAAATAGATTTAGGATCGAGATTAGATTTTACTGATGTAATAAGTAAATAACTGCCGATGACGTAATCATCATCAAAACTCCCCTACCCCCCATGTCATCCAAAATAAGCAGATCAAAGACACCCCCCCCCCCCGCCCCCCCATAGTGCTCACGTAATACTTGAACGGCCCCTTACAGACGGACATGGTGAAACTATAAGGGTTTCTTGTATGCTACGGAGCCCTAAAAATGAGATTATCAGTTTCACGTAATTTCTTTATATTGTATTTTTTATATGTAATGAAAGTGGCACGTAAGCATGTAGTTCACATTGATGTTAAGTGATGACTGCAACCTGTAGACACCCACACAAAGACCGTAGGTCAAAATGCAGATGCGTTACCACTCCTGAGGCCTAAGGTGTATTGTCTGTGCCGGGAATTACTGGGCTGTACATTACCACCTGTCCGAAACACGATAGCGCTGAACACTACGATTTAACGTCAAGCCAATAGAATCGTATATTGTTGGAATTGGCTAGTATTTCGGTACGCTTCCCAACACGTGTGCTGAATCTAAAAAAATAAGCATAATTTGACCACTAAGCCACCGAAGCAGACTAATAAACTTCGGTGGCTTAATGGTAAGGCGACTGGACTGGTTATATTGAGGTTGTAGATTCGTTTTCTGCCTGAAGGCAATTTTTTTTTTTAATTTCCAAATGTTTGTTACTACTAGAAAAATCATTATAGTTTAAAACAAGAACATACTTTGTTTTTTTTTTTGTTTTTATGTCATTAAGTTGACAGACAAGCAGACGGGCCACCTGATGGTAAGTGGTCACCGTCGCCTATGGACATTTGCAACACCAGGGGAGTTGCCAACGCGCTGCCAGCCCTGAAGGACTCTTTTGACGCCATTTTTGAAGAACCCCATATTGTAGCACCGAGGGAACACCTCAGAGGGAAGTTCGTTCCACAATTTACACGTTCTGGGCAGAAACGAACGAGAAAACCGCACCGTTGAGCACTGCCAGGTGTCCAGTCGGTGAGGGTGAAACTTCTCTCTTCGGCGGGTAGTACGGTGTAGAAAAAGAGACGGTGGTACCATGTCGAACAGTTCGACAGAGCACTCACCATTGTAGAGACGGTACACGCACAGACTACCAATATCTCTGCGCAGGCTCAGATGTTCGAGCCTGTCTGTAAGTCCCAGATCGTTAACAATACGAAAGGCGCGTTTTTGTAGGGAGTCAAGTGGACCAAGCTATTCACACAGAATCATAAAGGCTAAAAAGCTCACAATTATACATAATTATCATAACCCAGAATACAGGTGTTCACAGCCACCAACAAAAATATAAAAGGCGAGACGACATAAAGCTATTTACCCCTTACCAAAGACACACAAAAATCCTAGTTGAAAAAAAAAGACTCACATAAAAGCGCGCGCAAAATGATACCATTATAATAAAATTTTAATTCACGTTTAACGGTTCCAAAGCAAATATTTACATTCGCGTATAATGACACAGAACGGCCGGGCTCTGTTTCCTTTCATAACCGCTTGGAAATATCCTGCGGCCCAATTACGTGGCTGTTTCTGTATTATAACACCAGAAACAGCATACATTGCTGGCTCACTACGATAAATAATCATCTATTTATTTAAAAAAGAAGCAGTGTATATCATTTAGCTAGAGTCTGTCCTTGTATTTGTTGTCCAGGCCATCGCTCATGGTGCGAGCATCGCGATTGAGACGTACAAATGTTTGGTGTGGGATTACTTTCCAATTGGAACGTGCCTGCGAAGACGGCATAGGATCTCACTTATTTGAGTTTCAATTATCCGCGAACTCTGTTCAAATACTCGAGGCTCAGTTACGTTATGCATATTAGCGCCCTAGTGGCTTTTTATGTGGGTATAATCCTAGATTATTGGAGATGAAGTGTTCATTAGTTTTTATGCGAAGCGGAGGGCTAACTAGGCATTATATCGGTTAAATTTTTTCTTGTTGATAAAGTGACTTCTTAACTTCATACCTGTAATCAACGAAAGGGTAGACAGAGGTACATATGCATGCAAACACTCACGATTCGCCGGTTACATTTTAGGCCATAAAATAGATGGCGAGTCTGTTGACCTCTCCGGGTTTGTAACCAAACTTCGAGGTAGTGGGAAACTTCCTCAAAAAGGAAATATCCAAATAGAACCTGTATTTTCGGGCACAGATGCAATTACCTTAGACCTCAGGAGTGGCAACGCATCTTACATTGAAATCTCTAGTCTCATGTAGATATTTATAGGGTACAGTATTACTTACCATCAATGTAAGCTGTATGCTTGTTTGCTACTTGATAACATAAAAAGATTACACCGTTATCTCTGAACCCCCGATCCGGGAACCGAACCTAGCACCTCAGCGTAGTAGTAGTGGTTTGCTACCATTAGGCTACTGAGGCAGTGAGTAGTTGAGGCATTTCTTGTTTTTTTTTTTTAATGAAATGTAAGTGGCAAACAAGCATGCAGTTCACATTGATAAGTGATGACTGCAGCCTATAGACACTTACACAAAGACCAAGGTCAAAATGCACATGCGTTACCACTCCTGAGGCTTAAGATGTTATGTCTCTGTGCCGGAAATTACAGGGCCGTACATTACCACCTGATCGGAACACGATAGTGATGAACACTACCATTTAGCGGCAAGTATATTAGGTAATGCGGTGGTGCCTACGCCCGCGAGCTCCGTCACTGGAGCTCTACCACCAGTAAATTGGTGATGATGGGTTTATTGTATTGACGAATGGGATAGTCGATTGGTTTGTAACGACCACTTATTCCGAAAGATTGTGAGTTCAATCCGTGCACCGGGAACTTATAAGAAACGGAAGCGTCATGTTTCGTTTGGAGTTCCATTAAAACTAGCGTCAGGTTCTTGTACCTGACATCAAGCTGTACTGGTTACCTTTTTGGTGCCGCCTTGTGACTCATCTATTTGCTAAAGTTTCCTTTTATTTAAAGCATTTTCATTTATTTACCACCACCTAATCTACCTTATTATTAGCACAATGTATTCTTCATGAATTTCTGTAATCCTTTCTTATGAGGGAAGAGCTGGTGTCCTGATATACAGGCTTTGCTTAGTTTAGGCACCAGTCTCCCACAATTTACTTTAATAATCACTCACGACTTTTTATGTTTTTATTATGTTAAACTGTGTAACTACACAGTTTAACATAACTTAATAAGGTTATTGTGGTGATAAATAAATAAAAAAATAAAATAAATAAAATAAAATTTATTTTTTTATCCAAGAAACATTTTTATTGTACGTATATATTATTTGGTATGACTAAGCAGACGCGATCTTTCGCATTGTATATCTGATCAGTCTTCTAAACAAACATATAATGCGAATGTAAGTGGTTGCAGAGGCCCAGAAAGATAAAGACTGACCTTCCATGCCCAAATAGGTCGAGTGCTGTCTGATGATGGAGTCAAAAGTCTTAGGAATCGGCGAGCATATATGAAGAAAATGATGAATGTAGAAGAAGCACCCGTATATCTGGCGTCCCACGCTCTCTACCTACCCCGTAAGGGAGCTGACTTTGTTTGTTTTGAAATTGTAAAAACACTGTTAATTTTGTGTCGTGAGCCCTCAGCCAAATAAACATTTTTCTTTCGTTCTTATTTTCTATTCGCTCAATCATTTTAGAGTTGACCCGCGTACTGTTATATAACTATACACCTGAGGCAAGCGACAGAAAGTAAAGTGGCTAAAAACAAATCTCAACCAAGTGACGTCAGAGCTCAATGACGGCTCTGGGTAATGGAAGCTTTTTCGAGCGGTGCCTTAATCCGCTTTGACAGTTTCCGCTAACTTGGTGATGGCGTTGGATTTATTTAGTTTTATTCATTAATTTATTATTGGATACAAGAGCTAACAATAACGAACTAAGCTCTAGTTGTAAGATCCGAAATTCTTCTCGACTAAGCCGAGGCCCCGCCCATAGATTTAGGGATTTTAGTCTCGTACCATTCAATTCCTAAGTTACGCTAGCAGCTATGAGGTAGCAAATTTGTACTGCCTTAATCAACGTCGCTTAATGTCTGTATGGCTCGAAGTGGTAGGTAAAGCCAAATGCAAGAATTTAAGCATACATACAACCCTCGACTTACTGGTTACGTTTTGTCACAGGTGGCGCGCCTATTGATCTCCAGATACATTATCAAACTCTGAGGGTGGCACTGGGTAACTTTTTTATATACTGAAGTTGGCAAACAAGCATGCAGTTCACATTGATGTTAAGTGATGACTGCAGCCTATACATACAAAGACCAGAAGAGGTCAAAATGCAGATGCGTTGCCATCCCTGAGACCTTAGTTGTTAGGTATGTCTTTGAGAGAGTTATTGCGGCATCATCAATAGATGTATTAATTTCTACAAATTCCATCGCAGCAAACAAGCTTGTAAATACGTACTCTTTTTTTAATTCAGCTAACATGAAACCCCACAGGACAGTTCATATATTAATTTCCCCAAATACATAAGATTACTTCAGAGTAAAAATCTATTAGAGTGACTACGCTCGCAGAAGCTCTACGCGTATGAGTTGATTAAATTGTTGGAAACTTAATACTTAAATCACAAAATGTTTGAGCGGTTTCATTTATTAAATCGTGTTGTTTTTATTAAAAATTCCCTTCCAGTAGAACCATAGGTACTACGTATGGGACTTATTATCGACACAAATTACCGATGCGAACACTTTGTTTAATCGGCAATGCCATTTTTTAATTTTAATTTATACGTTAATTATTTTCAGTTGGAATTGATCCAATTGTAAAATGACTTTAAAATAAATGGTTTTTAAGAGATGCCGATGGAAAATTGTTCAATATTTGTTCATTAAATGTCCTTTTCGTTACAGACGTGCTCTGTTTATTCAAAATTCATGATTTTTAATTTCATTTTAACTGTATGCTTTTCATTTTATCTTTCACAGCTTGCTTATAAAACCATTTTAAAAATCCAATATGGACACAATTTTGATGCTTTATTTTATTTGATTACATTATTTCTGTAGACATCATGGTTTCAATTCCCAGTTCGCAGGGATAGTGCTATTGAATTTTTAATTTTTCCAAAAGCTTCCCACTGCCACTCTCTGAATTTGATAATGATAATGATAATTTTTTTGTAATAAAAGTGGCAAACAAGCGTGCAGTTCACATTGATGTTAAGTGATGACTGCAGCCTATTTACACCCACACAATGACCAGAGGTCAAAATGCAAATGCGCTGCCACTCCTGAGGCATTAGGTGTTATGCCTCTGTGCCGGAAATTACAGAGCCGTACCAAGTTGCCAATCATATCTCTGTGATTGGCAACTGCGATGTTGTCCAATCCTACGTATGATCGGGTCTATGATAACAAACACTGGGGGATATGAGAGCGAGATCCAGAGGAGATGTGCTATCGCAAGATCTGCCGTTGATATGTCAAGGAGAGTCTGGTGCAACCGCAACATCACAAAAACCACGAAAGTCCGCTTGATGAGAAGTTTGGTATGCCCCATATTTCTCTATGGCGCAGAAACGTGGACGGTCCGCCTCAAAGACTGTCACAAAATAGACGCATTTGAATTGTGGTGCTGGCGACGATTGTTGCGTATCCCTTGGACGGCCTTTCGGACCAATGCCTCTCTATCTTGGACGAATTAAACATCAAGTAAAGTTTATCGTCAACTGTCCAATTACGAATCCACAAATACTTCGGACACATTATTAGAAATGAACATTCCATGGAACTTCCATGGAAGGAAAGCGGTCGCGAGGTCGATGGCCAACGAGATGGATAGACTCCATAAAAACTGCCTCGCAAAAATCTATAGTCTAAAACAGCTGAGACGCTGAAGACCGCAACGAATGGAGACGCATCGCAAAAGCTGCAGCATCTGCAGAAAATGCATCATCGCCAGCCACGACCACTCTGTCAAGAGTGAACGACTAAGGAGGAGAAAGTAACGTCTATAGACTTGCTACTTATGGAACAAAATGTAATAGAGAATTCGTGAATTAATGCATTTATCTCTACAAAACCCTTCAGGGAATACAGGCGTACAACATACTCTTCTTTAATTCACCTTACATGAATTCCCACCTGAGAATTTGTGTTTCAATCCGTCCAAATTCATAAGGTTACTTCAGAGAAAAAATCTATTAGATCGACTACGCTTGGAGAAGCTTTATATGTAAGTTGATTATATTGTTGGGAACTTAATATTTTAATCACAAATTGTTTGAAAGGCTTCACGTATAGATTCATTTTGTTTTCATTGAGCAATGCTTACCCGTAGACATTTACTATGGGATTTACCATTGAGACGAATTACCGATTCGAATTGTTAATTTCACTGGCAATGCTACTCGTATTTTTTAATTTTGATTTATACGTAAGTTATTTTCAGTTGAAATGATCCAATTGTGAAAATACTTTTAAATAATTTGTTTTTTAGTGATGCCGATGGAAATTCTGCAATATTTGTTAATTTCCGTCTTTTTCGAAATAGACGTGTTTGGTGACGGTGTAAAAATGAACAAAGGCATGCTCCGCTGGTTCGGGCATATAGAAAGAATGTCGAATGAGCGAATGACTAAACAGATATACAATGCGAATTTGGATGGTTGCAGAGGCCCAGGAAGACCAAGACTGACCTACCATGACCAAATAGGACGAGTTCTGTCTGATGGTGGGGTCAAAAGTCTTGGGAATCGGCGTGCATGTATGAAGGGAATGATGAAGGTAGACGAGGCACGAGAGGTATGTCAGGACTGGGATATCTGGTGCTCTACACTCTCTGCCTACCCCGTTAGGGACCTGGCGTGAAGATACATACATACATAAGTGTTCATTTCATTTGCAATTCATGATATTTAATTTAATTCAAAATGCTTTTGATTTTAAAAATAATATTTTATGAACACAATATACTGATATGTTTTTGCTATTTTAGTGCAGTAGAATATTAAATACTGTTTTATAGTTCAATCAATCAATCAAATCATTTATTTGTAGTTGTAGTAAATATTTGTCTACAGAAATATTGGCACATTAGTTTTTTTTTTAAAAAACACTGGATGCCACAGAACTTTTCCAGAATTGGAATTGATTAAGAAAGCTGAAATATGAAGAATTTTGTTTTCAAGGGGAGTATAGGGTAGCACCAGAGAATATGTAATTATACGAGTATTACGTATAGAATGGACACTTCGACGTCCCGTCCGATTTCCCCGCCTCACCCAACCTCCTCCCCTCTTATGGGCGACGTTTGGTATTCTTTACTAGCTACGCACACAGGTGCACGTGTAAATACACGGAAATAACAATAAAAGTGATTTATTCATTTTATATCTATTGTTTAAGCTTTCTACTATTTCAATTTATAAAGTTTTGTATGAAATGGCCTCCTAAGGGTCAATATAATTTTTGTCAAGTGCATTATTATTTAAAAGGTAATATTTACTAACAAAACACTTTACACAAAGCTTAACATTTAATAGCTTCGAAACTGAAGTTACAATTTGCTTAATCTGTAGACGATGGACAAGCTGCCAACAGTTAGGTAAATGGAAACAGCGCAATTAGTTCTAGATCTCTGTAAGGCTTGATAGACGTCCGCTAAAGTTTAGCTCATTCGATATTCTAGTGCCAGACTGATATTACGACTCGTTTACAAGGGCTAAAGCCTCCTAAGATTGTGCGAAGCCTATTTATGTTCCAGATATTGTTTTAGTTACAACTTAAGCGGAATTTTGATAATATTGTAACTCAAAGTTCTTGTCAACATTTATTTTTCCTATACTCATTGTTGTCAGTTTGTAAAAGGGTAAATGAGATAGAAATTCTACTGATATATATGTAGACACCCGTCTATAATGTCTATAGGCTGCAGTCATTTAACATCTATGTGAACTGCATGTTTATTTGCCACTTCCATTAAATAAAAAAATACTTTTATGTTTATGTTTTCACTTTTATGTGGATGGTTGCAGAGGCCCAGGAAGACCAAGACTGACCTACCATGACCAAATAGGTCGAGTTCTGTCTGATGGTGGGATCAAAAGTCTTAGGAATCGGCGTGCATGTATGAAGAGAATGATGAAAGTAGACGAGGCACGAGAGGTTTGTTAGAACCGGGATATCTGGCGCTCTACACTCTCTGCCTACCCCGTTAGGGATCTGGGGTGAAGATACATACTTTTATGTTTGATTTTTAAAAAATTGACTGTTATTTAATTATACCGTTATTTGATTTAATTTGTTTTATTTGTTTAGACGTTTCATAAGAGGTGCTAAATGAACAAATCAATTTCTGATTCTGATTTCGAACACCTTAATTTTCACATACGCTATCGACTTGAGGGTCACGTTTTTATAAATTTTAAGTAATTAAATACAAAACTATTGATGTTAATCAGGCAAAATTTCAAACTAAGTAAAAACATTTCAAATAATTTTTAAAACTTTAATTTTATTTCAAACATATCTATTTCAATTTCTACATCGTCACCGAAAAATAATGAGTTATAAACTACGGAACCCTACACTGCGCGTGGCCTGACAGGCACTTGACTGTTTTTTTTTTATTTTGAAGTGGGTTAAAATGCAAGCAATCATAAGGAAGCTACATTATTAGATGTTTCTACATATGTAGAAACGGGTCGCTAGAATGTCATGAATTCACACATTCCTGCTAATAAACATTGTTTGCAAATAATGCTTGACTATAATGTAATAATAAACGTTTTTTTAGATTCACTAATTTTGCAGATGTTCTTGGCTAAAATATATGAGCTACTAGCGGCCGCCACCGGCTTCGCACGCGTGCAATTTAGGTACTAACTGATTCTGATTCTGATATTATTATAAACTATCCTACCTCTTAAGTTGGATGCTGTTTAATCCAACTTAAGAGATAGGATAAGAGCAAGTTTTATTAAAATAGGTTAAGTAGTCCATCGCGGAAAAACACCGTGACACTTTATTTATATACGAGTATATCAAGATTTGACTCTTTTACTGTTCACACACGGGTCAAGTATATTGCTGCTTAATCTAAAAAGAATGTTACAAAAACCATAAAAATATGACAAAATTTTAAACGTTTTGAGAAACGGAATGGTGATCTCATGATGTTTTCATAAACACGTTGTTCTAAAATCTCTAAAACCCACAATATGACTATAACTTTGTAAAATATATCTCAATTTAGAACATTATAATACCTACTACATACGACATCGTATTCGTAGGTACAACATGTTTCATAGCAGTAGAACGTCACAATATAGCAATAAATAGCACATAAAGCGGCCAACACACGGCATAGCGTATAATAGAGCGATGGACGTCAATTTGAGGCCCACTTCGGTCCGTTATGGAGCGTTCGCCGTGAACTGCGGGACGCCGCCGCAAGCCATGAGTGAAAGCGATTAAGACACTATTTTATTTTATGATGCGTCAGAAGACTTTACAGTATCCAACAATAAATGTTGCACATCGACCATAGGAATAAGACTTCGGCTTATTTCGGGTCTGTAGAGCGTTATCTCTTTTGCGAATTATCTATCTGACGTTTGTCGGCCATTTTTATCAAATTTTGATTATTAACCGAATGTGGATGCTTACGTAGGTCGTGTGTAGCAGAGATAACTAGAAAGATACTAGCCGATTACCTCTTTCATAAGCTCGATGTGCAATATTTACTGTTGAGCACTGTACTTCCTTTTATTTAGGCATCGGTCTGCTACAAGTTATAATATCTTCTGAGAATATCTTGTTATATTTTTTTTTGTGACTATGATATTTGTGATTCACCAGATGAATAAAATAATTGATTGGTTATTAGGAAGGATAAGAAGTTGTGTCCATCAAGTTGATAAAAGGAGATGCCCAATGCGGTCGTGGAGAGTAATTTATATGTGTGTGCGCATGATGGTGAGGCAAACGCTACGCATGTGATGTGTGCGTATAAAATGCTGAGCGTGATTATTGACCGCTTGTTAGGGTTGTCAAATATAAAAACAACTATTTTATTTTAAACTTCGTCCAAAAACTTCCACTACAATAAAAATAAAGCATAATCGCCACTCTTGGCTGGCGGATGATAGATGGTGGATGGTTATATTTGCTATCACCCTATTGGAATGGTTTGCCTGCCATTATTCGGTTGTCTGAGTACACTAGCGGAAGCGGAAGAATTTTCTTACAATAGGAGGCGATGAGGTTTTCACCCCCCTTCCGTCACGATTTAATGCCATCGGTCACATTCCAACGCCTTCGGTTACGTGCCGACATCTTCGAAATAATATACAAGAAGTTAAGAAAATTATGTTAAAATCCAAGAATCAAAACAAAATCGCTGAAGCTTATAAATTGCATGCCACCACAAAATAAAAATAAGACGGAGAGTGATCAGAAGCGATGCGGGCCTATTCCGGCCCTTTCTGCCACCTCTATGGATATTTACCGTCCCCTACATGGCATTTTACACGACAAACTCCATTTTGTAATTTGTGTGATGGGAAATAATAGAGCGGTTTTTCTTTGATGCACTTATTTTTATTGATAAAATTAATGATTCTTTATGTGATATATGCTTTGATTATCGCGCCAGGTCTTCGTGCGCATTTATCTGGCGTATATTAAACGTAAATGATTTAAAAAAAATAATTTGGCGATTCAATCGCTTTTCGACTTTCGTGGTCCTGTGCAGACTAACGAGACATTTGTTAAAAAGCAGTTTAAAAAATTATATGCAGCTACCTCCATCGCTTTCGTAAATTCTTTGCATAGCGTTCAGAATTAATGCAAAATTGACTTATGACACACCGCGGACACTCCGCGGTGTGTCATAACAACATACAAACGCTTAATTTGGTCTCTATTACACAGACATCAATCGGTGACGTGTATTTACACGTGCACCTGTGTGCGTCATCATCGTCATCATCATTTCAGCTAAAAGATGTCCACCGCTGAACAAAGGCCTCCCCCAAAGAATGCCACAACGAACGGTCCCGGGCCGCCCTTATCCAGCGATTGCCCGCGACCTTCACCAGGTCGCCGGTCCACCTCGTGGGGGGCCTGCCTACGCTTCGTTTTCCGGTACGTGGTCGCCACTCTAGAACTCTTCTGCCCCAACGGCCGTCACTTCTGCGAGCTATGTACCCTGCCCACTGCCACTTCAGTTTCGCGTTACTTTGGTTCTCATGCGGATCTCCTCATTTCTGATTCGATCTCGCAGAGAAACTCCGAGCACAGCCCTCTCCATTGCTCTCTGAGGGACCTTGAGCCTTCTTATCAGGCCCATAGTGAGCGACCACGTTTCGGTTCCGTATGTCATCACTGGCAACACACACTGGTCAAAGACCGTCTTTTTCAGACTCTGCGGTAAATTGGACAAGAAGATATAACACAGCTTCCCGAACGCTGCCCATCCGAGTTGGATTCGGCGATTGACCTCTTTCTCGAAGTTGGACCTACCTAACTGGACCGTTTGTCCCAGGTATACGTAATCGTCAACAACTTCGAGTGTAGTACCCTCGACCATAACAGGAATGGGCGTAACAAGGACATTTGACATAATCTTCGTCTTGTCCATGTTCATTTTAAAGGCCCACTCGTTGGGAGGCCCTACTGAGGCCATTGAGCATTGTGCCAAGATCTTCCAGGGTCTCAGCCATGACTACGATATCATCCGCAAATCGGTGGTGGGAGATGTTGATATTTATTATATTGATATAGACTTTTAGGACTGATATCCGTGTCCCACCGAATAGTTTCCAGTTGAAAACCAGCGTCAGGCTCCGGTTTGACATTATGCTGAACTGGAAACTATTTGGTGCAGCCGTGAGATCTTGTTTTTTTTTCTACTGTTACAAGGTACCCATTTTTTTTTAAATTAACAGTGTTCTTTCTTTTTTTTTTGTGTTATAATGTCAATGCTTTCATAAATGTTGTTTTTTTTTTGTCGTACCAACCTACTTGTATTTTAAATGTTTAATTTTTTTTCTATTGTTTTTCTATGCAGTACTTGATCGGCTGATAAACGTTTTTCTTCTTTTTTCTTCTTCTTCTTTTCAGATGTACTCGCCGTTAATGTTGATGCCGAGTCCGTTCCAGTCCAGAAGCTTGAAGACATCTTCAAATGCAGCGGTGAACAGTTTCGGAGATATGACATCTCCCTGTCTCACACCTCGCTGCAGTTGGATAGGTTTCGAGTTCTGGTCCTAAAGGCGAACCGACATGGTGGCGTTTTCGTACAAACTTCTTAGCACCTCGATGTATCGGTAGTCGACTTGGCACCTCTGGAGTGACTGTAGCACAGCCCAAATCTCGACCGAATCGAAGGCTTTCTCATAGTCCACAAACGCTAGACATAGGGGCTGGTTATACTCTTCTGTCTTCTGTATAACCTGCCGCAGCGTGTGTATGTGGTCTATGGTGCTAAAACCTTTACGAAACCCGGCTTGTTCGGGAGGCTGGAAGTCGTCGAGTCTGCGAGATAGACGGTTCGTAATCACTCTCGAAAACAGCTTATAGATGTGACTTAGAAGTGCGATGGGCCTATAATTTTTAAGAAGGATACTGTCGCCCTTCTTAAAGAACAGTACCACCACACTTTTGTGCCACGCCTGTGGCGTTTTGCCCTCGGATATGACGGAATTGAACATCAACTGAAGAGCTTCTAATACCGGCCTTCCGCCCGCTTTCAGGAGTTCAGCAGTGATTCCGTCATCACAAGGCGCCCTGTTGTTTTTGAGCTGTTTGAGAGCCGTACTTATCTCGTTTAGACTGATGTCCGGGATATTTTCGGTGCAGTGTCGGGTCAGTCCGGCTCTAGGATCTGCTGCCGGACTGTTAACAGGTGGACGTGCTGTCGAGTAAAACTGTCCGTAAAGCCGTTCGATCTCTTCTGCAAGCTCAGGTTTCGACGATACGATTCTGTTGTCCTCTGTCTTCCGCTTAGTGAGACGACTTTGCCCTAAGGACAGATCTTTGGCGAACACCTTAGAGCCCTTGTGCCGCTCTATGGCTGCTTTAATACTATCAGTATTAAAGTGCCGAAGGTCGCGAGTCAATGACTTCGAGATCTGCCTGTTGAGCCGCCTGTACATTAAAGCATCTTCAGAGGACTTTAGAACCGTACCGCGCCTCTCCTCCATGAGCTTAAGGGTTGGGCTGGAGATCTTTTTGGTTTTATTCGTGGGGCGGGTCTTGAAAAACTTAGAACCCGCCGTGCGGACAGTTTGCACGAACCTGTTATTGTAATCGTCCACATCTACGCACTCACTCAGGCATTCAAAGCGATTTTGTAACTCGAGTTGAAAGCTCTCGGGGTTTTGAATTTGGGCAGGTGCTGGGCGGAGCGTAGACTTCATTAGTCGAAATCTTTCGATCTTGACCTTTATATTCAGTGTGCCTCTCACCATTCGGTCGATCACTCCCGGTTTTTACCGAATTGATCACAGAGACATCACTGAATATATGTGTGCGTAGCACGTAGAAAATACCAACCGTCGCCCATAAGAGGGGAGGAGGTTGGGTGATGCGGGGAAATCGGGCGGGACGTCGAAGTGTCCATTCTATACGTAGTATTATTACATATTCTCTACTATGGTATCTTGAAGTCTTGCAGATGGGTGCGGGATCCGTAACACCATCCATCTTTTCAATTAAAATATGGTTGGTTTTTCATACCATTTGTAAAACGGGTCTTTAGCGAATATATGAACTTTATCAAACCGGATATAGTGGTTATGATTATCCGCTATGGGGTTATATCATGGGAATTTGTCCCTCATGGCGTAGGCAGAGAGCGTCCAAATGTACCGATTTTAACATAGCGCGAATCTTCTACATTCGCCTGTCTCGTCGTATATGCACGCCAATTCCGAATATATATGTATTTAATCAGATTATATAATTGACTCTAATTTTATCTAAAGTTCTATCACACCTGGATTCCGCTTTATATACTTGCGTTTACTACAATTTGAGGCGAGTCTATTCTTACCTAAATCAATGAATGGCTCAGCTCTTAAATTAATTCAGCTGGTCGCTTTAAGGCGATTGTGAAGTACACACGTAATTAGCGGTTCACGTGACTACAGGTGAAGAACGAGAGGCGATATTCGTGACACGTCCGCGGGCCGCTTTAATGACACTGTGTAAACTCCGCCTTTGGGACGCTAATTTAAGCGGCCCGCAAGGCATTCGCTAATTTACAAGGCATGCTAAAATATAATAAAGTAGTATACGACAACCCTGTATCTTGACAAAACTGACTAATAGTATGATCTACTTATTCCAAGTAATTGATAACCTGTGTAGTTTGATAAAACATACGGATGAAAAATGCTTATCCAACACAATAAAATTGTGCGCCTTTTTAATTTCATTACATAATAAAAGTTTTGTAATCGGAAAAAGAGGTTAAATACGTGTTAAAATTATCAATCTTGTCACAGCATCAATCTACCTAATAGTAATTAAAACTATCTAGTTAACGACCTGCAATAACTGATTATCTAAATGGCTCAGTTGTAAAAAGTTTTCACTAACCGCTTTGATGCGGCTGTAGGTGGTGACGTGATTGCAGGTGATAATGAGAGACTATAATCGACGACACAACGCTTTACTGGTAGTAGAGCTCCAGTGTCGGAGCTCGTGGGCTTAGGCACCACCGCATTACCTAATAAACTTGCCGCTAAATGGTAGCGTTCAGCACTATTGTGTTCCGGTCAGGTGGTATTGTACGGCCCTCTAATTTCCGGCACAGAGGCATCAACACCTTTGGCCTCAGGAGTGGTAACGCATCTGCATTTTGACCTTGGTCTTTGTGTGGGTGTCTATAGGCTGCAGTCATCAGCTTAACATCAATGTGAACAGCATGCTTTTTTGCCACTTCCATAACATAAAAAAAAACGCAGCTTCGAAGCTACATTCGCGACATGTCCGCTGGTTGCTTTAAGGGAACTCTGTAAACTCCACCTTTGGGACGCTAATGTAGGCCGAGCATCCCGCAAGACGCTCACTAATTTCCTAATTAGAGACGTAGATAAAACATGGTCGACAGCAGGATTTAACTCACAGCAGCAGTTTGTAACATGTAACAATTTTTTTTTAAATCAAATTTTATTGCAACATTCAGATGAAGGTCATTCTAGATGAAGATTAGCTCATTTTAGATGAAGTTTAATTACGCGCCAATATAACCATCTCCATAGGCAATTTGAGATATGAAATAGTAATAATAAAACACCCTTAAACTCACAACAAGGAATAAACCGTTGTCGTGGATGTCATTTTTCACATACAACACAACCAAACCCATTTTTTAATATCCCCGACCAAATTTTAATATCTGTATGCAAATATCTATGGACAAATATTTGTCCCGGTGCCGGGATCGAACCACGACCTTTCGAATCAAACGATTGTCTCACGCTGCTGGACTAACCGTGTCGTCAGAAACACCGCTTTTAGTTAACCGAAGAACTAAACGGTTCAGCTCTAAAATTGCTTCAGCTAGGCGCTTTGAGGTGACTATAACATAGACACGTAATTAGCGGGTCACGTGGCTGCAGGTGATGAACGTGGAGCTACATTCACGACACGTTCGTAGGTCGCTTTAATAGAACTATGTTAGCTCCGCCTTTGGGACAATAATATAGGGCAGGCGTCCCGCAGGCGCTCACTAATTTTGTAGTCCGCGATTATTCGTAATGGCTTGTTCCATTACTATAATGGCCGACGACTGCAGCTAGTTAAAATAATAATCTATAATATAAAAATAAGTCGGGTTTTCCTTCCTGACGCTATAACTCCAGAACGCACGAACCGATTTCCACGGTTTTGCATTCGTTGAGAAGGTCTCGGGCGCCGGGTTTTCCTTCCTGACGCTATAACTGCAGAATGCACGATCCGATTGCCACGGTTTTGCATTCTTTGGAAAGGTCTCGGGCTCCGTGAGGTTTATAGCAAAGAAAATTCAGGAAAAAATATTTATAAAACGAGATCCACGCGGGCGAAGCTGCGGGCAACAGCTAGTTGCTTATGATTATGTCAGGGTTTCTAATCCTGGTGATCATTTTACTAATTATGGACATCTTATAATTAAAATTATGTTTTTTGTTTAAACTATTCGTAAATATTAGGTTAACTTACTAAAAAAGTTTACTTACTAACATCAAATTGGAAGATTTAAAACAACAGATTGGAGACACCGTTTTTTTTTTTACTGGAGTATTAGTATTTATAAAGCCATCATTTTAATAAAAGATGTTTTGTGAAAAGTATGTCGCAAATACTCGAATGTAGATTTGAAATCTTCACTTCCGGCTTACGACAAATAAAAAAGTCAAATTTAGAATTCGATGGAAAAATTAAAAACTGCATACTTTTAATTTTATGAAACGATGTTTATAAAGTTATGTAAATGATTTGATTTAAAAAATAAGCATCCGAAAATTGCATTCCTCATATATTGCTAATTTTTGAAAGCTCGTAACTCTCTCGTATAATTTATAAATTAGAACGATATCCCCTGTCTGAAAAAAACAAGAGGCAAGTCAGTTCAAACGTCTTGATTGTCTGTCCCGTGAGACAGCTCAGGAGTCTGTTCCTGTTTCCACTACACTAACAATGTTTACTCGTCTTTTGTTTGAACAGAAAGAGGTCAGGGGAATTTAAGCTTGGTAAGCTGATGGTTTAGAAAAAAGGGTGAATATGCCAAAAGATCATCAAGAGATATTAGTAGATTAAAAAAATCCAAGTTCACTGCCGTCAGATTAACGTAACTATCCAAATTTCAAGTATGTTCGGAGGTCCGGTTCGGCAATTTTATGGGGAGTAAAATAAAGTGTAACACAAAAGTTGAGGCGTTACGCGCGGTTTCCCCGCGAGCGCTGCGATTTAGGGGACGTGTTTCACTCGGCCGCACACTAGCGATCATGTTACGCACACCGAGTGACCTCCCGTCGTACGCCACAGCTGACACACACACTTGTTTTCAATTGGATGACAGCAAGACTTTAGCTATTTAATAAAAATATATCCATATTTACAGAACATTTAGTTTTAATATTGAAAATCATTTTCAAAAGTCACAAATAAATATTTATTATTGAATACTACTAATTCATGCGAAAGTTTGTGAGGATGGATGTTTGTTACTTTTCACGAAAAACTACTGACGGATTAAGATGAAACTTTACAGCAATATAGGTTATTATAATAGGTTGGGGAAAAAGTCTTTTCGCATTATATTATGTATGAACTTGTAATAAAATCTCTATGGTTGTAGTATTTGTATCTGGCTGGTTTTGGTATCATTGAAAGTTAAAATTTTTAAGAACATAATTCCAAATTCAAATTAGGCAAATGTTTGATATTCATTTGTTTTTCGTACTGTCAAGATGAGTGAATCTAATGAAGAAATTCGATACATTTTAAAATTTTACTACAAAAAAGGTAAAAAGGCAACGCAAGCCGCGAAAAAAAATTGCGATGTTTATGGACCTAGTGCAGTGTCTGTGAGAGTAGCACAAATTTGGTTTAAGCGTTTTCAATCCGGAAATTTTGATGTCAAAGATGCACCTCGCTCTGGTCGCCCATTACGGATAAAATGGATGCCATTTTTGAAAAAGTGGAGCAAGATCAACATATCAGTAGTTACGACGTAGCTGAAGAACTGAGAATGGATCACAGTACATGGAAAACAGTTTTGGCGCATTTGAAAAAAGCTGGATACAAAAATAAGCTCGATATTTGGGTACCTCACGAGCTCACTGTAAGAAACCTAATGAACCGTGTACTCATTTGTTATTCTTTATTACGACGTAATGAAACCGAATCATTTTTGAAGAAGCTGATAACTCATAAATTCAGCATTAAAGTTAATCCTAACAAGTGTCAAGCGATTGTAGTTGGCATTCAAAAACAGCTTGCCAAATTAGATCTCAGTTCCGTTGCACCTGTCACTTTTGAGGGCCAGAAAATTACATTTCGCCCATCTGTTAAGGACCTAGGACTGCATATAGATGCCACTCTCAGTTGGAACGTGCACAAGTCACTGAAGTTTGTCGTGCTGCCTACGCGTCATTAAGTTCACTGAATAGATTGAGAAATTTCCTACCCATACCGTTGAAAATTCGACTTGTACAGGCACTATTTTTTTCTATAATAGATTATGCTGATGCGTGTTATCTGGACTTAAATGAGGCTGGTCTTGATAAACTAGACCGAGTAGTTAATAATGCAATCCGGTTCATCTTCCGTCTTCGTAAATTTGACCATGTGTCCGCTTTCCGTACTGAACTTAAATGGCTAACCATCCGCCAACGTAGACAATTCAGAATTCTGTGTCAACTTTTTTCAATTATTTTTGACGTTTCCTCTCCTACTTATTTAAAAAATAATTTCCAATATCTCTGCTCTTCTCACTCATTACATCTTCGCTCTAATGAATCTCTCACTCTTTCTATACCCCTTCATAGATCTGGTTTCGTTGCTAACTCTTTTACCGTTCAAGCAGCTCGATTGTGGAATGCGCTGCCAGATGTCCTCCAAAGATCTTGTGCGAGACTAACGTTTAAAAACAATTTAAAGAAACATATTTTAAGATAATTATATGAGTATGTGTGTGAATCCTAAGTGGGAATCCTTATCGGAAATCATCATGCAAATTGTTTATTTATTTATGTGTAAGTATATTTTAATATATAATAATATGTATGTTTATAAATTATGTGTAGCGACAAATATATGTATATTATTGTATTTGTGTTATGTTTATGTAGTTATTTATAATTATGTTTATGTATTAATTACTATATAGTATTGTGTATTTTCTAATAAGTAATACTTTTGTTTTTATAGTCTCTCCGTATTTAACTGTTGTGCTGCTCAGATAGCTCTCTAGACTCCCGATGGTTAACTGGAAAAGAGCGCTTTTAGCGTTAAGTTCGCCATTTGTCAATATGTTTAATATTGTGGCAATAAAGTATTAAATAAATAAATAAAATAAATAAATAAATAACTGGTGATGAAAAGTGGAACACGTACGACAAGAACGTGCGAAAAAAGTCGTGGTCAAAGGCCGGTCAGGCTTCACAGACTGTGGCGAAACCCGGGTTAACTCGCAATAAGGTGATGTTGTGTGTGTGGTGGGATTGGAAGGGCATTATTCATTATGAGCTATTACCACCAGGCATAACTATCGATTCTGAACTCTACTGCGAACAACTGATGAGATTAAAGCAAGAAGTTGAGAGAAAGCGGCCGGAATTGATCAACAGAAGGGGTGTGGTGTTTCATCATGATAACGCTAGACCTCACACATCTATAGCCACTCAGCAAAAATTAAGAGAGTTTGGCTGGGAGGTGTTAATGCATCCGCCGTATAGTCCTGACCTTGCACCTTCAGATTTCCACCTGTTTCGGTCTCTTCAGAATTCTTTTTGCAGTGTTAGGTTAACATCACGAGAGGACTGCCAAATCCACTTGTCGCGGTATTTTGATGAGAAGTCCCAAAATGTTTATAGCAATGGGATCATGTCCCTACCTACAAGATGGCAAAAGGTTATCGAACATGGTACATACATGGTACATACATACTTTAGTTAAATTTAAATAAACTATATTAAAAAATGTTTTGAATTATCTTAAAAAATGCGAAGAAACTTTTTCCCTAACCTTACATTAAAATAACGTATAGACTACAATTTTTTACGATTAAAAGTACACATGGACAAAGTCGCGGGCAAAACCTAGTCTGTCATAAAAACATTTATCAATTAATATAACTGTTAGTGCCTAAAAAAGTAGGCATAATTTAAGGTGAAACAGGTAGTGTTTATGGCAAATCAGGTGGTGTTTGTGCAAAAGCAGGTGGTGTTTGTGCCAAATCAGGTGGTGTTTATGCCAAAACAGGTGCCTAATTGGAATAAGGTTGTTAAGATTTTGAATCACACCCGTTGGCTATTGTAAAGATAACGACTCGAATGTTGTTTACGAAGTCGAATAATCGGGGGTATAAATGGGCTTGTCAATGGTAAGAGGGGAGCAGTTGAATTGTGGTCGTCACCGTGGAATAAAGTGCTGTTAGTGCTAGTTCGGTTCTTTACAGTACTTATATGATTCCCACTCAATTTTTTCAACGATTGATGATCTTGTCTAAGAAATAAACGCTTATTACATTCAAATAAGAATATCCTGTAAATCGATCAGAATAGCGCTTAAGAATGCGCATTGCGAACTTTTGCAAGACTTTTTTTTTTTTTACTCCTACAGCCCGCACTACAATCGGACCAATTAGGTATAAGTGTACATGAAGTAGATCGTTGGCGTGGAACTGTTTCTGATTGGTGGTGCTCCCGGGGGACTAGCGCCGGACTATGTCGGATTGTTGTCTATTCCCATTGTTATGTGTATGAAAAGGCCTGGAATGGAAAACAATATCTTACTGTACAGGAAACTATTTTTAGTATCGTGTTATATATTTTAACTGCCTCAGTAGCCTAGTGGTAGCAGGCCACTATTACTACGCTGGGGTCCAGGGTTCGATTCTCGGGTCGCGGGATATAAGAGATAATGGTGTAAAATAATTTATCTCTGGTTCTATTGGGATTTTTCCATTATCTGAAAGTTTCTCAGTACCATTCACCTCTGCCTTCCCCTTCGGGGATTACAGGCGTGAGGTTACGTTTTTTGTATATTTTAATGACACATGTGAGTAAATTTAAAGATTTTAATGAAAAAAGCTTCTAGATAAATATCCCAAGCATCACTTTACAATTGAGTGATGTATTTCTATAAAACTTCAGCTCAAATAAACACGGCAAACAAACTCTACGTAGTTTCATTGTGCATTAATCCCGGCAAGCGAAATTCAACCTTATCACATTAAATACACTTAGCTACACAAGATACTCGATCTCGTGATCAATAAAAATATACAGCATCTCTTCTCACCAAATGCACACGAGTCCGGCTCTAATTACATAAACAAAATGCCACAATTTCGTGAACACAGTCCGTTGTTAATTTGTGTCTTCCACGTTGCGGTGTGATGCATGGCGGCTCCGGCGGGAAATTAATACACGTGCTTTACGAACTTCACTTATAAACTACGAACACTGCCAGTGTGCTAGTGTATACTGCATATTTCATTTTTAGAATTAAACAAATAAGATTCTTCTGTTTATCCTAAAGTGCCAGGATAGATGTTGATATCATATTTACTGGTGGTAGAGCTCCAGTGACGGAGCTCACGGGCGTAGGCACCACCGCATTACCTAGCCGCTAAATGGTAGTGTTCAGCACTATCATGTTCCGGTCAGGTGGTAATGTACGGCCCTGTAATTTCCGGCACAGAGGCATAACACCTTAGGCCTTAGGAGTGGTAACGCATCTGCATTTTGACCCTGGTCTTTGTGTGGGTGTCTATAGGCTGCAGTCATCACTTAACATCAATGTGAACTGCATGCTTGTTTACCACTACGACACCAAAAAAAATTTTTTTTTTAACAATAGAGACTTGATAGTGGCCAAATCATGACTACAGCCTATAGACACCCACACAAAGATCGAAATGAAGATGCGTCGCCATCCCTGAAACCTTAGTTGTTATGTCTCTGTGATAGTTATTACGGGGCCATACATCATACATTTAGATTTATTGAAAAAAAAAACGGACAGAAAGGTTTTCATAAGTAAGAGTCTCATACAGCAGTACTCAGATACCTACTGATACGCAGTGTCTACTTCCAGGGCAACGGTGTCCATGAAAATTTCCAATCCATGGAAAACGCAATGTTGGTATAGAACACCACTAAATTTTTGGTGCGTTCCCCATGGTCACACCGTTGGTTACACTGGTGGTACCACGGGGAAGTAAATTTCGTAATGGCGTACCGCATTCACTACCCTTTTAGTTAGGTATAATTGTTTTTTTATGTAATGGAAGTGGCATACAAGCATGCAGTTCACATTGAGCTTAAGTGATGACTGCAGCCTATAGACCCCCGCTCAAAGACCAAGGTCAAAATGCAGATGCGTTACCACTCCTGAGGCCTAAAGTGTTATCCCTCTGTGCTGGGCCGTACATTACCACCTGACTGGAACACGATAGTGCTGAATACTACCATTTAGTGGCAAGTATATTAGGTAATTTGGTGGTGCCTACGCCCGCGAGCTCCGTCACTGGAGCTCTACCACCAGTAACGCCAAATCCAACTGTAAAGAAAACTTATAATAACATTATCACGTAGACTATAGCTTTAATCCAGAAAATAAAACGGTTGAGTATCCAGGTGTCTATTACAGTGTAATCCCGTCCCGACAACAGGGCAGCGTCTCGGGGGCGCACTACGAATAAAGTGCGCAAATTATTCGCGGACGTGACGAACACACTGTGTTCTATTTTATTAACCGAGTTCAAAAAACGAGAAGGTTCTCAATTCGACCGGTATATATTTTTTTCTAGATAAGTTGCCCAATGTGTTACTTAATAAAAAAAATAATGATTCTTTTATTATTAACTTTTCGTAGATCTTAGGCCAGCTAGGTACCTGCGTTACTTTTAAGTTTCGATTTTCACAGGTGAAATGTAGTGCGTGTAACAACAATTTTCGGGAAAACTCATACAACGACCGTCATTGTTAGCTTTTGCAGGTTGAGCCTAAATTTTCCCAAACAAGGGTAAGGTGTTTTAAGTCATGAAGCAAGATAATACATCTACGGATAGGACGTATTAATGGCATATGATAATTATAGCTTAAGCATCGACATATGAAACAAAGGGCTAACAATTTTTACTAAATCTCATTACTTTATAAGCCTTGGTTTCATGCGGAAAGGAAAATAAAACTGTTTGAGTAAACAGGTGAATGAAAATGAATATTATAGCTGCTAATATTATATGAATAACAATTAAATAATAGTGTAAATTTTATATTCAATGTAGTAATATCAAATTACGCTTATTCCAATAGCAAGGAAAAATTGTAATACTATCGCATAGACCATGTGTTTAATACAGAAATAAAATGGTAGAGTTTCCAGGTGTCTATTACAGTGTAATCCCGGCCCGACAACAGGGCAGCGTCTCGAGGGCGCACTACGAATAAAGTGCGCAAATTATTCGCGAACGTGACGAACACACTGTGTTCTATTTTATCTTGATAAGTTGCCCAGTGGGTTACTTTTAAAATTTACTAGTCATTTTCTTATAACTAACTTTTTAAAGATATTGGGCCAGCTACATGCGTCACTATTAGAGTTAGGTTTTCACAAGTGAAACGTAGCGTGTGTGACCACAATTTTGGGGAAAATCCATATAACAACCGTCATTGTTAGCTTTTGTGAGCCTAAATTTACGAAAATAATACATAAGGTGTGGCACTATAAGTCATGACGGACGATAATATATCTACGAGATATATTAATGGCACATGAATACTATAGTTTTTAAGCATCGACATAGGGCCATTTTCTGCTAAAAACTCATTACCGTATGTGCTTGGGTTTTCATCCGGAAAAGAAAATAAAACTGTTGAGGATCTAGGTAACTATTAGGATGTAATCCTGCCCTTACAATAGCACAGCGTCTCGGGGGTGCACTACGAATAAAGTGCGCAAATTATTCGCGGACATGACGAACTCACTGCGAGATAAATTTAGAGAATTTGCTACACTCGGAACTTTTTAAATGATAGTAATCTTTGCTTTTAGTTTTTGTTAAAATTATTTTTATAACTTTATTTTTCATATTCGCAAGTGATATTGTGAGTGCTTATAAAAAATATACTAATCACCAAGACAAAATACAGGCAGCAACAGCTCAAAAATTCAGCTGATAACTTTGATATTACAAGAGACTTATATTTTACTCTCCTCCGCAGTGTTTCCGCACCCATCCGAAGCAGGCATTACGGTTAATTGCGGTTATTTTATATCCGGAACAAAACACCGTTCTGTTTGACTCACTCTCGATGCCCGGCGAAACTCTTTAATACAATTATCCGGTCCGGGTATTCAGCTTCAGGAAGAAAGTATTTATGAGTTCTTTCCTGTCCGGTAATTGTGATTATTTTCATGTTTGAAACATGGATTTCATTAATTTTAGAGATACGTAAGTGATGCTTTAGTGTGAACAAATATTTTAAACTCTCTGCAAATAATACTAGTGGAAACTTAAAGTTGTTCTATGACAGAATCAACCATGAATGTATCCAGGTATTTCAAGGTACCCTACAAATGTAGAGTACATAACATACTCGTAAGATACAAGGTTCTTGTTAAAATGCCGTATTTACTTCAATTTCTAAATTTCGAATTACCCTTATCGGAAACCGATATAACGATTAGCCGTTATTTTATATCCGGAACTTAACATTGTGGTCTGTTTGACTCGCTCTGGATCCAAGCCCAAACTCTTCAACAGATTTTTATATCATGAAGTGGCAAACAAACAAAAAGTGTACATTAGTGAATCTATCAACATGTACTTGAAACTAGAGATTTTAATATAGATGAGAACGGCATTAATATCCCTTGCAAAAACAAAGATCGGAGTGTATAGACGGCGGAAAGCAACCATATATTTTGTAGATATGATTATGTTCGCATTTGACCCGGTTAGTCCAGCGGTGTGAGATGACCGTTTGATTCGAAGGGTCGCGGGTTCGATCCCTGTACCAGGACAAATATTTGTATGGCCTACGGATATTTGTTTCGGGTCTGGGTGTTTGTGTATGTGTTGTATGTGTACAACGGCACCCACGACACAGGTTTATACCTAATGTGGGGCTGTGAGTGTAAGCGTATTTTAATTTAATTTAAACTGGCTCAGTAGCCTAGTGGATTTTTCCATTTTCCCAGTCTGGTAATGTACCCGGAGATGTCAAAAGTTTTAGCCCGTGGCGATTCTTTTGGCCTAAAACGTAACCGGAGAATTGTGGGTGTTTGCATGTTTGATTGAATGCACACATTTACTTCTGCTTACCCCTTAAGGGATTACAGGCGTGAGGTTAGGTTTTTTTTTTTTTCATTTAAAAATACACAATAGGACTGTCAAGTTAACCACAACAAACCGACATAACAGCCATTCAGTAACAAGTATCAGTGTAATAAGGCGGAGTGGTATTTTTGTAATATATTTTATTACGGTTTGACAGAAGTGAGAAGGGATGCTTTTGCAATATCGTTGAATGGTGCGGTGAACGTCTATTTACTTTATGGCATTTCGAGAGCTCCCTTTACCTCAACGGGTTATCATAAATCAGCTTTTTTATTTGGCCCCACTGTCAGTTTGGACTTGCTTAACAAGACAAATAAATATGGTAATGTCGGATCGTAATAACTTTGTGTTCATTTAAATGTATATTTCTATTCCATTCGGACGCCAGTTTTTTATACAATTCGATTCTGTTTATGGGTTTGATTATAACAATATCAGTATTAACTGCAGATATCGGTATATTATCGCAGGATGCTGCTGCCCTTGCATTTTTATTGCAATTACTAGCGCCCCATTAGAATGGATTGACCACCATTGTTCGGTTTACTGATCACATTTTCTTCCATTAGAAGAGAATTCTAACCCCCTTATTCATAAACGTACATTAGATACGTTTTAACTATAGCATGCTTTGTTTTTATCAGTTGCATTGTCAAATGTGCAGGATAGAAAGATACAAAGGAGACATAAGCAACACTTTAGCTAAAATACGTTTATGAATAAGGAGGTTAATCTGTTAAAATATATTACTTAGTCTAGCAGTGCGCATGGTCCCACGGCTGGTGTAGATTGGAAGCGATCTACACGGGTAAGCGATACGGGCGCGGTCGAGTGTGTGATGGATGACCGCTAGTGGCAAATTAAAATGCGCGTTTCCGTGATTCGAAGGGCACGTTAAGCCGTCGGTCCCGGTTGTTATCGATAAACAGCAGTCGTTAAACATTGTCGGAGGCCTTATGGGCGGTTTGAAAAACATACGAAAACCAGTTGGCCACTTACCCTTATCTCCACCAACCCGCATTAGAGTAGCGTGGTGGAGTTAGCTCCGACACTTCCTCCCAAGACGGGGAGAGACTCGTGCCCAGCAGTGGGACGTATCAAGGGTTGCCATTATTATATTTAGTCTAGTATATTTCGTAAGTAAATAAAAGTTAGTTAGTTAGTTGGTGGGGTCGTCATGCCCCGACGCCGATATGAAAATTAAAATATAAACTTCTGGGTGTCCAAAAATCAAAATAAATGTTGATATAAAATAGGATCTTCTGCTTCTACGTGAGCTTTTGGTAATCATAAATGAACAAAATACCTTGGCATCTTCACTAAAAAGCTGCACAGGAGAATGCTTGCGCTACTGCAGGATTGTCACGCCTACCTTACGCTACGGGTAAATATGATGGGTTTCCCAGCGTAAAAAGGTATCTCCTAAGAAACTAATGCTAATTGCTTAAATTTTCTGAAAACAAAAATAACAACGGGCTTAGCGAAGTAATGAAAACATTTGAAACTGAAATAAAAATTTCATAGCTGCAGTAAAAAGGTAGTTTCAGTCGTAATTCTTATCGCGACAGTGAGCTTTGTTTCGCGGCGAGTGACAGCCGCGCGAGCCTTTGTGTAATCAGCCGGACTGTACACCACGATATAACCCCAAGTTTCAATTGCGAGGAAGTTATGGTTATAATAATTTCCAAGACGAAAATACTATTGTATAGAATTCATCGTCGTCAAGCGACATTCATGCAGCATACACTACACTGCATACAGTTCACATTGATGTTAAGTGATGACTGCAGCCTAAAAATACCTACATAAAGACTAAGGTCAAAACGCAGATGCCACTCCTGAGGTCGAAGGTGTTATGCCTCTGTGCCGGCAATTACAGGGCCATACATCACCACCTGACCGGAACACGATAGTGCTGAACACTACTATTTAGCGGCAAGTATCTTAGGTAATGCGGTGGTGCTTTCTAGTATATGATCCAATATTTTCAATGTTTTTGATTGCGATAACGATGACTCGGTGGGGGTAATATGGACGCCTAGATATAAGAAATAAACTGAAAGTACTCAACGCTAATTCCAGCACACAGTCCAGCTCACGGATCGGGGTCCACTGAGCCATTGTCGGACATGAGTGGGCCTCGGACAGAGACAGATGTGAGTACACACTTAATGTCATGGTTGTATCTATTGTTGAAGCGATAAAATGCTACAGATTTCGTTTTTTTTTTCTTTTTGGTTTTAGGAATCCTTTATAACGTCTAAAAATGCAACGAAATATTTTTTTTTTTCAATTTTGGAGTAAAACACGCCACCTTTTGCCTACTTCACGTAATATAATATGCATTGAAGTGTTTCGCTGTCTTGCTCTTAGGCCGTGCGCGTTGTTTACAGACAGCGGAACGGTGTTTAATATTTTTTGTCTCGAGGACTTCAACATGTTCTCTACTCTTTCTTTAATAATATAGGACAATTATATTATGTTTTTATTAATATAAATATCTGTCTTTTCTATTTGCCACAGAAATTGTACGTGGTACTGTTATATCACATTGAAGTCGTTAGGCTGGAGCACCTTCTCCTATAATCCTACAATTTCATACATTTTTAATTAAATAATAGTGATACCAAAAAAATAACATACAAGCAAATTGAAAACCTCCTCCATTTTGAAGTCGGTTCAAAATGTTTTTACAGTAATAAATATAATTTTAATGTAAGTATATACTATACTTTAAATTTGATAACGAGTTCACGTTCTGACGGCATTTTTTACCTGTTAATGTTTCTAAGTTAACACTTAAGTTAAGCAGTAAATGCACAATTATTTCTACGTGTAAATTTAATCTCGATGACAAGTCACGATTGTTCCAACAACACAATACAACGTAAACACGAACTTTTTAATCTTTAGCTTTGTTTTAATAACAAAATGTATTAAAAACGGAACTATAACTCCTGTTAATCGATCACTTGTAGGTTTTACTGAACATGAAAATACAAGCTTAACCTAATACAGTTTTTTTTTACATTTACCTCAGTTATACAATAAACGCCTTACATAAAGTGGTAAAATAAATTAAAAATAAGTAAATATTTAGTTTATAAGTTGTAAGTTACGTCGGTGGGCTATTACACGTAACTCGTGATCCTCAACTTAGCTGTGATAGTTTTCCTTTTAATTTCGATAGAACTACATACGCAGTGCTGAATTTTCTCACGCATCCAAATACAACCATTTAGCTGACACAGGGGGGACAATTAAGGACGTCCTTACAAAACTGCGATGCGATGCGAATTGCTGCGATGCAATTTCGTCTGACATATTGAAAGTATGGCCAACTGCGTCGCATCGCAGCAATTCGCATCGCATCACAGTTTCGTGTGGCCACCCTAAGCCACTATTCTCATAAGTCTCACTATTGAACGAAAATAATGTTATGAATATAAATGGATATTTATGTTCCTAACATTTTTTTATTATTACGCAAGAAAAAATCGTGTAAAAGCTAAAAAAAAATTCTTAAAATTATTATGTCACTTTCTTGGCATGACTAATATATAATGAAACATATACATAATATGTCTACATTATATAGACATGTCATCTAGACATATAGACATGTAACATCTATATTATATAGACATATTATGTATATGACTGCCTAATTACAACTTTCTATAACTTAAAGCCTCTGCGCTATGATGAGCATAGACGGACGGACGAACATGGGGAATCTGTAAGGTTTCTTTCTGTGCTACGGAATCCTAAAAATAATAGCTTCGCCTCGCTCGCCCTGAACAACCCCAGCCCGCGTTCCCGGGGGTGCAACGATATTTATTGTGTACTTAACGGATACAATAGCAGGCAATTCATAACGGTCCCTCACCAATGTTGCTATATTCGTAAATATAGTATGCACTGCAGGCCTTTTTCCGTGTCGGATGATCGCATAGCATAGGAGATGTCTGTATTTGGTGAACAAATGTGAACCAGTTATAGCAAAGTTCGACTGTTATTCATAAAATGTTCATTTTCATGGTTTTATACCTCAAAGGGCAAAAATATGTAGTATGTATGTATCTTCACGCCAGGTCCCTAACGGGGTAGGCAGAGAGCGTAGAACGCCAGATATCCCGATCCTGACATACCTCTCGTGCCTCGTCTACCTTCATCATACTCTTCATACATGCACGCCGATTCCTAGGACTTTTGACCGCACCATCAGACAGAACTTGACCGTTGTAGTATGTAGGTATGTATTAATCTTCATAATATGAAGCGTCAGACTAACCTGTTCTTACCCAGCTCCCGTGCGTTTTCTACATTGTTCTACATTATTACAAAGAAGTGAGACATTCTACTGATATCCTCCATGTAAATAAAATGAATCGCTAAGTGTGTTGCTATATTTTTTTTTTTTTTTTTTTTTTTTAACCGAACGAGAGAGCGGCCTGCCGGACCGGCGAATGCCTTTCTACCGAGAAAAAGACGTTGTCACGTAAAATCTTCGCCCGTAAAACCGACTTTACAGGCAACCAGTATTTTTTTATTAAATAGATATTATACACTGGCTGTTGCCCGTGGCTCCGCCCGAGTGTAGGTCGTTTTATGCGTAACCTGTGGAAACTTAACAAATTTCATCAAAATCCGTTCTGAAGTTTCGGCGTGATTGACGGACAAACATCCAAATAAAGAAACTTTCACATTTATAATATTAGTGTGATGTATTGGAATATATTTCATTCAAATGCTCCTTCATCATCATTTATGTCAAAAGACGTTTACTACTGGACAGGAGGCTATTAGGGGAATATGCCATAAGCATATTGCAGGACGCAGCTGCTCATACCGCGTAGGTAGATAGTAGGTCGGTTGACTGACGGAAGAGCGGAAGAATTCTCCCCCATTGACGATGGGGTCGCCTCGTCCCTACACCTAAAGATATACTTACTCAATATCACCCTACAGATGTATTAAATTCAAATGCTTTGTTGTTTCAATCATATTCTGTATAATATCAACATGTTTGTTTGTTAGTCATGTTTGTGTTTCATCGCATTCCACGATATCGCGGAAATTAATTTGATTTTGGTGTTTCTGAATCCGCTTACATTGCGTTTAGCGGTTGATTTAAGAGTGATAACATACTGTGCGATTCAACGGTTGAATTTGATTGCGATAATAATTTTATATTACGAAGGTAACAAACAGTTTACACGTATAACGGTCACTAGAGCCACCCGTCACCCGACCAGCGGCTGACCGTCTCGAGCGGTCTGCACTCTTTACATCAACTTCACTCCGCCTCGACCGCAAGCCGTCAACACGCGGGCGTCGCGCTGTCCTCGCTCGGATGGCGACTATAACACTCGGTGACCACTAACTTATCTTTCGTTGACTTTGCATTGCCAACGCGCTGTTCCCAAGTGGACCGCGCGCTTTCCGCCAGTGGTTCTCAAGTAACATCGCGACGTTCACCCGTGGACCATCCGTCGAGAACGAGTGGACGCAGTAAACCGAGGCGGTGCTGGTCGGGTGCTGTAGTGAGCTATGACCTTATTCATAGCCTCGTGATTTTAATCACTGGATAAAACTCTAACGAGTTTAAGAGAGGTATCTTTTTATGATAATATTTTATTTTCTGTTTTGAAATTTCAAGAAAATAAGCAAATATTTGAAGATAACGACTAAAAAGCACAATGTGTTCACGCGTCGCAAATATTGATTTCAATTTTGGTTAAATGTATAACGCAAACAAGCTCAGCCGTGGTCGACCACTCTTCAAATTTCGCTCCGCAGTAATTTCCCGCATAGCAAATTAACAAATAAATAATTATTACATTGCACTGTTACATATTTTATATGTATTCCTACTCTGTTAACAGTTTGTACATACAAAATATAGAAAAGAAAAGACAGGAAATTAGCTAAAGGTATTCTGAACAATTTGGTAGAGCCAAAATTTACATCAGCTACCACTGGAGCATTGAGTAAAACACTAGTAGGTAATTTTGAAAATTTTCAGTATGTGTAGGCTTGGTAACATATTGATGAACCAAGTCTATAGCAATTTTGTGAAAAATAGTTCAATGCGAGTTATTTTGGCAAGCCTGAACAAATTATAACAATGACATAAGAGTCGCATATCAAACGAGTATAAAAAATACATCAATCAACGAAACATCGCAATCGGATCACCGCGCAAAATCAACAAATGCCAGTTTAGAATTCCACACAGGGACGTGCAACGATCCCGCATTCCCGGGGTGCGCGGGATTCCCGGTGAGGCATGCACTAGGCAAACGAATTGACGGTTGCTTTGGTGCATTTAGGGGTACGGGTTTTTGCTTTGCTGCATTTGGACGTCCGGGCGTCTGTGATTTTGGCCATTACGGCTGTTAAGCACTGCTTTGTCTTCATTTATTTGCACGCAAATATCCCCGCAGTAGTTTGTGGTTTCTTGTTAGCTATAACATAGCTTGGGTATGACCGTTAAGCATTGGAAATGACTGCGTTACATTAAGTAATGTCTCGTTGTATTTAAGAGATTAATGTATTATTATATTTGTTATGTATTATTCTGTACTTATAATAGAAAATCGAGAGGAAATAAATGTCTCTACAGCAATGTAACTAATTAATTAAATTCTATCAAAACTAATTTTTACAAATGTAACATACAAGTGTTACTTTTATTTTTATGCTTCTTCATTGGATTTAATTTATTCACAGTTTACTAGTCCGTAGTGTAACTACGGAATGAAAAACTTTTATTATTTATAAAACATTGTATTTATTTGCCTTATTTACCTTGAAGTTGCAGTTCTTTTTAATACTTTTTTGACACCGGCATTCCTTTTCTGACGGTGATGATTTTTTGCTACATCACATAAAGCAACAGGATGCTCATGTGAACATGCCCATAGCCTTTTACCGGCAAAAACCGAATTCCTATGTGAAAAAAGGATGAGACATTTTTTAAATATTATGACCAAAAGGTTTAAAAAACTCTATCATTTTTTTTAATATTCGGAAATACTTATGGTATGAAAATGAAATTAAAGAAAAAATAACGTAGGTAGGTACGTGAACATAGGTACTCGTTTCCAGTGATCCAAAATATCACCGCACTAATACGGCACCGACGTGACATGTCCTCGTTGGTACATTAGGTACTTAGTCTTAATCATTAAGGTACTTAGTCTGCAATATGGTATAGTAATATCATTATGGTTTTAAAAAAACATATTTGTATTAGTGTCAATTGGTTGTAGATAAATAATCTATAATAAATGACATGACCAAAAAATGACATTTTATTCGCAAACAAACACAAATTTATGTGAACAGTTACTTATTTACGCTATTGGCGCACCCTGCTATCAATCTTCCACCGAGACCGCGGTCCTAAACATCGCAGTACTAAAAGTCAATACGTAGGGACATTATTTCCCGTAGTCAGTTAAACGGAGCCGACGTCCACCGGTCTCAGTCCACCTGGGTCGTCGCAAAGATATTAGTTTTCAATATTTAATACAGGGCGCGCTACGTGACGTGGGTGGGATTGCCATCCCGCGATCCCGCGCTGACGTGCGCTGTCTCAGCACTATTTTGTGCACGATATATTTATTTTAGATTCGCGTTTCAGGTTCGGTTTTTGAGTAAAATGTACGGATATGTTGAAATGAAATTTAGAACAGCTATGAAGAATTTGACTAATAGGCATTAAGGCATTGGGACATGATGATTCCACCGCCCTCTATTAGAGGAGAATCCTTCTGCTAGTGCAGTTAGTCAACCAAACAATAGCAATTAAACCACAGTAATAAGCGACAAAACTACAGCGTTTGCATATCTGCATGCCAAGCGTAGTGAATATGACATATCCCCCATATATCCCCAATAATGTATCGGGAGGCTTTTGTCCAGCTGTAAATGTCTTTTGGCTGAAATCATGATGATGGTGACGATAAAACGGCATTGTAGGGTGAATTTGCCTGTTAAAAGCACAAGAGCGCGGCTCATACTCGTTTTATAAAAGCAGTTGCTGTTATTTATTATCATGTGCGGGTATCAACACGGGCCGCAAGCCGCGGCGGACCGGAGTGGAGTAGCCATATGCAGGCTTTCCCCTCTGTCAAAGTACAAGATCAAATGGTCCTATGCCTGTCGCTGTATTAAAATGTGTGCGTGAAATTGTTTATGTATTTTGTTAAAATTAAGGTGTGAGTTGCGTAGTAACAGACAATTTTTGTAGTCTGAGTGTGTGTGTTACACGTATCCCCCCCCCGCAAAAAATACAGACTGTTTTGCATTGGTAATAAACGCTATGGCTACTCCCCTCCGGTCCGCCGCGACCGGTGGGCCGAGTTGCTCTATGTGTGTATAAAAAATAATAAAAAAAATCAGTAATTTCACCTGCAGATATACACGTTTCATAAAAACTAAACGCAATTTATCGACAACGTTATTCAAAGTCTATCCTCGATTAACACGTACCAAATATTCCCTGAGCGCGTTGATATTCGAGAGCAGCGTATGCAAAACAAAAATGGCTCGCACCGACACACTTTGCCATTCTAGCGCCGTGCCGCGACATCTAACTTGCCAACTGCGAGTCGAATGTGTAATGCATTTAATCTTTTACCAACGTACTTTCACGTAAATGGCAGGATTTCAACTTTAAAATAAGGGAATAAGACTGAAAGTGATAGAAAATAGCTATTGTAAGGTGTTTTCGATAGTCCAAGAGCTGGTAATTAAAATTACGATCAAGATATAATTAAACATCCATCCATACGAATATTATAAATGTGAAAGTGTGTTTGTATGTTTGTGTGTTTGTTTGTCCGTCTTACACGTGAAAACGGAGCAACGGATTGGTATGATTTTTTATGTAGAGAAACTTGAAGAGGTGGTAAGTGTTAAGAGGCTACACTTTGTCTCCTTATCCTCACCCCCTTAAAATAGGGAATGGAAATTTGTATGGAGCATTACACAATTTTCAAGGTAGAAATTTAATGGGCGTGGGCGCCAAAACTATGTCACGAAACTTCATGTGACAGACCAAATCCCACGCGAGCGAAGCCGCGAGCAAAAGTATTTTATAGTTTAATGATTTAGAAAACTTTCTTGTGTGTCAGTTTTTGAAGTGAAAGCATTCTTTAGCCTTCTTAAGATTTGAAAGTATATGAAACGAAAAAGCAACATTATAAAGAGATAGACATATGATTTCATAAGATTTAACGTGGGAGGAAATGAGATAGCAAGCATTCTACAGTATCTATGATGATTTTTTTTGTACCACGTGTGAATTGCACACACGTTTTTTTAACGATGGCATTTTTCTAGTAGTTACATAACTATTGCTACAGTTAGTACCTTCAGCATAATTATAATTATTTTACAAACATGGTATTTTCTGTTTACAATCAACGGGATTCTTTTGTGGTTATGAAACATATAATGGGGAATGGTATTTAATAACTGTACGCAACTTCATTGGTAATTTGAGAGAAAACCTCAAATCCGTGGGGAATGTGATATCGATTGGATTTCGTGAGACAGAATTAATTTAGAGCAAATTCGTAGTTAATAGAACTTTATCCGTAACTTCTCTCTTGTGTACAAAAAACGCATTTATGATAGATATAGTTATTCATTTAAATAATATTTGTTTTTTTTTTCATTAGCACATAAAGTAGTAGTTTTTCTTCTTCTTCTTCTATAATAATAAGTTTTATATAATGTACGCAATATACATTTAAAAAAAAAGCGGACAAGCGCGAGTCGTACACTCTTTCACAGGGCGCCATTAATGAATTTCCCATGTAATCAAAAGTACCTATCGGATAATCTATTTAAATAAAAATAAAAAATACGCTTACACTCACAGCCCCGCAGTAGGTATAAATCTGTGTCGTGGGTGCCGTTGTACACATACAACACATACACAAACACCCAGACCCGAAACAAATATCTGTAGGCCATACAAATATTTGTCCCGGTGCGGGGATCGAATCAAACGGTCATCTCACACCGCTGGACTAACCGGGTCGTCAAATGCGGGGATCGAACTCGTGACCCTCGCATTAAGCAATGGTTGTGACTATTGCTTAATTGCACCGCTCGACCAACTGGGTTGGCAGCTTTAAGGCAAGTACTTTTCTCTACACATTTTCCTACCTCCAGTATTAATACCGATATTATTAGACTGCAATTTTTTATATCTAAAAATTAACATACTTCATGACGGCTATAGCAGTTTAAAGGCGTCGATGAGTAGTATGCATCAAAAAAATGCCACAGCCCGTAGTTAAAGTAAAACGACCATAAGGTAATTAATTCATACGCTGACTCTCGCGCTACAAAGGTAAGTTTTTCTCAAAGAACTCAATGGTACAAGTTTAGAGCTAAGCGGGCGTTCGTGGGAGTGTTCGCGTCTTTGTATTAGTGTATTCCTTTTGTCTTGGAGTTAACACAATGTGTTGGGTATCAGTGTATTGTGGTTAACGCGACAGGTGAAACGTGCTGTGCTTTGTACTGTTTGCCCTTTTTGTAACACGCTTTTAGGGTTCCGTAGTAAACAAGGAACCCTTATAGTTTTGCCATGTCCGTCTGTCTGTTCGTGCGTGATTTAGCGCAAAAACTATTGGTACTAGAGACTTGAAACAGCACAAGTATACACCTTATACACGCCAAAAAAGTGTTAGAATAAAAACATGAAAAAAAAGTTTTGGGTAACCCTGTTCCTTACTTGTAAGGAGCGGATATTTATTTTTAATTTGCGATTTCCATATAGTGTAAGGTATCATATTTTTATATTGTAAACGGGACTTAATCGCGTACTATTTTAATCGAAGTATTTACCTCGACACGCAATAGTACGCGATTAAGTCCCGTTTACAATATAAAGGTAGAAGGTAGACGAGGCACGAGAGGTTTGTCAGAACCGGGATGTCTGGCGCTCTACACTCTCTGTCTACCCCGTTAGGGACCTGGCGTGAAGATACATACATACATACATACAATATAAAAATATGAATACAAATCGTGTAAGTGTAAGGTATCGTTGGATAGGTCTTTCAAAAATGTCATGCATGTCCGTTAATCATTTTTCGATTTAGGTTACTATTCCTGACTTATTAAGCTTTAAAGTGAAAATTTTCGTTAGAGTCAAGTGTACCTCTTCCCCCCCCCCCCCCTCCCTCCTACAAACTAAACAGTTGTTGTTCATCAGTTGTCAATCAGTAGAAGCAGCACCGGGGCTGGCCCCCTCTGCTGCGGCTTCTTCTGCCATTGACCGGTTTTTTATATGACTGCAGGCTATAAACATCTACACAAAAACCAGAGGTCAAAACGCTGATGCGTTGCCACCTCGGAGACCTTAGTTGTTACGAAGGCATACGTAACCATCTAACCGGAACACGATAGTGCTGAACACTACCATTTGGCGGCAGATAGATTAGGTAATGCAAGTGCCTACGCCTTCGAGCTCCTACACTGGAGTTCTGCCGCTAGTTTTTTTTTATGTTGACCACTTTTGAGGCCTAAGGTGTTATGTCTCTGTGCCGGAAATTACAGGGCTGTACATTACCACCTGACCGGAACACGATAGTGCTGAAACCTACCATTTAGCGGCAAGTATATTAGGAAATGCTCGCAGATACCACCGCCTGCGAGCTCCGTCACTAGAGCTCTACCAGTAAAAGTAAGTAAGTTTTTATGAATGCTGTATTTGTTGGTATTGTATTAAATGCAATGCCGATTTTCATGCTTATTCACTGATGGTAAAGCTCCAGTGAGGGAGTTTGCGGGCGTAGGCACCACCGAAGTATTCAACTCTATTGCCTTGTAATTTCCGGCACATAGGCGTAACACTTTAAGTCTTAGGAGTGGCAATGCATTTTAATTTAAATCTCCTTTTATATGTACATTTTTATAGGCAGTATTACTTACCACTAATGTAAACTTTAAGTTTATTAAAACTATTTCATTATAACAAAGAACGTTTAAAAAATATCACTTGTAATTTAACTGAACAAAGAAACGCAAACACATTTGCCAAACCACCAACAGGTAGTGTTTAAAAAGTGCAAATAGGACAAAGCGCAGTCGCGTCTCACCTGTCGAGCTAACCACACACAAAGTTAATACCCACCCAGTTTGTAAACTCTGACAAGGCTAAAGGAATGCATTTATTTTGATAGAGCAACTTCAAACGCCCACAATTTTCCAGTTTATCAAGTGGCAGGACCACAGAAGTGTCCTCCTTCCTGGAAGTATTTATTTATTTAATTATTTATACACTTTATTGTACACCAGAAAATTTAACAAATTATACAAACAAGAAAAGAAATAAAAGTGCAAAAGGCAGTCTTATCGCAAAAGGTGTGATTTTCTAGACAACCTTTTAGTCAGAAACATAAAGTAAGCAAATTATTTATTTGCCGGCAGGGTGTACTGAGCAATAATAAAGATTTAAAACATAATAATAATAATAAATGAATAGATAATTAAAAAATAAAGATACTACGTTTTAGAAAAAGAGGTAAAGAAGAAGGACGAAGGATGAAAAAAAAGAAGTATTGCTACGTCTAAGGCCTTTGGGAATAAAAAATCAATAAAACCCACAGGGGACGGGAACAATATTTATAGTTTTTAAAGGTCTAGCCCAGCTGACGAGCATGAAATTTATAAGGGGATGATCGACCTAATCTGCTCCACTTCCATAGCGCAGTACCAGAGAATATGTAATAATACTACGTATAGAATAGACACTTCGACGTCCCGCCCGATTTGCTCGCATCACTCAACCCCTTCCCCTCTTATGGGCGACGGTTGGTATTTCGTACGTGCTACGCACACAGGTGCGCGTGTAAATACACGGCACTAATTGATGTCTGTGTAATAGAAACCAAATTAAGCGTTTGTATGGAATTTTGGCGGAGTGTCCGCGGTGTGGTATTACTCCCCTGGTGACGTGTAGTCCGGCCGAAGATGGTAAGTGGCGCAGAGTGCGGAGACGTAGCCAGGAGCGCAGGTGATGGGTCGCGGTGACCAACGTCGAACGCGTCGACTGCAGTCCACTAGTACTTTTTAATTATGTCTGAAGGTTGACAGACAAGAAGCAAACGGGCCACTTGATGGAAGGTGGTCACCGTTGCCTATGAACATTTGCAACACCAGGGGAGTTGCCGCTGCCAGCCCTGAAAGACTCTATTGACGGCATTTTTCTCCTGGTGGTAGAGCTCCAGTGACGGAGCTCGCGGGCGTAGGCACCACCGCATTACCTAATATACTTGCCGCTAAATGGTAGTGTTCAACACTATCATGTTCCGGTCAGGTGGTAATGTACGGCCCTGTAATATCCGGCACAGAGGCATAAGACCTTAGGCCTCAGGAGTGGTAACGCATCTGCATTTTGACCTTGGTCTTTGTGTGGGTGTCTATAGGCTGCAGTCATCACTTAACATCAATGTGAACTGCATGCTTGTTTACCACTTCCATTACAGAAAAAAAAAAATTGTCGACGAATTGGGATCCCATTATATCCAAATTGAAATCCCAAACTAGTAAATCTGCAAAACCACGAGATACGGTTAGTAACTTTTGCGTGAATCCGGACCGTTATGCCAGACGTCTCAGAAACAGGTAGCGCTAGCATGACTTGGCAACGTAGTTTACATCGCACTAGGGTTGTGTTCTGTCTCAGCTATATAAGACCAGGCTGAACATCGTCGAATTAGTCAGCCCGTGACCACGGTAGCTGGAAAGCGACCGAAACGTCGGGTGTATGAAGAAGCAGGGTGTATGAAGAAGTTTGGGAGTGTTGTATACGCGAGAAAATCCGCAAGTTTAATTTCTACAAAAAAAAATTTTTTGAAGAACCCCATATTGTAGCACCTAGGGAACACCTCAGAGGGAAGTTCGTTCCACAATTTACACGTTCTGGGCAGGAACGAACAGTGTTCAGTCGGTGTGGGTGGAACTTCTCTCTTCGGCGGGTAAAAGTACTGTCCTATGGCGGGCGTAGGTACAACCCGTATAACGCTCCTGGAATCGATAATATACGTTCCGATCTAGGAGTCCACATGTCTCCGTGTGTTGGTAGTCGTTTCATTACAGTATGAAATCTTAACAGTACTTGTCCTCTGACCCAGAGTTTGAAACTGAGATTTTTGAGATTTTTCATCAAAAATTACTGCACTAGCGCGTCATGACGCTGTTGTAGTTACGCGCTACGATTTCGTAGCGCTGTCGTAGTCCTGTGCTACGAAAGCGTAGCGCCTTATTACTTTTCTGAAGTAACTGATTACTTTTCTGTCTGGTGTAACTTTCACTATTTCATTATGATTTTGGAAAAATTATGTACGACCAGAAATAACCATTGTTTTTTCAAATTACATTAAATGATTTTAAGCTATTTACAATTTTAAAAAATGTTTTATTCTTTAATGGAAAAATTCACAATGGCAAAACTACAGTTCAGACCAAGTCCATCTGAATTTATTATGCTTATGTATTTTAATGATAAATCATATTTGAAAAAAATAATAGATCTGTAACGCACCAAAGCAATACGCAATAGAGAGTTATGTAGATATATGCTCAATATTATACAAACGGATCGTTCTTCTTACAAGCTAGCGGTTAAATTTTACAAACATTTGATATTTTACAATAGCCTTAACTGTCATAATCAATCAACCACCTACAGTGTTCATCAAGAAATAATGCACATCGAGCCTACGAAAGAGACAATCGGCTAGTTTCGACTTCGTAGAGCGTTATCTCTGCTGCACATTGCCTACGTAAGTATTAATAGTCCGGTATTAGTCAAACCGACGACCCGGTTAGTCCAGTGGTGTGAGATGACCGTGTGATTCGAAGGGTCGCGGGTTCGATCCTCGCACCGGGACAAATATTTCTATGGCCTTTAGATATTTGTTTCGGGTCTGGGTGTTTGTGTATGTGTTGTATGTGTAAGACGGCACCCACGACACAGGTTTATACCTACTGTGTGGCTGTGAGTGTAAGCGTATTAATAAAAAAATCTTGATCGAGATAATAATATCATGAAACAGACAACGCTCTACAAACCCGAAATAAGCCTAATTTAATAAACTTTGACTTCTGACTTATAACGACAAAAAATCTCGATTGCTTTGACTCTTTTTAAGAAACTTATTGAATCATAAATCTTTGTCGGCTTATAATAGACTATACTAGAAAGTATAATAAAATCGCATTAGAATAGCGAGCTTTTTAAATCAAAGAAACAAATCTAACCTCAATAACATAGAACTATAATATTTCACAAACAAAGAAAGTAACATAATAATCCTTGCGCATCTGAAATAAAGTGGCACAAGATGCATGGAACCCATTTCCCTATCCCTCATACGAGAATCGTGCTCTTATAAAACACAGCACTTATGTTAATAAAAGAAGTAATAACAAAATACGGAGAAAAATGTGTCCGCAACCGCCCCGCTCGTTACGTCGTCGCTGCGCCGCGGTTGATTGCCACATGTACTTCTGGTGCGGGGACACACGGGATCTTAGATGGTCCGTGCCTTCTTATGTCATGAAGTGGCAAAAGGCAAAAAAGCATATAGTTCACATTGATTGTTAAGAAATACTTTATTCCGTTACAGTCTGATATGTGGCTATAGACAAGTATCGGGGCAGCTTCTAAAACTTTATTAGGCCCAAAAGCGGCCCCATGTCGAATACTACTCGCATTTGGGGGCTCTCCCCCAAATACCAGCTTGGTCCACTTGACTCCGTACAAAGACGCACCGTTCGTATTGTTAACGATCCAGGACTTACTGACAGACTCGAACATCTGAGCCTGCGCAGAGACATTGGGAGTTTGTGCGTGTTATACCGTCTCTACAATGGTGAGTGCTCTGCAGAACTATTCGACATGGTGCCACCGTCTCCTTTCCTACACCATACTACCTGCTGAAAAGAGAAATTCCATCCTCACCGACTGGACAACTTGGCAGTGCTCAACGGTGCGGTTTTCACGTTCGTTCCTGCCCAGAACGTGTAAGTTGTGGAACGAACTGCCCTCTGAGGTGTTCTCTCGATGTTACAATATGGAGGTTATTCAAACATGGCGTCCAAAGACTCCTTCAGGGCTGGCAGCGCTCAACGCTCACAGACCGGTGTATTGGCGAATATACACCGCACTGAACATTTTCTTGAAAATTTTGTAGGCCTGGCCATAAATCGTTTGGTGTATCTGGGCTGTAAAAATATTGTATAATATAGGAGTTAATTTTTTTAAGAGTGACAACATTTGCCTCAGTAGTGCCTTGACGCTGAACGTGCTATAAACTGCTGTCATCACTTAACATCCATGTGAACTGTATGTTTGTTAAAAAAATATAAATTTCATATTTACTGCAGAGACGCCCGTGTTACGCGTCTGTACGATTCGTGTTGGAGTAAATAATGACATTTGTCGCTGCCATAGCAGAGAGGTGCGCTCTTGGCCCACTCCATTATTAACTGCAGGCCTTAATGGACGTGTATGTCATTCGAGCTCGGTTACCGAGGTACAATGCTACAGTTACTTATGATATAGTAAAAGAATGAGGTTGTTAGATCGTTGACATATCCAGAATGCTTTTTTATAATATAGAGTTCTAGTCTGTTCTCACACATTAGGATCAGGATACGTAAGTTACGTCTGTTTTTTTTATGTAATTAAAGTGGCAAACAAGCATGCAGTTAACATTGATGTTAAGTGATGACTGTAGCCTATATACACTCACACAAAGATTAAGGTCGAAATGCAGATGCGTTACCACTCCTAAGACCTAAGGTGTTATGCCTCTGTGCTGAAAATTACAGGGCCGTACATTACCACCTGACCGGAACACGATAGTATTAAAAACTACCATTTAGTGGCAAATATATAAGGTAACGCGGTGGTGCCTACGCTCACGAGCTCCGTCACTGGAGCTCTACCACCAGTAAGTTTTATGAAATGAAAGTGGCAAACATGTACACAAAAACCAGAGGTCAAAATGCAAATGCGTTGCCAGTCCTGAGACTTTAGTTGTTATGTCTCTGTGAGAGTTATTACAGTGCCGTGAAATTTCGCCTAACCGGAAAACGATAGTGTTGAACAATGCCATTTGGAAGCAGATAGTTTAAGTAATGCGGAGGTGTCTACTCCCTCAAGTCTCTCAACTGGGACCACGAAAGCTGGGAGCAGCGAAAAGCGGGTGAAACGTCGGGTTGATTAAAATAATCATTTGAGTTTAATAAACACGAGATTAATCTGAAAACTAGTTTTCTTATAATGAGTGTAGCTCGCGAAAATCTAAGAACATACTATGTGTTCAAACTCTTGAAGCCAATTTTTCATCATTTCCTTTTAATATTATTTATCATACTTTTATGGATTTCTGCAAACCGTTTGCGTCAAAAGGTATCCTAGGTAAGGCTCCCTTCAACGCCAACAATTCACCGAAACTGTTACCAACAACGCATGTCATCAAATATTTCAAAGTGTTCCGAATGCAGCATCCAATACGATAGCGGTGTCAAAGATGAGTGCCGGCGGCCATTTGTAAATGGATAAGCTGCACCAACATCGCTGATATTCACACTATGGTACTGCAGCACACTGGGATCAAACGTGCGAGCTTATCGTGTAGTTCAGTATACATTGCTGCTTCAATATTTCTAACTATATATAAAATACGCTTACATTCACTCCACAGTCGGTACAAACCTGACCAAACATTATCTGTAGGCCATACAAATATTTGTCTCAGTGTGGGGATCGAACCCGCGACCCTTCGAAACAAACGGTAATCTCACACCGCTGGACTAACCCGGTCGTCGTAAATATAAGCTGAAAACAGAACTCATATCGACTTCTGTATGTTGTATTTCGCTTAATCTCCTTCTTAGATAGCATCTACGTCCTAAAAATAGTCCCTATTGAAACTCTTAGTACTTATAGAAACGTATAGTAATATAAGCGTAAAGTTTTTTATAGAATATCAACTAGGACCTCCCTAGAACCCCGTTAGTTTTTCAACACCGTAGGGGTTGAACTTTGCAAAATGTGTCCGTCTTAGTGACTATTTACGTCCTAAAAATTACGGCATTACGTTATTTACAAGCGTATTAAACTTAAAAAGGAAACAATCATAGCATCAATTACTGGCGTATGGATAAGGCCCCACCAGTTTTCCACTTGAATATTTTCAGCAATGTACTATACACCAAGCGATTTAGCCTCGGAAGTAAGAGAGGTAATAAAGGTGAAGCCGTAAGAAATATCGCGGTGGAAGTGTCTGGGCGCAAGGCACTGCATTTGTTATTCGGTATCAATGCTGGCTTCAGCTGCAAAGGTATGGCTCGCTTTTTGAGGCGGCTTACAAGAAAATGTGTTAAGAATATTTTTGAAATATTTGAGATTGCCTTTTAAAATTTGTAAATTATCATTAATGATAAATGCATGTCAATTACCACAGAGTGCATTTTAACTTTATAGTCTGCTTTGATGACATTTATTATTTTATTAATGTTGTTAAAATTACCCTAGTGGATCAAACTATCGTTTTAATAACTTCAAAATACTTTTGAAAGTTTAATTGTAGGAATTTAATTTTTTTATATGTGAGTAAATAAGTTCTTGAAATCAGTGATCTCATGAAAAGAGTGTTTAATGTAGAAAAGACACGAGAGGTATGTATTTGGTGCTCCACGTTCTTTTTCTACCCTGTAATCCCACCTGGAGACCTTCGTTGACGTTCATCATACGTCGAAACAAACATTGCTTTAAGAGATGGTGGTCTGACCCCGACTATGGTGACGACCGATGGTGGTATGACCCGGGTATGACTGGTGTAACCGGTGGTGGTAACTGGTGGTAGAGCTCCAGAGACGGAACTCGCAGGCGTAGGCACCACCGCATTACCTAATATACTTGCCGCTAAATGATAGTGTTCAGCACTATCGTGTTCCGGTCAGGTGCCTCAGGAGTGGCATCGCATCTGCATTTTGACCTCTGATCATTGTGTAAGTTTTTATAGGCTGCAGTCATCACTTAACATCAATGTGAACTGCAAGCTTGTTTGCCACTTTTATTTCATAAAAAAAAAATACACTAAATGCACATTTTCATGCTTTTCCTATTTATCAGAACTTTATATACTTCAACTCTAAGATGAAATGACTTTTCAATGATATTCCCAAAACACATATTATAGTACTAAGATTTTAAACTGCGTCGTCTAAAGCCTGCACGCTTACACCAAACATACCGATACAAAATAACATAGTGGATAAAATAAAGTAGATAACTCCATAACTATAATACATGTAATATATTCTACATGAGGTAACCTCGGCGCATACGTTTATAACCGGAACGATGAAGTGAGCTTATCTCAAGTTTATGCAACATGACGTCGTATTTTTAACAACTCCCGACGAAAGAGCGACGCGATTTTTGTTAGGTGCGGACTTCATGGTGAAAACACAATAAGTATTTTTTTAAGCTATTGCATAGCTTCTATCGCGGGCCTTGAGCGCGGGGACCGAATTCAGACATTCCGTAACGAAAAAACCGGACGATCGGGATTACAAATTTTAAACTCATTTAAAGAAAGTCATGTATAATTTCGCCGTCCGACCTCGTGGGTAGCGTAGCCGAGCGGTCTAGGCGCTGGTTTAAGGCACCAGTCTCTTCGGAGGCGTGGGTTCGAATCCCACCGCTGCCAAGATTGTTTTCGTTCATTTTTTTTTATTGTTTGTTTTTCCATTCAGTATTTAAAAAGTGGTAAATGTTAATAGAAAATTATTGTTGCATTTTTCTATTTTTTTTTCTTTTATTTTTGCATTTTATTTTGTTTTGCATAATTTTAGATAATTATGTAAATGCAATAGCTTTACCGCGGCAGTCCCCGAGTGCCACACGTCTTTTTTATTTGATTTGATGGACTTAATGGACGTGTATGTCATTCGAGCTCGGTTACCGAGGTACAATGCTACAGTTACTTATGATATAGTAAAAGAATGAGGTTGTTAGATCGTTGACATATCCAGAATGCTTTTTTATAATTTAGAGTTCTAGTCTGTTCTCACACATTAGGATCAGGATACGTAAGTTATGTCTGTTTTTTTATGTAATGAAAGTGGCAAACAAGCATGCAGTTAACATTGATGTTAAGTGATGACTGCAGCCTATAGACACTTACACAAAGACCAAGGTCAAAATGCAGATGCGTTACCACTCCTGAGGCCTAAGATGTTTTGTCTCTATGCCGAAAATTACATGACCGTACATTACCACCTGACCGGAAAACGGTAGTGCTGAACACTACCATTTAGCGGCAAGTACATTAGGTAATGCGGTGATGCCTACGCCCGCGAGCTCCGTCACTGGAGCTCTACCACCAGTTGGCAACCTTTCGCCTGCTAGCTGTAAGGACATTGTCGACTTGTGCCGAATTCGTTAACAACGAGGGGCAAACGTGACAGTCAATAGGCGAACAACGCGTGGACCACGCGTCATATACCTTTATCTTACAAGCTGACAAATTCACTCTTAAGCAATATAAGATAAAACTTACATTTCAATGCCATACTGTAAGTTGAGTTGAGAGTTGAGTCGGTGTAAAGTGCGAAGTCCCGTGTGCCCGGGGATGTCAATCGCGGCCGGGATCACCATCTGCACTACGATCAAGCTCCTGTTTTTATGATCAATTTCCACTCTCATTACTTTTTGATGTCATCAATGCTTATAACAATATCTCCATGCATCCATATTTCTGATTGTATAATTCTTCCCTGGGTTCTTACAACTACCACGTTTGCGTGAATGTTCACCGCAGTGATGAAGTAAGCCACACCGGAGCAGATGTATACGAAACAATAACATGATAAGGTATTACGAACAACACCTATGAAAGAGCGAAGGAATTTATATAAGATTCGGATTTCATAGAGCCACAACTCAGCAAAAATTTGATGTCGTAGATTTGCTTGCAAAAATTATGTTACGTTTTACGTAATCATAAATACTGTGCTTAACATTTTTTCAGTACTCGTCGATTTTAAGGCATATGATAATATTATATTATTATCTTGTGACATATATGATACGTCAAAATATAAATTTATTTATGCAATTAGTTCCTTATTAACTTTTGCAGTTAGTTGTTATTGTTCAGATTTCATCATTTAACACATTTTATCTACATAATTAAAAAAAACATTAAAATATTTTTAAAAGCTAAATATTTATATAATATAAAGTAATACCTAAACTAAAAACAACATGCGTCTCAAAATTCCGCATCACTGCCTTCCTGTGTTATGGTACCCTGAAGGCTGGCAGCATTGCCTCGTTGGATGGCAACGCTAATTCTTTGATTCATTTATGCAATTATATGTTCATGTTAATCACCAAGAAGTGGAGAAGAACTCTTTCACAGGCTAGTGCAGTCAGGGAATCCAATAGTGTTGGTTAAACCATTTCAGTACGGTAGTTGCAAAATACAAGAACGTTTGTCAAAAAAATATACTTAATTGCAATCTAAACAGTCATCGTCATGAAGTCCAAGCCTAAAGTAATTGTAATTTAGGCTGGTGTGAAAGAGAAAGGAGATGCCCGCCGGAGGCATTTAGTTATTGTACAAGACAAACATTTTCCCCTCGCCTCTTTAATTATACATAATATACATATTATAAAATGCCGCAAGGCGTTCTACGTGGTATACCTTGATGTTATTAACCTACAAATACGCTGGGATGTTTTAGAACCTGTTTTCTTAATGAGGAAATATTGGTGGGTTCGATGTTATGTTGTTGATATCTTTCGGCTTACAATAACTTTTTTCGTGTAAGAAAGAAAGAGAGAAAAAAATCACATTGCATTTGTGTGAATGAATACAAGCTATTTTGAATGAATTCTCATCTCGTGGCTTAGAACACAACCTAACTACACGCCTATTAGACAAAATAACGTGATTAATGCTGTTGAAGGCTATTGGCAGTATTTCTATCAGAGGTGCGTCCGCCTATCGACATTGTTGTCGTCATTGTCATTGCTTTCAACTTTTAATATCAATTATTATTTTAAGATCAATAACAGTAATCTAAATAATCTACAATTATTGTTTAATCATCACCTACGAAATCAAGAACATCTGTCAGATGATCACTACTGCTTTTAAAAAAGCTACAAATCGACATGAAAAATTGATAGCAATGACAATGTCGACAGAAATTTTGATCGGACGGCTCTCAGGTTGGTATTGCTTTGAGTTAACCTATTCATTATATATAGTATAAATAAAGACAATACAAATCAGATTAACTGCAGTGCTCGAAGGACCAAAACTCGTCTGCCTTTAACAAATACATCAAATTTAGTAGCCAAACTTCGGTCAAACTAAATAGTACAGACATTAGTAGCCTTCCAGCACAACATCACCAATTTGTCTATATTTTCAGAAAATCATAAAACAAAATGTTTACGGTGTGTAAACACCTATGCAAGTTTCTGAACGCGCAAACTAATGATTAAAGGATGTAGTGTATTTATTTACGAGATCAAAGTTACCTGCGCGATAAATGGTGCAGTGCTCGTGAAATATAGGTTAGATGTGATGTCAGAGTACCTCACTAGGTTAATGTACACGGGAATATCGCTGGCTTTTTAAATTTCTCGTGAAAATCAGTTTACGTTTATTGGGCTGTAATTTAATTGCAAATTATTCACATCTGTAGTCTAACAATGCGTACACGTTACATACGTAAATGCCCAAGATGGTCTTTTGATATTCATAAATGCACACTGTAGCATTAGAAACCTCCTAACATTACCCATAGCACTTTATTTATATTTAGCTGTGCCAGCGGACTTAATGTTGTTGCAGTAGCTTGTAGTACTTTCCGCCCTAAGAATAGGTCGGAAAGTACTACAAGCGTAGTAGCTTACCTACATACCTACTCAACATACCCAGAAAAATAAATTGATCCATCCCATTCTTTAGAATGAGAGCACAAAAAAGCGTATCACGAGATTTTGTAGAGATTTTCATACAAGAAAATAATTCAATGATGATAAAATTTAATGTATACGGTTTGAAAACCTCTATGCAAGTTTCCGAACATGTACTTATGTTTGATTAAAGGATGTAGTGTATTTATTTACGAGATCAAAGTTACCTGCGCGATAAATGGTGCAGTGTTCGTGAAATATAGGTTAGATGCGAACTATCTCACTAGGTTAATGCATGCACACGGAAATATTGATGATATTTTAAACTGTTTTTGAAATTATTTTTACGTTAATTCAACTTTAATTTAATCTTACACGGCTTAATTCACAGAAGAGCTAGGCAGATGTAAATTTATGCATTCATACATGCATACGAACACAACAACACCAACGATTCGCCCGTTAGAATAGCGAGCCTTCAGATTGCCATGATACAGAAAACACTGAATATAATATAAAAACATTTGAATAAGTAATAAATTGCAGTAATAAAACCCTACATTTGCAGTCATTAACTATAGCATAGTTAATGACAGCAATGTAGGTAAATTTAGAAAATAATGGCAAATAAAGTGCAGCGCAAATCCAAGGCGCTAAGCAGATGCAGAATTTACACCGGGTGGTGCTGGCGGGTGATCTATCACTTGTTGGGAGCGTATGGGCCACTAAATGGGAGGGCGGATGAATATGATGTCAAACTATCCTAGTGTAGGATACTCCTTAATTTGTGAAACTTGACAACAGATCTTACAGATCTTTTTGTAGGTACGTAGGTAATTATTATGATTATAACTATCTATCATAATTTAGTTGCAACGAATACAAAACCGGCTAAGTACGATTCGAACTTGCACACGAAAGCTTCCGTACCATTATACCTATATATAAAAAATGGCAAAAAATAACGTTTGTCGTATATTGTAGAAGCCCCTCAAATATTTATTTTATTTTGTTTTTTAAATTTGTTGACATCACTTTTCATGAAAGACAAAATAGATGCCTGATAATAGACCGAAAGACAGCAGAATTTTCTAGTAAAATAAAGTAGTAAATAGCGTATAAATAATGTAGTCTATACTCATTCAGCGCAAAATTAGAATCTATTTTTCTTACTGAATAATAATGCTCACTTTCATAAAGCAAATTCTATAAACAAAATATAATACAAAAAAATCCTTTGTACCAACATGTTTTCAAACATCTCGTTTAGTGGCCCCACTGTGTATATCAAGCTTCCTTAATAAATACCCTGTCTTTGCCCCGCTTTATAATTCCAACGTGCAAATAAGTTGTCTATGAGGAGGGGTGAAGGGGGAAAAATTAAATACTATCCATCGCAGTTCCAGTGAATGGATTGCTTGAAATCACCAAGATGGATACTTGGAATAGTAAATAGCAAGAGCCAATTGTAGTTTCAGTCTGCGTTGTAGTCAAAAAAATGGTGAGTAACAGGAAAAACATTTGTTTATTTAAATCCAGGGTGCCAAACCTACTAGTAGGTAGTTGGGTATAACCATTTAGTTATTTCTACTGCCATACAGGTAATACGCGGGAAGATACATTTTATTATTATACGATGTTAAAAAATTTAATACAAAAATATCGCGAATGCATAACATTGAAAATTTGCACACTAACCCCCTTATTCATAAACATATTTTAGCTAAAGTGTTGCTAATCTCTCCTTTGTCTTTTTCTATCCTGCACATTTGACAATGCAACTGACAAAGACAAAGCATTCTATAGCTAAAACGTATCTAATGTACGATTATGAATAAGGGAGTAACTATTTTGCAACAGAATGAAAGACCTCTCCCTACGAAGTGGACCGACGACCTGGTGAAGGTCGCAATTAATCGCTGATTGAGGACCCAGCCTCAATTTTGATCCAAGGATTGTCACAACGACCGTTCGGTCGACCAATCCAAATGGATGTCAAACGTAAAACTTCTCGATTGATAATAAAATATAGAGGAACCCTTATTCGCCATTTATTGTACAGTAGTTACCAAATAAGATTTGGTTATTATATTTAACACAAAAGCTTCGCAAAAACAACTAATCCCCTCGGACCGGTATCTAGTTAACAGTCAGCCGTCAGTCACCGTCAAGTCATGCCGACAAAATATAATTATTTTATTCTTTTTAAACATAAAAAAAGAATATCTGGAGCGTCGCCTGCATTAAGTATTCAAAACATTTCCAATTGCTTTCGTGGGGAAAGCGAGCGGGAATAAAAGATACACAAAATTACCCTGATGTCATTTGAAACCAGTTTTTTGAAGTGTTTCTTTTGTATTTGTGTGGAAATAAGATTTTTGTGTCATTTTATGGATAATTAGAATATCAAATATTGTTTCTTTTGTGTGTAATAATAATAAATATATTTCACAAGCATGTGTTAATGCGAAATAATATAATAAACAATTATTAAGGGTAAAAGCGACTTCTGTGCGATATTCAATAAACTGCAAAGTTTATATTGGTTGCCTAACTAGAATAGTCTGGCAATAGATGGCACTGCTGCCACCATAAGGCAATGCAATAAATGTGAAGGAAAGATTTGACAAATCGGGCAGGACTTCGGTAGCTCAGTTGGAAGAGCGGCTGGACTAGATACCCAGTGGCCGCGAGTTCGAGTCTCGACTGAAGTCAAATTTTTCTTTCCATTTTTATTTAAATAAATATTGTGGATTAATATGTACTGATTGAAATAAATATAGTTTTCGGATTTTTTCTCGCGTATATTTACTAAAATGTTTATCTAAAATCGAACGCGACGTTTTGGTCGCTTTATAGCTTTCGTGGTCTCGGGCAGACTGAGGTAACATTTGTCTGACAGCAGTTTGAAAAAATATTGTGTGCAGCTACCTCCATCTATTGCGCAAACGTCTTGCGTAGCGTTCAGAATTAACACAAAAGTTACTAATTGTATCTTGAGGTCTTATAGAATGTTGTGGTTGGGCTTTAATTCTACTGAGTATTGGATCCCATGTTGGTACAATCGCCAACCATCTTCTCTATTAAAATTTAGATGATTTTTAATCTCAATAGCCTTGCGAACCATTCTTAGAATTGGTCTGTGTTCTGTAGCGAGTATTCGAGTTTTGTCAAACCGAATATAATGAGTTGGTTTGTCCGCTATATGATCACAGACTGCAGACCTCCCTGCTCTACGGTTTTGACATCAGCAATATGTTATTTAATTCTGGTTTTTTAGTTTAATATACGCAAGATAAAACCGAAAACTAGTTTTATTTCAATGACTGTAGCTCGCGAAAACGTTTTTTGCTTTTATCATGCCTTTATACATTTGTCTAAGTCTTTATTTCAAATGGGATCAGAGTTAGGTTGTATTTGAAGTGTTTTAGAATAGTTCTATTTTTTCGTGCAAATTGAACGAAAAATGGAGAAAAAAATAGAAATGCTTTTTTTAGTGCCAATGCATAGCGACATGAAAACTAAACACGCTATATCATTATCACTAAATTATACGCAGGATTGGCAAAGTTATGGGCTTTAACTTTTTTATCATTGTTATGGTAATGAAGGAAGAAGTTTGGTAATGATAATGGGGACAGTGGTAAAGATAAACTGCTAATGGTAATAAGATTGTAATAAAAAAAATAGTTTTGTAATTGTTTGTGCAACTCAATTTAAGTATTTAAAATACTTAAATTGAGTATTTAAAATACTTAAATTGAGTTTCACATACATAAAAGTTCAATTGATTTGAACTATCTTTATACTTGCTGTAACATATGGAAACCCATTTGTAACAGATAATAACATTATTTATAGCTCAGTCTCAGAAGTTATGTTACAGTCTAAACTATAAAAAACATATTAAGCATGAAAACTAGTAGGAACTTTAATTATAGCCTCAAATTATTGACACAAAAACACCATTGAGCTTAAAATATGTTATGATCAGAAAAATCACTACAAAACATAATTATATTAATAATATACTTTCCTTCGCTTGTATTACATTCTGTTTTCGTATGTAGTAAATCTTCATTTAATAAATTTCTTACTACTGTCCTCTTAGCTGGTCTTCTAGTTTTTTTTTTACAAAATTTAAAGGGAGTGCGATAGAGTTAGACATTATATAAACCTTTAACATCTCTAAAGGCGACATTATCTACCATGAGGGCTATAGTACATATCGTTTTTTCTGAAAATTGTTCATTTCAGTTTGATAATGAAATTCAAAGCTTTCATTTTGGTGGTAGCCGAACACAAATAACGTTACACACTACGGTGGCGTATATCATTGATCAAGAAACCGGAATTTTGAAGCCACATAATGCTTGCAGTATAAGTGAATGTAATTAACACGACGCAAGGGTTATATGGGATTATCAAGAAATAGCGCCGCTGATTGATACACAATCACATATCATATCTGATAGCCCATCAAGCCTTTATACATGATTTATGTTATTTGTCAACCAAGTTTAAGTGCACCAAGATTTTCCAGAGCTCTGATCTATTACCTGGAATTACTTCGAAGCGGGACGCGGAAATGGGAGCACCTGATGTGGTTGGTGTACTTTTGAAGAGGACTGCAGATCAAATTTTGAGTCTGCGTAAAGATATTTGTAGCGTTGAAGACACACGTAGGAAGGAAAGTCAAAAACATCAAGTGGCTTTCTGTTTCAGAACTTGCTGTTTTAGTAAAATAAGTTCCACCCAAATTACAGTCATTTATTGAAACGCTGTCAGTGCGTCAATTTCTCTGGTCATTTAACAATACCATGACCTTCGGAAAGCGTAGCTGTGTCTTCTGAGAAAATGAAACAAAAATGTTCTTGTATTTATAGACCTGACAGGGCCTTGAATGTCCTCCCTTCATGTGTCCGAAATTCATCAAGACTATAAATATCTTTACCCAGCCGCAAAATTTGATCTGCAGTCAAGCTCTTCAAAAATACCCCAAACACATCCGGTTCCCTCATCCCGTGTTCCGCTTCTAAGTAATTCCAAGTAATAGATCTAACTTACATATATAGGTTTGATGGGCTCTCAAATATGATATGTGATTGTGTTTCAATCAGCGGCGCTATTTCTTGGATAAAGCCATGCAGTGTTCGCAGATGAGCCCATATAGCCCTTGCGTCATTTTTATTACATTCACTGTTACTGCAAGCATTATATGGCTTCAAAATGCCGGTTTCTTGATCAATGATATACACCACCATAGTTTTCAGAAAATCCGATATGTACTTCAGCCTCCATTGGAGATAATGTCGTTTTTAGAGAAGTTAAATGTTTATAGTGTATAACTACATCTCCCACCTTTTCAATTTTGTATTTTTATGTTTTAATTTACCTGTTTCTTTCTTACGTTTGTAGCGTAGCTCTGTTGTCAAACAAATTTCCATTACAATAATTTTATGATCATTACCATTTTTCAAATAGCGAATGGTAAATGATGGTAATGAAAGGAACGGTAATGAGATTTACCACTTATTTTAGATTTTTTCCTTAAATAACCCATACATTTTTAAAATGAAGACTAAAATAAGCACATTGACTCAAAGTGTATCATGTTAACACCGAACATGTAATTTGAACTATTACTTTTTATATTTAAAACTAGCTGTTGCCCGCGGCTTCGCCCACGTGGGTGTCGTTTTATTAATATTTTTTCCTGAATTTTCATTGTTATACACCTCACGGAGCCCGAGATCTTTCCAACGAATGCAAAACCGTGGAAATCGGTTCGTGCGTTCTGGAGTTATAGCGTCAGGAAGGAAAACCCGACTTATTTTTATATTATAGATATCACTGATGGTAATGAAAAGAAAACATACCACACCCAATAATTTCGTCTTCATCCCTGTTTTATCACCAAACTACAAACATCCGACCTGTTCTCTATTCACTGGTCAACGGGGCTAGGATCCCTCAAAGGGGAACAGGGGCAGGGAATATCATTAAGGCGTTCTAACAAGTTAATATTTTTACTTCAAGTTCAGTCGACGGTGATGAGCTTTTTTTGGACAAACTTATTATGTCTCAGCAAATGTAAATAACAAACGTAATAAATTTTCTACTTTATTATTTTCATTGCTAGATAGTTAATTTACAAATATCAACACAATAACTGGCAGTAATATACCAAATTTCCATGATATTTGCTTACAACTCACAAAAATTGATTTTTGACCAGTGGTGATAGTGAGATTTAGGCATGTTTTTTATTTTTATCTTTTTTTTAATCAATCTGAGATTATTCCTTTCCAGTGATAGATATACATGCGAAAAATACCAACAATATATAAAATATTTGATAGCTGAGGCTTATTTAGTTTAGGTTTTATTCTCACCGACACGTGTTTTGCACGAAAAAATAGAAATACCCTTTAATAGGGCAACTTGTATGCCAAACGTACATTACCATAACAAGAACATAATTGAACAGAAGATAACCATTACCCGACAGATGAATTAAGTAATGTGATACTTCATCCAATTTCGAGCCACAATAAATAACATTATGTTTAGCCGTTACCACCAGATTGAGCTGCTAACAGATTAAAAGATTTTATATCATGCTATTCCCAAAGTTATGTTACTTTTATCACATAATAAGCATTAACTTTATAGAACCTGTTGCTTTATGAGCCCTTAAGCGTCACATTTCTATGACGTGCCAACTTTTTCACAAATGTATAGGATTTTTGGAGTGTTGCCAAGCAATTGAATACATTCCTGGGAGATTCAGGAAAGAGACTATGTCTATATCTGAGTTCGGTTTTGGGAAGACTAAATGCAATTCAATATTGATTTGGATTCTGGGAAATTCAGGCGGAACGAAAACTAAGATGGAGAAGAATTGTGACAGATTAAATTAAAGCAAACTGTTGTTTACTTAAGTTATACCTGCACTGGCCGGTCTCGCGAGCTTTTGAATGTATATTTTACTTTTATTTTGTGTTTAGATTCTGGGAAATTCAATATTGATCAATCCCGTATTCAATATTGATTATTTCAATTTCAATATTATACATAGAAATTTAATATTGATTTTGATTCGATACTGATCAGTTCCAATTTCAATATTGATAATTTCAATTTTAATATTATTGGTCAATTTCAATATTCATCAATACCAATTCAATATTGATTTGGATTCTAAAAAATTCAGGCCGAATGAAAATTAAGATAGAACAGAATTGTGACAGATTAAGTTAAAGCAAACTGTTGTTTACAACTGCTATTGAATGTATATTACTTTAATTTTGTAATTAGATTCATACACAATTTTTTTTACATAGTTGACCCATTTAAATGGGTACGCCTCGTATTTTGAAAAATAAATGTTCATGTTTGTATTATAATCATCATTACTTCAGGTGTCAGACGTCCACCGCTGGACAAAAGCCTTTCCAAAGATGCCCACAACAGAGTTGTACGTCATTAGGGGAGAATATGCTATACTGGAGGCAGAGCTCCAATGACGGAGCTCGTGGGCGTAGGATAAATGGTAGTGTTCAGCACTATCGTGTTACGGTCAGGTGGTGATGTACGTCCTTGTAATTTCCGGCACAGAGGCATAATACCTTAGGTCTCAGTGGTGGTAACGCATCTGCATTTTGACTTTGGTCTTTGTGTGGGTGCCTAAAGGCTGCAGTCATCGCTTAAATAAATGTGAACTGCATGCTTGTTTGCGGCAAGTAATACGGTGGTGCCTACGCCCACGAATTCCGTCACTGGAGCTACACCATCAGTAAAAGTTTATACGCTTACACTCACAATAAATAGTATAAAAACATAAACAAAGCTCCGAGCACATTTTTTAATATGCTTCGAAACAGTTTATCATTAGTGTACCTAAAATATAATGATCAATCTAAAACATGGGTCATTGATGTCCCATAATTCCTAACAAATAAAGTTTAAAGCTGAAACAACAAAAATACAGCAAATGCAGTGGTAAGCCTTAACGAAGACCGAACAAAAACCGTATTTGAATAGGGATGGCACCAATAACTGACCAAAGGCGAGGGGGGATCGTAACAAACAACTTATTTTCGGCAACACAAAGCATTCATGAATGTATAATGCGCTGGGAAATTAACTTTTTCCTCCCAGTTCGCGAGACTCGTTTTTTATTGACGTGCGCCGTCTCGATCTGTTCGCGGGGAGATGTTGTGGGGGACATCGGATAAGTCTGGTGAATCTTTTTTTAGTTCGTTTATTACTGATTGTGACTTAAATTAATTTCTTATTAAAATTAAAAATCACAGTTAGCGACTACATAAGTGAGTTAAAAATTGTTTGAAGAAGTCATAATCCTCTGACGAAAGATCTTCGCTGTTCTCGCCATTGTATGCTGACGATTTTTTTTTGTTTGCTAGTATTTTCAACCGATTTCTAAAAGGTGGAGGCCGTATCTCTCTTTTGAGCCTACATACCTACAAGGAACTCGTATAGTTTTGCCATGTTGGTTCGGCCATCCATCCATAGCCGCTAAATGGTAGTGTTCAGCACTATCGTATTCCAGTTAGATTGCTAAGTATGGCCCCGTAATTTCTTTCAGAGATGACAAACAATTCAGACATCACGGGTGGCGACACATTTGCATTTTGACGTGTGGTTTTTGTTTAATTTGTAGATTTTTATAGTCTGCCGTCGTAACTTAATATTCATGTCAACTATGAAAAGAAAGAAGAAAGAAAATAGTTTTTAATTCAAGTAAGATTTTACAACCATTTTCGAAAAGTCAATAATTATGAATCAATAATTACCTAGAGTGAATAACTATTAGTGAAGTGATTATAAAATGAAGCAGATTTTACGTTAATTTAAATAGTGACAAAAAACTTACAGTTAAAATATCATAAAAAAAAACAATTTATTCCTTCCAAAAATTAGATAATAAGAAAAATTTATAAATATTTGTCAAAACAAAATGATGCATAACATAACAAAAAAAAACAATTGCATGTTAGACTTTACCACTAAATATTAAAACGAAGCTTGTATTTATGCTGACTGCATAAATGAGCTTATGAATATGAAATCGCCTAACAGTCCTATAATCTCACAAATTACCATTCATAAATCTAAGCCAAGATTAGTGTGAACAGCATTTAAACACCAATTATAATCCAGCGCGATAAATAGCCACTAAGCAGTAACGGTAGGACGCCATTAAACTATATCCTTGATTTACAGGCGCACAAATTGTGGGCCCGCGTTGTGTCCGGGGCCTAGTTCGCTTTAATTTATACAAATTCCACCGCACTCCGTTAAGGACATCGTCCGCATAATCAGGGTGATTTGCATATCATACTTGATCTATAGATTTCGATTGTGTGATCCGGGGTTTAAGTTTTGTATGTTTTGTATTTGAGGATTTGAATTTTAGAATTTATGGTCACAGGAATTAAGTTTTGTTTTCCTTCGTGCTCAATATTTGATGGTCTGTTTAAATAGTTTTGCAAACATTCCCCGTGACATAGAATGTTTGTTAAAATTTAAGGTTATTCTTAAATAGGGTAAAATAGATTTCAAATGAAAGTAGGTAATTACTGAATCTAACTTTCGTTCTATTATTACATTACATTCTAATAAATTTTTCTATGATAAAATTTCAGTTCCGTACCTTACGATGACTAGGATTGAATTCGTTTTTATGGCGTTGAAAGGTGGCAAATAAACATGTAGTTCTGATGGACGATAAGTGACCGCAGCCTATAGACATCTACACAAGAACACTATATAAAGCAAATTGTCTATGACAGATGGACACATAAACGGCGTTCCGATTTTCACGGTCACCACGTTTTCCGAACTTTAAAAAATTATAATAATATTCTAGTTTATTTTTATTTATGTCGGTATAAATAAGAAGAACAAAAACCAAACATTTATATTCTCTTTCCAAATGCAACTCAATAGCTTCATCAACAATATAATATAGTACTGGCAAAAGCATTAACGTCAAAGCATAATCGATGCAATATAGGTTTGTTCCGCTTGCTACACGACTAACATCTCAGCGGGGACGTCTAGCTGCGGTGCGATACAAGACAATGCTCTCAGCAGCCACTTGTCGGCGATTTGTTGCGCAACTGTCGATAAGTGGGACACACCGCCGGGTACATGCGGAACGAGATTTTAATGCGCTCGTGTTATTGTGGGGTAGTTTGTTGGATAACTAGTGCATTTGATGCGTTGATGAATGGAGTAAACGATCGTTTTGTTAATCCATGAATGAAAACTTTGTTGCAAGTAGAACTCGGTCATCAATCAGGTGGACAGGTTGTCTCTGAATAGAAACAATGCCTGAGATAAATGGTAGTGTTCAGCACTATCGTACTGTTCCCTTAATTTATATTACAGTAGCTCAAATCTATTGCAGCCTATGTATGTCACACCAAATACCACGGTATTTGGTGTGACATACATAGGCTGCAATAGATTTGAGCTAGATACAGTAGGCCGAAAAAGTAACAAATAAAATAATATGAAAAAATTTAAATTAAATTTAATAATAATAAATAATAATATAGCCTTTTATTCAGATCTTTAACGTACATATACATACATTTACAATCTCATACAATCAAATTAAATTAAAAATTTAAGCTGTAAACTGTTGTTTGGTAATTTTTTGCAGATCTGTTTGCCAATCGGCAAAGGCCTCCTCCAACCTTTTCCATTCTTTCCTTGTTTGGGCTACTCTGTTCCACATCACACCTGCCACCTCCCTGATATCATCGTCCCATCGTTTCTGCGGTCTTCCTCTCTTCTTCTTCCCTTCCCTTGGATACCATACTGTTACTTTCTTACTACATTTATAATGACCTCTTATCATATAGCCTGCCCATCTCCATTTAAGCCTTTTGATTGTCAGTGTGACATCTGTGGTTTTAGTTTTACTTCTAATTACATAGTTTTTTACTCTGTCTGATCTCTTGATGTTCATCATACTCCTCTCCATGGCGTATTGGCAAGTTGTAAGTTTGTTTATCAATTCTTGGGTTATAGTCCATGATTGGCAGCCGTATATAAGGACAGGTAGTATGCAAGTGTTAAAAGTTTTCTTTTGGTGTTAATATGAAGTGTTTTGTCTTTCATAACTTCTTTTAGGCTCTAGTATCTTCGCCATCCGTTCGTAATTCTTCTTTTTACTTCTTCGCGCATCGGTTCTTTCTGTGTTATGACTTATCCGAGGAAAATGTATTCATCAGAGTAGTTAATTTCCGAGTTTCCTAATATTACTGGGGTTTTGTTTCCATTTGTCAGCAGTCTCGTTTTTTCTGGGTTGAGTTTCAGTCCTACCTTTCCGCTTTCGACCGCAAGGTCTACTATCATTCTGTTGATATCTTCAGATGTTTTAGCAAATAGGACTTTGTCATCTGCGAACCTCAAATGCGTTAATGATGTACCATCAACATTGATCCCAACATTTTCCCAACTGAGTCGCCTGAAGATTGATTCTAGCACAGCCGAGAATAATTTAGGCGATTTAGGCCTAAATTATTCTCGGCCTAAATTATTCAATTTAAACTGACTATCAAATAATTATTTTTATTAAATAATACAAATGGAAATTAAATCGTGTGAACGAGACCATAATTCCAACAATTCAAATTCACAAATACAATATAAACAGAACCTAAGCCCCGGATCACACGAGCGAAATCTATTGATCAAATATGAAATGCAAATCACCCTAATTATACGGACGAAATCCTTAACGGAGTGTGGTGGAATTTGTATAAATTAAAGCGAACTAGGCCCCGGACACACCGCGGGCCCGCAATTTGTGCGCCTGTAAATCAGGCGGCAGGGCCGACGGCTTAAGGACATAGTTTAACGTCGCCTTATCGTTATTCATCGTGGTGGATTATAATTGGCGTTTAAACGCTGTTCAAACTAATCTTGGTGGAGATTTACGGTAATGATAATTTGAAAAATTACAGGGTCGTAAAGTGGTTTCATATTTAGAAACCTCATTTTGATATAAAATGTTAGGTTATGTTAATTGCACCTATATTTTATAGGCTTCTATTTTCAGTAGATATTATCTAGAGATTTTATACAACTACCTAAAATAGACTATCGAATCTCTTCCGTTACCGTCTGAGTGACTGAATGGCTAAGTGGATGAGTGTCTGAATGATTTTATCATTTACTGACTGAAAGACAACACAGAGCACAAAGAGATGATTGTTCGATAATATTTAATAATATAAACAAGAACAGTCGGTGCATGAGCAAAAATCTTAAAATTCAAATTCACAAATACTACTAAAACAAAATTTATACCCCGGATCACACAAGCGAAATCTACAGATCAAATATGAAATTTAAATTGCCCTAATTATACGTACGATATCCTTAACGGAGTGCGGTGGAATTTGTATAAATTAAAGCTAACTAGGCCGCGGACATACCGCGGGCCCGCAATTTGTGCGCCTGTAAATCAGGCGGCAGGGCCGACGGGTTAAGTATATAGTTTAATGGCGTCCTACCGTTACTTCTTAGGGCTATTCATCGTGCTGGATTATAATTGGTGTTTAAACACTGTTGATTTCTGACTTGGGTTATATTTATGAATGGTAATTTGGGAGATTAAAGGGCCATGTGGAGGTTTCATATTTTGTAATTATTCGTACCTAAAACATTAGATTTTAGTTAATTGTACCTATATCGGCTTCTATTTTCAGCGCATATTCTGTTACTTAGAGAGTTTTATTATTATCATCATCATTTAAGCCAAAACACGTTCACTTCTTGATGAATCTCTCCTGGACAAAAGCTCAAAGAAACTCTGTTCTAGTCCACGGGCATTTTTTTTATGTAATAAAAGCGGCAAACAAGCATGCAGCTCACATTGATGTTAAATGATAACTGCAGCCTATACAGGAGCCCCTGGAGAGGAGCCTCTGTAGGTTGCAGTCATCACTTAACATCAATATGAACTGCATGCTTGCTTGCCATTACATAAAAAATGGTTAAAACGGACTCCTGCAATTGAACTACCGCCACTGCGATCGCCAATCCACATGCCAAGCGTGGCGATTATGGCATATCCCCCTTATGGGGAGATTTTGGTCCAACAGTGAAATCAGTTGTCTCTCAGCTGAAATAATGGACGGTGGTAAACAAGCATCCAGTTCACTTTGATCGTATCTAATAAAGTTCTGTAGGATTGGAACTCTAACAAAAAAATACTAAAAAAAAACTGTTTTAAATAACAGGTTGTAACAAACTAAACCAAAACAACTGAATTTGTTTTACTAAACATTTTTAAGTCTTCACTTTACACGTGATAATTATATAAAGTAATATTCCGACTAAAGTAGGACCATAAATTAAACGTTATTGAAATATGAACGGTACACGCAAATATCCACATTACGCTAATTAATTTACCATGGAAGCCAAACAGGTGGTAATTTAATATTTTAGGCGGCATTATGATGGCATCACTAGTGTTATTATTAGTCTGATATAAACATGATACTAAAACCTAAATCTTGTTTCGCTGTGAGACTATTAAAGATTTCTCAGTGAACTTTCCCGTGTTAACTTCAGGATCTATATATTATTTTTTTATAATATAAGTATGGATTAATAAATCCATACTTATATTATAAAATGATATCTTTGTGTCTGTTACGCGTTTTCAAGAACGCAACTGCAGGGTTGCTTGTGATAAAAATTTAATAAAGAGATCCAACATTTCATATGTATATAGTCATCAAACTAACGGACACCAAAAAATGCGTCGTAATAAAATTATTTATTGAGTAAGTAAAAACCTCAGAACGTATGGGACGGAAAGTTCCGAATGTATACATATATTGAAAAAATGTATCTATTAAAAAAATAAAGTTTTATACAAAGTGTTGTTGCAAAGGTGATAGAGTTCGAAGGCATAGGGTATAACATAGTATTCGATACGCGCTTTTTGGTACTACTTGCTGCTTACTTAAATTGTAGTCTTCAGGGGTCATAACAAATCCATTTAGACACAAACGCAAAACGCATCCTTCCAGATATTGAAACGCATCTGCATTGAGTCGTCCAGTTTTAACTGTTCAATATAAACATAATGGTTTGCAGTTTTCCTAACAAAAAAGTAAACACGTTTTGCATCTTGCCCCTTTCATTGCTCAAGTACCATCCAATAATCACAACATAACACAACACAAGAGAATTAGAAAATCCCTTTTAAATCAGACACCAGGACACTGGAACCAATGTTAGTAGCGCGTGATAATCGTACAAACAGAGCCATTAAAAAAACTCGTTAGGGCGGCGCTGGTCGGCGCGAATTAGCATTTATATTGTCCTGCGCTTCGCCGCGTCGCGCTGCGGTACGCGGGGCGCTTTTTCCGCGATGTACCGCGTTTTATATTGTAAATATTCTAGACAACAAGGTTTTTTTATCTTACGAATCTGCAGTGGATTGCTTGCCTTATCAATGCTTTAACTTTCGATTATACTGTTACTTGCGAATAAATAAATAAAATATGCCGTTGTGTACAACGGCACCCACGACACAGGAGTGGGTGTTGTGTATGTGTACATACAACACATACACAAACACCCAGACCCGAAACAAATATCTGTAGGCCATACAAATATTTGTCCCGGTTGGTGTTTTTGATGGTTTTGTTTCGGGTCATTTATTACAAAAAGTTACGCATTTTTTTTCATACATCGCTCGATTATTTGGTTCGTGGGTAATTTATATTGTAAACTAGGTGATTCGGTAAACTTCGTAAGGCCATTGGAGATTTAAAAATAATTGCTATTATTTTTTTAAAGGTGACTCGGCAAACTTCATTCCGCCATCGGATATTTTTTAATATTAAATTATATATATGTAATTATATATATAAGTATATATAATTATATATAAGTATATATAATTATATATCATCATCATATCAGCCATAAGACGTCCACTGCTGAACATAGGCCTCCCCCAAGGACCTCCATACCGACCGATCGGAAGCGACGTGCATCCAGCGGGTACCTGCAGCCTTGATCAGGTCGTCGGTCCATCTTGCAGGTGGACGTCCTACGCTGCGTTTGCCGATACGTGGTCTCCACTCGAGAACCTTTCTGCCCCAGCGGCTATCGGTTCTCCGAGCTATGTGCCCTGCCCATTGCCACTTCAGCTTGGAAATATGCTTGGCTATGTCAGCGACTTTCGTTCGCCTACGGATCTCCTCATTTCTGATTCGATCCAGTAGGGAAACGCCGAGCATAGCCCTTTCCATTGACCGCTGAGTGACTTGGAGCTTTCGCACAAGACCCATAGTGAGAGACCACGTCTCGGCACCGTAGGTCATCACCGGTAAAACGCACTGGTTAAAGACTTTCGTCTTCAAGGACTGCGGGATGTTTGACGAGAAAACGCTCCTTAACTTCCCGAACGCTGCCCAGCCGAGTTGGATTCGGCGAATGACCTCTTTCTCGAAGTTCGACCTGCCTAGTTGTATGGTTTGTCCTAAATAGACGTAGTCGTCGACAACTTCGAGCATCGAGTTCCCAACGGACACTGGAGTGGGCGATACAAGGTTATTGAACATGACCTTGGTCTTATCCATGTTCATTTTAAGGCCCACTCTTTGGGACACTCGATTGAGGTCTTCGAGCATTGTGCTGAGATCTTCCAGCGACTCTGCCATGACTATAATATCGTCGGCAAACCGAAGGTGAGTGATGTATTCGCCGTTGACATTGATGCCTAGTCCTTGCCATTCCAGGAGCTTGAAGGCGTCTTCCATTGCATTGGTGAAGAGCAGAGGTGAGATGACATCTCCCTGTCTTACTCCCCTCTGCAAAGGAATCGCCTTCGTGCATTGGTCCTGTACTCGGACTGACATGGTGGCGTTTTTATACAGACACTTCAACACTTCGATATACCGATAGTCAATGTGGCAACGCTGTAAAGACTGCAGCACAGCCCATGTTTCAACCGAATCAAAGGCTTTCTCATAGTCCACGAACGCTAAGCATAATGGCCGGTTATACTCCTCGGACTTCTGTATAACCTGCCGCAGCGTGTGTATGTGGTCTATGGTACTATAGCCTTTTCGGAAACCGGCTTGTTCGGGAGGCTGGAAGTCATCAAACCTGCGAGCGAGACGGTTCGTGATCACCCTCGAAAACAGCTTGTAGACATGGCTCAGAAGCGAGATGGGTCTATAGTTCTTCAATAGGGCTTTATCACCTTTTTTGAAGAAAAGCACCACCACGCCTCTGTTCCATGCTTCTGGCGTAGTACCTTCGAATAGGACGGAATTAAAGAGCTTCTGAAGGACTTTTAGTAACGGTGATCCACCCGCTTGCAGAAGCTCTGTAGTGATTCCGTCCTCTCCAGGCGCCTTGTTGTTCTTAAGCTGTTTGAGGGCCATCCTAATCTCGTACAGGCTGATGTCCGGGATATCTTCGGTATAGTGTCGAGTTAATTTGGCTCTCGGGTCTCTAACCAAATCAGAGACAGGTTGTGCGACCGAGGTATATAACTGCCCATAACCTCTCGATCTCCCGCAATACCTCAGGCTTAGTCGACGCTAAACTGCCGTCCTCTGTCTTCAGCTGCATCAGCCGGCTCTGTCCAATAGACAGATCCCTTGCAAACACTTTGGAGCCCTTGTTTCTCTCTATCGTTTCCTCAACACATTTTGTGTTGAAGGATCTGATATCGTGCCGCAAGGACTGTTGGATCTGTCTATTAAGTTGCCGGTATTTTTCAGCTTCATCAGAGGTCTGCAGTGTCATTGAGCGTCGTTCTGCCATAAGGTTGAGGGTTTGATCGGTTAGTTTGTGAGGTCTATTTCGTCGGCGAGTTTTAAAGTATTTATACCCCACCGACTGGACAGTTTCTACCAACCTGTCATTCATATCGTCCACTGAGATGCAATCCTCCAGGCAAGCAAAGCGATTTTTCAATTCGAGCTGAAAGCTCTCGGGGTTTTGTATGTGAGAAAAAGTAGGTCGGAGCGTAGACTTCATTAGACGAGATCTTTCGATCTTGATGTTTAAATTCAATGTGCCCCTAACCATTCGGTGATCACTTCCGGTTTTCACCCTGTGAATCACGGAGACATCATTGAATATGTGTTTCTTGTTGGTCATAATGAAGTCTATCTCATTTTTTGTGGAACCGTCTGGGCTCATCCAGGTCCATTTCCTAAGAGGCGGCTTCTTGAAAAAGGAGTTCATCATAAAAAGTTCCTCCTCCTCCAGAAAATTGGCCAGCCTCTGGCCCCTAGGGTTCCGATTCCCACATCCAAATTGCCCCACTCTCAGCTCATTATCGCATCCCTTGCCCAGCTTTGCGTTGAAGTCTCCCATTACAACAGTGAAATACGTTTTGGAAGTATGTATGGCCCTACTTATGTCCTCATACATAGCTTCCACCTCGTCGTCCGGGTGTGCCGAGGTCGGTGCGTAGACCTGGATGACCTTCAAGGAATATCTCTTGGATATTCTGAGTATCAGGTACGCGACCCTACTCGACACACTCGTGATGCATTCAATGTTGTTATCGAGAGACTTGTGGACGATAAACCCGACACCACCTTGGGACTGCTGGTCGCCCTCCCGGTAGTAGAACAAGTTGCCAGACTTCAGGGTTATCGTGTCCTCTCCCTCTCTACGGACTTCAGATAGACCTAAGATGTCCCAGTGCAACTTGTTCAATTCTTTTTCCAGCTCAGCAATTTTCTCGTCTGTCCTTAACGTGCGTGTATTGTATGTTACCAGTGATAACCTACGTCGGTTTTCCGTTGTGCATGCCGAAGTCGTTTGACGGAAGCGACTCACCCGGAGATTCTTAGCACCCCTGGCTCCAGAGCTCGACCAGCGCCCGTCTACGCCGGTTTTGCTCCTGGAGCCGCCGGGCACTTGGGGCCTTTTCCTCGTCTGCATTTCCATCTTGGGGGGGTTTAGACCATAACCCGCCACGCTGGTCCAGTGCGTGTTGGCAGGTCGCCAGAGCCTCGTTTGTTATGTAGCAGGGTGCACCACGTGCAGGTGAGGTTGGCTTGGGTCTCGATGGTGTTGGTTGAGACCCCTTACACCCCAAGGTATTAAATTATACACAATTATATATAAGTATATATAATTGTGTATAATTTTATTGATTGCAATGAACACAAAAACGAAGAATTTATCCAATTTAGTGCAGTCGTTTTGGAAGATATGCGCGTACAAACATTTCAGTTACACATTACAGTTGCTTATAAACATTACAGTTTTTACTTATATACGTTTGGATATCTAAAAAAGTAATTGCCTTGTATTACTATACTTTGTAACATTAATTTCAGTTATAAATAACAGAAAACATGAGTTAACACTGCGTTAGCTATAGCGAATTTACATTTAATTCCCGCGCTCCGCCGCGTCACACTGCGGTACGCGCGATGCCTTCTTGGCCGCGTTTTTGGTACAAATATAATAAACAACAAAAAATCTTTTTCTTACTTTATTTGCGTCTAACGCAGTAAAATATTACTATAAAAACATTTATAGGACCTCATTTAAGAATAGATAAAACCTAAGATAAGACTATGAAAGTAGGTAACTCAATCTAAAATGAACAATTAATTTATTTTACAGCACACTCAACGACAAAGATAAAATACGATCCGCGCCTAATTATCTGCCAATAGACTACACAAAATGTATTATCAGAGCGGGAACCGAGGAAAAACTTGGGATCATTTTTCTCTGATATCGTAAACAATTTTCAAAGGAAAAGTGTCAAATTTTGCGTACGAATTTAGTGATTTTAGGTCGTTTTTTGTGTGACGAGGCATTTACTGGGCCGGAGGGGACGATTTCATTCAATAATTCGCAGTAATGGCCTAAGTAAGTCAGTTAACAAGATACTCTTGGCGGCTCTCTTTGGCAAAAAGGTGGATTTTTTCAAGGCTATTGAATTATTCAGGGTTTCGCAAGTGGCTTGTGAGGTGGCCATTTGAAAGATTTGAGGCGCCTTTCTTTTACAGTGTATTTTAGGGTCTTTTTTACAATTAACTTGTGAACGCGGATCCTTTTTACGGTTAAATATCATGTAATGCCAAAATCTAATTACAGAATGAAATTCGTGTTCGATCTCCGCATCGAGACAAATATTTGTATGGCCTACAGATATTTGTTTGGGTCTATGTGTTTGTGTTTGTGTATGTGTTATACGTGTACAACGGCACCCACGACACAGGTTTACACCTATTGTGGTGCTGTGAGAGTAAGCGTATTTTTTTTTAATTTTGAAAATGGACATTATCTTCAATGACTGTAATTTACGCCTATGTGTACACTTATTATCATTCATCAACGCATCGTCATGTGAACAATACCTCTTTTTTAAATGGTCCATATTTTATTTTAAACAATATTTAAAATTTGATATATACCGGCCCATTAGAATGGTTTGACCGCCATTGTTCGGTTGACTGACTGCACTAGTGGAATAATTCTCTGCCAGTAGAAGAAAATTCTTCTACAACTGGGCGATGGAATCGTCAAGTCCCAACTTTGTATATAACCTGTACTATTTCTATTTTTATCATCAACTAGACCTCTATTCTGTTTGGTTCTTTTTTAACATAGAACAGACGAGGATCGTTAACCTAAATCAGAGGTTCCCAAACAATTTTTACTTGTAGACCCCTTTAAATTTTTTTCTGGTTTCGGTGGACCCCCTTGCTAACATTTATATCACTTTCCCATATATCCCATTTTTATTTACGCATATACGTAGTATTACGTAGACCCCATCGAGTCTCCCAAAGACCCCAGGGGGCTATATGGACCACTTTGGGAATCACTGACCTAAATAGTCATCTTAAATTCTTCCAAGCGATACCGAGCATACCGTGTGAAACGCTGACAGGGATAATAATCTGCGCACTCAATTCAATAAGTTGAAAAATGCACGTTTTCCCGAATCGAGGTTGATGGACATTTAAATGAGAAACATGTCAGGTGATCCCGATTACTGCAATCATTTGCTGATAGCTTCCGTTCACATTTTGATAAATCAGTATTCAGTAATCAGTGAATGTCACTGAAGTAAAAAATTAATGTTTTTATTTGAAGGTTACTGGACCTGATTAATCGATACCACCATTAAGAACCACAGCAACGCAATATAATGACACTACCGCCACCTCAATACTAACCACCGCGACGCCACTGTCATCACAGCACCTCTGTGTTGAAGGCCTTAGCAGGCTCTAACATTGTCGCTTTGCCGTCACATGATGTACCTATACGTCATGTGACGGCGAAGCGTGTGACTTGGTCCTCGTCGCTGCGCCATCCAGTGAAGACGGCGTTCTCATTTTATTGGGAGCAGTAAATGCCGATGCAAAGGGGCAGGTGCCTCCAAGATTAAACCGAGAAGTGCGCTAGTTCGGGCGTCTTATCAGCACCGTTGGACTTGGATGACGATATTTGTGATAATATATAAGGAAACTTAGAAGGTCATTATGAGTCAAATGAGGCAAAAATCTGAATACCTAAATCGGACATCGGTGCTGGAAATATATGCGTCTTTAATTTATAAATAAATTGTTAGTAGATCAAGTAAGACACGAGTGTCATGCTCTCACAATAAAATGTTAGAAAAATCCTTATAATGATGGACTACAGTAATCAAGCGATTCGTTGAGATAATCTGAAGAAGCACACAACGACTCGGTGTACACTTTATTGATACTTATCATCTTGTTATCGAGTCTTGCTTCCTCAACTTACACTATTAGACCATAATAAATGTAGTGTCGCTACTTGGGGTGGCCCCAAGGCAATGCAATAAATGTGAAGGAAAATTATCTGGTCTGGTGTGGACTTCGGTAGCTCAGTTGCGAGAGCGGTTGGACTATGGAGATCCCAGTGTGCCATTCCAAAAATTTTTCATTTTTCTTTTAAAATGTACAATGTATTTAACAAGTCCAGAATTCGTTATTATTTTTATACAACACCATTCAACAATTACACCAATATAAACCTTAGAAATTTCTCGTGACCTCCAGATAAAAGTCTAGACAATTGAAGGTTAACAAAAACGTGCGCACATAATCGCGCACATAACGCGCACTTCGCTCGAATAATTCCCCCGGAGCATAAAAAAACAATAAAGGGAAGATGTTTGACGGGCCGCGCCGTGAGTAAGGGGCTATCTTTGGAGTTTAGAGACACGTAGCATTTGAAACGCGGCTTTTCGCGTTTTGGGACAATGCATCCATTTATTTATTCGACGGTTAGTTGTCTTTAGACCTAGTAATCGTAGGCTAGTACTTCTGGGAATGCAACCTGAGGTCAATCTACGAATCGGCGTAAGTAATTAAAAAAAACCGGGTAAGTGCGTGTCGGTCCATGCACAATATATCGTTCAGTTTTCCAAGCAGTAGTACATTTGATATGTAGATCAACTATTACTTTTTTAAACGTTTTCCTTTTAAATTCTTATCACCATTATTTTTTTCAGGCATCCAAATACCACCGTTTGGCTGGTAGACGGAAGGGACACTTGAGTTTAACAAATTAAATTAAAATTAAAGCTAAATATTGCACAAATAGTTCCCTCAATTCATCATCACTGGTCGGGAAACGCAGGTTCGGACCTAACTTCCTCGTTCGTCCCGGCGTGCTGCAATTATTACCGGAGTAGTGAGGATTCCAGGATTTCGCGTGGTAGTGGTCTCCCATCATGAGGCCTACTGTGCAGTTACGCAGTTGTAAAATCATAGTCCCATTTTACGTCTGATTTCATGACTTTCTTCAAAATATTAGCACCAAATTATAGCTTTCTACCAACAGCTACGAGCGTAGCTGCGAATAGACGGACGGACGGGCGGATGGACATGGTGGAACTGTAAGAGTTCCTCATAGGCCACGGAACCAAAGATGAAAAGAGAGAAGATGGAGACAAAGATAAAATAAAAGGTTTGCCTTTTATTTTAATCCATAAAATATAACTCACAAATTCTTTGATTCATGAAAGTTTGAATGATATTAACCTCCAATGCAACCCAAACAATGCAATGCAAACCCTTAAAGCAAGCCCCAAAAAAGCGATAAATAGGAAATATGAGCGTCTTTTAAACCGTTTGCAATCTGAAGCATCTCTAAGAAGCGTTCGAGCCGGGCAGGCCGTGAGTAATGATGCCGCGTCGCCGGGCTATCTAAATCGCACCGTTATAAATGACGCGATCAATTCTTGTTTACTCCCGAAGGCCCTCATTGAATACGCGAGATGCACTTAGAAAGAGACTCTTGGAGACTTTTACATGATTTTTTATGTATCTTAATTGACATGCGTCGATACGGCCCCGTAATTGCCGGCAAAGAAGCATATCACTGAAGTGAGAGCCTGAACGGTCATCTTCGTTGACACTTCTGGTTTTTATGTAGATGTAGAGTAAGTAGTCTTTCTTACTGGTGGTAGAGCTCCAGTGACGGAGCTGGTCAATGTGAACTGCACGCTTGTTTGCCACTTTCATACCGTAAAAAAAAGAAAAAGAGAAAAAATGACGCAGTGATACTGTGTTGCAGTAAGTGAATGAACATGCACATGTATCAACAAACAAATAAACCGCTATACGGTATCCTGCATCGAACAAAACTTGTTTGCTTGCTGTGTAAAAGATCTGTGGGGGAACGGGTGGAAGTGTTCCTCCGGCGAAAAGGGAGGATCCTCCAACCAGGCGAGGTGGTAGCGCCTGGCGGGCCGCGGCCCAACGGTTGACGTTGGGAAGTTGTATATATGCCAACTCTTGAGAAATCTTCGTATGTGCGATGTAATTTGACTGCACGCCATCTATCGTACTAGACAAGTACTGTAAGGTTTCGTTGTATTCCACTAGTTGGCGCCTTAATGTAGTGGACGCTACAGATCTGTAACACGATGTGGGAAAGCGCTAGTATGATGTAAACATAATTACAAAGTATTGTGACTAGTGCTATGCGACATGACGGAACGACCCGACATGAATTGTGCAGGTACAGTGCAATTCGTACGTGATTGCCTTGGCACGCTATGACGGCGTCTTTGATTCTTGGAAATACACAAGCAGTGATACTTGATTGGAGTTCCCAGTGATACTGAAACATAGGGATCTTTAAAATTCGACTACAAAAACATAACATTTATCGATGCGTTTTTCCCTTTGCCTATTTTTTAGGGTTATGTAAACGGAAAGTTAGATGTTTGTTTTTAATTTCATTGTATCAATTTCACATCATCCTAATTTCCCAATATTACCTTATACGTCAAATTATGTTTTTTTTTTTGCTCTATACCTACTATAACTCCGGCATATAAACTTCAATGCGCATATTTCCTTGTAAATCTTGTAATTAAGCAAATACATAGGCAAATAGCCGTACAAAAATATTTTTTAATGGAAAATAAGATCACAATTCATATTTTATGACAAGTATTATGACACGTTCATGATAAACCCAGTATAGATGCTGTTATTCAACCCTATTGTTGCTGGCCCGGATATTGAACACGTTATGTTAGCACATAACATAATAACCATTAAGCTGCAGATAGATCAGGTATTGCAAATATCTAAATGGTATATATCAACATCCCTAGAAAAATACAGAGTGGATAAGACACAATAAGACATACTACAATAACTGAAACTGAATATACCCTAAAGCATTCTAAGTGCCCTTGCAAAATAAAATTGAATAAATCTCATAGTTCAGTCACAAAACACTTTTGTTTATAACTCATACAACATTCTGTACCTGTTATGAAGCTGTTCTCATTTGAATATCTTAAATAATTATAATTATTCTTTCATTTATAAATAAACCTTTTACAATAAATAATTACGCCATCATACCGTGCTGTAACTAAAAAACGACTGAGTAGTCACCATCGCACCGGCTAGGTATGTGCCCAAACCATTACAAGGCGACAAACGACTCGCGCGTGACCTTACTGCCATATAACTTTATTACAGCGTTTTATCTAGTCTTTTATAGAAAATGGCAGCTCAAAGATATCTGAATAGAAAAATGTAAAAGTTGATTCTCTTGAGGTCACACAATTTTTTTACTCTTAGTGGGAAAGTTCTGCAATTTCATGTCGAAAGCGTTACATTTTTATTGCAATGTTTATAAAGTTGTAAGCTTTCTTGAACTGATAATCAGATTTCTAAAAACTTGATGACTTTGTGATTCTATGTTTCATTAGTAGGAGGTCTCAGAATCGATCGAAAGATAGTCAATAGTATGACATAACTTTTAAATGACGTTATTATCACGTTTTTATTTTTCGCAATAAGACACGTGTGTGAATTAAGAAATAACTTACATATTCATACGTTCCATTAGCTAAAAAATAACTAAACCAAACCAGAAATCAAGAAAATAACGATAACAATTCCAAAAAATGGAAGCTTGGCCTAACATATTTTGCTCATATTTTTTTTACTTAGGGATTTTCCGGTGATATTCCAGTGCATTTTGATTGAGAGCTCAAAGTGAGGTCAGTGTTAGTGCTATAAACACGGCGCCCCATCTCTATGCTAATGCGTGCACCGCACGTGTTTGTGTATAATGACATTATTTCATTCGTTCAGCGACAACGTTTTTTAACGTTGACGTAACGTATTTTAAATTTTTGTAAAATATTGGTAACCTGACCGCGTTTCGCGTTTAATCTTATGAATTAGGAAACTGTACTTAACAATTTTTAAATCATAAGGCATTTTCTGGCATTCAACTTTTTATTTGTTAGGTTTTTTAGCAGGATAATTTACTATGTACTATACATAAAAAACAAAGTCATAGGATTATTTGGGTTAATCATAATCATAATCATAATCATTTATTTACCAGAATGTAGTGTGTACATGTAGGTACAGATGGTGAGGTAATAACATTATAGCACTATCACATTCTACCATTACAATGGTGTGTAAAATATCCATAAACTTAACTAAATAGTATGTCAAAATATTATTATTGTAATTCGAATATTTATAATTAATTAATGTCAAAGTTATTATTGCAAATTGTGGTCATCTAATTGAGATATTATTACAGCGGTAAAGTTTATTGAAGATTTTAATAATTTAATTTAAATATTTAGCATTACTTTAGGATAATAATAATAATATATATTTATTTAGTCAAATTATTGAGTCATTAATAAATTATAATATTGTTTTATGTGTCATATAATCCTTTAAGTCATAAAAACAATGTTGATGTAGCCATTGAGTCAGTTTTTTTTTAAATAATGGTAATTGTGTTTCTTTAAGCGTCGTCGGTAATTTATTGTAGACTCTTATGGCGTTAACATAAGCATTTCTTTTATGCAATTCAATCCTATATTGAGGTATAAACAGTTTAAATTGATTTCTGGCCCTAGCTACACTACACTACACTACACTATTTAATTTTGAGATCATTATATATTTATTTTACATTCGTAACGGTTAAAATGTTTATTGCAATTTTTTGTATTTGTATTTCAGATAATCAGAATAATTATTAAATGAATTGAAAAAATAAAAATATCTGCTAAAAATAATATTAATACATATTTTGCACTCTTTATATATTGAAGATTTATCTGAAATGTTCCAAGACATTTTGATTTAGAGCTCAAAGTGAGGTCAGCGCTAGGTGCCATAAACACCGCGCACCATCTCTATGCTAATGCGTGCACCGCGCGTGTTTGTGTATAATGACATTGCTTCATTCATTCAGCGACCTGTTTCTTAATATTATGTCTGGTTCAATATCGGTCACTTAGATATTTATTTATCATTTTTTATTCATGTTCGTATATTATGACGGTAAGTTCGAAGCGCACATGGCCCAGCGGCTGGTGTAGATGGGAAGCGATCTACTCGGTTAAGCGATACGGGCGCGGTCGGGTGTGTGATGGGTGCTAATGGCAAATTAAAAAACGCGTTTCCGTGCTTCGGAGGCCACGTTAAGCCGTCGGTCCCGGTTGCTATCGATAAATAGCAGTCGTTAAACCTTGTCGGAGGCCTTATAGGCGGTTTGAAAACATCCGATAACGGGTTGGCCACTAACTCTTATCTCCACCAACCCGCATTGGAGCAGCGTGGTGGAGTAAGCTCCAGGCCTCTCCAAAAAGAGGAGAGACTCATGCCCAGCAGTGGTATGTATAATGGGTTGCCATTATTATTTTATATCATTATTATTTTTTATTCAAAAGAAGTGTTTGTACCTTTTTATAAAATGATTTCTCATCAATCAGTTTATCTTTCTATTAGTTGTCAGGGCTGGTTGCATTTAGACCTCTGATTTTGTATAGATGTCTACAAGCTGCAGTAGTCACTGACATCTATATGAACGGAATGCTAGTTTGCCTACCTTCACAACGTAAATACAAGTCTTTGTACAAGAAATTTCATGCTCGTACATTATGATAATAAGGGAGAAAACCACATTTACATCTATGTAACATTTCAGAGAAATAAACATTGAAAACCGAGAGCGACAATCCTTTAAAACGCCTATCAGCTTAATGAAAGCCAAAACACGTAATAAAGGAGATGGGTTTCTGGACAAGTGCTCCTGACCTGTGACCTTCACAAACCCTTACTCACTTACTTATGCGCCAACTTTGATGAACACACCTTATTTATTTAAAATACTTATTCATGCATTTCAAGGGTACTTACTGTACAAAACCAAAGGATGTTACTTTCCAAAGCTGCCGACGAAACTATGAGAATTGGTGATTCAGATAAATTACCGAAAGAACTGATTATTTTGTGATGTGTGTATTTACCACTGTAATATTCCGTATATTACAGTGTAAATTTAAAATCTTGTAAATTTAACAGTCCAATTTAGAATAGCAAATTCAAATTAACTTTTTTTTAATTCATGTTATGGAAGTGGCAAACAAGCATGCAGTTCACATTGAAATGTAAATGACATAGTTGTAATTGAATAACATCAATATTTGTTTTGAAAAAAGAGTTAAAAACCCATTAAGCATTGATATCGAAGCAGCCCATTCTGAAAAATATTTTTTAAGATGTAGGTATCAGTGGGACGGTCGTCAAAGATGACGGAAGGTGTACGTGTATTAGCTCGATTAGATCTGACCGGGACTAGGGTAGCGACGCGTGTGAATGATCCCGACCCAACGCTATCCTCTCATTTTTAAATTAATATCCACTGTTAAGGATTGTGTACCTTATTTGTGAATAATTCATGGTATTTAGCTTGATTGATATGTTCATTGTTCATTTACTACAAATTGAATAACATTACATTTTCCTTTGAAAGTTGAAAGTACTCTTTAGCATTGATCTCAAAAAAGGTTCTAAGGTAACAAGATAACAGTGGTCAATATCATAATGAAATAAGATTGCAAGGCCTACAAAACGAAACGCAAATGCGTATCTCCAACCTTAGTCCCGTACAAAGAAGAAAAAGAGTATAAAGCGCGGTCCTTACAAAATATAACTAGTCGTCTCAAATTGAATAACTACAACATTTTCTGTTAAAAAACTTTTGAAACGCGTTTTCCTTTCATCTCGAAAGTAGCATATTCCCGCAAAGGTTTTAAAGACGCAAGCATCGGTAGGACGGTTGTCAAAGATGACGGAAGGTGTATTAACCTGATTAGATCTGACCGGGATTAGGGTAGCGGCGCGTGTAAACGACCCCGACCCTCCACTATCCATTCTGCATTTTTAAATTTATACCCACTGATATGGTACGCGTATCGTATTTATGGATACTTAACTCTTGTGATATATATTACTGTTAGTGCGTCGGAATAAATTCGGAGATCGATAAATGCTATGATTCTTAAAAATGTGCTTGTGCAGATTAAAAGACATAAACTTAAGAACATTTATTTTTTTATTTGGTTTCGATATTTATATATTTTCCATGGTAAGAAATACAAACTCCAAATATAACATTATTTAGCAAACTTGCTCGGCTAACTTGCAGATGCCCATCTAGCCGACGACCAAAATTCCAATTTAATGTCAAATTGACAGCCATTTGTTCTCTTATGAAAAATTCATATTCAAATATTTCAAAGGCGTAGTACTTACGTTTTATTTAAAGTTATAAAAACTTAAAAGTGATTATTTTTCCGACCCAAATATCGACCAATAGAATTGCACCATTCGACGTCACGTGGTACAACCTACATGGTATTATACTGATAATTTTTTGATTATTTTCTCTGGTAGTTACTATATATAAAAAATAAAACATGATCCAGTCAAATTAACCACACGTCAAACTGACAGGTTGAATTCAATTGTGAAAATTGGAGATTTTGCATGAAAATGAGTCGATTTGGAGTTTGTTCTCTGTCCACCATCGATAAAAAAGTCAAAGGAAATGTTCCCATTAATACGGAGAAGGCAAAAAAACCAGTTTGGAACCAATTTACTACTTTTTGTACTGAGAGGGAATACACATTGAGTGCTGAAACGAGTGAAGCGCAATTGGCAAACATTATGAAAGATTACGCTTACAATATGAAGAAAATGGATGGAGAAGACTATAAGGAAGGTACAATAAAAACAATGTGGAATCAGACTGCCACCATTACCGATAACTCTGACTTGAAGAAAACATGCACCAATGTTTACAACATATGTATTTTTAATTGCACTAACCTGAATCTTAATTAAATGTTGTTTTATTCATTATGAAATTCTTATTTGTTAACTGTTCATTTCATCTCATGGTGCAATTCTATTGGCCGACATTTGGGTCGGAAAAATAATCCCCCGAATACCACAAGAGCTTCAAGTCGTCAAGTTTTTCAGGAAAAATCACTCGCGCTTCGCGCTCGTGATTTTTTAACCTGAAAAACTTGACTCCTTCATTTGTTTGCAACGAACCTATCGGGAAATACCCGATAATTTTGAAGCTCTTGTGGTATTATAAGTGATTATTTACCTTATTCTTTAAACACAAAGTTTGTAAATGCTCGATTTTATTTATGTTGACCAAGCAACAAATAAACTTTTTAAAAAAAATGTTTATGTATGAAATACGTTACTTATCGTATTTTCACACATACCTACTACTAAATGCAAATTCAGGAAACTCAAAAAATCGAAAAAGAGAAAATTTGACATTTACCACTTCATATTGGTAAAACCTAATATTTAATAGAAAACCCCATGCTAATCAATATCTGCACCTTTACGTTATGAAAATAATAAATATTGCATTGGTTATTTTTCAATTAAAAAAAATACATATATATACATATAATGTAATAAATATAAGATTTACAGTAATACTTAAACAGTTATGATTTTATTAGTAGATTTTGCGTAGATCTATATATAGTGACTGTGAAGGAAGAGCAGGACCTCCTAACACAGGTATTGTATACTTAAAAGGGGGCCACGGTTTAATGTAAAACTTATGATCTATCAAATAAAGATTTTTTTTTTTAATTGGTGATGATACTGCTACGAATTAATTGTAGATTTGACGTAGACGTTACGTGGTACGCTACGAGAATAGCGTAGCTGTTACGTAGAACTCTTGAGTGAGCTATCGCTAAATGTACGACTACATCCTAAATTAAATAAATAAATTACTATTTAAAATTCTTATTGTCTAACATCCTATACTTGATACGTAGTATAAAGACCCCATGAAGTATGGGAATTTAGAAATGTATCAGAAACTTGTATAGCGAAACATTCGACATGCACTAAAAATGCGCTACATTTCTTTGGGGTTTCCCAACTGCCTCAGGCGAATTTAAGAAGATTCCATCACAAAATATTGTTTGTCTGTAAAATTGGTTTAAGAACGATAATTTTACGTGGTAATGTTATAAAAATAGATGCGACACAAGCCGAACGCTTATCTATAGGCCATGAAAATATTTGTCCCGGTGCGGCGATCGAACCCGCGACTCATCGCGATTATTTGTCCTGACAAAATATGTAAGTATATATTGTTAACCATTATTAATTTAATTTGTTTGATCTGCTTGACATCCGTGAAACACCAGGGTCCCAGATGAAAATCAGCGTCAAGTCGATTGATGTGATCGACTTGACATGAAGCTGATCTGGGCTCCCATTTGGACCAGCCGTGAGACTTAATCTCTTTTTTTTTCTTTTTTAATTGTTATTGTTTTTGCTTTTTGTTTAATTGTACCTGTGTACCAATCGTCTGGCAATTTGTATCGTCATGTCTCTGTGCTGTCCAAATAAATGTTTTCTTTTCTTTTCTTTTTTTCTTTTTCATCGAATCAAACGGTCGTCTCACACCGCTGGACTAACCGAATCGTCGAATATTGCACATAATAATTGTTGTTTTATTTGTTATTTTAATGAAACAAAAAACATTATAAAACCGTAAATAAGTGATCATCAAAAATAATTACAATTTGCAATAGGTCTGAAAGAAAGCAAGATCAGAAAAAAAATCTATGAATTAATTTCTTTTTTGTTTATTCGAACCCATAGCAAAATAGAAAATGTGAATAATTTTTCCGTCAGTTGAAATAGGTTACATCAAAACAAGAATGTACTAACCAATCGTGTGAACCGCCGCAGCCGGTATAATTACCCAAAAGAAACGATCCCAAAATTAATTTGGTATTAGTCTTAGTTTTCATAGCTAATTGAATACGCCTCGTGCCGGTATTGAATTCCATTTGGTATTTCACAATATTGAGCTCAACTTCAATATTGAGTTGGTAATTGGAAATTGATTGCAACTTAATTACAGATTCCGACCCTGTGCTGGTCCGGGATTTTATATTGAGATTGTTACCAGCAGATGCGTTGATGTCGCTCGATCATTTTTTAAGATCGAAATAAATTATTTAACGATAGGCAATAATAATAATAATGGCAACCCATTATACATCCCACTGCTGGGCACGAGTCTCTCTCCTTTTTGAGGGGAGGCCTGGAGCTTACTCCACAAGGCTACTCCAATGCGGATTGGTGGAGAAAAATAGTAAAGAGTAATGTAACTTTCATACAATCATCGCTTTGATTTTGGTTCCATGAACGAAAACAAGCTGCTATTATAACAAACGCTGAAACTTTTAAGGTAGATAATGCTTGGGTAGCAGTTAGTCGAGACAGGATCATTTCGCCGAGCGGCCAAAAAACGTGCAATAGCCTGACGCGTTGCGGTGTGCCCTTTTTATGCCCCGCCTACGGTGTATCTACGTGAACTCTTTGGCCCCGGGAGAGTGGGAGTGTCAAAAGAGTTCGACCGTTAACCTGACGGCGGGACCACCGTAAGGCGGCTGGGGCTAGGGTTTACTGGTGGTAGAGCTCCAGTGACGGAGCTTGCGGGCGTAGACACCAAATCATTACCTTATGTACTTGCCGCTAAATGGTAGTGTTCAGCACTATCGTGTTATTACCGGCACAGAGGCATAACACCTTAGGCCTCAGGAGTGGCAACGCATCTGCATTTTGACCTCTGGTCATTGTGTTGGTGTCCATAGGCTGTAGTCGTCACTTAATATCAATGTGAATTACATGCTTGTTTGCCACTTTCATTACATAAAAAAGGGTGCAGAGACAACGATCTACCCGTACAACTCTTCTCCAGCCGTCTCCTCGCCACAGCAGCGAGTGGCGGGCAGAGCCATGCCAGACGTCGTTCCCTCTCTAGGTTCCTCTTGACTTCACCGGTGTACCACCGGTTACTGAGCCCCCCCGCCACGACAACGCGAAATCCCTTGGGGGGGGGGAATTACAGTTTAAGCCAAAATATCGATCAAAAAGCAATAAAGAGCTTAATGGATAAAAATCGTCGCTATATGGAATGCATCACTAAAATTTTTATTGTCATCGGCTATTGCATGTTGTCAATAAATCGCTTGAAGTCGACCCGGTCAATATCTCACTTTACGACGCATAAAACTTTTATGCTATGTCGCTATTATAAAACGCGGGGCCCATGAATTATGGATAAACGTGATTTCACTGCCGCTTGATACGGTCATTGAATGAAATTAACCTAATAAGTTTTTTACTGGTGGTAGAGTTAGTGTAGGAGCTTGAGAACGTAGGTACCACGGCATCTGCCCTCAAATGGTTCAGCACTATCGTGTTCTGGTTAGTTGGCCCCGTAATTAATATTTAAATGTCAGGAGTTCTAATGCATATGCATTTTGATCTCTGATTTAAAACCAGATGTTTAAAGGCTGTAGTCATCACTTAATAGTTTAAAGGAAAAAGTGTCATGAAATTCAAGGTAAATAATGCATCTACTACTACTATTTGTAACTACTCCTATTTCTCACTGGTGGTAGAGCTCCAGTGACGGAGCTCGCGGGCGTAGGCACCACCGCATAACCTAATATACTTGCCGCTAAATGGTAGTGTTCAACACTATCGTGTTCCGGTCAGGTGGTAATGTACGGCCCTGTAATTTCCGGCACAGAGGCATAAGACCTTGGGCCTCAGGAGTGGTAACGCATCTGCATTTTGACCTTGGTCTTTGTGTGGGTGTCTATAGGCTGCAGTCATCGCTTAACATCAATGTGAACTGCATGCTTGTTTACCACTTCAGCTACATAAAAAAAAAAAAAAAAAAAAAAACGCAACCTGCATCTATAGCAAACACGTTGACTAGGCACTGGTTCGACGCGCATTTTCCTATTTCCAACTTATGAAACCTAATTGTAATTGTACGTAATAGTATTTAAGTCATTCTAATATTTGTAAGCCAAGTGTGTTCTATAGTTTCCTATGTGTGTATTTGTTGTTATAATGCTAATTAGATATAATAAACTATTTGTTTTCTAATTAAATAAAAATTATAATAATAATATATTATATTGAATACGCAATATCTGAAGGACACATTAAATGAACCATGGAGAATCGAGTATTCGTGGTCGTATTTACAGGTGTAGTGGCTCGCTTTACAATCCTTGGGCACTCGTGGCGTGTTCTTTCTGGAGCATTAATGGAATAGTCCGTCTTTTATTTATTTTTATGTAATGGAAGTGGCAAACAAGCATGCAGTTCACATTGATGTTAAGTGATGCCTATAGACACCCACACAAAGACCAAGGTCAAAATGCAGATGCGTTACCACTCCTGAGGTCTATGGTTGTTATGCCTCTGTGCCGGGAATTACAGGGTCATTCATTACCACCTGACCGGAACACGATAGTGCCAAACACTACCATTTAACGGCAAGTATATTAGGTAATGCGGTAGTGCCTTCGTCCGCGAGCTCGGTCACTGGACCTCTACCAACAGTAAAAAATGTCTAGTGTGGATTTTATCCAGGCTGTCCATCTTATAGGCAACCTACCTCTAGTACGTGTGCTCTCAACTTGTCCCTGCACTGTCAGGTGTTCGATTGATATATCGTTACGATGCGATACATGGCCGAAAAAGGTTCAATGTTGAGTCTTACACTCGAGTGAGTGTAAGACTCAACATTGAATGCCGGGGGTGGAGAAAGAGGCGTTGTCATTGGCTGTTCCCGCCTCATAGTCCGCCACGCATCGACTTATCGTATGGCAGCGCTCGCGCATCTTTTACTTTTAATTTATATTTTGTACGTTGTTGCGGTTAAATTCTATTATAATTCTCATTACAAAATTATACTGTCCACTTAAGTTTAATTCCAACACTCCACCGTGATCCGTCTATACATTCAGGTTTTCATAAATTATGATAACCCTATTTATAATTCAGATCAATCAGTAGATGTATTTATTCGTCGCCGAATTGACACCAATCCCCAGCAAAAACACAAAGCAACATAAACCGTGCAATAAATCAAACTTATAAATCAGTTGGCGTATGTAAACCGCACAACATTAAAAGTTGCGTAAAACAGTGCGGTCGCGGCGCGGGTGACAGCTTTTCACTTTGTTAGCATTTTATTTGAGAGTAACCACCATATCTGATGGTTGGTGGTTTAAGGCATAGGCGGTAGATATATCTTTTCTGAAACTCGATATATTTAAAATAATCCTGTAACATCTGCTTGAGCTATTGCAATTCATAGTCATAATTTCAGACGAAAGTCTACTGCCTTCCCATAAGGTGGGCATATTGCGGGACGCTGCTGCCCTTACTGAGTTACTGTTCTTAACTGTTCTTAATTGGTTTGAACGACATTTTTCGGGTGACTGACAGCATTTTATAGTGAAATAATCTTCTAAAAATAAAACAAATAAATAGTCTTTCACTAATAGGAGAGCCGTCGCGTCTTTAAGCCTTCATGTTTAATTAGCATTTTTATGACATGTATCAGTAGTTGCGATAAATGAAGAATCTACACAAAAACTTCTATAATGTAACCTAAGGTATTAAAAAAAAATCATATAAAATTGCTTAAATCTCGTAAAAAAGTAGTCTACGTTGTAAACAGACAGTAAAACGATTGTTCATCTGTGCGATCTAAGAAACATCTGCAACAGCGAAATTTTCAAGACATTGGCAAATACGAGTAAAGTCCTTTAAATTTTATTTTATTGGATATTCAGTTTACATTATCGTTTTAGGCATAATTCATCTGTATTGAAAAAAAAATATTACATCGTCTTTGAAATTTAAATTACTATTACTATTTGTCTGTTACAAAGTTATTTGGACTAAAGATTAGTAGTAACATTGAGAAGGAAAACATATTTCACTAAAACGCGCGCCGCGTGTCTGTGGTAGTTCCTGAGTGGCAATGAAATCTCTGGTTTCATGTAAATGTTTACAAACTACAGTATTACTCATCATCAATGTAAATTGTATACTTGTTTGCCACTTAATGACGTAACAAAATATAAAAAAAACAAAAGTTAAATGCAACACGAAAAGTAATGACAAATATAAACGCTCTCGCTTATAACATGAAATAGCTATCGCGTTGATCTTTCACGGAAAGGGTTCACGACTAAGCCCTCTATAGAGCCAAAGGGACTTTGTTAGATAAAACTTGTTTGGCCCAATCCTTCTTAAAAAAACGCGTTATCAATTTAATCATTGGTTACTTAAAGATTTTTGTATACTCCATTTTAACGTTCTCAAAGGACTGCGTTGAATTAATAATGTTTTACACATAATGGAACGAAAATGGATTCTGTCTTGGGATTAGAATGTGTTTTTTTTATATTGGCAGCTATTTATGGTAATGGAATTATTGCCGCTGTTGTTATCCATGCTAAGTTGTTATATTTTTTTCATGGTAACATAAAAATAGGATTACTAGTGATAGAACTCTAAAGTTGCGAGTTCAAATTATAGTTAAATCAATGTGTTTAGTGTAATAAGGACACTGGGAACAAAAAGTCAGATCCGTTTTGTAAATTGAATTGACAGATACTTCAAGATGGCGTCGTGACGCTATTATCACCATTTTAATTTGTTTTGATGAGTTTAATTAAATATAATTTCTTATCTACATTCTTTCGTTCGCATGTGGTAAAGTTATTTTAGACAAAAATATATAGATTTATTCATTGTTTAAGATAAATTATTATTTAAGTAACAATAATAAAAAATAAACTACCTCATAATAGATCAGAATAAATTATTTTTATAAAGTCCTCAAGTACTTTGAAGTTTATGCTTCCTGTCGCATGCCACGTCCCGTACAAGTGGTATAAATTATTCCAAATGTATCTATATAATAGCAACCCGAGCAGCCAAGATAAGTAATAATGGATGCACAGTCTAAAGAAAACGAACATGTTTATTATGGAAGTATTGAAATGACAATTGAACCAAATTCTTTACTTTTCAAATATACAGGACAAATTTGGCGATATGAAACCATTATGTTGGTAACAAAAACAATGTTCTACAAAGCCAAATCTAAGTTACAATCAGAAAAACCACACATAACGCGTAGCGCATGAAAACTGGCATTCCTATATCAGCACTTTTTAATCCACTGGTTATTGTACGGGAAATACGCTTCTAATGTGCACTGTATTCTCACCAATTAAGGTTGTGTTTCGTTTAACAATTAGCTTTATTATTTTTCAAGTGATATATGGCATGAAATCGGCGGCAGTTTATCGCTCGGATGTCGTGGTTCGTGATGGATGAAGCCGCATACTGGGTTTATAGTTTTTGAAGTGAAAAATGAGTTAAAACCGAGTCATTAGTAGCGAGTTCAAGTTTTTAGGGGTCGATATTAATTTGTTTTTGCGTTGACATTCCTATGTTATATCCTATGCTATCCTACAAAACGATGTTCTGTGTTTTCCGTAAGGAAAAAACTAATAAGATTGCTCTTGCGTCTGTGTGTCACAGCCGACGTGTAACGGACATAAACGAATATTAAATATGAAGTTAGGTTTTTACTGGTGGTAAAACTCCAGTGACGGAGCTCGCGGGCGTAGGCACCACCGCATTACCTAATATACTTGCCGCTAAATGGTAATGTTCAGCACTACCGTGTTCCGGTCAGGTGGTAATGTACGGCCCTGTAATTTCCGGTACAGAGGCATAACACCTTAGGCCTCGGGAAGTGGTAATGCATCTGCATTTTGACTTTGGTCTTTGTGTGGGTGCCTATAGGCTGCAGTCATCACTTAACATCAATGTGAACTGCATGCTTGTTTGCCACTTCCATTACATAAAAAAAATGATGGCCACTTTTGGTGGATAAATTACAATAAAAACGTTTTGCAAAATCTGTCATATGACATACCAAATAATAGGTATATATGTATGTATCTTCACGCCAGGTCCCTAAAGGGGTAAGCAGAGAGTGTAAAGTGCCAGATATTCCGGTCTTGACACACCTCTAGTGATTCATCTACCTTCATCATTCTCTTCATACACGCACGCCGATTCTTAAAACTTTTGACAACACCATCAGACAGAACTCGATCTATTTGGTCATGGTAGGTCAATATAAAACAATAGGTCTTAGTGTAAATGTCTCAATTTTTTATGTTATAATTTTAATATCAAAAACTTTTAAATTATTAAAGAAAGGTGTCAAAAAATGAGTATTCTCTCCTTTTATTTCCATAACTAATGAACGTAACTTTTGAAAAGTTTAAGAGGTTTTTTTCAGACCTCCAAACCAGGCACATTACTCATAATCGGCTAAAATCACACAAACATAAATCAGTGACGTGTTTTTACACGCGCACACAGAAGCGTAGCACGTAGGGTTATGACTTCGGGCCGAGGACATTTTAACTCTCGACATTTTTTAAGCACTTCATTTCTTCATTAAAAAATCGCAAATCAAAATTGTTCGTGTTAAGGCTGAATTTCGATTCGAATTCTAGGCTAAACCGCGTTTTATTAAACTCAGCTTTCAGAGCAAACGGTGAAATCCGCCCTCAGACTCCTACATCCTCACGTTCGTCTAAACAGTTTTTCTTGTATTTTTCTATTTTGTTTTTTGTTTATTGCACCCGTTATTGTACGTATTCATGACATGTATGATGAGGGAGACACTGTAGCCTATAACACAGCTCTTTTCCAAAAGATATCATAACGTATCTGAACTTTGGAAACATCCCAATCAGTATGAGTTAGGAAGTTTCTTTGTTCGGTAATAGCACATTAAACGGTATTAGATGTGGGCCAGCGTCTGGCGCGGCGCCAACCGCCGCCTTTAAAATACTCAAGTTGACTCAGTGATGGCAAGCGAAATGTCACTGCGTGCTCGCCAACTGAACTCTGACATATGAATTTACGTTTCAGCTCAATTTTATCTTATTTTGCTGTTAATTCTTTTCTAAATTTGTTACGGTAACGAAAATTGGCGCGAGATACAATACAAACTATACACAAATAAATAAAATTGGAGTGTCTGTTTGTAATACAAAAAAAACCGCTTCCTACTAAATGCTTATGTATGTAAACACGGTGCATTTACCAAAATATTTTAACAATTTTTTTTTACCATTTTTGTCTGTCTGTCTGTCTGTTTGTCCCCGCTAATCTCAGAAACGGTTGAACCGATTTTGACGGGACTTTAACTGGCAGATAGGTTATATAGGTAGGAGTAACTTAGGTTACTTCTATACTAGCTACGCCCACGACTTCGTCCGGGTAGATACTGAACAATCATAAATTCCACGTGATAAAGTCGCGGGCACAGCTAGAATTGTAATTGTATACCTGTATTTTTGTTGACCTTATTGTGGAGAAATAAATTTATTTTATTATTATTATTTATTTTTTTTCATACACACCATAACGAGACAACTACGAACACATAAAAGAAAATGTATCTAATTTGGTGCAGTCGTTTGAAAGTCATGCTCGTACAAACTTTTGGTGATTCATATTTATTTATATAGATTTTCATGCTGATACATTCCCATTAGGTATCCACGAATATAGTGATAAAATAGGTATTCGTTACTTTACTAATATCCACTTAAGCACAATTGTTTTCTTGTTTATTTTTTACATAGTATCGTACATAGTGGCGGGAGTAACTTATTATATTTTCGCTTACTTAGTATAGTAAAAGATAATTTTTAAATTATTAAAAATGTCTGACTAATAGATTAGTATTAGTAGAGTCGACTCGGTTCTTTTTTCCAACGTCTTCTTTTGATATGAACATTTCTGTTTCAGAAAAATATTGAAAATTACTGTTATTAATTTTTATTGTTGTTAATTTTTTAAAGAATAGACCAATAGATTCATTACAATAATAATTATAATATAATATGTAATCGCGCAAGAGGCCATATTATTATAACGTCAGTAAGATTATATTTGTGTTATTCGTACTCAACTAAGCCCACGCGTTCCTAGATTCAATCAAATTAGTTTATAATACTTTGGAACAATATTTTGAACGGTAATACACAGAAAGCCGTACAAGTAAAGCTCAAGAATAACAAGACGCAGTACCGACACAGTAAATTAGCCAGACTTATAATTACATACGCGTACTTCATAATATTCGTTGGAAGTTCACCAACTCCGCGGAACTCTTAGACAATGTCTAATTTAAAGTGGGATAAAGCGAGATAATAACATTAAGTATCGTACTCGTAAAGTTCGCGCACCCACTTTGGCACCTGTTGGAGTTATATTAGTACCTTTTTTGCACAAATAAAATTTAATAATAATTAAAATTTAATAATAATTAACGTCCTTAAATGCATTATATTATTGATGCCGCTTCTGATTGAAAAAACCTCTAGATTAAAATGTTACTGAAAACTTAAAATTTTACCTACGTTTCTGTTTTCAGCCAATGCAAAAATATGTAGTTTTGATGTCTTATACAATTTTTTTTGTCATCGGTATGTGACGAACCCACTACCCCCTAGCGGAAGAATTTTCGTCTACTGGGACAGAATTCTTCCACTAGTGCAGTCAGTCAACCGAACAATGTCCTTCAAATCATTCCAATTGGGCGGTAGTAAGTGCAATAGCGCAAGATGTGAGAGATGCTGCTGCATCATGCGATAAAACTACTGCCACTGCAATCAGCCAATCCGCATGCCAAGCGTGGCGATTATGGCATATGCATGGGGAGGTTTTAGTCCAGCAGTGGACATCTTCCGGCTAAAATTATGGTAGCAAAATTGACTGTTATGGTTTTAGTTGCCCTTCATAGGATGTTGAGGTATTAATAACCATATAATGCTTTACAGTTATAACATATTCAGTTAACCATCAAGTTTACTAACTAACATGTGCCGAAATTCAAGATAACAATAATTACTTAAGAACTTAGTACCTTGGAATCTATCATAAAGCTGTGAGTGTACGCGTAGTGTGTAGTAGTAGTACCTATACAATGTAGAAAAGTCCATAAAAGCCAGACAACGTAGGCGAAATTACATTCCTTATAATCATTGCATTGTTACAAAGAGATGTCATCAATGAATGTATCCAATCAAAGTTATAAATTCAAAGTTTTTAATCTACCTAGCTGATGAGTTTCAGTGTGTGATCATGGTTAATATGATCACAGATGGTTTCAACAGAAGCATTACTTATAAATCACAACTGCCTCAGTAATCTAATGGCCTATTGATACTCACTGAAGCAAGAGCTCCTGTGACGTGATTGAAATTCCACCCACGCTGACTCTGGACAAAACATGTGGCAATTCTCAACGATGCGGTTTTTGTTTGCCTAGAAAGTACAAATTGTGGAACGAACTTCACTCCGAGGTATTCCCTCGGTGCTTTTTTAAATTGTTATTTAAAAACATTACAAAATATGTACAATAACAAACAAAACTCGCCAAGATTTGTCCGGTATGCTGGAAGAATCATCAATATGGGGTTCTTCAAAACTGGCGTCAGTAAGTCCTTCAGGGATGACGACGTCTTGGTAACTTCCCTGGTCTTGCAAATATGCATAGGCGATAGTGATCGCTTTCCATCAGGTTCAGTCCATCTGTTCCATCAGGACCAGTTACTTGTTTGACAACTTTTTGACATAAAAACGTACTTCTAAACCATATCATTAACTAAGAAATAAACTAAGAGCTAAAGAAGCTCTCTAACTTCTTTAAAGATCAATGCTTGTTACTCTCTGCATAAAAGCGTATGAGAATTCCTCAAATAAATCATACGCTGACGTCATAATACAACGTCAGAGCAGACTTAGGAAAACATCAGTTCTCCCTTGCTCCAGTACATAATTTAAAACAGTCATAATCCGCGCGGCTCAGTTCAAGTCGAGTGAGCGACTAGCATTATTCCAAGATGACGGCTACGCATCGCGAGATAAGGTGAAGTCTACATGGATAAGAAAACGATTTTATATAAAGTCATGGCTATAAATATTTCTTGCAGTCTTTGAATAGTGGTTTTAAGTTCCACTTTCTTCTTAATTATTATTTTTTGTTCTGATAACTTATCTATTTGGATAAGATTCCCGTGGCAATGGTCCACGAGTGCTACGTTAAGGTTTGACCCTCGGGATGCGGGTAATGTGTTCTTGAGCATTTTCCATTAGTCGATATTCTTAGCGGCACTCACAGAGTAAGGTGTCTCCGCGTCTTAACACTACATAACTACAGTATATAGAGCCGTTTCGAGCCGCGGTTATTTCACTGGTGACTTTTGACTGACATTTGCATGACCAAATTTAATTTAGACACCTGAGCTTGGCTGATGCATAAAACATGGACGAGTATTTTTTTGTAGATTAATTCATACACAGAGACTGCGTGCGGCGAGCAATTATAAATTCGTTGAACAGCTAACTTTTTTATGTTCGTTTGGATAATAAGCAATTCTCTTATATGGTGACTCAAATAAATGTACGGAAAAGAAGGAATATAAATATATCCCGAAATAACCATTACAGACACTGAACAACTTAAGCCTTAGGAGTGACAATGCATCTGTATTTTGATCTACAGTTTTTGTATAGATGTGTGCTACCCTGGAGTATTCGCTTATCATCCATGGATCCATAAATACCGCATACTGCATAGCAAAGTGAGCTGCCTACTTGTTAGGTACTGCTAGCGTGGCCAAATTGAAAATTGTTTATGTATGTATGTATCTTCACGCCAGGTCCCTAACGGGGTAGGCAGAGAGTGTAGAGCGCCAGATATCCCGGTTCTGACAAACCTCTCGTGCCTCATCTACCTTCATCATTCTCTTCATACATGCACGCCGATTCCTAAGACTTTTGACCCCACCATCAGACAGAACTCGACCTATTTGGTCATGGTAGGTCAGTCTTGGTCTTCTTGGGCCTCTGCAACCATCCACATTCGCATTGTATATCTGTTTAGTTATTCGCTCATTCGACATTCTTTGTATATGCCCGAACCATCGGAGCATGCCTTTTTTCATTTTTTCACCGATACTATCATTCACACAAAGTCTCTTTCTTACATCTTCATTACGAACGCGATCGGTGAGTGATACACCGCAGATCTTGCCCAAAGATCTCATCTCGACCGCGTTCAACTTACTTTCATGCTCTTTCCTGCATACCCAGCTCTCGCTTCCATATAAAAGCGTTGGAATAAGTACAGCATTATGTACGGCTAGTCGAGCCCGCTGGCTGAGATGTTTAGATTCTAGCAGCTTACCCAACGCTCCATTCACGCAATTACCAGCAAGCACTCTTCTTTCTTTGTCAGTGGTGTACCTGCCATCCTTGCTAAAAGCACATCCAAGATATACAATTTCATCCACCTGTTCTGACACTGCATCATCTACTACTACCCTTGCATTTGTTCTCTGTTCATCTCTTTCAAATACTAATACTTTAGTTTTATCCACATTCAATTGTAAGCCTTTCTCCATACAATCCTCTTTCATGGCCGTGACTAGTGCTTGTAGCCCAGATGGTGTGAAAATTGTTTAATGACGTCATAAATTTTACTTTAACCGTAACTGGCTGATCTGCGCTTGTAAATGTTAAAGTTAACCTCAAAATTATCATTCAGATGTTAAGGGAATCTGAAAACATTGGTAATATAACAATGTCAAAAATACGCTGATGCAACACATTATGCAGAAACTGTTAAAGTCATAGTAACTGTTAGGTTCGGTTGCGCCAAAATATTAATGTAAAATTAGTTAAAGTTAGAGAGGGATGTAAAATTTTACAAAAACTTTAACACTAACAAATATTCTAGTGCAACCAAACCTTAATATTACAAAAAAATAACGAGCTCAAACTCGGACCGACTTTGAGCTCGTTTGCTGTTTTATTGCATTAGTCTGTAAGACACATTCATTTGAATCCGCGTCGTTCAGTGTTTGTATTTTAATGAGGTACGATAATATATATATTTTTTATGCCACCGCTCCCCGCGACATCTTTGCAATAAAGCGAAGTTTTAATTAAACTGTAATCATGATTGCGGCAGACAACATTTTTCTATTGTCCAGAAATAAGCAGTTCTTTATTTTGTTGCGTGCGTAATTTGAGTTGCGATTTCAGGATAAATATGATTTAGATATGAATTGCATGTATATCATTGTATATATATATATTATCTATATTATATATACCATTTGTACAGTTGCTGTATATGTGTTATTTTTATGATATATCTATTTATATACTATATTTAGTAATACTCGTATAATTATTTAATCAAATCATTTTCCACTCATAATTTTTATACTTAGACCCGTTTTGCACCTACATCGTCGCTCTCTTCATAACCCAAAGGTTGACTGGGAGATAATGCCTAGTGACATTAAGTCCGCCTTTATGTACCATCATCGTGCATAAAAAAAATAAATAAATAAATGTTTTTTGTAACTATTTTTCACTTCAAACTTCTGTAGCGTCCTTGTGATTTGGAAGTCGATGAAACGAAAAAGCAACAGTAAAAAGAGACAAACACATATTCATAAGATTTAAAGTGCAGGGTAAAGTGTAAGGTAGCACTAGACAGTGTCTCTTATAAATTTTAAGATTTCACTTCTGCCAAGTGTGAATTGCACATATGTTTTTTTTTATATATACTGCACCATCATCATCATCATTTCAGCCAAAAGACGTCCACTGCTGAACAAAGGCCTCCGCCAAAGAATGCCACATCGAACGGTCCTGGGCCGCCCTCATCCAGCGATTGCTTGCGACCTTCACCAGGTCGTCGGTCCACCTCGTGGGGGGCCTGCCTACGCTTCGTTTTGCACCATACATTATTATAATAGTATGTCTACAATAACACAGGATAGGCAGCAGCTTTTCGAAATAATACTGTGGCGATTACTGACGCACAAATGCTGTGTACATCGTTGATGTGTCGATCATACAGTACGACGTGGTAGTAATATTCGACGAATTAATATAAAGCGAATGTTACATGATACCATCTAATAACATAGGAAATGAACACCAACAAAATGTTGTGAAATTAAAGAAAGAATGTAAAAAAAAACCTGACTTCGGGCCGGAATCAAACCTGCGACCTCAGGATAACTAGTCCAACCACTTTACCACTAAGCTACCGAAGTCCCACACCGAAGCACCAACTTTTGCTATTCTTTTTGGTTTATTTCTTTTTTTTGATTGAGCCTTGGTGAACTGGTTATCTTGAGGTCACAGGTTCGATTCCTGCTCGAAGTTAAATTTTTATTCCCATTTTTTCTTTAATCTCTCACTTAACTACCTCTTACAGTTCACTCGCATGTGTGTTATTGCGAAAAATAAAATATTACAAAATGTTGTTACTATTGAAAAGTAAAAATTTTAATGTTTTCATTGTTCTTGTTTCTCTCTCACCGTACCTTAACAATCAAACCACAAAATGTACAGAAAAATAACTCCCAAAACTTTCCACGGTCAGCAACATAAGTACTCACTGCAAGTTCCCGGAGAGGCTAATAGATGGCGCGCAATTAAACAGTAAATTACCCGCCCCGCGGGGAGGGGGGGGTGTATTTATGTCGTCGTTAAGTCACCGCGGAGGATTTACGGAGGGAAGATGCCGAGCGGTAATACCGCTCGTGACGCAACGTTTTGTGGCACTGGCGTGTAGATTAGCAGGTTATGATGTCAAATATTATCGGGAACATTTTCATAAGCGTACGTTTATCATAAGACCTACATCAGTCGACTGCTGTCAACAGAGAGAAAGAAAAATACTACGTATATAGTTGTCAATACCTAATACCGCAGCATGTCTCGGTATGTTCTCATCTATTTTTTATATTAGTAGAGTTCAATAAAGTAGGTTAGTAAGTTCAAAAAATCATTTTTTATTTTCTCTATAAAAGTTTACAAGACTTTAGTAAACTTAACTAATATGTTTATAAAATATTGTAACCTTAGTGAGGGTATGGAAAGGACTGATGCTTGAATTTACCCACTAACATCACAAAACATTCCGAAAATTATTCGGTGGCTTCTAAAATTGAATACAAAATAAAAAATGCTATAGTTTTTTATAACGACATATTAATTGTATCATTTTTATTGTTAGTTTTGGGGCTTTTCCACAATTGAGACAACATTTATTTTTTTAAATAATTTTATTTTGATTAACAATGTTCTACGGTGAATTGATGTGCATAGTATGTTGTCTACTTCTGATAGCTATTACTGTGTTGCGGTTTGTTGTCTAATGTTATGTTACGACGCTCTCTTTTTTTGTTATTTTGAAACCTAAAAATATACAGAAATTAATTAATATATTATCACAATATAATAACACGCTTAAACAACTTGAATCTTTAGACTTACATTTCATCAGCATTCGGACCTCTAGTTTTGGGTCCGTATTTTTATATTTTGTAAGGATGTTGGCAAGCATGCTTTTCAGATAGATGGTAAGTAAGTAACACAGTAGCCTCAAAAAATCTACAAAAAAACCAGCGATCAAAAGGCACACACTGGACCCCTACCACCAGTAAAATGTCCATAGACTGACAGAGTATTCGATTCATCGGTGTAAACTGTAACCAAGACTGTCACAATAAAATAATGGCAATCCTGAAAACGTCCCACTGCTGGGCACGAATCTCTGTCCTTTTTGGGGGGAGTCCTGGAGCTTATACCACGCTGCTCCAATGCGGCTTAGTGGAGATACGGGTTAGTGGCCAACCCACTGTCGGATGTTTTTTAAAGCGCCCATAAGGCCTCCGACAAGGTTTAACGACTGCTATCTATCGATAGCAACCAGGACCGACGACTTAACGTGTCCGGAGGATAAGCACGGAAATGCGCATTAGATTTGCCACTAGCGGTCAATGAGTGTGACGTGATTTATGATGACGTGTCCAGAAGACTGGCCGTATTACCACATTAAATGACATGGTGCGAGGGTGTCAACGCAGGTTGTGTCGCTCATCAAGAGCCTAACCATCAGTTTTAAAATTAATAATATTCTTAACACATAAAAAACCGGCTCATCACTTACCTATACCAAATAATCTCGCAACACAGTATAACAAGTGACAACAGGGTGGCCTGGGCTAGAACAGCAAAAGCAGGCGCGGCCTGGCCCAGCGCGAGTGCGCGCGGCGTGCTACCGGAGCACTTCGGGAAGAAGCCGCTGACGCGAGCACACGCTACCGACATGTGTCCGCGCTCTTTTAGGCGCATCAAGCTGGGGAACAAAATGACATGGGTAATAGGCTAAGTCGGACACATCCCGGACACTCGGCTAAAATTCCATAAAAACGCGTATTCTGCTTACCTATTACACAGACATCAATCAGTACACGCGCGCATAGAAATGTAGCATATAGGGCTATGACCTTAAACAATCGTGAAATAAGTCATCGCACTGACTGCGTGATGAAATTAATTAAAAATAGACCATTACTTCGTCCGCTCGCAACCTCACTGTTGAAGATTATTCAATTGCCTCTCGAGTGAGGCAGGAAAATGGGACGGGACGTTGAAGTGTCCATTCTACACGGAGTACTATTACATATTCTCTGTCGGCTTCGCTCATTGGGGTATGAGGCTAGTAACGACAACATCAACACCATCATCAGTTACAGCAACAACAATGGTAACTAACAACAATAATGGCGACAACAACAAATAATCGAATAACGTATTTCATAGAACTAACAGAAGGTGGCGAAGAAAATTACAACCTGGTCGTAGAGAAAAATTTGCTGGTGACTTAGAAGTTAAATATTTTCAGAGCTCCAAGGAATTTCAGTCCCTAATATTTGATATTAGCCTTAGTAGGTTACCTCCACGTTTTATTATGTAATGAAGGTGACAAAAAAGCATGTAGTTCACATTGATGTTAAGTGATGACTGCAGCCTATAGACACCCACACAAAGACCAGAGGTCGAAATGCAGATGCGTTGCCATCCCTGCGACCTTAGTTGTTATATCTCTGTGATAGTTATAACGGGGCCATACATTAGCATCTAACCGGAACACGATAGTGCTGAACACTACCATTTAGCGGCAGATACACTAGGTAATACGGTGGTGCCTACGCCCTCGAGCTCCTGCGCTGGAACTCTACCAAGTTCGCTTCAAAAGGTCGCGGGTTCCATCTGGACCAAAGAATTTCAAACCCAAATGTTTATGTCATAGGACACCTCCACGTGTTATTGAGTAAAGGCATTTATAGAAGAATAGAAAATGAATAGTTTTTATTTTCATTTGAACGTACGCGATAAGGAATACGAAATTTTCATTCACATATTCATATACAATTTTACTGGTGGTAGAGCTCCAGTGACGGAGATCGTGGGCGTAGTCACCGCCGCATTACCTAATATACTTGCCGCTAAATAGTAGTATTGAGCACTATCGTGTTCCGGTCAGGTGGTAATATACGGCCTTGTTATTTCCGGCACAGAGGCATAACACCTTAGGCCTCAGGAGTGGTAACGCATCTGCATTTTGACCTTGGTCTTAGTGCGGGCGTCTATAGGCTGCAGTTATCACTTAACATCAATGTGAACTGCATGCTTGTTTGCCACTTCCATTACATAAAAAAAACATACAATAATATAAAGAAAGGGATAGAAAATATCTAGAAACATGAATTCGGAACAATTCTAGTGTTCCCCGTCCAAGTACATTATGCCCTATTAAACACATCGTAAAAGAGTTTTAGGGATATCAAGCGAGTTGTTCGGCCGCTATATGTTTCCTATGCTAGTTTCCATTAAGTGTGGAATTGAGGAACCATGTTAAGATCTCAAGTAATTTCCTAGATAAACGTAAATGGTGTAATTAACTTTTTGTTCTGGTATATTGTGTCATTGATAAATGTTTTTTGCCATTGTAAGAAGTTAATTGTATCTTTATTGGTGGTAGAGCTCCAGTGACAGAGCACGCGGAAGTAGGCACCACCGCATTATCTAATATACTTACCGCTTAATGGTAGTGTTCCGGCCAGGTGGTAATGTACGGCCCTGTAATATCCGGCACAGAAACATAACACCTTAGGGCTCAGAAATGGTAATGCATCTGCATTTTGACCTCTGGTCTTCGTGCGGGTCACTCGCCACTGACCACCACGGTTAACCGAGTAGATCGCTTATGATCTACACCAGCCGCGGGGTCATGCGCGCTTCGGTTCTATTAAATATATTTTGTTTGAATTAAAATATCTTACAAAAATTATAGTTATGCATATGTATTTAACTTTTATATCGTGGAAGTGGCAAACAAGTTAACAGTTCACACTGATTTTAGATGAATAATGCCTTATAACAATAACCAGAACAAGATGTTGCTGAACACTACCATTGAGCAACAAGAAGATTAGGTAATGCGATGGTGACTACGCCTATTAGCTCCGTCACAACAAATCTGCCACCAATAAAGTTTTCCATAAATTACCTCCAAATAAAGAACTGTCCATATGGACTTCGCTTCTGCCCCATGATGTAGACCGGGGCAGGAGGCATCATCTGCAGAGATCCGAGGTCGCACAGCTCGCGGTCGGCGAACGTCTTCGAAATCACTTGGAAAGCCGTGTAGGGCTCCGAGTGGAACGCATATGCTGGAAAATAAAGATATGATAAATATGTATGCGTCAACCTTCTTTTTTAGGTTTTCGTAGCGTACAAGGAACTTTCAGAGTCTCACTTTGTCTGATTCTCAATATAGAATGCTATAATTGGATATGAATAGACATATATAGTGGTAAAATAAAATCATGAAAACATTTTTTTTCCTTGTCTAACCTAAAATAGGGTGTCATTGGATTGGTCTTAAAAAAACATTTAGAAAATCATGTCTCGATTAGGGTTTAACCGTTAACCATTTGCAAATTCTACCGTTATAATTACCGTTGTTAGTGTCTGTGCGTTTTTTACCGTCTTTACAATGGCGTCTTTACTACTACAGGAACGGGAAGATAGTGAAGTGGAATTGAAACAATTAATTGACAAAAATACCTCACTGAAAAATGAGTTGGCAGAAAATCATATTAAATATGTAGACTTGCAATGCTGATAAGACAATTGCAAATATGGAAGAAGCTAAAATTAATGAACAATCGTTTTATACCCATAGTTTGTACAATGAATTGCTCGATACCACTTCGAATCTCAGTGAAATACATAACAAGCAATCGTTAACAATAGACTTGACTGGTGATGATACCATTAAGCAGTGTCCAATTTTGAGTAGTAGGAATAAATTCAAAAAGTATAGACGCCTGAATAAAAATATTAAAAGGAAACTGAAATTATTAAATTCTTTCAAATGTGCTGTTAAATCAAAAAATAAAATAAGGGAACAACTATCAAATTTAATAAAAAAGTTAGATGCTTTCTGTGTTGAATTAGAGCTTTCCAGGCACTCACATGATACTGACTCACGAGACTTTACACGACAATTACTCCAAAAAGATCAAGAAATTAAGGCAATCTTTAATAAATATAAAGCATCACAAGTTCAACTATATCAACGTTTACAAGAGGCTAGTGAACTTGTTGACTTAGTCACATACAATGCAGAGAGATATGAATCATTGACGAAGAACAATTTAATTACTTGTTCTCACTGTCCAAAAGCTTCTGTGCCTACAATCATTACTCCGAACACATCTGCAAATACTCAGATTAATGGCACATATAAAACATTGCTATTTTCAGATAAGTTGGGATCAGGTTTTGGATCCTTATTAAAGGATCATTTGACAAGCAATATAATTAATCATTGTTACCCTGACCAATCATATAAACAAATAATTAATAAAATTAAGAATACAAAAATTGACAGTTATTCAACTTTAAGAAAATAGCTTAGGTCTCAAAAAAAAGGACGTTGATGGTGTTGACACCTTATTAAATCTGAATGTTAAAAATATATGCATTTCCCTACCCAGAATCATTGACACAAAGGGAAAATAATTGTATTTATTATTTGAACAATGTAATTCATATATTGACTTGTCGTCATAGTGACAAATTATTGTATTTTGACACTAATAAGTTTATTAGTGGATTTAAATTGACACGGGAAACTATGTATCTTCCCAAAAAAATATAGGAAATGTACATCCACATCCTGTGTACACTGTACATCCTCGCTGACTGGTGTAGGCGGAAGCGTCATGGGTTGCACTCTCAATTGTTTAAACTAGATTCTAAGACAGAAGAAGTTACCAATATTGAACATACTAATAAACCGGTATCTTCTGGCATTTGCACTTTTAATAAAGTCAACAGTTTGGTAGTATTACACCAAAATATTCAAGGGTTGCATTCCAAGTTATTGGAATTAGAACTAGTTCTGGAGAAATTCCAGCATGACATTATTTGTTTATCTGAACATTGGTTAAAAGAAAACCAAATCTTGATTAATTATAAGAATTATTCTGTTGTTAGTTGTTACAATCGAAAAGTTATGCACATGGTGGCACTTCAATTTTGATAAAAAACTCAATTAAATCCAGGGAACGTAAAGACATAGTTGAGTTATCGATTGAACATATTGTAGAAGTTTCTTGTGTTGAGCTGGACAAGCATATAATAGTGTGCGTTTATAGACCACCAAATTATCAGAATTTGAACGTGTTTGAGTCCACTATGTAAGATTTGTCAAAAAAACTATGTTCAGGTAGAAAGTCTGTAATTGTATGCGGTGATTTTAACATTAATATTTTAGAAAATAATTCAAACCGCAATAGATTACTGAATCTATTTAGATCATTTAACTTATGCAATGTTTTTTTGGAACCCACCCGAGTGAGCCCAACCTCGGCTACTTGTATAGATAATATCTTTTGTGAATGTAAATATATATCTACAAATATTGTTAACTATTTGCCATCTGATCATAGCGGCCAGACAATTACTTTTGACGTAGATAAACCTTCCAGCAAAATTGAAAAAACACATAGACCAGTAACATCTGTTAAATTGAATAACTTCAATAATATTTTAAAAGAAAAATTATTTTTTCAAAATTTTGACATAAGTAGTGCAAATTATTCTTATGCACAATTTTTTGATACTATTAATACACATTTTAATAATATCTTTAAAATTAGAACAAGAACCGCAAAGTGTAAATTTAGTTTTTGTGACTGGGTAACTGATGGCATTCGAAGAAGTAGGGAACGATTATTTGAACTTTATGGTCTTAAAACTTATATGCAAAATCCAAATTTTAACAAGAATGTAGCTATATATTCATAAGTTCTTGTAAAAACGCAAAGTCAATTTATTTAAGCAATAAAATTAAAAATTCAGACGGTAAAATGAAGGTGACCTGGAAAATAATAAATAGTGAAACAGGCAAAAACAAGCGGTCTGAAACTCGTGTCCTTTTGGAGACACCACAGGGTATTTTAGGCTCAGATTTAGACATTGCTACACACTTTGAAGATTACTTTGCTAATATTCCATTCAAAATTACGGCACCTTTAAATTCTTCTACTGGAATATCGATTGACATTCTTAAAAGGAACGTAGAGCCTTGTCATTTTAAACTAACTTTTAATCATATTAGTCCACAAACAATCATATCCACATTTAATCAGCTTAAAAAGCTGAGCTACTACAGCAAAGCTACTGAAGATATTTATGGTATGTCTGTTAAAGTGTATAAATCGATTATTAGTACTGTAGCGCCTTATTTATCTTCAATTTTTAATTTATGTATTGAGCAGGGAATCTTTCCGGATTTGTTAAAACTGAGCGAAGTCGTACCATTATTTAAATCAGGGGATAGTAAAGACCCGAATAATTATAAGCCGGTATCTGTTCTTCCCGTTATTAGTAAAGTTTTCGAGAAAGTGATACTTAATCAATTGCTGCAGCACTTTAATAAAAATAAGATCTTACACCACCTACACATTTGGTTTCACAAAAGGTTGTAATACAATTGATGCCGGTGTTGCTTTACTTAAACATATTTATGAAGCTTGGGAAGATTCGCAGGATGCTATAGGAATCTTTTGCGACCTCTCTAAAGCATTTGATTGCGTGGACCATAATACGTTAATGTGCAAACTTGAGCACTATGGCCTTGGATATAAAGCCCTTCACCTAATTAAATCGTATCTAGAAAACCGGGAACAGAAAATACAAGTTAACGGAGTAAAATCACCAGGCTCTAAAGTAGAAATGGGTGTACCACAGGGCTCGATATTAGGTCCATTTCTGTTTTTAGTATATATAAATGATTTTTATATTTATATATACCTTTGATGCCCATCAGTGAGCCTAAAACAATTTTATTTTCCGATGATACCTCGCTGGTCTTTAAAGTGAATAGAAAAGAACCAAATTATGATACTATTAATAAAGCCATACAAGAAGTACATAATTGGTTTACAGTAAATAATCTTGCATTAAATAGTAAAAAAACTAAATGTATTCGTTTTACTCTTCCAAATGTCAAAAGTAAAGAAGGGGAAATATTCTTCAACAATGATAAAACACAATTTGTTAGTGAAGCTGTCTTCTTGGGTATAACGCTTGATTCAAAATTGCAATGGGTTCCTCATATTAAACTGTTAGGAAAACGTCTAAGTTCTGCTGCTTATGCCGTCAGGAAGATTAGACAGTTAACGGATGTCGACACTGCGAGACTCGTTTATTTCAGCTACTTTCACAGTGTCATGTCCTACGGTATTTTGTTGTGGGGTCGGGCAGCTGAAATTGATTCAATATTTATTATATATTTATTTATTTATAATATATAAAGAGAGCTATGAGAGCGATATATAACTTAAATAGTCGTGACTCCTTGAAAGAATTATTCAAGCAAATAAATATAATGACGGTCCCTTGCCAATATATTTATGAAAATATATTTTATGCTAGGAAAAACTTGCACTTATTTAAGAAAATTAATGACATACATACTTATAATACCAGAAATAAAAATAAATTAGTATTTCCAAGTTTTCGCCTATCGAAAACACATAAATGTTTCTTAACATGTTGTATACAGTTTTATAACAAAATTCCGTCCAACATTCTTGAACTTACAGATAATAAATTCAAGTCATGTATTAAACGCACACTATGTAAACATGCGTACTATAGACTCGATGACTATCTAAAGGATAGAGATGCCTGGACAAATGCTGGTCTAGCTCCACAAGACTAAGCAATAATTTTGTGAAATGAATGTGCATTGTTCTTGATATTGTAAAACATAGTTATAAATGTCATATTGTTAAAATAGTTTTAAGGAACATATTTTGAAAAGACCCTACTGAGTTTTGTTTTGGCAGGTTTTTTCTCAGTAATGTGGGCTTTGGAACTCTGCCAGTGAATGACAAAGAATGTCCCATATTTTTTTGTTTAGTCTTATCTTGCCGTTTGTAAAAGAAAGTATGGAACATTCTGTTGATACCTATTTTTATCATTAAGTATTTTTGGACTATTATTTATTTTATTTTGTTTACTTTGACATATTAATCAACGTATCAGTTGTTATTCGCTTTAATTTTATAGTTGTAATTTGACCTATCACAAGCAAATTCTATTATTTCCAAGTGATTATATGAATTTTTGAGTTTCAGTTTGAGTTTGAGTGCATGCTCTGCTGAACTGTTTGATATGCCACCGTCTCTTTTACTACACTGCACTACCCGCCAAAGAGAGAGATTCCACCCACACAGACTGGGTGGATGGCAGTGCTCATGGCTTTGGCAATTCTCCTGGTGTTGCAAATGTTCATCGGTGACGGTGATCACTTTGCATAAAGTGGCCCGTCTGCTTGTCTGTCAATCTTATGACATAAAAAAAAACTAAACGACGAAATTATTTCCAGGTCAATGTATGACAGTAGAAAGCTAATCTCTCTCTGTGGCACAGTACTTTGATAATAGGAAATCGGTTCCCTACGCTTATTTTCCTTGATTTGATCTCAGAAACAAAATGTCGGTCATTGAGACAAGAACTTTATACATTCATACAAACCTCCAGATCGTATTAGCTCAATGCCACGAGCAACAGGTTGGAATAAGCCAACAGATCGCTTTGCGTACTTCACTTTCTTATCTCTCAGTATATCTTCTTTAGCGTTCTTGTATCCAGTGTAGTAGTAGAACCCAGGGTACTGTCAAAAATATCGATTAAATATAGGAGTAATATATAACTAAAACCGTATATATATATATATATATATATAGTTTTTACTACAGTGTGCTCTTTGGTTTATAATTTTTTTTTTTTTTTTAATCGGCCTTTTGCCAGTCTTTTTCACGCAGGAAGGGTATAGAAAAACGGAATAAACAAGTTTGTTTTATGGGAGCACCCGTTAAATATTTATTATAAGTAAATTATTTACTTTTAAATAGAACTTAACATTTTGTGAATATTTCAAACGTCTTCCTGTTACCGTCATGCTACCGTTATTAATACTGAGCAAAAAAATCACGTTTGCTAAATGGGAGCTTCCTCAAATAATATTGTCGACAAAAATACACCATCTTTGAAAATTTTAACTCTAGCTATATGAAACAAACTTTACTCTACTAATTTTAGAGTTCCTCAAAGAATAGTTTAATATAATGGAATCATAATAAAAATCATACAACTCACATCAAGCCAACTTTTGGTATATCCAATTTCCTCAAAGATGAGCTCCAGGTCACTGTTGATGAGAGCATCCATGGTGGCCAAGGTGGGTGCAGCTGAATTCAGAAGCCAGGACACCACGCTACTGGTGTAGTAGTTGTACAGTAGCATGCTGGTTATACCGACCACGAGGAGTATCATGCGCCGACCTGACAATTTAATTCTAATCAAATCACAGATTTTAGACTTGGAATGTAATGTATAATTACATTCATGAAAGTAAAAAAGAAACTATACGAAACATGCGTTATGCCATGCTTATTATACAGATGCCAGATATGGGCGCTTACAGAAATACAAGAAAGTAAATTAAAAGTCTGCCAAAATTCACAATTCAAATTGGAAAGGAGCATACTACAAATTCAAATTGGAAAGGAGCATACTAGGTATAAAAAGAAGAGATAGAGTGAAATTATAAGAAATTAAGAAGAAAACAAAATTTAAAAATGCACTCACAATCTACAAACAGTTTAAATGGTGTTGGACAGGACATATGTTAAGAGGAAGTAAAAAAAATGCACCAAAACAAAGGCAGACAAACTAAAAGATGGGCAGATGATATCAAGAAAACAGCGAGCCCAATATGGACCCGACTAGCAACAGACAGCAATGCATGGAAATCTTTAGAGGAGGCCTTTGTCAACAGACAAGCTGCTCCACATAAACATCCAGTTGCGGACCAATCAAATTGAAAGGAGAATTAATTAAACCAAATCAGTTTATAGAAAGTAGGCATGTATCAACATGTAGTAATTGTAAGTAAGCAGCAATAAAGGCTTTTTTATTTTTTATTAGTAGCCAAAATAATCATGCTAACCAGTTGATCAAACTCTTGTCATCTATATTCTATTACAAAACAGGTATACTTAGTAAAAATGCGCCACCTTGACTAGAAAATGTTTCATCAGTCGGGACACCATCTTCAAATTCTGTGAATTATAAAATTAAATCCTTACAGTCTTATTAATAAAAATCGCTTGGTCCAAGCACCATCCCAACTTATACTTGGACTTGTTTCTCCTATAGTAACGGAGTTGTAACTTGGCCTTGTAAGCCGCGAACTAACAATACATTCCTTACAACGGGCTTAACACGTGCGTTATGGCAACCCAGTTTTTTTTAAAGTAAGAAGAGTGAGCTAGTGAATGACTTTTGAATGAATAGAACGCTGGATGGTGACATTATTGAAAAAATGACACTGACAAATTACAGTAACAAGTGAATCTTGTCAACGGGAACATCTATACAATTGTTGAGTTTTGGCGGGAACCTTGAATAGGTGTGTGGTGCTCTTAGTTTGTTTCATTTTCTTGGTGCAGTTTTAATTTATGTTAAATAAAGTTGGTGCCGTTTTGTTTGATATAGGTTTATTACAGTGCCCGTGTATAGTGAATAGTGTAACAGTTCGAAAACACGCCTTTCCAGGTTGCCGCCTAAATTTCATTCTACTTAAATATTCTGGTTAAGCAACCATCGCTTTATTTACTCGAATTACTGATTGTGACGCATGTAAATGATTTGATAGTTATCGCGTGGTGTGTATTTATTGTTAGTGGTGGTTCTTTTTGTGAACTGGTTTCTACTTATTTTTTCGATCAGTGCTTAGAGAATATGAACTACCTAAGATGTATATTATTGAATTACAAACAAGATAATCGTGAACGAGATAAAAGACGTGGGAAAAAGTAGGTAGGTACATGAAAAGTAAGATAAAGATCTCGATTTTATGATCTATCTAATTAAGTAAGCTTAATTTATATCGTGTTTCTTTCATTTTATAGATATTGTATGATTAAAGGTTAGCATTAAATAGAATATTCAAATAACTACTCATAAAAAAATATAATACGTCACACGTCTGGTTAGTGGAATCTGGTTCAAACATCATTTATTGCATCCAACACTCGCAAATCATGTGTCCATCTCTCTCTAAATTGTTAAACAAACTCTGAGATCAATAAAAAAAACCTTTTGTTTTGTCTCAGCTACAAGTTACGCGACGTGAACACGTGTCCCGCAGATGTCAAAAAATCGAAATAGTCTATTATCCATGCCTATACCAGTCGTTAAACCATGTGGCGCCGAAGAATAACTTTTACACCGATAGTAGATGAGAATATTCTTAAATCCTGCTTGGTCTATGTTTATTAATAGTGATTTTTAAAAATGTTGGCGTTAAGTTAAAAACGCTCTGGTCTACGTTTATTAATAAGGCTGTTAGAGCATAATTGAAACTAATTTTAATTACATATTCATATTCTCACAGAAAATGAGTATCATCAACAGGTTGTAAAGCAACGAAGAGAATTAATACTGCGGAGAAAATGTCACTTATGAATTATGTATACCTTGTTGACAAATAGTAGCAAACACGCTGAAGAAAGCATATAGCGCTGGCCAAGGTCTTTTCTCAAAAAGCGCAGACGTTGCAAGAACGATGATGCAGATGACACAGGCACCAACAGTCGCCCACCAGACGCCAATTGACATGGGCGTGAGGAACTGATTCTCGTAGTTGCCCACGCCTTGGCTCGGGATCAAGTAGTAGAATTTGGTCCTGCGTTTAAAATGTTACTTTAACATAAAAAAGGTTATTTTATAAAATGAAAGCGTTTCAAAGATAACCTAAAAGAAAAGCAGTGGCTGGATCCAGAAGTCGTAGGTTTGATCTCTTCACTCGCATGTGTTATTGCGAAATATCCAATAAAAATAAAATAATTAACAAGTGTAAAGCGGCCTGCTTACGATATTCAATGAACTGAAAAGTGTTTTGTTTCGGTTGCCTGACTAGCATTGTCACCAATAGATGTCGCTACTGCCACCGGAAACCATTTGGACAGTTGCTCAGTTGGGAGAATGCCTGGACTAGAAATCCCAGTGGTCGCGGGTCCCACCTTGAAAACAATTTTTTCTTTCCATTTTATCTTTAATTATTAACTATTATTAATATTAAGTATAACAGTAAAAGTAGGTAGGTATTTATTAAAGTACTATCTATAGTCTTTATCATCAGTTCTAGAGGTGCATAATAGCGGCTTTTCTGGAACGGCAACGAACCACTATTGAACTCTAATAGCAGTTTCGAACTTTCGAACTTTTGCTTGACTGCCTTTTAAGGCAGTCAAGCAAAAGGCTAATTTAAAGTGTAGTGATATTATCATCATCACTTTAATCATCACCACCTCAATCATCGTCACCTCCATCATCATCACCTCCATCATCATCACCTACATCATCACCTTCATCATTATCATCTTTATCATCATGACCCCCATCATCATCATCACCTTGATCATTATCTCCTCCATCATCATCCCCTCCATCATAATCATCTTCATCATCACCTCTATCATTTTCACCTCCATCATCATCACATCCACCGTCATCACCATCAACATTACCATCATCACCACCATCATCATCACCATCATTACCACGGTCACTATCACCTCTCATCATTACCACCTCTATCAACATCATCACCTCCACCATCATTCATCATCACCTCCATCATCACCTCCATCATCATCTCCTTTCAAGTGTGCTATGAAATTTGAGTAGTTCCCTCGATTTCTCCAGGATCCAATCATCACATCTTGACATGGTAACAATGGGACCACCTGTGAGGTATACGGACACATGGCTCGGAAGGTTATTATTACAAAAAATGTCCAAATGAGTACAGGTACAGCTTATAATTACAATATTTAAACAAACGTGCTATTATTATTGCAGTATAAAAGTAGGTATTTCAATTACGAAGATACCATATATGGTCTTCGTCATCAGTTCCACTTCCACTTCATCAAATTGTGCTTTCCGAAAGCAAACACACGGAACGTTATCTTCTATTATAAAAAAATATGGAAAACCTTTTAAGTGTGGTGTGAAATTTTAAGAGTTCCCTCGATTTCTCCAGGATCCCATCGTCACATCTTGATATGGTGACAATGGAATACATGTGAGGTATACAGCCACAAGGCTCGGAAGGTTATTATTACAAAAAATATCGAAAAAAATCATCCAAGTATGCTATGAAATTTGAAGAGTTCCCTTGATTTCTCCAGGATCCCATCATCACATATTGACATGGTTACAATGGGACCAACTGTGCAATATACCCTTTCAAACAAAAAAAAAACATCCAAATCGGTGCGGGCGTTTTCAAATTATCGGTGAACATACAAAAAAAAAAAAAAAAGGATGCGGACGAATTGAGAACCTCCTCCTTTTTTCGAAGTCGGTTAAAAATATTTTACTTGTGATATTGCGAGAAATCAATAACAATTGAAGTAGAATTCTCACTCGAGTTGTGTAGCTTGCGGAAAATATATGTCCACCCAGTCCAACCACGGAGAAAAGATTCTTGCACAGGTATATGATATGTCTTGTTCGCGCCAGTACAGCGAGTTGGTCACCGCCTGATAAAGAATGCACTTAATAATTATCTTCTATCTATACATAGTACAATACAAAGTCAAAGGCGTTTTTTACTTCTTTCTATTACAATATGTAATCGTTATTACATAAGATTAAAATAAAGTACCTACCAGTGATGAATTCTTTCTGGGTGTTCCAATCCATCGGCCAGCTATCGTAAAGTTAAACCTGAAATCATAATTATTAATCCCATAGCCTACAGTGTCATAAGATGGAGATGTTGAACAGGTATGAAGTCACTATTTTCTTGTCATTTCATATGCAAGTCGCAAATAAAGATACAGAAAATAAAGTTTACTTTAAAATACGAGTAAAAATAATTTCACTTTTTAATTTTTTTCTTTAAGACTTAAAATAACAGATTTTTTCTTACAAAATAAACTTAAAACTTTAAACCAACCTAAAATTATGTCTTTCCTTAAGTAACTCCAATAGTTGCGCCACTATCTTGGTCATCACGGTCACGCCCTTCGTGAATCCCAGGTCTGCCAGAGTCGACGGGTCGAAATTCTCCGGTTTGTCTAGGATCTGGTGGTGTATTCATATTTACTTATTCTTTCAACTACCAAATAAATGCGCCAGATTGCATGCTACAATTAATTATTTATAGATCAACTAAGGATAAGCGCGCTAGTACAAAAAAAAATTATCTGTCACAAAATAAACCTGACGTAAGACGTAACCAAACTGTGCTTGATAGATTCTTAACGCTGGTTTGGAATCTTTGTCTTCTTAACTTTTCAGTGTAATGAGAACAAACACGGCTATTAACACCTATGGCATTAATATCTAAAAACAGTAAAACATACCTCTAGGCATATTTCTTGAAATGAATATTATAGGTATGACAGACAAGCAGACAGGTCACCTGGTGTGGTTACCGTCGCCTATGAACACCAGGGAAATTTTGCCAATACGCTGCCAGCCCTGAAAGACTTTATTGACGCCAGTTTTAAATAACCCCATATTGATTTAATATAACAAATGGTCACACAAATAACTATCTTAAATAAAATATAAAATTAATAAAAAGAAGTGTTTGAAGCAAAAGCGAAACAAAAATTAGCAAAACATCGCATCTAAATAATATGCACCCACCACAGAAACGGCGCGTAGCGTCAAATTGTGGAAATCCCAACGATCATAATATTTGAATCTTCTTAGAGTAAAGCTCAGACCTGGAATCGTGAAATACGAACCTGATGGGAGGTGCTTTGAATAATTTAACCAACTAGCTTTTTGTTTACGGCATCCGAGGGATGTGAATAAAGTGGGATATTTATGTATGCAACTTTTGTGATGATGAATAGATGGATTTAAATATCGAGTAGCCTGTTTAAGGGGTGCCTATAAGGAACTCTATTACCTACTGAGCCGACTGAGTTTTTTCCGGCAAGTTTTTCTCAGATCATATTGGCCTTTGGAACTTTGCCGGTGAATGACAAAGAATGACTCTTTTTCTTTTCTTTTTACTCTTTGTTATCAGTGTGTAAAGGGAAAAAGAGACATTCTACTGATATACTTTTACATTAGTTTATTACATTTAGTTTTATCTTAGTGATATTCTTGACTTTACATATATTTTTTATCTTGTTTGACATGTATATCAATTGTTATTCGCTTTAATTTATTTTGTTTGTTTTTGACATGTCGTAAGAGGTGCCTGTCACCCTAAATGAATAAATGAATTTCTGATTCTGATTCTGATTCTACTTTATTGTTTCGCCATGTCAATCCGTTCGTCTCCGTATATTACCTGAAGTAAAGATGCCCGAAATAGATCCGGTTATCAATTCTCAAGAAACTACTTTCAGGGTGTGCGTACATTACACGTTGTATACTCGCACTTACCAGTATTTGCAGTCCACGTACCCAAAATCCTCTTTTCCAATGGGTTCCCTTGTATTTTACCGAAATTGAACACCTCTATTAAATCGTAGCGGTTCCCTGAAATAATATCATACCGTAGTAATTTAACATTGTCGATACGGTCATTCATCACCTTTAAAAATAACTCTGCCAAGGGTAAGTCTCACTCGCACAAAATAAATATATTATTTATATGAATTTCCAGTTTGATGTAAACGTTTATATGCTACAGTTTAAGTACTTAACATCAATGAGAACTGTATGCTTGGTTGAGCCCGTAATTTCTGTCATAGAACCAAAATAATTTTAACCATAAACTTAAAGTTAAAACTATTTTTGTCAAATCTATTTTGACCACAACTGCTTGAATAGCAAATGACTATTCATTTGCTATTCATATAAACTGTTCCTTTACTACCTTCAGTAGATACCATAAGTTACCACCTTCATTACACAATAAACATAATTATTATACCTTGATCAGAAGCGACGACCACGTCAGTATTAATGCTCATGTTCAATGCAGCGAGGGTGCCATCAACCAACATCTCCGTCGAATTAATGAATGACTCTTCTACTTGTAGTATTATCAGCCAGATGTGGACAGCATCGAGCATACTTACTTCTGATGCCTGCATTAAAAACGAATAAATAAATCCGAGAATATGATCGTGTCGTCACCAGTACGAGTGTAGGCACATCTTTCTTTTATTGAAGCTTGAAAATATGAATGGTTCTGGTTTTTATATACTTGAAGGAATACTCACCCATAAAATGAGCAGGCAAATTATGATTAAGATGCAGAGTTATAGTTAGGAGCTTGGCATTCCATGGGACCTGTTATCTTTTTTACAATGCAAGCTATATATTTTACCATAAGTAGGAAATATTGTTTTGATGTATGTTACATTATTGGAAATATTTGTGTAACGAAATAGTGGAAGCCTATTGTTTCTCGACAAAAACAAAACAGTCAATCAGATTTTTTTTTATAGAACTGTATAAGTCTTAGAATCAATCAGATTAAGTGTAGCAAAACTATTTAACAATCATCGGGTAAATGTCTGAACTCCAGTGCTGCCATTGATTAAAATAAAGCTGAGATTAAAAACATTTTTACCATATTCAGCACATCGTTGGCATTGCTACACGACCCATCCAAAAGGAGTCCGACTGCAACTCTCCATTGAGTCAAGGCTTGTTCGAACCTGTCTAAGTTGTCGACACGCATCACAGATGTTCTAATATTATGCTTTGCGAATGTTGTGACAGTGTGCTTTGTTTCTGTAAAAAAACATTGTTGTGAATGTAGTCTAGTCTGGCTCTAGACACTCCTTTATTACGTAACATCACGCCTGTGTGCCCCGCAGAGGTAAGCAGAGATAAATGCATTCAAGCATACATCAAACACCGTAAGCAAACATTTTATATAATGTACAAACAAACACATACACACACACACACAAATCGAAGATCAAAATGCAGATATATTCCTATCCCTGAGGCCTAAATTTTTATACCTCTGCGATAATAATAACAGGCTATTTTATATTTTACTCATTTATATCCTTAAGAAAAGATTTCAAATAGTCCAATTATTTAACAAAAATAAGATCACTTAATTTTGTGCAGCTAAGTACAATGTTACTTACGCAAATATGTATCGCAGGAGAAGTAGCATACGAATGGAACTTCCTTCAACGTGAAGTAGTCCACCGCCATGTGTATGGAGTCAGCTCGGAGAGCGCTTGAGTGAGTTGTCACAAACATTACGTGCCATAGTATGAGATATAAGCGCTTCATTGTCGACCACTTCTGTATTGATTTCGAAAATAAATAAACTTTTATCATAATAATAGGTTGGGGAAAAAGTCTTTTCACATTATAGTATGTATGAACTTGTAATAAAATATCTTTGGCTGTAGTATTTGTATCTGGCTGGTTTTGGTATCATTGAAAGTTAAATTTTTTAAGAACATAATTCCAAATTCAAATTAGGCAAATGTGTGATTTTCATTTGTTTTTCGTACTGTCAAGATGAGTGAATCGAATGAAGAAATTCGATACGTTTTAAAATTTTACTACTAAAAAGGTAAAAATGCAACGCAAGCCACGAAAAAAATTTGCGATGTTGTGTGTGTGGTGGGATTGGAAGGGCATTATTCATTATGAGCTATTACCACCAGGTAGGACTATCGATTCTGAACTCTACTGCGAACAACTGATGAGATTAAAGCAAGAAGTTGAGAGAAAGCGGCCGGAATTGATCAACAGAAGGGGTGTGGTGTTTTATCATGATAACGCTAGACCTCACACATCTATAGCCACACAGCAAAAATTAAGAGAGTTTGGCTGGGAGGTGTTAATGCATCCGCCGTATAGTCCTGACCTTGCACCTTCAGATTTCCACCTGTTTCGGTCTCTTTAGAATTCTTTATGCAATGTTAGGTTAACATCACGAGAGGACTGCCAAATCCACTTGTCGCGGTATTTTGATGAGAAGTCCCAAAATTTTTATAGCAATGGGATCATGTCCCTACCTGCACATTATCGCATTGGGTGCTCCTGTAATGATAATGGTGTTTTTTGATAAATAAATAAATAAATAAATAAATAAATAAACCTACAAGATGGCAAAAGGTTATCGAATAAAATGGTACATACATACTTTAGTTAAATTTAAATAAACTGGATTAAAAAATATTTTGAATTATCTTAAAAAATGCGAAGAAACTTTTTCCCCAACCATATATTTATAAAATAAAAAAATATTTAATTGCCTATTACAGATTTTTTTCTTTGTTTTAAACCCGCAAGTTTTTTACACCTATCTTTCACTAAGTATCAGATGAAAAAAAAAATTGCTGTGCTTAATTTAATACCATGTGAGCCTATTGACAGGCTGGTAAGCAGACAGACACTCAATTTGGTACCTATTTTTCTTGTCTTGTACTCAGAACATGAAAAATCCTGAGCGAGAGACAAGACTGGACGTAAGTATTTTTTGAGAAGATGTATTTTTTTTTAATATAAAGTTAAACGAAAAACTGTCATTCTTAAGTATTCTATAAGTGGTCACTTTAATGCTTATGAGGACAAAATAATGTAAATATTACTTACATTTAACAGGTATTGAAGTAATTATATAGAAACTACGTTACACACACGTATGGTACGTGTGTGTAACGTGTTGTTCAAGCGTCAACTACAGTGTGTGCCTACTTTAATGATCAAATAAAAAGTTATCGATATACTTAGCACGAATAGGCCGCCTAGATACTTACGATTTTACACTGCAAGGCTAAGGTTATCTTATTGCCACCACGTTTTTTTCGTAGAAGATAAACAAGCATGGAGTTCAAGTGGATGATGTAAATGCTGGCTGAAGACAAAGAGTATACAACTGAAGACATTAAACCCACATGCGTTGCTATGCATAAGTAGTTTTGTCCCTGTGACAGAAATGACAGGATCACGATAGTATAGAACACTTCCATCTGACGGCAGATAAATTAGGCAATGCGTTGGTGCCTACTGGATTTCTGAAATAGTAAGAATCTCGCTGCTGAATCTTATAATGGCACAGTAGCGAAAATTAAGAAAGGTTTCAATGAATTGATTTTCATGCTTATATGGTTAAAGATTGTAAGACGGCTTATAATATGCAATAAAATATACATACACTCACAGCCGAGTTTTATTTATGTGTAACAAAACACACACAAACAAAAATTTTAATGGTTACAGATATTTTAGCGGGTCTAGGCTGAAATAAATATCTGTAACCCACAATTTTTTGTTGTACGGGGATCGAACACGTGATCCAAGATCAAGTGGTCATCACACACTGGCTACTAACTAATAGCTAGCTGCTACTTTGGATGCAATATTCAATGTATTGTTTATTTTTATCCCTTATATCATACACAAAAAAAAATTAAGAAATCATTGCGACATATGTCGTATGAGTGTATGAGTCGTATCGTGCTAGTTCTACAACATTTCTTGATTGACGTTAAAATAGCGCAGTTAAGGATCCACTACAATTTGCAAATTATGCGCGATATGACCCTGATCGGTATTATGTTGAATTTGCAAGCTTAAGTACGATCATTATAACAGATTTTTTAAGGTTCCTTAGACAAATGGTCCCTATGAAAATCGTAATAGTTTCGTGACGTAAAATTTTGTGACCAAGCTTCGAGGTACTGTTAAAATTCCAGATAATGGAAAAATCCCAAAAGAACCAGATATAAAGGACTTTACACCATTATCTCTGATAACCCCCTACCCGGGAATCGAACCCAGGACCTCAGCGTAGTAGTAGTGGCCTGCTACCACTAGGCTACTGAGCCAGTTTATGATTTTGAAAGTTTTTATAAAATATTTTCTATAAAATATTGGGTCAATAGTTGGCAACACGTTATCTATCCGTATTTATTCAAAGGATTTCTAAAAACCAATAAAGTCGAATCTAAAAACCGATTTATGCAAAGCCGACGTTTTCGAACATAACAGAGGGATTGACGACCACTGCTGTTGATATTATTATGTTGCCGCGATACCGATGCGGCGACGACGCGTCACCGACACGATATTGTTAAGATATCTTTATTCGTAATACCGAAGATTTATAATTTTAGGGATACATTTGTATTTGAAAATAGGCAGATATGGCCCCGTAATAACTAACTCAGAGACATAACAACTTCGGTCTCAGAGGTGGCAACGCATGTGCTTTTCAGTCATCACTTAACATCAATGTGAGCAATACGCTTGAATGTCACCTTTATTTTGTATAAAAAAAATCAGTTATTTGTAGATTAAAGACTCCAGTATTCACCATCAATGATCACCTGAAGCTTTAGACAGAAATCACAGGTCTGTAATATTAATTAAAAAGTTACAATAACCCATACCCACTCCGCTGCTGCAAATTTTTAACATTTTAACACGAGTAACTATCCCTTTTTTAAAATTTTAAACTGCTTAAGTAACCATAACGGGACACTAAAAAAACCAGCAGACACATCTGTCTTCCCTTTAACAGCGCGGAATAGCGTTTAACTTTTCCCCAAAACATTTGCAAAAGGTAAACAAGGCAATGCAGGCAATGGGACGGCAGTAAAAGTAAGGGGAACGGGCAACGGAATGTCCCGTTGTGGAGACATTGTTCCAGCGACGTCAAGCGCTAAGTAAATATTTCCGAGTTTAGTCGAGTGTCCTCGTACCAGGGTTGGCGACTAGTTAATCTATGGAATACAGATACTTATATAAGAATGTGGAGTTGTTAAAAACTGGTGTCAAAAGAGCCCTTCAGGGCTGACACCTCGTTGGCATCACCCATGTTGCAAATGACCTTAAGCGACGATGACCACTTTTCATCAGGTGGCCCGTTTGCTTGTATGTCAAACTTTATGTCACAAAAAAAAACAGAGTAAAGTTATTGTACGAAATTCATAACTTTATCTGTATGAACATAGCAGGGCTGGCGACAAATTTATGGACAGTTAGTAAAAAATATGGAGTTCTTCAAAACTGGCATCAAAAGAGTACATCAAGGCTAGCAATGCGTTGACAATTCTCCTGCTATTGCAAGTATTATGCCTATTTGAGGAAGAAGCGGCAACCAGATTACATCAGGTAGCTCTATGATAGCATAGTTATAGGTATAGTCCTGCTGGTCTGTCAACTTTTATGTATAAAATAGGCAAAAGGAAATGCAGGCATTAGGCTGGTAGTAATAGTAAGAAGAGAGGGCAGTGGAATGTCCCGTTGATATTGTTCCAGCGACGTCGAGTGCTAAGTAAAATATTTCCGAGTTTAGTCGAATGTCCTCCTAGCAGGACTGGCGAGTAGTTAATACCGAAATAATATGGAAATATTGATATTCATACACGAGTTAATATTCGAAGCTGGATCATTATGTCCCTAAACAGTATTTAACTGTTCTAAAAAAAGGAAATTTTCCAGTAAAAAAATCATGAATCAGCTAATCAATCAACAAAAAATTGTGCTTTGCACAAATACTATCGTTGTATGTTATGTTTTCATTTAAAAAAACACTGAAATGGTAGGTAGTTATGATTTGTAGAGAATAAAGAACAACGAGAGTGAAGTGGGGAAAGAGTGCTCTAAATTAGAATATTTTTAACCTTTTGTTTGATAAATATATAATAAATAAGAAGAACACAAACGCCAAATTAAAAGTGCCAACCCTAAGCACGTCCACGTTGTCGGGCGGACAAACTGCAAATAATTTATGGGCCGCGCGGGAAATTAGCGCCACCGGCCGCGTAATGAACGTATTGTACCGCTTACAGTACAAATATGAGACCGGTGATGGCGATCATAGTACCGATTCGTTCATGATTTACGGGTAACACCGGCTAATGGGGTCCAATATATTTTAATAGGGATGTTGAAAAGTTTTTTTTAATGCAGGTAAATTTTATAAATATTCTCCTTGAAACATTAAATTGGTAACGCTAATAACAGCTTTGGCTCAAAACGATGGGGGTTGTGAAGCTGACTAAAAAATGGTCATATAAAATAACTGAACATTATGGCATCATCAAGTAAAAATACCCGCAAATTGTATGCCCAAATCGAAACATTAAAAAATATCGTCGTCAATACCATGTTTTCGTACAAACATTAATTATAATAAGTTTTTGCAAGTCGAATAAACGATCAAATGTGAATATACTATCATTTTTAAGTCAAGTTTAATTTTCACAATTTTTCGTAACTTTTAAGTTTTTCTTTTTCATAAGATTCATAATTTTTGTATATATATATTGTTTTATTTATGTTGATGTTACAGATTTTTGCAAAAAAATATATATATATACATATAGATAAAGTTATACGTTATATGAAAATAAGGTTTACAAATTCAAATACCTATTTGGTTTTCCAAAAGTGTTGCATGTTCTCAAAAAGTTTCAAAACCACTAATATAATGTAATTTACTTTTGCTAGTTAAACGGAGTCCTTAATGAGTCCGCGCCAGTGCAAACCGAGCTTAAAGACATACAAGCGAAAGTGAGCTAATGTGGTTGTGAGCGCGCACTGTGACGACATTACGAGAAATAATATCAAAACTTAAATGAAAACACGGGGAACATAATAATATAGTCAAAGTATGATAGTTCCAAGGACTGTCTTCAAGAAATACTATTTCAATGCACACAAAAGTACGAGAAAGCGCTAATTGCTTTTTAATAAATGTAGAAAATTACACTACATTAGAAAAAACTACGTTACTGGTGGAAGAGTTCCAAGTGTAGAAATTCGAGGACGTAGGCATTGCTGCAATACCTAACCTACCTGCCGCTAAATGGTAGTGTTCGGCACTATCGTGTTCCAGTTAGATGGTAATGTACGGCCCCGTAATAACTATCACAAAGACATGACACCTTTGGTCTCAGGGGTGGCAACGCATCTGCATTTTGATCTCTGGTCTTTATGTGGGTGTCTATAGGCTGCAGTCATTACTTAACATCAATGTAAACTGCATGCTTTTATGCTACCTTCCTTACATAAAAAAATGACTTTCGTAACTAACAAGATTACCTGAGTACAGTTTTCTTACTTAAACAGTCTCAAGGCTACCTAAGCTACGTCAAACGGACATGGCGACACTGTAAGTTCCCTTGTATAGGTAATCTATATATACAAAAATCAATTGCTGTTCGTTAGTCTCGCTAAAACTCGAGAACGGCTCTACCGATTTGGCTAATTTTGGTTATGAATGATTTTTGGAAGTCCAGGAAGGTTTAAAAGGTAAAAAGTATGAAGGAATTGAAGGGAAGTAGTAATAACCACAATTTCATTTTCCCATACAAATAGTCCGTAGAATCTATCAAACCTTTGACACATTATTTCATTCTGAGGCAATACGAATTTTGCCTGATCAGCTAGTCAAAAATAATTATTTACAGAAAGCGAGATCCTTTACCAGTAAACCAACCACCACCAGTCTACGTAATCGACAAAATGATATTCAATTCGAAATATTATGTAAATGTATCGACAACGTTAAGCTATTATCGTATGATTTTATTTCAGGGAACCGCTACCAACTAATGGAGGTGTTCAATTGCGGTAATATACATGGAACCCCTTGGAAAAGAGGTTTTTGGGTACGCAGACTGCGAATGATGGTGAGTGTAGATGGAATGATATGTAGGTACTTAAAAGTGATATTAGTGGAAAATTAAACATGCAGTTCACATACACACACATAAGTCAATAAAGCACAATGACTCTACCATCAGTCAAAAGTTTAGTGGGTCATTACGGTTTAATAGTTTAATACCACAAAATTCAAATATTTTTCAACTATATGCAATTACGATTGTCAGAAACCTGTATGTATTTTTAGTAAGTTTTCAAGGTTATTTTATTCATTTAACTTTTTATTTTCATGACCTGTGCTTGGGACTTCGTCCGGGTAGGACAAAGACGACTTCGTCCGGGTTGGTACTGAAAAATCATAAATTCTCACGCGGACGAAGTCGCAAGCGCAGCTAGTAAAAAAGTAGCCGAGGTTACTCCTTATTACATAAGCTATCTATCTGCCAATGAAAGTCCCGTCAAAATCGGTAAAGCTGTTCCCAAGATTGGCTCCGCCAAACAGACAGACAGACAGACAAAAACTGTAAAAAATGTTGTTTTGATATATGTACCGTGTATACATACATTTGAATTTAGTAAAAAGCGGTTACTTTTATATTACAAACAGACACTCCAATTTTATTTATTTGTATATATGTAGATGTAAAGATTAAGATTCAAAGATAACCTAATAACAATCCATAAGAGAATTGACCGAGCTTTAAAGAGTCCCACAAAAGATTTAACTCTCGACAAAAACTTAAGACATGGAATACAAATACAGATATGTTCAAACTCGTGGGTGATATTTCACCGGCACATGGCGCGCTGAGTGGCGAGCGAGTACAAGCAATCCGAGAAAATGCACGCGCCGGCCCGAGCAACAAAACTTCGACTTTCAACAACGAAAATATGGAGGCGCTAAATATATATTTTTAATCGTAATGAAGGTGACATAGAAGCATGATCACATTGATGTTATGTGATGACTGTAGCCTATAGACACCCACACAAGGACCAGAGGTCAAAACGGAGATACGTTACCACTCCTGAGGCATAAAGTGTTATGCCTCTGTGCCGGAAATTAAAGGGCCGTTCAATTCTCGAGTCTTTAGCTGTTATGTTACTGGTGATAGAGCTCCAGTGACGGAGCTTGCGGGCACAGGCACCACCGTATTACCTAATATACTTGCCGCTAAATGATAGTGTCCAGTACTACCGTGTTCCGGTCAGGTGGTAATGTACGGCCCTGTAATTTCCTGCACAGAGGCATAAAACCTTAGGCCTCAGGAGTGGTAACGCTCTTGCATTGTGACCTTGGTCTTCGTGTAAGGGTCTATATGATGCAGTCATCACTTAACATCAATGAGAACTGCATGCTTGTTTGCCACTTACATTACGTAAGAAAAATCTAATAGAATGGTAGTAAAAATAATAACGCAGAATGGGCAACAGCGACCCGCGATAAAACGGGTACTTAGGCGATTTACAAGATATCGCGCGCCGCCGCGGATTGCGGTGGAGGTGAGTAAACTAGTATCAACGTATTTTATGCAGAGGCCAAGCGACATGAAATCCGCTTCACCGCCCACCGCGGCGGCGCGTGTTTCGGAGTGTGAAACGTCTTAAAATAATTTAAAAGGACAGTCTACTACCACTGCGATCGCTAATTCACCTGACAAGCGGTGATTATGGCCTGTTCTCCCCTAATGACGCACAACACTGTAGTGGGCGTCTTTGGGTTAGGCTTTGTCCAGCAGTGGACGTCGTTCGGCTGAGGACAATCGTCATCATGACGATTGTAGTAGTGCTTGTACTGGGCTATAGCTCTAGTAATAGGTATAGGCACTGTCTCGAGCTAGTAGAGGGGCGGGGCGCGTAGCCGCGTAGCGTCATTACCGCGCGAGCCACGGTCGAGTGCGGACGTGCCGCCTGCGCACATCGTTAGTTGTCGAGGCAGTGCATCGGGTGTATAATAAATAAGTCATACACTACAATGATGACATATGTTTCCTCAGTAACAATGATCACGAAACTGCCGCATCCACAGCCGCGCGCCCGTGCCTCCGTGTAACATAGCTGAGGTACATTCAAGCGACTCATCTCGTGAGATGCACATTTGCACCTCGCCCTCCGTCGCGACCTCTTTGTGCTACCTTTTAACATATCATGACTCCTACTGCGACACGCGAACAACCCGCAACGCAAGTTGTATGTTAACATTTTTATGGAGTTCTAGTTTTAGTTGTGTGCCTGGAAATGTAAATAGGCTTACTACTTACATTAGATAAAAACAAGTAGCAAATCGTGAGTGTGTTGGCATGTTCGGGATCCAAATTTAAACGGCCTGTGTTGATAATGATTCTCCATAAAGGTGGGGTTGTCAAAAGTATGGCATTATACAGTTTTTCATTCTTGTTTATCCTGGTGAACTTCAATTGAATATCGTCTTTGCTAACAATCTTAGAAAGTGGTTCATTTTGTTTTATAATGATGTCAACAATCTCTGATGGGGTCACATCCTTGGCGATGCCTTTTATTTGAAACATTGGTTTCAGCTTTTTCGTCAATTCTACTTTAAGATCTTTAACTTTTTCGATACGGGATAAGGTTTCATCACGTTGAGTTGAAGATTCGAAGTCCACTAATAGTTTGTTTTTCGCTATGGGTTTAATGGCTGATGGCGCGTAATTACAATTTCCGAAAGAGATGTTGCGTTTCCATGACTCTATGATATGTTGGCGGTTCATCGTATCTATAGCTGGTGAGATAATTAGAGATTGTGTAGATTTAGGTTTGGGTTGAGGATTGGGTTTTGGTAGATTGGAGGCAGCTGAAGCGTAGGATTTGGTTGGTAAATCTCGAGCTGTATTTAACTTATCTATTTCAGTTTGTATGGTTTTTTCTAAACTTGATTTCATTAATTGTAGTTGAAAACTAATATCTGCAGTAGCAGTAATATCTCTGCAGATCTCATTTCATTTGCGTAAGTAACAATTAGTTTCTTGTTGTCAGCAGTAACGCTTTTATTGGAATTGATGAGCGCAACAATATTTTTGGAGAGGTTTTGTATGCGTACACATGCAGTTGTTGGCGCTGAATCTTTAGAATTTGTGTTCGATTCATCCAGAGACATTGTTAATTCAGTTTCAATATAGTTGTTTGTAGCTGAGCACGATGACGATCGACTAACGGCATCATCTGGAGGCTTCAATGGACGACGGCGAGGTGTACGGTGCATTTTCAGTGAGTATTAAGATAAAGCAAAGAGGTAAGTTTATCTGTTTCTATTTGACAGTGAGGTGGTCTGTATTTGTCCTTATAGAGTATTTGTATACTCTTTGATAGAGATATAGAAAAATAACGTGTCAAATGACAGACATTGTCACTTCCTCGAGTTTCACAATTTTAAATTATATTTTGCGCCCGAAACATGTACCCCTTTTATAGGTTGTGAAAAGGGGTACATGTTTCGGTTTGTTCACTATTCACACTCCGCTGACTATTCTCCATAAGTGAATATATGTTTCAGCACAATACAGTTGTTATTTTAATACTTTGAATAAGAAAACCGCGTACGGATTCAATGACAATGTTGATGCCACCAGTGTCACTCAAACACTTGAATATATCTACTATGTAATATAATTAGTATGAACTTGGGCAAAATCGTCGGATATTTGCGGTAACGACGCGGTAACAAAGCGACATAGACGCATTATGTACCCCTGACACTGTTAAAATATTTACAGATGGTAGCAAACACTCAAACAATGTCGGTGCCGCTTATGTCATTCATAGACAAAATAACACCAAAATTATAAAGAAATTTAAATTACACCATAGTTGTTCAGTATTCCAGGCAGAACTCTTGGCCATTGAAAAGTCAATAGCATGGATACATAGCAATAACACCTACAATGCAGCTATACTCTCTGATAGTATGTCAGCCCTACAAGAAATTTCTAATCCAAACTCTAACAACTCACAAGTCAACTCCATTCATAAATACTATAGCCAACTTTCAGAAAACATATCTTTTATATGGATCAAAGCACACAACAAAATATTAGGCAATGAAGAAGCCGACAGCGCGGCAAAGGACGCTGCATGTCTACATAAAGGCCCTGATTTCAAGGAGTGGACTCCTCTTGTTTAATAAAATAAAGGAGAAAAAAAAAAACACTTCGGGATAACAGGCGTAAAGTTATGTTTATACGGTACCTAAACGATACGTTTTAGGATTATACAGAGTAATTTTGGTAAGAAAAAAACTTAGCATTATGATATGATTTACTCGACTTAAGATCCTATGTCCCCTAGATGTGATAGAAGACGTCCACAATATAGGTAAGTTTTCCATCTTGGTAAACCAAAGGACATTTTTGCTAATAAACTTGAAGTAACGCAACCATACATTAACCGGAACACGGCAGCAAATGAACATTACAATTTAGCGGCAATTATAAGGCATAATAAATTTCTTGTAATAGCCTTAATCCCGCTTTGTTCCTTATTTGGGTACATACAACTTAAATAAATAATTTGTACTGCAGAGTATGTATAAAAGTACGTTTATCAACTTCTGGTGGTAGAGTTCCAGTGCAGGAGCTGGAGGGCGTAGGCACCACCGCATCATCTAATCTATCTGCCACCAGATGGTAGTTTTTAGCGCTGTCCCAATCTTTGTGGGAGGCTTTTGTCCAGCAGACTGACTGCGAACAACGCACAGCCGTAACTCTAGCCATAAAAAGATGAAGGCATGTTAGTTCCTTGGAAAGTATAAAAGAGCGCTAAAAAAGATTCGCCAGCATTCCCACGGGATCGTGAATCATGAAGAGAAGTCACGGGTAAATGCTAGTCAAATATTACACTACAACATCATACACATAACCAACAGATATCAATAACATTAGAAATGAAATTCTTCACAAAAGACCGAGCATTGAATAGAAATAAAATTGTCCGCAACATTTGATCCGCGCATTGTGGCTCGGAGTGGCCTCACAATGCCACGGTGCCACAATACTGCCACCCAGTGGCCTCACAATGCCACAATGAAGCGAGCTCCATTAGGTGAATTAAACGCGTGACATATGCTGCTGGTGTCAAGGTGCAAATACACTATGCGATAATATTATTCGTATTGTACGCTGTGGTCAAGCTTTTGCAGTATGAAATTAACACAAGGAAAATGGATTAGTAAGCTTGAAATAATGTACAATACTGCCAACACTTCTTTATCCACCCAATGTTTCATTCGTTAGGTCTTATCACTAGTAAAAAATAGCGTATTTCACGCTTGTAATCCCCGAAGGGGTAAGCAGAGGCAAAAGCATGCATTCAAGCATTTAAGCAAACACCCACGATTAGTCGGTTACGTTTTGGCCCATGTAACATGTGGCGAGGCTGTTGACATCTCCAGGTACATGACCAAACTTCGAGGTACTGGGAAACTGCCAGAAAATTGAAAAATCCCACAGAACCTGAGATAAGGGATTTTACATCTTTATCTCTTATATCCTCCGACACAGGAATCGAACCCAGGACCCCAGCGAAGTAGTAGTAGTCGACTACCACCAAGCTACTGAGGGAGTTATATCACTAGTAAATATCATTATACTGAGAATATTGTGTCCAAGTAGGTATGTACTTAGGAGATATTGTTATTTTGCTGCCACACTATTAAATGGAATACTGTTTGGTGATCCCATTGGTTGATTGATGTGTGATGATCGCTTGATCCGAGGTCGTTACGAAATCCACGATTTTATTAAACCTAGCGCAAAAATGCAAGCGTATATTAAATTATTTTTTATTTACCACTTTGTTAATATAAAGTAGAAGAAACTAGTATTTAAAAAAAATACACATGTGCGGATCTCCAAATATATCATTGAAGCGTATGTATCTGCACCTTTATACGTAACCGAGTGGGAATGTCGGTCGGTACATTGAGATAAATGTCTCTTGTCCAAATGTTTTCAGCCAGCCTACGTTTGGTGATTTGTCAGAAAAAGATGTGTCGTTCGATCTTCCCTGTCATGATACACTTGGTCAGTCCTGAAGGGTCGTAGCGAAATAATACATTTATTTACTGTAGAGAGAAAGAAGAAATTTGAATTTAAGAGATTTAAATGGTGGTAGAGTACCAAGTGTAGGAGCTCGAGGGCGTAGGCACCACCATATTACTAAATGGTTAAATGGTTTTCAGTTTTTGTTCCGGTTAGATGGTAATTTTTGGCTCTGTAATTACAATCACAGAAACAAAACACCGTAGGCCTCAGGGGTGGCAATGCATCAGCAGTTTTGCCCTCTAGTTTTTGTGTGAGTGGGCTGCAGGGCTGCAGTCATCACTTAACATTTATGTCAACTACATTATTGTGCTCGTTTGCCACCTTCGTTATTTAATAAAAAACCGGACAAGTGCGAGTTCGACTCGCGTGGTGAGGGTTCCGTAATTTAAATAAATATTTGAAAATATTACAGATTTAAAATGCAGGGACATAGCGGTTACGGTGGTACCGGCAGGGGGGGTTATATTATTAAGAATTTTCGATTTAATTTGAATACTCAAACTTCTTATATTCTATCTTCAAATTTGTTTATGCAAAAATTATAAAAAATATATATCTGAGATGCTGACAACAACTTCTTTCATTTGGTATGTCACACAACACAGTTTACGAATTATTTTTTTTTAATTTTCTGATTTACCCCCCGAAAGTGCCCCCCCTGTTTAAAATTTACTATTTTACTTGACGTGTTCATTTTTGGGTCACCAATTTACATATATTCATCAAATTTCAACTCAATCGGTCAAGTAGTTTCGGAGCAAATTGGCTGTGACAGTCGGACAGACAGACAGACAGACGCACGAGTGATCCTATAAGGGTTCCTTTTAAGGTACGGAACCCTAAAAAGAGTGTAGAGTATCGATATCGTGTTGATACAGATACTATTTTACTATGCTACCAAATACGAGAAAAAAGTGGCTTTAAACTATGAGACGGTGGTAGAAACTGCCACTGTATTATCCTATGAAGTTTGGATCATCGTGAATTTATCAGATATGTGTTAGTAAAATTGTAAAAAATTACTAAACGACAGCATACCTGGTGAAGGTCGCGGGCAACAATCGCTGGGTGAGGGTGGCCCAGGGCCGTTCGTTGTGGTAATCTTTGGGGGAAGTCTATATCCAACAACAACAACAATACACTTTATTGTACACCAGTGAAGAATACAAAGAAATACACAATAGAGTTACAAAGTATACAAGAGGCGGCCTTATCGCTAGATGAGCGATCTCTACCAGACAACCTTTGGGTAGAGGAAAAGACGTAAAAGAATAGGTTAGGGATGTACAGATCAAAATATAGAACAGTAAATAAATAATAATAACATTAAAATAATAATAAAGATTTAATATATAAAATAATAATATTAATACCATTTATCATAAAATGTCTACTATATAAATACAGGTACGGAATAATATATAGAATAACATACTAATATATACAATAATACATAAAATAATAATAATTCCAAATAAATAAAGTATTATATATGAGCGCATATCTACAAGACTTGAAAACAACAGTTTCTAATTTTTTTGTATAGTAAAAACTTTTTAAGCGACTTTTAAACGTTTCAAGAGTTTGGGCTTGTCGAATATTTAAGGGTAAGGAATTACATAGACGTGGCTTCTACAGTATAGGAGTTTGACACAAAAGATGAACTATGTGAAGGAATTTTAAGAATAAGATTTACGGAAGAGCGAAGGTAGAGAGGATGGGTTAGGTCGAGCCAATGGAAACGTTCTTTAAGATAAGGTCTGTAGATGAAATAGTAGACAGTAAAGAAATGAAAGAATATGTGCATTCCTGCGGAGGTGGATTGGTAATCACTTGAGTTGTTCGCGAAATAGACACTACCAACATTAGTGACAACGTCAGCGTTGACTGATAAGCGTCATATAATTAACGAATGCCTATGAAAATATGTTCCCGATAATATTAGATATCTTGAGTTGTTCGCGAAATAGACACTACCAACATTAGTGACAACGTCAGCGTTGACTGATAAGCGTCATATAATTAACGAATGCCTATGAAAATATGTTCCCGATAATATTAGATATCTTGAGTTGTTCGCGAAATAGACACTACCAACATTAGTGACAACGTCAGCGTTGACTGATAAGCGTCATATAATTAACGAATGCCTATGAAAATATGTTCCCGATAATATTAGATATCATAACCTGCTAATCTACACGCCAGTGCCACAAAATGTTGCGTCACGAGCGGTATTACCGCTCGGCATCTTCCCTCCGTAAATCCTCCGCGGTGACTTAACGACGACATAAATACCCCCCCCCCCTCCCCGCGGGGCGGGTAATTTACTGTTTAATTGCGCGCCATCTATTAGCCTCTCCGGGAACTTGCAGTGAGTACTTATGTTGCTGACCGTGGAAAGTTTTGGGAGTTATCTTTCGATGTATATTTTGTGGTTTGACTGTTGAGGTATGATGAGGAAGTTCTAAATGTATATTAATTGAGCTCGTAATAACTGTACTTTCCGTCTAAACTTAGACTCGTTCATTCTTTCTACATATACGTGATTAGGTTGAAATATAATATAATTGAAAAAACGAAGCGTAGGCAGGCCCCCCACAAGATGGACCGACGGGCAGCCCAGGACCGTTCGTTGTGGCATTCTTTGGGGGAGGCCTTTGTTCAGCCGTTTAATAAAACGCGGCTTTAAATTTGCATCCAATTTCAACCTTATCATCATCATTTCAGCCAAAAGATGTCCACTATTTTAAGGTATTTTAAGGCAATTTTACAGTGGTGGTATAGCGCCAGTGATGGAGCTCGCGGGCGTAGGCACCACCGCATTACCTATTAAACTTGTCGCTAAATGTTAGTGTTTAACACTATCGTGCTTCGGTCAGGTGGTAATGTACGGTCCTGTAATTTCCGGCACACAGGCATAACACCTTTTTTCATGTTATGGAAGTGGCAAACAAGCATGCTGTTCACATTGATGTTAAGTGATGACTGCAGCCTATAGACAACCCACACAAAGACCAGATGCAGATGCGTTGCCACTCCTTAGGCCTAAGGTGTTATGCCTCTGTGGTGGAAATCACAGGGCCGTACATTACCACCTGACCGGAACACGATAGTGCTGAACACTACCATTTAGGCAAGTATATTAGGTAATGCGGTGGTGCCTACGCTCACGAGCTCCGTCACTGGAGCTCTACCACCAGTAAAAACCTTAGGCCTCAGGAGTGGTAACGCATCTGCATTTTGACCTTGGTCTTTGTGTGGGTGTCTATAGGCTGCAATCATCGTTTAACATCAATATACTCGTAAGAACAGGAACATTGGGTTACTGTCACTTAGATACTTTGTTCTGGATACATAAAAGCGTTCGAAATTGAACGGCATAACGATGGCGAATTCAGTGTAATATTTTAGCAAAAAATAAAAACCGGACAAGTGCGAGTTCGACTCGTGTGGTGAGGGTTCCGTACATAATCTAAATTTAATGTTTTTTTTAATCGGATCCAAATTTGTTTATGGTAACTAAAAAATTAATGTATAGTGCCAGAAACAATTTTAAGTAATTCAGCATTAATCCTTATCTAATTAAATACCTTAAATACGTTGCACATTAGTAGTATAGATCAGTATAGCCCCCTATAGAGCATATAATTTAAATAAATATTTTCGAAAATATTACAGATTTAAAATGCAGGGACATAGCGGTTACGGTGGTACCGGCAGGGGGGGTTATATTATTAAGAATTTTCGATTTAATTTGAATACTCAAACTTCTTATAGGTTTTCCAGTAATCTAGGGGCAAAGAACTATTTTCCACTTTAAAAAAAATAATAAGTTTAGTAGTTTTGGAGATAGGGGGGAATGGTCAATTTTCGTCGTTTTTCTGAAATAACTTCAAATTTGTATATGCAAAAATTATTAAAAAAATATTCTGTCTAGTAAAAAGTATTCTGATTTATCCCCCGAAAGTGGTCCCCCTGTTTAAAATTTATTATTTTACTTGACGTGTTCATCTTTGGGTCACCAATTTACATATATTCATCAAATTTCAACTCAATCGGTCGAGTAGTTTCGGAGCAAATTGACTGTGACAGACGGACAGACAGACAGACAGACGCACGAGTGATCCTATAAGGGTTCCTTTTTTCCTATTAAGGTACGGAACCCTAAAAACTGACAAAATCAATTTAAGCCTCGAATAACTCGAATAACATCGGCATCAACATTTAAATTATTTTCATCAAAAAATACCAGGGACACATAAAACGCTGTAGGCTGTAATACGTAAGTTTTTTCTACTAATGAATGAGGTAGCTGCGCCGGTAATGGCCGACACAAAGTTTATATTGAGCGCTCGCAATTTGGCCTTTACAGCGCCCCGCGGCACCCGGCGTTAACATTTTTAGTTAACTCCGGGGAACTATTTTAATTTGCTGGATAAATGCATTTGAAGTGTTCATTGGTGTTTATGTCATAGACGCGAATAAGTTGTAAAGTACTTTACACTAAATTATTAATCGTTTTTTACATCAAAGCGTGATCGGGTTATATATTTCTTTATGTTAGTGAAATCACACAGACACGAATAACACTACTATTAAACAACTAACTGTTAAAGCCGGCTCTACACACACGAATTCAAGCCGTGAATTCACGGGTAATAATAAATTAATTAATAATATCGGGCAAGGTCAAAGGTGTTTTTTTCCGAAACCTTCGGGGAACGGCACGAAGCGTGAACGAGAAAGCGTGAACAACATCTACACTCGTGTCGCGGGCTTTCGCGGCTATTCGCATCGCGAGTGTAGAGCCGACTTTATTAAATTAAGCAAGCCGTCGAATTTGCGGACATCACTCGAGTTCTATCATATTAAGTATGTATTTTTTTCCCGAATCACATCCTTTACTCTATGTTAAACCAATTATCACCGATATTAATCTTTGGCTTACTTGTTGGTCACTTGTATTGTAGAAACAAAAAACAATACCTCTATCTCAACACAAGGGAAAATAATACAGCAATATTTTTATTTATATAAAGAATCGAGCAAATAAACGAGTGCCAGTCAGTGAGCAAAAACTGCGGCGCAGCGACGATAATTGGTAATGCTATCCTATTCAAAAGAAAAATCAAGTCTGATTCGTTTTTATATAAAATTCTGTATATAAATTGTATATTTCTATTTCAGAACGGACTTGGTATATGTATACTGTACAAAATGGTTAAGTACACAGACACGCACGCGAGTACACGCGCACATATCGCGATCAAGCTTATGACATACACTAAAACATGTTGATATATAATTAATATTCAACAGTTCAAGGAGGGCATTTCCTATTACCCTCAAATTTTACCACAAAACCTTTACTACGCGTAATACATTGGGAAAATATAGACGCGTCCATTCCACTACATAAGGTGCCATCTAGTGAAATATTGAGGAAACTAATTCAAAATTCAAATCATTTATTTCAAATTGGTCTACAAGGACACTTTTGCCTTGTCGGGTTATAAGTTACCTATAGTGAATGACTTATAATAATAATCCAATAGGTATTCATAAATACCAATTTAATAATAGAGAATACATGTATTATTAAACAGAATTAAAATAAAATAAAGATAATGTGAACGTCCATGGCATATATAAATTTGCATATAAACACATATGCAAATACCCATCGTGATAGAAAATAACACCCGCAAATCATAACAGACCAGTCCCCACAATCAGCACCCGTTCACGAGTATGACGCATGTGGCAGCCATTGCTCTCCTCGACCATTTTGAAGGGAAGTGAGCAACCCGTCACACGACGCCGCCGAATACTAATACTTATCAAGCTTCGATGACGATGACTCTTCATATGCAACAGAACTCCCTAACGTTAATAGTCGGGGCACGGACTGGCGCCTATCACCTCGCCTGGTTGGAGTATCCTGTCATTGTATAAAGTATATTATCTGGTGGTAGAGCTCCAGTGACGGAGCTCGCCGGCGTAGGCACCACCGCATAACCTAATATAGTTGCCGCTAAATGGTAGTGTTCAGCACTACCGTTTTCCGGTCAGGTGGTAATGTACGGCCCTGTAATTTCCGGCACAGAGGCATAACACCTTAGGCCTCAGGAGTGGGAACGCATCTGCATTTTGACCTTGGTCTTTGTGTGGGTCTCTATAGGCTGCAGTCATCACTTAACAACAATGTGAACTGCATGCATGTTTGCCAATTCCATTACAAAAAAAAAATGAGTTGGAGGAATATTGCCACCTATTTCGCTACGCAGATAACATCTCTGTTTCAAATATAAACAAAATCAGTATCTGAAAACTGGTTTTAATTCTGCCAGTTAATAAAGTTTAAGGGGAGTGCAGACAAATAAACAAGCGACAGTCGGCAGTAACCGGACGGAGGACGGCGAGCGGCGGTAATTGGTAATGGACACTCCGCGGTGAGCCGCCACACCGGCCACCGGACACCGGACACCGGTTTGATTGTTGATTGTGTTTGCCATTCGTCACTGAGTAAATAAATCAACAAACGCTTTTGTATCTGTCCGTAAATATTGTGAAAATAGTATTCGCCTCGATAAAAAGGTTATTAAACTTGTGGACTTCAGTAACGTGGCTGGGAGAGCAGACAGACTAAAAATCCCGTGGTCGCCGGTTCAAGGCTGCCTTAAGTAATTTTATTCATGCCATTTTTCTTTAAAAAAGAACCTACATACTATTCACATAAAATATATTTTATATGTGTGTTGTACCTACTCAATTTTCTGTTTTTTTAAGAGCTGCAATTTTTCTAACTAGAAAAAAAAAACATTTATTCATAAAAAAGGACTCGTTGATGTCTTTTTGTTGTAGCGCCGACAAAAAAATATATGCCATTCAAGATAGGCGCGTAGATATAATATTGTGTTCCTAAACAATTCTCTTGTAAGTCAGACATTTCTATATATCACGTATTCTGGTTTCCGCCCGAGTCCAATATAAATCATTTATCTATTTTGAATTAGCCCAGGAAGACTAATACTGACGGGGAAAAGGGGAAAAGAGACATTCTACTGATATACTTTTACATTAGTTTATTACATTTAGTTTTATCTTAGTGATATTCTTGACTTTACATATATTTTTTATCTTGTTTGACATGTATATCAATTGTTATTCGCTTTAATTTATTTTGTTTGTTTTTGACGTGTCATAAGAGGTGCCTGTCACCCTAAATGAATAAATGAGTTTCTGATTCTGATTCTGATTCTGACCTACTATGACCAAAAAGGTCGAATGTTGTCAGAGGGTGGGGTCAAAAGTCTTAGGAATCGGCATACATGTCTGAAGAGAATGATGAATTTATAAGAAGCACGGGAGGTGCATCAGGACCGAGATATCTGGCGCTTTACACTCTCTGCTTACCCCGTAATGGAGCTAGCGTGAAAATATATGATAAGTTAAATTCTCAGTGCATTTTTGGGATTTGCTTTTTTTTTTTTCATGAAACAAAGGTGTTAAACAAGCAAACAGTTCGCACAAATATATCTATTAAAAATCAGAGGTAAAAACGACGATACCTTCCCAAGATGGGGCATAGAGGCCTAAGTTCTTTTAGTCTATGATAGATATTACGGAGAAATAAATACATGGAAAACATTTAATTTCGAATAATGAATTAGATTTTTGAAACAAAATGTTTTTCGGAATATTTGCCGTAGTTATAAATCTTTTCTAATTGTTTTTTTTTATTATTAATTTAAATTTTTAAGTATTTAGTAAATCAACTAAATACTTGAAAAAGCTTAGATCTATTAAACAATTAAATGAACATAGATATCTATTATAGTTTCACGAAATCGATAGTTCCTTTAAAGCCTGAAATAAAAAGAGCTCAATTTGGAATAGTTGATGAGTCGTTATCAAGTTCGTATTGCCGTTCTTACTCGGTCATTAGACTCCGGAGACCGTTTCTGGTGAGATCGACAACTGAGACTGTTCGAAAGAGACCAAAGTTAAATTACATGAATTCCAAAGTTGGACCGATGCGACAAGGCGAGATTTTTTAATGTATTATTTAAAGGGGAAATGAGTAATTCTACTGATATACTTACTTACATTAAAAACGTAACTTCACGCCTGTAATCCCCGAAGGGGTAGGCAGAGGTAAATGCATGCATTCAAGCATACATGCAAACACCCACGATTCGCCGGTTACGTTTTGGCCCATGTAACAGGTGGCGAGCCTGTTGACATCTCCGGGCACATTATAAAACTTTGAGGTACTGGGAAATTTCCAGAAAATGGCAAAATCCCAATAGAACCAGAGATAAAGGCTTTTTCACCATTATCTCTGATAACCCCCTACCCGGGAATCGAACCCAGGACCTCAGCGTAGTAGTAGTGGCCTGCTACCACTAGGCTACCGAGGCAGTTTACTTACATTAGTATAATATATTTCGTTTTATCTTTAACTGTTTCAGTAGCCTAGTGGTAGCAGGCCATTACTACTACGCTGGAGGTCCTGGGTTCGATCTCCGGGTAGAGGGCTATCAGAGATAACGGTTCAAAATCCTTTATCTCTAGTTCTATTAGGATTTTATCATTTTCTGGAAGTTTCCCTGTACCTCGGAGTTTGGTAATGTGCCCGGAGATGGCAACAGGTTCGCCACCTGTTACATGGGCCAATAACGTAACCGACGAATCGTGGGTGATTGCATTTATCCTTGAATGCATGCATTTACCTCTGCTACCCCTTCGGGGGTGAAGTTTTGTTAAAGTTAAAGTCCACGATAATGCTGGAAACCACCATGCCATTGAGCATTGATATTGAAGATCTACCACTTAAATCGTGTCTATTGTCTAAATAAATACATTTATGGTCGTTTTCATACAGTATAATTTTGTAAGACAACATCAAACGTAATAACATCATTCAGGTTGTGATTTGCATTTTGGCTTTATATAACCTCAATTTGCGAATGACTCTTATGGTGAGGTAACAGAGTTCAGGATCGATTTGTATTACATGTTTACAAGTTAAGTACGGTGTTACAGATGATTTGGTTCTCATGCGAGATGGTTTATGTAATATTAATGTCGTTGTTCACGTTGTTTTGTTTAATCAGAGCTTAAATTATAAAATAATGTCTCTTAGGTGAGTATTCATCAAATGTTTAGAGCTCCATACTTCAAAAGGAAAAAACCGAAAAGAAAGGTAAGATAAAGTCACTTAATATCATTAATTGCACAGAAATTTTAAAGCCAAAGTACACAGATTGAAGAAGAAACTAACATTTTGAGCAAAACGTGTGTCGGGTTACCCTCTGATTTGCCCCTCCGGTTTGCCTCTGATTGCAAATTTATCCTCCGCCTGACACGCGTAAGTGAGATTATCACAAACACAAGTCGTTCAAATCACGATTACATTGGTGATGTTAATTTACATCGATATTTTCAAAATATACTAACTAGCTTTGTTTAATAATTTCGAGAAATAATAAATTTCTTGATCCTCCCTGATACTTCGATACTCCGTTCAGTGTCATACCATTAGTGGGGATAAGAAATATTAAACCTTAACAAGATACCAGTAGACGCCGCTTTCTAACGGATGTCAAATCAGTCCCTCGACTTGGAGACAGTGTTGAGTCTTTTATTGAGGTCGGAATCATTCGGATCCTTACACGTATGCGCTACAGTCCAGTCTCGGTAGGCTTCTTCCTTAACACTGGTTTCAGCGCGTCTACCGAAACAGGACTAATACAGTCCACCAACAGATACCACAGAGTATGGAATGAATTATTCCATACTATGGTGTATCACATCGGCTGCAGCATTGGATCGACCGACGAAAAGCTCAACTGTTTTTTTCCTAAATACCGATATCGATATCATTATAAAAAATTAGCACCACCCCTAACCCAATTCAAATTGCCAACCAAGCCATATTTGCGATATCAACGTACCCGTAAGTTTGAGCGCCTCGGCGGCGGTGAGAGGCGCGCGGGGGAGAGGGGGCGAGTACACATGGTGCTTACTTTGTTTGCTTGAGATAATTAACACGTAGGTAGTAACCGCCGCATTAGTTGCAATATGGCTCAGCGCCGCTCTCGCCGCAAGCCGCCGTAGTTACTGCTGCGGTGTGTTCACGTTGACACGGCAATGTCATTTATCCACGAAGCTTGCTACATCCTCACCCTTGAAATGATCTAGAAAGCTTTCCTCAGGTTCTTATAGCAGTTGTATAAATATTATAATGGCAACCCTTGATACGTCCCACTGCTGGGCACGAGTTTCTCACCTTCTTGGGAGGAGGCCTGGAGCTTACTCCACCACGCTGCTCCAAAGCGGGTTGGTGGAGACAAGGATTAGTGTCCAACCCATTGTCGGTTGTTTTCAAACCGCCTATAAGGCCTCCGGCAAGGTTTAACGACTACTATCTATCGATAGCAACCGGGACCGACGGCTTAACGTGCCCTCCGAAGCACGGAAAAGCGCATTTTTAATTTGCCACTAGCGTTCACCCAACCCGACACACCCGACCGCGCCCGTATCGCTTAACCGAGTAGATCGCTTCCGATCTACACCAGCCGCGGGGCGCCAATCCATATGTATCCAACGAATTGATCTACTCTTACCTACGTAGGCATGAGCAATATACGAGTATGCAATGAGTTAGTTTTAGACAAGTTTATTATCGTTTCATAATTTCAGACTTGAGACGTCCACTGCTGGACAAAAGCCTTCCACTGCACAACCCTATTTTGGGCAGCTAAATAGTGGCAAAAAATGTGGTGTGCGTCAAGAAGAGAATATGATACAATCTCCACGCGTAGCATGCGGTTTATTTAGCGATAAAACTACCGCAACTACAGGCGGTAGTTTTATCGCGGGATGCTACCTACTGCCGATACGTCCCGACGCCATATTGTTGATAAGTGTCATTATTTTTCGCTGAGTGGAATACCAGATTCTGGGTATGTGAGAGTTATTACGAATAATCATTATTATAAAGAGGTGCAAGCCAACAACGGTTTCAATGGTTCCATTTGAATAGACACACCATGGTCGGGGCATTACTGTTCTCCTGTTCAACTTAGCGTGATGTTATATAGCCTAAAGACTTCCTCAATAAATGGGCTATCTAACACTGAAATAATTTTTCAAATCGGATATGTAATTCCTGAGATTAGCACGTTCAAGCAAGCGTTTCTAGCATGTTTCTATAATAATAGTAGTATAAATTATTTGCAGGTATTAAGGCGCCTGGATTACGAACTTAAGACTTCAGTCCCAACGCGACGAAGCCCTAGCGGCATCCGATGAATATTCCTTGCAGTACACACCGCTGTGCTCGTCAACTCACACTAGAAACAATCAACTTTACAATCAAATTTACTGCCGACTCATTTCTGTGGAGAGAGTTCTTTAGTTGTTGGACTGAATCCAATATTGTAGATTCTTATAGGGAAATAAAGGAACGAATTTCAAAATACTCTGTGATTTGAACAAACACGATAATTTTTCATTTACTGTGTAAAATATTGCAGAGTGTTTAGTCGACGGCACTAAACTTCTTTCTCCACGAAAATGCTTACTTGACTTAATTTGCGATTCTTGTTAAGGTTTTTCCCCAATATTCATTTTTCAAACTCTTGTTTTATTTACGACATTCTACTGATGTACTTACTTACATTAGTATATTATATTTAGTTTTATCTTAGTGATATTTTTGACTATATATATTTTTTAGCTTGTAAATTGACAGTGTAAAGTGACCTTTCCATCTCTTCAACAAATGATATGCAATTTGTTGAAGAAATGGAAAGGTCACGTAGCCAGACTCAAAGACATTGGTGGACCAAATTAGTGACCACGTGGGATGGTCCACTAGACAAACGTCACAAAAGAAGACCGTTCGCGCGATGGGATGACGATACACGGACGATATTCGAATGACTGACTGCACCAGTGGGCGGTGGGGTCGTCAGGTCCCAACGCCAGGTAACTGAATTCTATAACCTATTTATCTAAAATATAAAGTTGTCTAGTAAACCGTCTGTTTCAAAGCAATGTAGATGAGTAAGTCAGAAAAATCAACATCAATCATAACATAATTAATCCACACATTAATTAGGATCGTAAAATATTTTAGTCTCAAGGTTTTGTACCCAATCGTAAATAGTGTTGTCCTTTAAACCGCCATTTCTCTAAATTAACTAATAAACTAACGTTATTCAAGCTAAAATTGAAGTGCTTGCTTGAAACTAAATAAATAACGTGCAGGGACGAATCACATTTCACCGCAAAACAAAGAAATAAAGGATTGAAATAATAATAAATAAAAAAATATTGTTAGTAGAACTCTACTGACGAAAAATCAGGGGCGTAGGTGTTAATGTAATACCTAAACGGTGATGACCGGCTTTCTGGGTAGATAAAAATATAATAATATGACCTTATTATTTCTAGCAAAAACGAAACAGGTAAGTAACATAATGGTGAGCGCGTTGCAAAAAATGCGACTTCCAAAACAATGCTCACATGTCCAAAGTCACTTTAGGTTTATGCTTGATAATTTGCAGATCTTGGCAGAGTATAATTATATATAATCTGAATACATTAAAGAGAAGTCCTGACTCATGAACTAACAATCCTGCAAGGATTAGGTGCCAAGAAGTATGAAATATTTCACAAGAGTTGTTCTTAGGACGTAGATGGCGTATAACAACGGATTTCAAAATTCCTTCTGGTACGAAGATAGTGCGCGCAAGAATTTTCAAGCTAGTTAATCAAATAAATAAATTCCTGGTAAAAAGATACAAAAATAAGAATACTCTCATTTATTATGATATGTATGTATGGCACCGTAATAACTGTCACAGACACATAATAACTATGTCTCAGGGTTGGCAACACATCTTCATTTTAACCTCTGGTTTTTGTATATACGATATAGGCTGCAGTCATCACTTACCATCCATGTCTTAATCCAAATACGTTAGACACATGGCGGCTAAAAGCGACAAAGAATCAATAAGTGTCGACAGTCCCTAAGCCCTAACGAGGGAGATTAGGATCCCGCGAACATCTGCCCTAATAGCAATTATTATTGCACGCTCGTTTCAGCCCACTGAAACAATAAATAAACACAACTGTCATTATCTGTACGCCTAAACTAAATACAGAGTTATGGTTAGTCACTGAGAACTTCTGTAACAACAATTTAAATTACTTTAACTTACTGGTGGTAAGGTCTAAATGTAGGAGTTCGAGGGCGTAGGCACCACCGCATTACCTAATCTATCTGCCGCTAAATGGTAGTGTTCAGCACTATCGTGTTCCGGTCAGATGGTATGGCCCCGTAATAACTATCACACAAACAACAACTAAGGTCTAAGGAGTGGCAACGCATCTGCATTTTGACCTCTGGTTTTCGTGAAGAGGTCTGTAGGTTACAGTCAGCACTTAACATGTTAAGTGATTCCAAAACCACCACACTGGACAACAAAAACCAGAGGACAAAATGCAGAAGGCAAACAAGCATGCAGTTCACATTGATGTTAAGTGATGACTGCAGCCTGTAGACACTTACACAAAAACCAAGGCCAACATGCAGATGCATTGCCAGTCCTGAGGCCTAACGAGTTATGCCTCTGTGCCAAACACTACCGAGCTACTATTTAGCGGCAAGTATATTAGGTAATGCGATGGTGCCTGCGCCCGAGAGCCCCGTCACTGGAGCCCTACCACCAGTAAAAATGCTGCTGCGTTGCCACCCCTGAGACCTAAGTTGTTATGTCTCTGTGATGGCTATTATTTTGCGTGCAATACTTGCCACGTATGCCACCCTTTCACCATGTATAATCCCCGATTCAACAAAACCAAGAGACATTAGAGCGAGACACCGACAATATCTCATGACACACAAATTCTATCCTCACAATACAACAATAACTAACTCACACTTCCACATTGAGACAGCGATGATAGAGTGAAACATAACAAATTTGTAGTGTTCGCGTAACGTGCTCCGACAAGACAACATTAGAGACGTAACTAATTAATTAGTCAGAATTAGTCGCCCTCGAGAACTACACCGTGTAGAACAGGCATTAGATATACCCGCTTGTCTGTATCTAGTCTTGTATTACAGGTATCATCAATGTTTAAAACCAGGTATTCAAATATTTCTCAGTTTTTAGGATTCCGTATCTCGAAAGGCAACAACAGAACGTATATTATCACTTTGTTTGTTCAACCTTACGCAATCAGATACACAGCTGTTAATACCGCAATTTTCCGCAAATTTTAGAAAATCGAATTTGGCACGAAGCATCGTCTTGAGCACAAATAATTAAATCAAAATTACGAAATCCGCATTTTTTAAAGTTATTTTCCTTTTTTTTACTATTATAGGTACCTACAGGTTTGTACTAAACCCTCGGTGCGCGAGTCCGACTCACACTTGGCCGGTTGTTTGACGAAACTAATTAAATTAATTGAGTCGATTGCATGATAGCCACACAAGTCAATGATAGTTTGATATTATTTCGCATTAACACATGCTTGTGAAATATATTTATTTTAAAGAAAAATGGAAAGAAAAATTTGACTTCAGGCGAGGCTCGAACTCGCGACCTACTGGGAATCTAGTCCAGCCGCTCTTCCAATTGAGCTACTGAAGCCCTGCCCGATTTGTTAAATCTTTCCTTCACATCTATTGCATTGCTTTATGGTAGCAGTAGCGCCATCTATTACCAACTATGCTAGTTAGGCAACCGATATAATAGACTTTTCAGTTTATTGAATATCGTAAAGAAGTCGCTTTTACCCTTAATAATTGTTTGATATTATTTCGCATTAACACATGCTTGTGAAATATATTTATTTTTAAAGAAAAAAGGAAAGAAAAATTTGACTTCAGGCGAGGCTCGAACTCGCGACCTACTGGGAATCTAGTCCAGCCGCTCTTCCAATTGAGCTACTGAAGCCCTGCCCGATTTGTTAAAACTAGACTCCCAGTAGGTCGCGAGTTCGAGCCTCGCCTGAAGTCAAATTTTTCTTTCCATTTTTCTTTAAAAATAAATATATTTCACAAGCATGTGTTAATGCGAAATAATATCAAACAATTATTAAGGGTAAAAGCGACTTCTTTACGATATTCAATAAACTGAAAAGTCTATTATATCGGTTGCCTAACTAGCATAGTTGGTAATAGATGGCGCTACTGCTACCATAAAGCAATGCAATAGATGTGAAGGAAAGATTTAACAAATCGGGCAGGGCTTCAGTAGCTCAATTGGAAGAGCGGCTGGACTAGATTCCCAGTAGGTCGCGAGTTCGAGCCTCGCCTGAAGTCAAATTTTTCTTTCCATTTTTCTTTAAAAATAAATATATTTCACAAGCATGTGTTAATGCGAAATAATATCAAACAATTATTAAGGGTAAAAGCGACTTCTTTACGATATTCAATAAACTGAAAAGTCTATTATATCGGTTGCCTAACTAGCATAGTTGGTAATAGATGGCGCTACTGCTACCATAAAGCAATGCAATAGATGTGAAGGAAAGATTTAACAAATCGGGCAGGGCTTCAGTAGCTCAATTGGAAGAGCGGCTGGACTAGATTCCCAGTAGGTCGCGAGTTCGAGCCTCGCCTGAAGTCAAATTTTTCTTTCCATTTTTCTTTAAAAATAAATATATTTCACAAGCATGTGTTAATGCGAAATAATATCAAACAATTATTAAGGGTAAAAGCGACTTCTTTACGATATTCAATAAACTGAAAAGTCTATTATATCGGTTGCCTAACTAGCATAGTTGGTAATAGATGGCGCTACTGCTACCATAAAGCAATGCAATAGATGTGAAGGAAAGATTTAACAAATCGGGCAGGGCTTCAGTAGCTCAATTGGAAGAGCGGCTGGACTAGATTCCCAGTAGGTCGCGAGTTCGAGCCTCGCCTGAAGTCAAATTTTTCTTTCCATTTTTCTTTAAAAATAAAAAAAAAGTCAATGATAATCTGTAGAATCTGTATAGATTTAAGCTCTCATTCAAAAGAGCTCTTACTGAGTTTGTAGGGTAGCGGAGCTCTTCTCAGTAGTGACTGTACTTGGAACTCTGCTAAGTGAATAAAACGAATAAGTTTTTCTTTTTCTTCATTTATCATCGTTGGTGGAATTGAAAAAAATTGGGATAATTATATTTTAACTAAGTACTTTAAATTTTAATTTACTATTAATATACGTTTTTGCTTTTACTACTTGTAATGGTTATTCCCTCTAGGTAATTTATGATTTCTTGACGTATTGAAAGTATCTGTAAAGATCTATTCGAAATAAAAAATATTTTCTGTCTTTCTTTCAATTCACTGGTGGTAGAGCTTCAGAGAAGAAGCTCGCTCGCTCTTAGGCATCACCGCATTACCTAACCTACTAGCCGCTAAATGATAGTGTTCAGCACTATCGTGCTCCAGTCAATTGGTAATATACGACCCCTATATTTTTTGGCAACAGATGCATAATACCTTGGCCCATAGGGGTACCATCTCTGGTATTTTTTATGTAATGCAAGTGGCAAACAAGCATGCAGTTCACATTGACACCACATTACCACACATACACACATTAGTACATTACCACCTGACCGGAACACGATAGTGCAGAGCACTAACATTTAGCAGCAAGTATATTAGGTAATGCGGTGGTGCCTACGCCCGCAAGCTCCGTCACTGGAGCTCTACCACCATTAAGAAAAATGCAAACCAATTTATGCTTGTTTACCTTCTTTGTTACGTAAAAAAAACTGTTTACCTTGCGCTAGCGCTCCAGTGACGGAGCTCCAGTGACGGATACCCAAAACGGATACCAGGCAGTCTACTGCCAGTTTTGGGTTAGTTTCAAGTAGATTTTATAGGCTATATTACTTACCATCAATGTCAGCTGTATGCTTGTTTACCACGTCATGACATACGTAAGATACCTATAAATACCTACCCAATAAACTCGAAGCATGAACAAAACTATAGTGAGCTGAGGACGTGTTTAATTCATTTTTGAGGAGCGTCGTTAATAACCGATGGTGTGTAATTGGTAGTGGCGAGCGCGGGGGACCGGGGAGGAGGGTACGGAGGAGGTGGATGGGGGGAGGTGTTGCATTCATTACGGGAGGGCGCGAAATGAAATCATCGTGACCGTTGTCGTCAGGTGACCCGGTGGTGTTCTCACACTGGTGGCATGTTTTTATGCTAATACCAAATTAATGCGTTCTTAGACTGCGCTTATACAATTAAATGTCTTTAGGCTGCATTTATCTTCACTTAACATCTGTTTGAACTGCAGTTTTTTAATTTGATGGAAATGGCAAATAATAATGCAGTTCACATTGATGTATCTTCACGCCAGGTCCCTAACGGGGTAGGCAGAGAGTGTAGAGCGCCAGACATCCCGGTTCTGACAAACCTCTCGTGCCTCGTCTACCTTCATCATTCTCTTCATACATGCACGCCGATTCCTAAGACTGAAGATACATACATACATACATTCACATTGATGTTAAGTCATGATTGCATATAGACACACACAAAGACCAAGGTCAAAATGCAGATGCGTTACCACTCCTGAGGTCTATTGCCGGAAATTTCAGGGCCGTACATTACCACCTGACCGGAACATAATGTGTGATCACTACCATTTAGCGGAAAGTATAATATGGTGGTGGCTACGCCCGCGAGCTCCGTCACTGGAGCTCTACCTCCATTAAGAAAAATGCAAACCAATTTATGCTTGTTTACCTTCTTCGTTACATAAAAAAAATAATGACGTAGCATTCATTTGCTTTGAAATCAAGCATCGACAATATGATCTCCAATCACTCACACTACCGCTAAATGACCACTAAGCTAAAAACGTATCGAAAGTTATGCACCATAATTACTTTAATTGTAATATTCAGTGATGGTAGTTTCAGTGTTGAAGAAGGAGATTGACATCACTGTATTACCTATTCTGTCTACCGTGAAATTAGTAAACTACTTTTTAATAAATACGCTTCCAGCGGTTGGCTCATTTTTTTTTGTTGTATCTTTAGCTAATAAATAAGTAACTATAAAATAACTTCTGTGTCACTTGCTGCAAACAAATGTTTTGTAGCTACAAACGTCTGCTTGAAAACTAAAAATCATTAACTTACTTACCATCGATTTGAACCGTGACTCGTTTTGCTTGTTACGTTATAAAAATAAATAAACAGTATGTGTACTTGCGTAAGCACGTAAGAAGATAATGAAGATATACTTCTTTAGCGTAACAAATCTAATATTTCAGAAATAAAACAAAACGAAAAAAAAGATTAGCAACTAACTTCAGACTGTTTACTTTGACTGTTGTTTTCATCTGTCGGTGTTCGAGCGCATCGTAAAAATTCACTCTCATCATTATTACGAATCGCCCCAAAAGAAGTATGTATAACTCCAAAAATACAATGCGTTTTGACAGTATTTAAAAATTACCCGTTCAAACCAATCAACAATACGAGTCCACAAGATCCGAGCTCAACTGCACCTATCCAATCCATCACCCAAGCCACTGACCTATATGTTATCACTAACAAACACGACGAGTAACCGAGTCAAGAACTATATTCATTGCTCGCCTCTTGCATATTCATGCGGCACGGCCGCCGCCCGTGTGGAAGCACCGTTACATTTCCCCACTAACCCGGCCGTTGGAAATTGGTCTTTAGTCCGTTGTGACAAGGTCTAGACAGATGGGGGTATAAATCAACGGGTCGTTTAATGAAACGACCTGCACGTTTAATATTCATTGCATCTCGTTATTATTGATCATGGCTTCACGCTTGTTCTTTTATTGCGACTTATCTGCGGATGCTTGTAATTGGGCGTTGTATGTTTTATGTGGAGTGTGGAAGTGGAATTTCGAGTAAAAGTACGTATTTTAATATTTTCTGTTTGGTTTCTTATGGGGGGACACTGCTATGCTTCAAGTTACAGGGTTCAATACCTAGAAGTGTTTAATTCAGTTTTACATTTAAACGTAGGGAGATGACTATCCCAATAGTCGAAATTCGACCGCAATATACAATGCATAAAATATATAAATACAACTAAGTTTGAATTCTATAACTAACTTTTATGGTGAATCCATTTTACCATAAACTGGTACACAGCACATGTTGAAGTTTGACATTTTGAAAACGTGTTTATTGAGTTGTCAAATGCATGGTAGTGTGTGTGTGTGTGTAACGTTTTATTCATAAATTTAATGTACTTTGATGCATTATTATTGAAAAATATTAGCCATGCACTTCTCTTACATATAAACTATAGGTAAGTGCGCCAAATTTCATACTCTTGCGTTAACGCAATTTTCGTAAGGAGTCCAACGTTTTATTTTTATTTGTTTATTTAATGCAGATATATATCCGTATAGAACAATAATAATTCAGGGGCACTGTTACAAATATATACAATTTAGAATTAATTGAAAAACAAATTATAAATTATATACGCATCAAAATACATTTAAAATGTTAGAATGATATTTTTTTTGCTCCTCGTACTATCTTCTAATGCGCCAGGATGGATGAATGCGACGCAGACTGGCAATGCGATGAATAGCCATTCACATACCTATTAGCTTGTTGTTTATCTTTAATCATCACTCCAAAGAGGTAGAGGTTTATTCTTCGTGCACTTTAACAAAGGCCTAATTCTCGAAACACAACTGTCATTGGATCGCACCAGAATCGCTTCGCTTCGTAGGTAGTCTTGCTTTAATCAATGCGTGCGACCTATGTTAGAATGAGACAGAATCACGATCCAATAACAATTACGTTTCGAAAATTGGAATCCCGACTTCACGAAAGTCAACGGAAATCTCTAATGGAAAGGAATTATAATGATTTTTTAAAATCAGGGATCAGGCTTAACGTAAACAACTTGCTATCACTAAGCCATTAAAGTATTTTTAATACACTTTTATAAGCTTCGGTGTCATTATATTAAAAAAAAAACTTAAATCTTCTACTTATCCCTTAAGGGAAATGCAGTCATGCAATCATGTTTTGTTTTTAATAAATGTTGGAACAAAAGAAACAATATATTGTATTGAAATATTACCCTCCCCTTGGGGCACTCGGGAAATAAATAGGCTTCCCATAAAGAAAAAAGTTATTACGCAAGCTGTGTGCATATTTTCCGATTTCATTTTAATTATTTTTTTGCAAATGTTTTATGAGTTCTAAATAAAAACAAAATACCGTATTCGTTTGTTTCTGACCTAAAATTAGCAAACAGATAGGTGGTGGGGTCTACATTTTTTTTTAATGTAATGAATGTGGCAAACAAGTATGCAGTTCACATTGCTATTAAGTGATAACTGCAGCCTAAAGCCACCCATACAAAGACCAAGGTCAAGGTGCAGATGCGTTACCACTCCTGAGGCCCAAGGTGTTACGCCTCTGTGCCGGAAATTACATTCATAGGAATATAAAATTAATGTCTAATGACAATAGTCATTAAGTTTTATTTCCGCTGGGCCATGCGCGCTAATGAACGCTAATGAAGCGCAGTCGTTAACCTTGTCGGAGGCCTCATGGGCGGTTTGAAAACATCCGACAGCGGGTTGGCCACTAACCCACCCACCTCCACCAATCCGCATTGGAGCAGCGTGGTGGAGTAAGCTCCAGGCCTCCCCCCAAAAAGGGGAGAGACTCGTGCCCAGCAGTGGGACGTATAATGGGTTGCCATTATTAATTACTAATGATTCATCATCAACATTTCAGCCGATACACGTCCACGGCTAGACCAAGGTGGTATTTGGATAGGACTTGCAGTGGTGATGTGGCAACAACTTTGCATTGAGACCTTTAGTTTCATACAGTAATAGTTTACTTAACCTCACTAAAATACTAATTGGATGTTTCAGTTCAGAAAGAAAAAAAAATGGCTTTATTGAAGCAGCTAAATGACAGAGATAAAAGGTACGATTCCGAACTCGGAAGCCCGCATCAGCGCTGCCGCAGCACCATATTTCTCTATTTTCTATTGCATTGCTGCCGCGACAGTGTTGCGTAGCTCGGAATGTAGCGTATAAACTCATAGATAGATATGGAGACCAGTAGTGCTGCCGAGTTTCAGCAATCAATCATACCTATAGATACATGGTATTTGTCCTTGAGCTACATAGTTAACCAAATGATAAAATACGCAATGTAAACTTAACTTTTCTTATTTTATAAAGGAACTCAAACAATAATGTTAATGTCCACGTAAACAAGTTACGAGTACACTTTGGCATATCCCCGAGTTTAAGCACTCGCCAGAATAATTACAGGCTTCCAATCAAGTGGCCCTCCCGGGGAATACCCTGCCACGTGTATCCACGGTAAATGTGGCTGATCTAAATATTCATCAGCCTCCATTTACGGGGCATCACCTCGAGATTAGTTTAAGGTGCCCGGCGGGCAGGTGCGGAAGTTGGGACGGCGTAGTTTGCAGTTTGCGGCCAAACGCCGAGCGGTCCGCGAGAGGCTCGTTATGGTTCTTGTATCATATTAGGTACTTTGTAATAGGTTAGCTATGTTGTGAGCATTCATACCGTATAAGATAACGAGCCGTTTCTTATGTATAATTCAGTCAATGATTTATAAGTCAATACTGTAGCACATCTATAGACATCTTCTTAGTTTAGGTCATTATTACAGATGCGATGGTCTTTGCAGTTTGCAGTTTGCAGCGGTCCGCGTTTAAAGTGACCTTGTTTCTCGTTGTGGTACTGACTCGTGTAAGGTATTGCGTCTTTAATAAGTAACTTTTACTGGTGGTAGAACTCCAGTGATGGAGCTCGCGGGCGTAGGCACCACCGCATTACCTAATTTACTTGCCGCTAAATGGTAGTGTTCAGCAGTATCGTGTTCCGGTCAGGTGGTAATGTACGGCCCTGTAATTTCAGGCACAGAGGCATAACACCTTAGGCCTCAGGAGTGGTAACGCATCTGCATTTTGGCCTTGGTCTTCATGTGGGTGTCTATAGGCTGCAGTCATCACTTAACATCAATGTGAACTGCATGCTTGTTTGCCACTTACATTACATAAAAAAAAAAAGTTAAGTTAATTGTATGTAATACTAGCGGCCCACCCCGGCTTCGCGCGGTTGCAATGTTACCTGCCCTCTCTTATTCATCTTAGCGTGATGTTATATAGCCTAAAGCCTTCCTCATAAATGGATTTCCTAGCACTGAAATTATTTTTTAAATCGGTTGAGTAGTTCCTGAGATTAGCGCGTTCAAGCAAACAAACAAACAAACTCTTCAGCTTTATAATATTAGTATAGATTTACAAATCTTAACATTCAGGGTCGATTTTTCTAAAATGGTCATTTTAGTTCACATTGGTGGTCAATAAACATTGTAGCCGTATCGTGATCTACACAAAGTATAGAGATCTTATGCAGATGCACTACCACTCTAACGTAATGAAATTAATACTCTTCTTACATTTCTTAATTTTGTTTTTCGCAGTAACATAATATGCAGTTAAAGAAAAAAATATAATGAAAAATTTGACTTCGGGCAGGAATCGGACCTGTGACCTCAGAATCGGTCCAGCCGCTTTACCACCAAGCTACCGAAGACCTCATACGAGCGTCGAATTTCTCTTCAATATCGTTTTCAGAATAGCTCCAGCTATCTATTTTTAATATGATCGTAAAATACGAATAATCTCTTACTAGGAAACTGTCATTTCAATCTGGAAGATTACTTTAGCAAGTGGGTGGCACTTTTCGAGTTGCAACGCTTGGCGCGGCCGGCGGGCGAGCGAATAACGGCACTTTAAGCGAAGATAAATTCTGTAGAATTTATTTCACCGTTGGATATATGAACTCGGACCTGCGCAAACACGTATTTTCAATCCATTTTGGTACAACACCTGAATAACTTAATAGACTTACGGCTATTGGACGATGTAATAGCTAGAAGACACTATGTTTAAGACTAGATATAGAAGGGTCTCGGGTTCGATCCCCGCATCGGGACAAATATTTGTATGGCCTACCGATGTATGTTTGGGGTCTGGGTGTCTGTGTATGTGTTGTGTGTGTACAACGGCACCCACGATACTGGTTTATACTTAGTGTGGGGCTGTGAGTGTAAGCGTATTTATTTACTTGCGCATATTTTTGTTGGCTGGTCTAGTTATCTGGAAATCATAAGTTTGAATTCCGGCCCAAGCTATTTTTTTATAATTATGAAGAACATGAAGATGATGAACATCGGTTGCATGCATGAAAAAGTGTCACGTTCCGCCTGATTTGAGCATAACAGTGTGAAAACACGGCCTTTTAAGTTCCAAAACTTCATTGTAAATATTCTAATAAAGTAGCCATCGCTTTACTCGAATTACTGAATGTGACTCTAACTGAGTGAATGATAATTGACCGACTGACTCTGACCTTTACGCTGCTGCTAATACGCACACGAAATATCGTTGTACTATACACTGTCAATATGCGTGATAACGATGCCATTATATAAAAGAAAATGACATCATTCAATATTAACGACAATCCCACTGTAAATCTTAGTAACATAAAAATACAGTCATATAATGATATGTGCTTAAATGAACGACTGTATAAACTATAACCACAGTCTAAAGAAAACGAATGTGTTAATTTATGTACTTATGCTGTGCTATAACTGTGCTAGATTCATACGACAGGTCAGTTAGCAGTCAGAGGCATTACACAATTATGCGTGAAACACGCACTGTGCCATGCTCTGGTGATCTGTCGTGATTCAATTAACGTCTCATTAGGCGCGTTGTATTGTGATTAACATGACTTTTTAAAAGTTAATTACGTAACTTTATACTGGTGGTAGAGCTCCAGTGACAGAGCTCTCGGGCGTAGGCACCACCGCATTACCTAATCTATTTGCCGCTAGTGTTCAGCACTGTCGTGTTCCGGTCATGTACGGCTCTGTAATTTCCGGCACAGAGGCATGACACCTTAGGCCTCAGGAGTGGCAGGTGGAAAATGTTGGTTTCATGTAGATGATTATAGGCTGTAGTATTACTTACAGTCAATTTAAACTGTTTGTTGCCACTTCATGAAAAAAAAAACTTTGAGACTGTAATTCCTGAAGAGGTAGGCAGAGGTAAATGCACGCATTCAAATATACATGCAAACACCCACGATTCGCCTGTTACGTTTTGTCCCGTAGGTGGCGAGTCCATTAACATCTCTGGAAATATTATTAGGATACACTGGTAAACTTCCGGAAAATGGCCTAACCGCAATATTTCTGTTTTTTTCTTTAGAGTTTGAGATAAAAAGTTGGAATCTAGGGTGAAAGGACCATCATTTGCCCTAATTTAAGCCCTAAGGGGCTTAATAAAGGGGATGAAAGATTGTATGGAAGCTGCATCATTTTCATTTCAAATTGCACGAGATGAATTCCTAGAAAAAGATATTAAACGATATGAAACGATTAATTAACCACGTGAAAGTTGGCAAAGTTAAACGGTAATTAGCAATTTGTACTCAAGTGAATAGTAGCGACCAAACTAGTGAACTGAGCGGGCCGGGGGCAGCGGGGGTGCAGGGTGCGGGGGTGAGAGCGTGGCGGCGGGGGGGTGGAGGGGCGGGGGGCACAACTCGTGCATATCGAATGCGCTAAGTGCTACAAGTGGAATTAAACATCACTCCATACCCGCACAGCGTTGGCATATATTATGGTAAGTTCGAGGCTGCGGTGGTTGTTAGAAGATGAATTATTAAACGTTCATCTTGTTATTGAACATTATCTATACATATTATAAAACAGTAAAACCCGGGTGTCTGTACATTGTATATATTTACGAAAAACTAATTGGGGCTTCCGAACAGCAAGACAGTACATGTCATGTTTAAAATTCCCTGATATTTAGAGAGCGCCGAAATGACTGTTTTTGTTGTGTCATGTAACAGTGATAAGGGACACGTGCTCAAGGAGCAATCCTTGAGCACGTGTCCCTTATCACTGTCTTCTTCTTATCGTACACTCATCCCATACACTCTATCTGAGTGTATGGGATGAGTGTACGATGGCCAATAGAAAGGCAGTTGAGGCCGTGGACAGAACCCTGCAGGTCATCCGCAGGAACGAAAGTGGGTGGTGTCACATTACTGTTCACTGACGATTTCCGGCAAACGCTTCCCGTGGTGACGCGAAGATTGAGGGCTGACGAGATGAATGCTTTGTTGGAACAATCTTAACGAGTTCGTACCTACGCTGCGCTTGACCATTAATATGAGAGCTCGGCTCGACGACAATGCACGTGCTCAAGAATTTTCCGATGTCCTTTTAAGTCTTCGCGGAAGCACTCTACCAGAAGAAAGAGGTGGAGAGGTGGTGTTTCCAGAGTCTCTCGACAGAGATGTATCCAGGTGAGAAAAACTCATTCTCGGTGTCTACGAGGACATTAGTCGTATACCGCACCAGCAGAATACGACGTTTTGGGTGTATAAGCGGGCCATTTTGACGCCCAAATATTATCAGGCTGCAGCAATGACTAGGCAATGAAGTGGTCTATACCTCCATAAATACTGTCGTCGAGCAAGATGACGCCACACATTATCCCATGGCATTTCTGAACTTCCTGTCAGCAAGCGGACTTCCATCGCATACCATCAAGCTGAAGGTAGGTGTCCCGATTATGCTTCTTCGGCACTTATCTCCTCCGAAGTTGTATAACGGGACCCGGCATTGGTGAGGCAGTATTAATACCACGCATTCCCCTCATACCGCATAATTACACATTCCAGTTCAAGCGCGTACAGTTGAATGTTTGCTTCACGATGACCATCAATAAGTCGCAGGGGCAGACACTGAGGTCAGCGGGTGTTAACCTCAGGACAAGTTGCTTCTCACACGGGCAACTGTACGTCGCTTGCTACCGCGTTACCTGTCCTGTCTCTCTTTACATTTTGGCTCCTGGCAGAATAACTACCACTGTAGTTTATAGGAAAGTGTTGTAAGATATATTTTATTTTAAAGAAAAATGGAAAGAAAATTTTGACTTCAGGCGAGACTCGAACTCGCGGCCTACTGGGAATCTAGTCCAGCCGCTCTAGCATAGTTGGCAATAGATAGATTTTTTTTAGAATAAAATAGGTAGGAAGAAGTATATATTTACTATATTTAGTGAAACGATTATATCCAATTGAATCCGATATCACACTCGTCATTATTATCATACGAACCGCATAGGCGAGCTACGACTGCGTAGCATATTCGTAGCACGTACGTAGTTGCTACGATCTACCGCTACGTTCTACATTGATTCAGTACGGTGCTTTAAAGTTACGAGGAATTTGGAAACACGTTACGGTTTAATTTTAAGTTACTTTGAGGATACGGATCACCAAATCTTTATCTTATAAGCATTAACTACTTATCTTAAAATAAAGGGAAATAGGAAAATTTCTCTTTCTGATCTGGATTAAGAAATCGGTGAGGTTCACGTAACAGAAGAACAGTGGAAGTTTTGGGGAGCGGAGCAACGCCAAACTATACATAACATATATCATATATAAAGTAAAGGTAAATAGGTTACACGATTTCCCTAACGGAACCGGGAAATCGGTGAGATTCAGGTACCAAGGAACAGTTAGGGAGAGAAATGGAGCACCCCCATATGTTAAATAAAAGTTTGAAGGTTAGAAACTGCAACTTTTTCTACTCAGAGAAAATCTACGGCCAGCGAAGCTACAGGTAACAGCTAGTTTTGTATTAAATCCAGAAAATAGTTCTTTGCCTTATGGTTTACAGGAAAACCTATAGTAAATCTATGATATTAAAAATAATGTAGGAAATTTGTTAATTGAACGGAACCCTATGAATACGACGCCGCCTCCCACGTACTCGTATCTGGTTTTTAAATCTTTAAGCAAAGTGTTATCTGTGTCTGATATATATTATTAACAAAGTTATAAATAGAACAAAGCAGCTTGTTAAGGCATGGAATTATCTTTGAGATTTCCACATTTATTTATAAGATTAAAGGGAAATGAGCACTAATTTATGTAAATTAGTCCCGTACTTACATAGCGATAAAATATATAGGGCAGTAATTTCAGATGAGCCAGTGAGGGTAACCTTTAACATTGTAGCTACATGAAAATGGTTCGAAATTATAAGGGGTTATAAAGATATATGTTTCATGCTTTTGTAATACTCATAGATTGAAAGAAATAAACAATAATGAGAATGTAACTTTAAACGCATGTTTTTAAAGACATGATATGTCTAGAATGTGCGACTTATTAAACCATTCCAATGAGGCGAGTTAGTGCAATAACGCAAGATCGGCAGCTGGAGGGGCCAAGAGCTGGTCTTCAATAATAAGTGGGTTGTATTATTAAATAGGCTTTATTGCCAGAATTACACTTGAAGTGTAGTGTTAGGCTGTTTGCTGTTCGTCGAGGTCTATCGTGGCGGCGCTAGTTGCGGGAGTTGCGCGGGCGCCTGGCGACACCGGCTCCGTCGCGTCTCCCGCACCGCCGGCCCCGGGGTGGTCCGCACGTGCGTTATAGTCGCGGACAGCAACAGTATCCTGCGACTGAACTACCACTACTGCGTCCGCCAATCCACGTGTCGAGCGTGTAGTAATCCTCTACTACGCGTGTGAATTACATGCTTGTTTACCACTCTCTTGAAACGGTTAATTCTATTTTCATCATTTATTTTATTTTAGCTATAAGGTACTCAAATAGATAGCAAAGTATATTATAGCCGCTAAGATCGTCGTACAACTATTAACACAAACTTGTTAAAAACTACTTCACCGGCAAGTCGTTGTGTTTGCATGCCTCTTTATGTTTAAAGGTTGACAGACAAGCAAACATGCCACCTGATGGAAAGTGGTCAACGTCGCCTGTGAACATTCGTAACACCAGGGGAATGCTAACGCGCTGTCAGACCTGAAGGACTCTTTTGACGCCCTTTTTGAAGAACTCCATATTGTAGCACCATCATTGTAGCTTTACTTGCTATTATTTCCTAGTGTAAAATACAGTTTATTATATTATGATAGTGCTATCAAAATGTTCGGAAATCAAACCAACTAGCAGTATCATCAACAATCGCCTGCAGTTGCCATCGTCAAGCCACGTGTGACGACGCCATAATCAGTTGAATTACACGCCCACTTTGATTAACAGCTGACCTAATTCTATAAGTAAGCCATTGTGCTATTGTGTTTGCGCTCCAATCAAGCGAAATGCACTAACTATTATGGTTGAGATGTCAACGATAAGAATCGTGCTTGAAGGTGCTAATTATCTACGTAATTATTGAATTTATGTTCTATGATCTATATCAATTTTAATGTTAGATTACTGTGTGAAATTCTTGGCTCTTTTTTATGCCATTAAGTAGCAAACAAGCGTACAGTTTACACTGATGGTTACCGTAACACAACGTACGTACTTTTTTTATGTAATGTAGATGGCTAACAAGCATGCAGTTCACATTGATGTTAAGTGATGACAGCGGCCTATAGACACCTACACAAAGAGCAGAAGTCAAAATGCAGATGCACTGCCACCCCTGAGACCTTCGCTGCAATGTCTCTGTGATAGTTTTTACGGGGCCATACATTACCATCTAATCGAAACACGATAGTGCAGAACACTACCATTTGGCGGCAGATAAATTAGGTAATGCGGTGGTGCCTACGCCCTCGAGCTCCTACACTGGAGCTCTACCACCAGGTACTCCTTTTTGTTCCATGTGAATAACGAACCAAGCGTCAAACCCAAAAAGTATCAACAAACACAAAGGCTTCCTATCGCCTGCAGGTTGTATTGTCAAATCATGTGAAACTTCTCACCATAATCAGTGGTATTACACGCGCACTTTGATTAACAGCTAACCAAATTCTATGAGTAAGCCTTAGTATTGTATTTGCGCTCCAATTATGCGAAATGCATTAACTATTATGATTGAATTAATAACGATAAGAATCGTGCTTTACGATTATGGACTAATTGCAGTTATATTACGCAATAATATATTCTGAATAGAATATTATGATGGTGAAGATGTGCTTAGCCAATTCTGGCTACAGTTAATTACAGTACAGTTCATTTATTTTGGTTCTATAAATAGATATAGTGCTATCCGTACGACTATTGAGCTATTTTCTTGGATCTCTAACAATGCATGGCCCCATAATAACTACCACAGAGACAAAACAACTTAGGTCTCGGGGGTGGCAACGTATCTACATTTTGAATTACATAAGAAACTTTTTGAAATTGTAAAGGCTAGTTTTAATTTATATGATTACATTTTTAAATAATGTGTCACTTTAAGTTGATACAATACAATATTTACTTCATCAAACGGCATCATTAAATCGAACTTGTGTAATCCTGTAACTACTTCTTGTATTAAAGTAAATGTACCATTAGAAATACTTCTAAAGCTTCCTAATGAGAGCACACATGCACTCGTTTTGTGACTCACTTACTGAGGAGATTGTACATTTGATGAAGTGGGCAATTAAATGAATATTGTCCAAGCCCCTTAGGATTTAAATCTTTTGTTATACAGAGTAACATGAGGTATGTATTTCTCCAAAGGTTATGCACGGTTGACGACCAGTCCAGCGGTGTGAGATGACCGTTTGATTCGAAGGGTCGCGGGTTCGATCCCCGCACCGGAACAAATATTTGTATGGCCTACAGATATTTGTTTCGGGTCTGGGTGTTTGTGTATGTGTTGTATGTGTACAACGGCACCCACGACACAGGTTTATACCTACTGTGGGGCTGTGAGTGTAAACTATAACTATAAATAAAATACGCTTACGCGTATTTTTTTAAAATTTATTTAAAGGAGTTGGTAGAGGTGTGCATTTTTATAACTTACAAAAATGTTACTGATGGTCGAGTTCCAACGTCAGAGAGAGAGAGAGAGAGAGCCACCACCGCATTAACTAATCTATCTGCCGCTAAATGATAGTGTTCAGTACTATCGTGTTTCGGTTAGATAGTAATATATGGACCCATGATAACTATCACAGAGGAAAAACTTAGACCCCAGGGGTAGCAATGCATCTGCATATTGAGCTCCTGTTTGTATGTAAAGGCTCCAGTATTCACTGACCATTGAACAATGATATAAATTGCATGCTTGTTTGCCAATGTCCAAATCTGTACCCTTACTTTCTGGACATACCTGACTATTATACGACGGCCTCTGCCGAGCTGCCAGCGAATAAAGGTATGAAGTTAAGTTTAATTACAACAATAAATAGGACGAAGGCCAACATAATATAATCGCGCAGGTTACGAATCGGTTCCCGGGAGCAGTGTGTTACAAAATGAAGCCAATTCCCAATTCAGACTAAAACTTCAACGCTCATCAATTATCGTGAAGCCGGTTAGGGTTGATCTACACTTAAAATGATTTCTTTTTTAGAATAATAATAAATAAAATACGCTTACACTCGCAGCCGCACAGTAGGTATAAACCTGTGTCGTGGGCGCCGTTGTACACATACAACACATACCCAAACACCCAGACCCGAAACAAATATCTGTAGGCCATACAAATATTTATTCCGGTGCGGGGATCGAACCCGCGACCTTTCGAATCAAACGGTCATCTCACACCGCTGGACTAACCGGGTCGTCTATATAAATATCGTCGGATAAATTATCGTACAATTTTGTTTTTGCTATCGCAATGCCATCACCTCGATTAAAAGTAGTTTTTTTATGTAAGGACGGTGGCAAACAAGCGTGCAGCTCACATTGATGTTAAGTGATGACTGCAGCCTATGGACATCTAGATAAAATCAGGGGTCGAAATGCAGATGCGTTGCCATCGCTGAGACCTAAGTTATCAGGTCTCTGTGATAGTGATAGATAGGGCCACATATTACCATCTAACCGGAACACGATAGTGCTGAACACTATAATTTAGCGGCAGATAGGTTAGGTAATGCGGTGATGCCTACGCCCTCGAGCTCCTACACTTGTAACTTTACCACCAGTAATATACTGTAATACAGTCTATAGCAGGGGTGGCCAACTTGTTTAGGCCCAGGATCGACTTTTCACTGACGACACTCTACCAGTCTACCAGACGATCTACCAGTTACATACTTCTTGAAATCTTAAATGAAACATTATAGCTCGTACACAATTATGGAGTATTTTTATTTTACGTATTATAAGGGAAAAAAAACTGAAAATTCTTCGTAACATAAGTGTGAAAATTGCGTATGAACATCTGCCGTTAGATGAGCAAAATCAGGTTAATAGTTTGAAGTTGCAATCCTTAAATATTCCAAAGTATGAGCGTTTGTCGAGCGGGAACGGTGTATATTTTGTGTTTGTTTTAAGTAGGAAAATGCTGCCACAATCGACTGGACTAATGGTTGCGATCGACCGATAGATCGCGATCGACCGGTTGGCCACCCCTGGTCTATAAGTATCTAAATAAAGTCAAGTCTAATACGTCGACACTCCTGAGGTATATTTTTTTTACTTAAGCTCTTAAGAATTTTGTATCTGTACTTGAAATCGCCAGGTCGTACTAACCTAACCATGTCATTGGAACACGGTAAGTACTATGGTGACAGGTGGTAGATGAAAATATGCGGAGGCGGTTTTTCGATGCACCAGCACCTTTGTTTCAATCAGAAAGAAAATCCAGTGAAGTTTGAAATCGCCTTGCGCCATTGTGGTGTCAATGCCCATTACATCTATACAAACATAAAATTTTCGGACAAAATATTATTGTATTCCAAACAGAAAATATTTTCAAAAAGATTCGCAGTCACTCTCCCTAGATTCGGTATTACACACAATGAATGTTAGCTTACAATAAACATTATTTTAGAACTTAAGTAAGACAACTGACTAAAGGTACGATTCCGAACTCGGCAGCACGCAGCAGTGCTGCCGCAGCACTACTGGTCTCCATATATTATCTATGAGTTTATATGAGATTACATTCCGAGCAACGCGACAATGTCGCAGCAGCAATGCAGTAGCAACACTGCAGCGCGGCGTGTTGCCGCGCCACTGCGATAGACCAGTAGTTTTTTTAAATATCAATAACAGCGCTAACTACTGGTCTGTAACCAAGGTGTCACTTGTTTTCATATACCTACCTATAAATTAAATATTTATGTATTTATTTCTTTAAGTATTGACTTAACATTTTTAATAAGCGACAGCCCTGAATCTGGTAGGCTCGAGTAGGTGGAACTGCGCGAGCAAGTGGTGTGAAGTAATCGCGTTAATTGAAAACTCACCGATTGAGCGGTTCGCTTTAACAGCGCTCAGCGCTAACGCTCGCGCTCAAAGCAAGCGCTGTACAAGTATCGCCTAAATGCACACAGCTTAATTTTGTGCTAACAAGAACATCGATATTTGCCTCCTGTTTTGGAAATAAATAGATTTAAGTAATAAAAGTATAAAGGTACACAGGGTGTACAGATATACCAAAGCGTAAAGTGCCTACTTTATACTGTGGTAATAAAAGCTATATTTGTTTGGCTTTGGATGACCGGTAAGTTCTCTGACTGTAAATAAACATATTTTTTTATATATCTAAGTTGGCAAACAAACATGCCGTTCATATGGAAATTAAGTAATAAGTGCAGAATAAACAGCTATGACCTCATTTTTAAACCAATACACCAACACAATCCGGTTGTCCGTGTATGTTTAAGCCGAGGAACAAAAACCGGATATTGACGACTCTGTCGACACGTTAGATCATGATGTATTCGAGACGCGTCGTAATGATGTAACAATAACATTTGTCAGGTATACCTCAGTGTAATAATGGCAACCCATTATACGTCCCACTGCTGGGCACGAGTCTCTCCCCATTTTGGGGGGAGGCCTGGAGCTTACTCCACCACGCTGCTCCAATGCGGATTGGTGGAGGTGTTGGGGTTAGTGGCCAACCCGCTGTCGGATGTTTTCAAACCGCCCATAAGGCCTCCGACAAGGTTTAACGACTGCTATCTATCGATAGCAACCGGGACCGACGGCTTAACGTGCCCTCCGAAGCACGGAAACGCGCATTTAATTTGCCACTAGCGGTCACCCATCACACTACCGACCGCGCCCGTAGTGCTTAACCGAGTAGATCATTTACGATCTACACCAGCCGCCGGGCCATGCGCGCATCTACCTCAGTGTAAGTGCAGTGTAATCGTGTAATATTATAGGTGTATCTGGGTGATTAGTAGAGTAATGACTTTTTTTGGTTGAATACAAAAAAGCGATGTTACTTAGGCATCTTTTTTACATGCACTCAAGATTTAGTTCCTGAGAACATTGCTGGTCCCAGTACTTTACCGATCAAGTGTGTTTATTGTAATGCGTTCTTGCGTGATGTACCCAAAACATACCATAAATGAATTCAAAAGAGTAAATTGACTCACTTTCGTCGTGCACATCATCTAACTCTGAGGTTACCTCTGAAAATCTTTCCCACCTTCACTTCTCTATCAATCAAAACTACAAAATACAAAACAAGAATAGTAAAAATACCCATAATATCTCATAACAATCAAATCGCAGCCGAATCGAATAAACATAAATGATCGCATTTTTTAAACCATTACACCAACACAAGCCGATTATCCGTGTATAAGGAGACGAACAAGAGGTGGGTATTGTCGGCACTGTCGATACGTTAGTTATTCCAGGCGCGTCGTAATGATGTAACAATTACGTTTGTCGGGTAGAACATGGTGTAATCGTGTTATATTGTAGGTGTTGCTGTTCAATTAGTGGGCTAATGTCTTGTTCCGGCTGGGATTGAAAAAAATGACAAAGATAATAAATTCTTAATACGTAGTTCCTAAAATAGAGTGCCTACAAATTGTTTATGCGTGAGTTCTTAGCTTAAATACATTAACAGTCAAGAGTATGTGACTGCGAAATAAACATATATTCTTGCATGACTAAGACCCAAAACTTACTAAAGCTATTATTAAATTATTATCAATTAACTCCGAGATCGCCACCGAGAGTCTTTCCTAGCGGACAAAATCCAATATCACTTTCTTCGCGATCCGTTAATTAATTTTATTTGGTACTTCAAGCCTAGTAACGAGCTATTGACAACAAGCGAAGAAAAATTGTACATTAAAACATTCAAAACGTTCAAATAGGAATGAACATGATTGATCGGATTTTTTAAACGATTACACAACATAAGCCGGCTATCCTTGTATAAGACGAGAAACAAGAGTCGGGTATTGTCGGTTCTGTCGACACGTTAGAACATGATGTATTCGAGGCGTGTATGATGTTGACGTTATATGATGTAACATTTTCATTTGTCGGGTAGACCGCAGTGTAATCGTGTTATATTGTAGTTGTTAATAAAAAGGTAATTACTTATTATGCTAGAGAAAATAGCAATGATATTATGTTTTTAAAACGTAGTTCTTAAAATTGAGTTTCTGGCACGCTGTAAATGCTGTTGTTATAAGTTTAAGTATATTTGACTATAAATTACCTACAGATATATACAATTTGCGCGCGCATGGCCCATCGGCTGGTGTAGATCGTAAGCGATCTGCTCGGTTAAGCACTACGGGCGCGGTCGGGTAGTGTGATGGGTGACCGCTAGTGGCAAATTAAATGCGCGTTTCCGTGCTTCGGAGGGCACGTTAAGCCGTCGGTCCCGGTTGCTATCGATGGATAGCAGTCGTTAAACCTTGTCGGAGGCCTTATGGGCGGTTTGAAAACATCCGACAGTGGGTTGGCCGCTAACCCACCCACCTCCACCAATCTACATTGGAGCAGCGTGGTGGAGTAAGCTCCAGGCCTCCCCCCAAAAAGGGGAGAGACTCGTGCCCAGCAGTGGAACGTATAATGGGTTGCCATTATTATTATTATATACATTTTTACATATGGTGCGTATTGGTGAATACTAGTGTTCATCTCTATCTATCTAGGTAAGGTAATGCGGTGATGCCTTGGTCCTTGTACAGGCAAGCTGAACATTGTATAACTTTTATTGTGGCAACCTTTGTAAAACGCTGATCTTGCGCTCCTACGTGTGACGCTTCCTACTTTTAATACATCAGTCTAATAAACTCATTCAACGAAACAACTTGTTTCCGTTACATACTAACTTAACAAACTAACATACAAACTTTGTATATGTACCATACAGTCCTTGATCTCCAACACAGGAATTTTACCGTGTCGTACTACGCTACCACCAGTACCTACTCTCCACTTGTGAATGTATCTTAAGGGCGTCAAAGCAAGTGTGGACTGTTTACTGCCAATTATGTGTTAGCGGGATAAATAATGAGCTCAGTTTGTGGCGGCAAAGTTTTCGAACAAAAACAAGTGAATCGACTCAGTGCGGCGACAACGTCGTGAGGTTTTGACAGTTGGTGAAGAGTTGATAAAGGAAATCTTTCTAGGTGACTGTTCGCACTATTACGTTTGAATAGGTCCACTGGTGCCATCTGTCTTTGATGCTGTTCCGAACGGTCAGTCTTCGAGAAAAATTGCGTATTTAACTAGTGGGGGATCCAGTATTGAAACACGAGAGCATGGGTATAAAATAAATATGATTGAAAGAAATAAAGAAACATTTCTTTCTTTCGTACATATTGTCTTAGTACCACACAACGTTTACATACAATGGAAGAGAAATTAACAAGATAAATTAAAATTAAATATATGGTTATGTAATCTTCTATACATATAAAAATCAATTGCTGTTCGTTCGTCTCGTTAAAACTCAAGAACGGCTGGACCGATTTGGCTAATTTTGGTTTTGCATGTTTTTGGGAGTCCAGGGAAGGTTAAAAGGTGAGCAAATATGAAATGAAGGGAAATAGTAATAACCACAATTAAATTTTGTTTTCCCATACAAATATTTCGTATCTATCAAAACTTTGACATATTATTTAATTGTGAGGCAATACGACGTTTGCCGGGTCAACTACTTAATTTATAATTTTGACACGACTGAGAAGCATAGGTATTATAAAGACGTATTAGTTTAATTTCTCTATATTTGCAGAATTGCAAAGCTGGTCAGTGGATGGTGTTCTTTAGTAACTATTAGAGCTATGCTAAGAGGAAACGAGGGTTAAATAACAATAATACCCACTATTATGTACATTTGTAAAATAAATTAGTTTGTGTTTTTTTTGTTATTCACTATAATTTACTTTACCTAAATTGTTTAACGTTTCATGAAAGGTTCCTGTAATCCTAACAAATTGGTTGTATATATTTTCTACTCCGGATAGCATTTGAGCCGAAGAATTAATTTTGACTGGAGTATGACTGCTTATTTAACTTCATTCAATAGCTCAAATAATTTTGTTTATGTGCCAGACCACGAGAGTTTTGATAAAACATTTGACGCTAATTATTTAATCTAATTTCAATTTCAATTTTATTTGCATAAACATGTTACATGGCATTATGACCAACACATGAACCCTGCGAGGGTATAACAAATTTTTAATGTCCTTATATAATAATAATCCCTACTAATATTATAAATGCAAAAGTAACTCTGTCTGTCTATCTGTCTGTCTGTTACCTTTTCACGTCCATACGACTGAACCGATTTTAAATGAAATTTGGTACAGAGATAGAGCTGACTTTGAGAAAGAACATAGGCTACTTAGTTATTTATAAAACGACATCCACGCGGGCGAAGCCGCGGGTAACAACTAGTATCTAATACATATCATTACTTATTTATTATGAAATAGATTAATTTATCTATTTTACATTGACATAATATTCACTAATCTTATAATAGCATTTGTCAATTAAATAATTATTTAATGTCGTTACAATTTTTTTATAATTTTCTATTAGTCGAATGTGGTTGGGTAATGCGTTATACAATTTTATGGACATTCAATACGGCCCCGACCCAACCAAAGACAATGTGGCTTTGGGCAGGACCAATTTATTCCTTTGTCTTAGTTGAATACGCGAATTAATATTATCAGTTTTACTATACAATTCCATATTTTTCTTCACTAGTTTGCACGATTCTAAAATATATAATGAAATTACAGTTAGGATTTTATATCGGGTGAAATATGGCCTGCAACTGTCTAATTTGTTTATATTGGCTAGGATTCTGATACATATTTTTTGGGCGTTTAACAGTCTAATTAATGATAATTAATGAGTTCTGTGAAATCATTAGTTACTAATGATCTTGGAATTAATGATTTCACAACAGTTTCCACAACATGCATCGAGGCAAACAAGTGATATAAGCATACAGTTCACACTGATGTTAGCATCACACATACACACACACACGCACGCACACACGTACACTTAGGTATATACTGTAGCCTTGAAACATTAAAACGGATAATAAATAAAACTACGAGTTATTGTTGCACAACCGATTCCACAGCACCAGTATCCTCAGAGACCAAACTACACAAGGCGATAGAGCAATGTCAAATACAGTGTTAATCCTAGTGTTTTCATACTGGGGAATAATTCAACAATTTCACTCCAATTTGCAGTAGAGTCGGGCCGGGGAGAGTAGCTGATTAACGTCTGGTCCATCATGGACCGGCTTATAATTTGAAACATCCCTCGCCTTAGCTCGTTGGGAGATTGGTTTGAATATTCCGTATTACGTTTTCACTTTGTGCTCTCGTCTAAATAGATAAGGACTACAGTTGAATAAATAAACAGTCAACAGATATATCTACGAGTACATCGTTTGTTATGTTCAAACGTCTTAATGTTTAGTTTGTGAAGCACTGCTTATTAATTTTCGTTTAGAAAAAGGGTTAGTTATTTACCACTACTTTTGTGTTGTGACATCCCCCATGACAACGTTGTAGTGGGTCTTAGAACTATGTATGGCTCTGGAGATGTCCTCATACATAGTTTTTACCTCATCATCGGAGTGTGCGGAGGTCGGGGCGTAGACCTGTATGACCTTCAGCGAATACCGTTTGGTTATTCTGAGTATAAGGTACGCCACTCTCGACGACACACTCTCGATTTTGACAACGTTGTTAACGAGGAACTTGTGGACGATGAACCCGACACCACCCTGGGACAGTTGTTCGCCCTCCCGGAAATAGAGCAGGTTACCAGACTTGAGGTTTATCGAGTCCTTCCCCTGTCTTCGGACTTCCGATTACCCTACAATGTGCCATCATAACCCGCTCAATTCTTCCTCCAGTTCCATGACTTTCTCGTCAGTCCGCAGAGTCCGTACGTTGTATGTTGCCAGGGCCAGTTGTCGTGGGGTGTGGTACCCTGACATCTCCCGGTGATTCTTAGCACCCCCTGCCCCGCCGTTACCATGACCGGTACCACCATGGTCAGGAATAGCGGAGCTACCGGGGATTAGGGGCCGTTGTATTTTTGTGTGATACATTGGGGTGATTTGCCATAATCGCCACGTTTGGCAAACGGATCGGCGATCGCAGTGGCGGCAATTTTATCACGGGACGCTGCTGCCCATCCCGGATTCTCCTACCGCCATGGTTTGACCGCCATTGTTCGGTTGACTGACTGCACTAGAGGAAGAATTCCCCTCCACTAGAAGAGAATTCTTCCGCTAGCGGGCGATGGGGTCGTCACATCCCGACGCCGTCACAAATAAACAGTACGCCGGCACAAAACAACACTAATTTCAACGCGAAATTGGGCGTTCGAGGTGATCATGAGCTGAAAGTGGGACGATTTGGATATGGGCGACGAAACACCAGGGGCCAGACTCTGGCTGACTTCATGGAGAAAGAGAGCCTCTACATGATGAACTCTTTCTTCAGGAAGCGGGAGTACCGGAAGTGGACCTGGATCAGTCCTGACGGTGCAATTAAAAATGAGATAGACTTCATTATGTCCACGAAGCGACATATATTCAGTGATGTCTCTGTGATCAATTCGGTCAAAACCGGCAGCGATCACCGAATGGTTAGAGGCACACTGAATATTAATGTCAAGCTGGAAAGATCCCGGCTAATGAAGTCTACGCTCCGACCAGCACCTGCCCAAATCCAAAACCCCGAGAGCTTCCAACTCGAACTTCAAAATCACTTCGAATGCCTGAGTGATTGCGTAGATGTGGACGAATACAACAACAGGTTTGTGGAAACTGTCCGTACGGCTGGGTCTAAATGCTTTAAGACCCGCCACACAAGCAAGACCAAGAAGATCTCCGACTCGACTCTCAAGCTCATGGATGAGAGGCGCGGTATGGTTCTGAAGTCCTCTGAAGATGCTTCAGTGTACAGGCGGCTCAACAGACAGATCTCGAAGTCACTGACTCGCGACCTTCGGCAGTTTAATACTGACAGTATTAAAACGGCCATAGAGCGAAACAAGGGCTCCAAAGTGTTCGCAAGATCTGTCTATAGGGCAGAGCTGCCTGACTAAGCTGAAGACAGAGGACGAGAGAATCGTATCGTCGAAACCTGAGCTTGCGGAAGAGATCGAGCGGTTCTACGGACAGTTGTACGCGACAGCGCGACCACCTGTTAACAGTCCGGCAGCAGATCCTAGAGCCGGACTGACCCGACACTACACCGAAGACAGTACACAGTATTAGAAGCTCTTCAGTCGATGTTCAATTCCGTCATATCCGAGGGCAAAACGCCACAGGCGTGGCACAGAAGTGTGGTGGTACTGTTCTTTAAAAAGAGTGACAATACCCTTCTCCAGTCACGTCTATAAGCTGTTTTCGAGAGCGATTACGAACCGTCTATCACGCAGACTCGACGACTTCCAGCCTCCCGAACAAGCCGGGTTCCGTAAAGGTTTTAGCACCATAGACCACATACACACGCTGCGGCTGGTTATACAGAAGACAGAAGAGTATAACCAGCCCTTATGTTTAGCGTTTGTGGACTATGAGAAAGCCTTCGATTCGGTCGAGATTTGGGCTGTGCTACAGTCTCTCCAGAGGTGCCAAGTCGACTACCGATACATCGAGGTGCTCAGGAGCTTGTACGAAAACGCCACTATGTCGGTTCGCCTTCAGGACCAGATCTCGAAACCTATCCAACTGCAGCGAGGTGTGAGACAGGGAGATGTCATATCTCCGAAACTGTTCACCGCTGCATTGGAAGATGTCTTCAAGCTTCTGGACTGGAACGGACTCGGCATCAACATTAACGGCGAGTACATCTCCCACCTCCGATTTGCGGATGATATCGTAGTCATGGCTGAGACCCTCGAAGACCTTGGCACAATGCTTGTACGGCCCTGTAATTTCCGGCACAGAGGCATAACACCTTAGGCCTCAGGAGTGGCAACGCATCTGCATTTAGACCTTGGTCTTTGTGTGGGTGTCTATAGGCTGCAGTCATCACTTAACATCAATGTGAACTGCATGCTTGTTTGCCACTTCCATAACATAAAAAAAAAATAAAAAAATGCTCAATGGCCTCAGTAGGGCCTCCCAACGAGTGGGCCTTAAATGAACATGGACAAGACGAAGATTATGTCGAATGTCCTTGTTACGCCCACTCCTGTTATGGCCAAGGGTACTACACTCGAAGTTATTGACGATTATGTATACCTGGGAAAAACGGTCCAGTTAGGTAAGTCCAACTTCGAGAAAGAGGTGAAACGCCGAATCCAACTCGGATGGGCAGCATTCGGGAAGCTGCGTTATATCTTCTGGTCCAATTTACCGCAGAGTCTGAAGAAGAAGGTCTTTGACCAGTGTGTGTTGCCAGTGATGACATACGGAACCGAAACGTGGTCGCTCACTATGGGCCTCATAAGAAGGCTCAAGATCACTCAGAGAGCAACGGAGAGGGCTATGCTCGGAGTTTCTCTGCGAGATCGAATCAGAAATGAGGAGATCCGAATGAGAACCAAAGTAACCGACATAGCCCACCGAATAGCGAAACTGAAGTGGCAGTGGGCAGGGCACATAGCTCGCAGAACTGACGGCCGTTGGGGCAGAAAAGTTCTAGAGTGGCGACCACGTACCGGAAAACGAAGCGTAGACAGCCCCCCCACGAGGTGGACCGACGACCTGGTGAAGGTCGCGGGCAATCGCTGGATAAGGGCGGCCTGGGACCGTTCGTTGTGGCATTCTTTGGGGGAGGCCTTTGTTCAGCAGTGGACGTCTTTTGGCTGAAATGATGATGATGACTTTTGTGTTTAATAGTTGCATATTACAAACTTAATCATTGCACCTATTGCATCATATTGGGAAATTGCACTCTCTAACTCTAAAGGGTAAGACCATTTTTTTTATGTCATGGAGTGGCAAACAAGCATGCATAAGTGATGACTGCAGCCTATAGACACTTACACAAGGACTAAGGTCAAAATACAGATGCGTTACCACTCCTGAGGGCTAAGGTGTTATGCATCTGTGCCGGAAATTACAGGGCCGTACATTACCACCTGACCGGAACACGATAGTGCTGAACACTATCACTAGCGGCAAGTAAATTAGGTAATGCGGTGGTGCTTACGCCCGCGAGCTCCGTCACTGGAGCTCTACCACCAGTAAAATTATTTCAGGATACTGTACATGTTTTGCTATATTTTTACTTACCCTGTTAATAACTTCAGATAGTCTAGGTATACAAGGATAAAGAAACTGACAAAAGCTAACTGAATACAAAAACATCTGATAGGTGAGAAAATAGAAAGAATATATAAAGTTAGCTAAACAAACACTAACACATTCGTAAGCGGCGGAAGATCGGCGTGTTAGAAGTCGTTTCCACGAAGAAGGTATGAGAAAATAAATAGTATTTTGTTTGCGAGTAGGATGATATCGGGTCTCGGGAGGCGGCTATAGCGCCGGCATATCAAGTGATACCTCCGCTGCCTTTGCACAGTAACGAACCGAGATGTGGCCAGGATTTACTTAGAAATGTGAAGATATTTACTTAATTGAGAGAATTAGTAGGATTTTAGTTATAAATGTTACATTTATGGACAAAAAGCACTTTATTCAACAGTTAATTTAGAGCCGTGATTCTCAAAGTATGCTCCGCGGAGGCCTGGGGCTCTGAGAAGTATTTGTCAAAATCTCCTGAATAAGTAAAAAACTAAAATTAATGTGAAGCTTAGAACTAAAAGCATATCTCCTGCGCGTGTTGGCCCAACATAAACCACAATGTAGTAAACGTTTATTAGACACAGCAGCGAAATGTGTATGTTAAACTACCTTTAACGATCTAGCTTAATATTATTGCATGCGAAAACTTCGGAAATATATACAAAACTTCTTAAATTAACTATTCAAATATTTTATCATCTTAACGATAATCATCGAAGTGGTAGACAGAGACAATTATACATTCCCACATACATACTAACACTTATGATTCGCCAGTCACGGTTTGGCCTGGCACGTTCCTGTGTGTTGGAAAACTGCCGAAAAATATAAAAATCCCAATATTCCTTACCCCGGAAACCGCGAATTTAAGTCAGATGGACGTGTAGTGTCCTACTACCCCTAAAATACTGAGATTTTATCGACTACAAAAAAATATGGGACTTATTGTAAGTACTGTAATAGAGCAAGCCCCAGCGTCGCTATATAATGCAGTATCTCTCATTGCAGCGGAGACGGCAATTAAAAACTTATAACTTTGTTCAGGTAATTCCGCTATTGTCTTTTTATCACTTTACTCCATTTTACTACTTAATTGCTCTATTGAGAAATGCTAAACCTTTTCTAGTTAGTGAAGAGCAAGGTTTAGGTGAAAACGTAGCGTTTAAGACCTCCTGGTTATCAACAGATTTTTTTATACAGTTCGTACAGTCACTATTGGCTTTAACAAAAAAAAATCATTAATTCTAAATTGATGATTAAGTACTCACTAGTATCCAAGGTGCATGCTCCATCGTATCTATATATATGTCGGAGCAAGAAGTTTATTGTTGGTTCTGTAAAGTACTAGGCTATAGAAATACCTTGCTAAAAATATTATTTTAAGTTAATTTGATTTGTTAGATTTTGTTATCGTTTAAAATCATTATTTCATTTAAAGAGTATATATATATATGTATCTTCACGCCAGGTCCCTAACGGGGTAGGCAGAAAGTGTAGAGCGCCAGACATCCCGGTTATGACAAACCTCTCGTGCCTCGTCTACCTTCATCATTCTCTTCATACATGCACGCCGATTCCTAAGACTTTTGACACCACCATCAGACAGAACTCGACCTATTTGGTCATGGTAGGTCAGCCTTGGTCTTCCTAGGCCTCTGCAACCATCCACATTCGCATTGTATATAATTAAAGAGTAATTGTATTATAAAAGTACATTACCGAGTTGAGGGTACGCCTCGAGCGGGGTCGAGGCGCCATCTGACAGATCGCCGTTAACGGAGGTTATAAAATGTGTCGTTGTTGATCGAGGTGGATCATTCTTTGGTTGGACAGTGGAGTACTATTTGGTTTGGCGAAATAAGATCGGTGTCGCGAACCCGCTGCTCGTTGTACTTAAAAGTTTAAAAGTGTAATTATATCAAAGAGTTTTGAGTGTAAAGTTAAGCAGTGATATTCTGTTAAAGTGATTAAATCTGACTGATAATAGTGACTTATTGTTTTGTGCTAGCATTTAACCCTCAAGACGCCCACTAAACACATAACCACTAATGATGATGTCGAGATTAACGTTCTTTCTCCGACATCAGAAGTGGGATCGGTGCAGGCACAAAACGTGGGTAGATCAATGAAAGTTAATAATGGCGCGCGCGTTTTGTTAGAGGCGCAACAAAATAGCATGCAGTTGCTGGTGGAGGCGCTGCACAATCCGTGATCCGCTGGGTACACGGATTACGTTGCCCAAATTTCAACCGAATAACGCAGAGACGGAGGCTCGAGCCTGACTAGCGCCTGCGGACATCGGCGTATCGGATCGAAAAAAAACAGGGGAGTCAACTTATTCTTATACTTAGTAAAGTTAGATCGGTCGCGACAGGGTTTTCCCACATTGCTTTTCCTAATGGGCTGAATTTAATTTTCTCTCGTTTTGACACCTAAGAAACATGCGTGGTGACTATTTTAATTATTTTTTTTTTCTGGTAAACTGCAAGATGGTGAAAAGACTCTGCTTATGCAAGCCTATTGTCAAGTCTAGTGTCTTATTGTGTAATATTGATAAAGAGGAGACCGGCTGCGACGACATATTTTTTTATTGAAAAATAAGTACCCACATTCAAATTAAACTTGAACATATGCTATTTTCGAATCGTTAAGTGATACTTAACTTCACACCTGTTATCCCCAAAGGGGTAGGCAGAGGTAAATGCATGCATTCAAGCATGCATGCGGGCACCCACAACTCGCCGGTTGCGTTTTGGCCCAAGTAACAGGTGGCGAACCTGTTGCCATCTCCGGGCACATTACTAAACTCCGAGGTATACTGGGAAACGTAACGTACGTTACGTTTCCCAGGTATACTGGGAATCTTCCAGAAAATGGAGAAATCCCAGTGAAGTCGGAGATGAAGGATTTTGAGCCGTTGTCTCTGATGGCCCCCGACCCGGGAATTGGACCCGGGACCCCCAGCGCGGTGGTGGTGGCCTGCTGCCACTACGCTACTGTTGCAGTTAAAGTAATCGAATCGTAAAGTGATGTTATCGAGAAAATATGAAGTCTCATACTCTGCAAGACAATAAGGGTCCTAGGTTAATTCTTCCTCCTATAAAATGTTATACTATGCGGAAAATTTGGTGATAGATGTTTTTAATGTTTCAGTCGTTTGTATGAAGAGCAACAAACAGCTTCGAGATATTTTAAATTCCGACCACATGGCCGTGGTTACGACAAAACCTTCCCTGACATGCTTGAAGTTTGGTGCTGAGGGTCACGTGGCATCAGGATGTTCGAAACCAGGCGGTGGCTCGCAACCTGCCATCACATCCTGTGTGAGACAATTGGACGTATGCGGAGGGAAATCTGTCACTGAGGCAATCGTCAATTTGGTGAGTCGTTTTCATTTTGTTATGACCTCGCAACAGCTGATGAATGGGTTCAATTCCCAGGTCATGGTGAATCGGTACTAATCACCAATTTGTGGCATTTCCCGTTGAAAATGTTTTCAATGTAATCCTATGCCTAGAGTTGAAATTTAACCTAACACATGGTTAAGTTAAGAAAATGGCTAATTTCATTCCCTCTATTGGGGTAGATAGTTTGAAAAGGTTAGTCAAACGGTAAAGTTGATAATGGTTTCACCTGTGGGTAATTACGGGAAGAAATTATAGGATCCTTGTGATTTAATAAGTGTGGTCTCTCCTGCTTTAGTGGGTGACGACTATCACTGTTATGTGGTCTTTCCTGCTTTTGTGGGTAACGATCATCACTGTTCGTTTAATGTGTATGTGGTCTTTCCTGCTTTTGTGGGTAACGATCATCACTGTTCGTCTAATGTGTATATGGTCTCTCCTGCTTTAGTGGGTGACGACTATCACTGTTATGTGGTCTTTCCTGCTTTTGTGGGTAACGATCATCACTGTTCATCTTAATGCTGTAGGAATCTTACCTGCTATTGTGGGCTAAACAAATTCTTATGATTAGGTAGCGGACACTGAGACTCAAGTACCAATTGATATGATGTGACGAATATTGAAAACGTTGTGTGAACATGTGTGTACAGGTTCTTGGTTCACGGGTTTCGTGACTATGCCAGAGTATCAGTGTGTTGACTCTGGGTGGAATATGAGATGATTTGGCATTCCTGGAGGGAAGTGCTGGTTGTTGAGTTGTTGGCCATGAACGAGACACCTGTGTTAATTTGTTCGATAATGTAAATTTCGTTGTGATGAGATTTTATTAACATGAAGTCTGTCAATGATACTTGATATTAGAAAGTGTTGTGTTATTTACCGAGATATTAAATAATTTGATAAAACTGATGAAATAATTTAGTGAACTTGAAAATGGTGCGGCTGAGGTGACATTATAGGTAGTTGCCCGAGAACCTAAATACTTCTTGAGATAAGACAGTTTCAATCAGGTAATGATGATGAGGGTGGTGAATTTTCGTTTAGCTGGTCAGAACCGAAACAGTAGCCATTAGTGAACGGTGCGCAGATGGCACGGGGATGCCATGTAGGTACGAGCCGTAGTACATAGGGAGTTTGGCTCAACAATTTGGTGTCTGCTTTAGGAAATCCATGGACGCGCGGTAATATGTATGGCGGTGTATTGTATGCGCGCCAATATAGAAGGTTATTGCGTGTTCAGGTTGTAGGGGATGGATAATGAGAAGTCCAAGTTGGTGATCACCATATAATGCGGAATTTACACTGTTACATATTTGCGGTTACTTTAGGTGGGTTGAGTTGCGTGTGCGCGGCACTAAGGTGTAGGTGTAGGGACAACTGACGACGCAACGCTACGCTAAGCTTGCGGCGCCGTCCGGATGGTTATATTATAATGCTTAATAATGTGACGCTACATATGGTAGGCGCCGGTTGAAGTTAGATTCTTCAAGAGACCGTAAAGTCCGTGAGACTCGGAGATAACAAACGGGGTTTTTCGGGACTTGTGAGAAGTTTATGGGCCATGTATAAGTTTTTTCTACTCCGCGATTTTAATTGATATACCGACTTTTGTAACAATTCACATAGATGTTACAGGAAAGCTCAATGGCAGTAGTGATCTTAAAGAATGTTTTCGTTTTTATAGATGAGTTCTCTAAATATGTGATACTCAGGCACTCCTTAAGAATTAATACTGGGAGAGCAATTAACGCTCTCAAGACAACCACATGACCAGCCAGTTGGTTCAGCGGTGTGTGTTGACAGTTTCAATCGAGGCTCAGGGGTTCGATCCCCGTACCGCTGCAAATGTTTGTGTGGCCTACGGGTGCTGATTACGGGTTTGGGTGTTTGTGTGAGTGTTGTGTGTGTGTAACAGCACCCACGACACTTGGGTAGAAGTGTAAGCGGATTTAAAGTATTTAAATTAAAATTTTCAAGCGAGTCCTATGGAGTTTTTTAATAGGTAGAGTAGCTAGACGTTTAAATTTATTAACTGTAGACGATCACGAAGTTGAAGTAAATGTTGAAAACGAAAAACAAGGCTAAGGTGACTTCATTTATTCTTAGGAGATTACTTTTTATTAGCAAATCATGATCGGAATTAAGCCAAATTGGCACTTAAGTATAAAGGTCCTTATGAGGTCATTGAAACATTGGCTAGATAGGTACCTATCATCTTAAACTCGATGGTTGATGTTCACTCCCTCAGTCTAATATACCTAGGTACTGAGCTGGATCCATGTCCATCTGACGATAATGATGGTAAGACATTCAAAATAGTCCTAGCGTGGTGGCTATATACGAATTTTGTAGGTACTTTAGCGTATTGTGTTGTTGAGTAGAACAATTGTGTGTAAGATATCCAAGGCGAGGTGTCCGCTTTAAGATGGTCTGAAGGGCGAGTTGGCCTCTGGGACAGCATTACTTAGTGGCGAGGTGGCCAATCAGACAGCATTGCTAAATGGCGAGGTGGCCAATGTGACAGCATTACTAAATGGCGAGGTGGCCAATCTGACAGCATTGCTAAACGGCGAGGTGGCCGTACAGACAGTGGTGATGTTGATTGCTTTGTGGCGAGTTGGCCTTTCAGACAAGTTTCATATAGGTTGATAGATGGTGAGGTGGATGTCTAGTTAATGTGAGTTGGCAGTTAAGATTATTATGGATGATGATGTTGACTGACTGTTGTTGAATGACTGTACTTCCTGTTTGACTTTGGATGTAACAAAAGGGGTTACACAAAACATGTTTAAAGTAACAACGGAAGAGGAGAATTTACTTTGTCAGGAGTAGCCGAGCTATGTCGTACAAAATGTTATTTCTATCCTTACAGATAATGATGATGCTGGTCCTTCAACATCACACGAGGACGTGTGAAACGTCAGGACGGCCGTGTCGGAGCAAGAAGTTTATTGTTGGTTCTGTAAAGTACTAGGCTATAGAAATACCTTGCTAAAAATATTATTTTAAGTTAATTTGATTTGTTAGATTTTGTTATCGTTTAAAATCATTATTTCATTTAAAGAGTAATTGTATTATAAAAGTACATTACCGAGTTGAGGGTACGCCTCGAGCGGGGTCGAGGCGCCATCTGACAGATCGCCTTTAACGGAGGTTATAAAATGTGTCGTTGTTGATCGAGGTGGATCATTCTTTGGTTGGACAGTGGAGTACTATTTGATTTGGCGAAATAAGATCGGTGTCGCGAACCCGCTGCTCGTTGTACTTAAAAGTTTAAAAGTGTAATTATATCAAAGAGTTTTGAGTGTAAAGTTAAGCAGTGATATTCTGTTAAAGTGATTAAATCTGACTGATAATAGTGACTTATTGTTTTGTGCTAGCATTTAACCCTCAAGACGCCCACTAAACACATAACCACTAATGATGATGTCGAGATTAACGTTCTTTCTCCGACATATATATATATAAAAATCAATTGATGTTGGTTAGTCTCGCTAAAACTCGAGAACGGCTTTACTGATTTGGCTAACTTTGGTTTTGAATGATTTTTGAAAGTCTAGGGAAGGTTTAAAAGGTAAGAAAATATGAAGAAATTGAAGAGGAATAGTCAAAAAACACAATTTCATTTTCCCATACAAATAGTCCGTATATTTCAAACCTTTGACACATATCATTCTGAGGCAATACGATGTTTGCCGGGACAGCTAGTTATCTTATATTTTTGTCGCCAATTCATGTAATCTCTAAGTAATTGTGATTCTAATCTTTTTTTATAAAAAGTGTGATGTGACGCGTATAATTCTAGTTCGGTGTAAGAGTCGGCCGAGCGATACGTAAGTCGGTGGGCCACGCTCCGGCCCTTTATTCAATTCAGTTTTGCATAAACAGTTTACACGGCGATACCGGCGATAGTGCGTCCTTTGACGGGACTATCGCATTTCATATTCGATAGCGCGATATTCTTTGAGCTGAAGCCGTTATGTTTAACAGTTTATCGATTCCGCTTCTCGATAATCGTACGTGCATTCTGGTTGAATGTATAAAGGCATAGATCAATATGCGTATAATCAACCTCTTTGAAAAATATACACACTACTCACGCTAGTTTAAACAGACACGGTCATCATTTCAGGGTAGAAGAAAAGGAAAAAAAAGAAAATATTTTATTTCAAGTAAGACTTTACACCAGTTTCCGAAAGCTCATTAGAAATCTATAATTACGTAGAGTGAATAACTATTTGCCATATCAGGCATTTAACATTGATGGTAAGTAATAGTATAAACCTATTAACATCTATATTAAATTTTCTTCCTTATCCCCCAAAAGTGGCCTCCTAATTTAAAATTCATACAAACAGACAGGCGCATGAGTGATCGCATAAGAGTTAAATTTTTATCTAGGAACCCTAAATATAAGATCCATCATTCAATAGATGGGAGGAAAAATTAATTAAACCATACATTACTAAGATTGTTCAACATCCCTTAACTGTTTGCTTAGCTATTACCAACAACCCTACATCGCTAGTTACTTACTAAGCAGAGTGTATATTGTATTATCCTGTACCGCAAATGAACTCAAGTCGATTATTAGTTCTCAACCGTAGAGCAACACGGGCCACCGGCCGCGGCGACACGGTAACACAACAACAACTAAAACCTTGGATGACTTATACTATTTTTTTTTCTGGACAAGATTTCACGGTATTCTAAATATATAATAAATTATAATATTAAAGATACCTACAAAAAATCTTATGAAAACTGACCTAGCAATGAAATTATTCATTAAATATATAGTGAAAAAATAATTAATTACATTATTATTAAAAAAAAAAAACAGAAATATGACAAAAAGTGGAATCAAACTTCAAATTCAAAAAAATTTAAATCTGATGCCCAACTACAATGGTAATTTTAACAACATTAATGCAAAAATATCAAGCATATTTATTTTCTTAACTCAAAAACAAAATCTGTAGGTACATCTCCAGCTTATGATAAATCAACGTAATATACGCATCGAGATTCGAGAATAAACAAGAATTCACAGACTCAAATAGTTGCTGGTTTTACTGCGAGTGAACACCCCCGGCCCACGCCAGACACCCTGCACACTGACGTCGTGTGGTCAACCGACCTAAACAGATGCAGTAACTACTATAGATAAGGCTATAGTTAGCCATTGCTTTTTATTCGTGCACAAAAGGAAAAACCTGTAATCGTAAACTGGATGGTACTTACAGTTATTTATATACATATAACTAATTATATTGAGATAAGAGGAATAGAATGGAATATAGAATGTTCATTATTGTACACCAATTTTTTGCAAAAGAAAACTAAGAAGGTAAGCAAAATTTTCGTATTTAATTTGTAGTTTCAATAAGTTGACCACTTAATATATCACAAGAATACTAACTATAATGTGCATTCCATAAGTAAAGTAGGGGAACTATTTAATTTCACTCCTTTTCATGGGCAACAAAGCGAGAATAAACAAGGAAATCAAATAGTTTCTGGTTTTACTGCAACTGAATACCTCAGACACCCTCCCTGCACGCTGGAGTCGTGTGGTCGACCGACGTGTACAAATGCATTAAATGCTAGATAATATAATTGCGTTTGAATGTTGTACGAAAACTGAGACTGTAAATGAAGTTTGGATATTGTTTTAATTTCTGTAGGATGTATAAGACTTTGTAAAGTTGCAGTCAGTTGACAGCCAAATAGAAAAATTTACTGATCGCGGTATCATGGCGTAATCACCATATATAAACCTTGTAAACTACATGCTTGTTGGCTTCTTTTAACACATAAACATAAATGTATTTATCTACAGAAAGCCGAAGAACTCCATGTGACTTTACCAATAAACTAAATGTACAATTTCCCATTCCATATGCAGATTTTCAAAGAGCTTAACTTCAATAAAAGGTATATAATAGAAGAGAATGGGAGACGACGTTATGTAATCCCGCAAAATAAAAATGATACGTTTTTTATCACTTCTTAGCAAAATCTGATATGAGTAGTAATCTAAGAGAGTGCTCCTCTGAATGCCGTGTGTTTAAAGCTTGTATTACATTGAGACATATTTTTTTTAGCTTCAAGTATGAGGAAGATTCAATAGGGCATTCTTCAGTCGATCTCGACGCACCTAAGTTGAATATTCAAGTTGACTCATACGAAATGTAGTTCTGGCTTGATGATACATGAGCTTTGTAATATACCTAACGTCAGTCAAGACTCGTTCCATCGTTCAGTATTAACTATTCACTTTTTTATTTGCCTGAAGAGCTAGAAGCGTAGGTACATTCAGGAATGCTTGTAAAAAGAAACGCTTTTTCTTTCCACCATTTGTTCGTAGATATGTGTCGTAAATGAATGTATAAATTCATCCACAGGTATTACTTACAGCTATTTGTATTGTACCATGAATTAACTTTGGCGTTTGGATGTACGCTTGAATATATATTATGCATTTACTTCTGCCTACGCCTTCGAGAGATACAGTCGTGAAGTTAATTTGCCATTGTCTGTGAGCATTCCCGTATATTTATCTCGTCCACACGTGATATCACTTGAGTAACCTTCGGGGACAAGCTCCGTGTTGCGTACGTTCGCTGTGCAGCCGTGCGAGCAGTCACCCCGTCACACCGAGAGTAGATGGCAAGTTTAACATGTGAGAGTTCCAATATGGAAGCTTGAGGGAGTATCGTCGCATTGCTTAATTTGAATCTGTAAGCGTTCTCTGACAGTCATTTCCCCTTAGGACTGATCACCAACAGGTCTTTTTCATTTTTGAGAGATTCGCTGACAGAACGATTCACAGATATTAAATAGACATTTCGTCGATAGAAATTTATTTTTAAATAGAAACAGCTAGGTAAAGTTGCGTTAGAATGCACGAGCTGGGCGAGTGAAGCGAGCGTGCCGCGGTAGCAGCTGGCGAGTGCTAGAATAGACGAAATGGATAACGAGCTCTATCGGTGAATCTCTCTAAAATTGAAAATCCTGTTGAGCAGTCCTAAGGAGAAATTACTATCGGAGAACGCTTACGCTTTCCAAATGTATATACCTGAAAATACCTAAATGTGGTTTAACATTGTGGTTTAATTGTGGTATGGTGGTGGACTAAGCTACTGAACTTTCACACTTAAACATTGTATTTTCTTCATGTTTAATACAACAGTCTTTAGTGTTTCAGAGAGTTCTAATCTTATCATACCTAAGTAAATTTTATATCATAAATAAAGTTAGGTATATATATATGTATCTTCACGCCAGGTCAGTAACGGGGTAGGCAAAGAGTGTGGAGCGCCAGATATCCCGGTCCTGACACACCTCCCGTGCCTCATCTACCTTCATCATTCTCTTCAAACATGCACGCTGATTCCTAAGACTTTTGACCCCACCAGACAAAACTCGACCTATTTGGTCATGGTAGGTCAGTCTTAGTAAAGTTAGGTAAATGTTCATATTGAATGTTTGGTTTATTGTGTATGACTGATAGTTAATATTAGACACAATACGTAGGCAAAATTGAATTAAAAACACTTTCAAATAAATAATTTATATAACGAGTAATAAGATTTTTTTAAAGACTTTTACGTAAGTACTGTTTTGTAATGGAGAGAATATTTTTTTATGTCGAAGGTGGCAAACTTGCATGCAACTCACATGGATATAAAGTGATGACTGCGGTCTAAAGTAATATCTACACTAAAAGCAGAGGGCAAAATGCACATGCGTAGTGACCCCTAAACCCTAAATTGTTACTTATATCTCTGTGATAGTTATTACTGAGTCATACACTACCATCTAACTGAAACAAGTGCTTAACATTACCATTTGGCAGATATACCTAATAAGTAATGCGGTGGTGCCTACGCCCTCGAGCCTACACTGCAACTCTACCACCAGAAAATCTCATCAAGAAAGGTCCATATCGAAGATTTGGTATATTCTGTAAACCCAATAGTTAATTTGCTGCTCTCGGTGTCTTGTGTCTCGACGGTGGACAGCTGCAATCGAGTTGTCTGTTATGTCGCACTACGTTGTTTGACACGTCATGCAGTAGGTACCTGTTCGAGACCGCAAACATACGTTGTTATTTATTTAGGTAGTTCCTATTTAGCAGGCACACCTTTAGTCGTTTCATTATTTATTTTCATGTTATGAATATGGCAGACAGTGATGCAGTTTTTCATGTCATGAAATGGCAAACAAGCATAGCTACAATTTACATTGATGGAAAATAAAACTGTAGCCTATAAACATCTACATGAAGAACTATGTCATTTATTCGTAATTTACTACACCAGTTACATTAATTAATATTTCAAACGCCTCTACTGCATATTTGTGTGATTTCAAATCTATGGCTGTATCCATCCCATTCATGCGTAATAATTACATTTGAGTAACTACGTAACTGCTTGCGTGTGCTCCGTGCGATTCGATGGCGCATAGCTACAATTTGATTGTTTGACACATAATTTTGTACAGATTCACACATCAGTTGCGACAAACTGAATCTGAAACAGATGTACTCGTACCTTCGATAGTGAATCGCATCAATCTTGATTGAAAACGATCTTTTGATCGATCCGCTGTCAGCATCCCAATACCAGGCAACAAATACATCTGTAAATTTGTCATTAAGGACGTAAGGACCCTATTTTAACAAACGGATCACGAAAAATTTTATTTTAAAGTTTTAAATACTTATTTTATTTAATATAAAAATAAGTCGGGTTTTCCTTCCTGACGCTATAACTACAGAACGCACCAACCGATTTCCATGGCTTTGCATTCGTTGGAAAGGTCTCGGGCTCCGTGAGGTTTATAGCAAAGAAAATTCAGGAAAAAATATTTATAAGACGACATCCACGCAGGCGAAGCCGCGGGCAACAGCTAGTTTTATTTAAATAAGTAGCCTGACTGGTCGTGCGGCCACTTTCCATAGAGAACCTATCTTCACGCTAAGTCCCTTTGAGAAACGGTGGAGAGGAGAGCATGACACCAAACATATGTATTTACAAATATTAAAAAAGGTTTAATCCTGGCAGACAACGTGTTCTATGTTTTATACCTGGGGGGCAATTCCGTGCTCTCTGGCCATTTGTCAAAACGTTTCGCTCAATCACGCAAAACCAAATTAACAGATGTGAATGAATTTTAATACACAATTTATATCTTAGATAAACAAAAAGTAAAGACATTTATCTTGTCCAAGTAAAGGGTGCAGACAGAAGTTAGTAATCAAAAATTACATTGAAACTTACTTCCAGTCGAACCACGTAACGTGCAAACAAGAGACGCAACGGCCGTCGGCAAACAAGTGTATCTGTGCAAACGGAGAAACGGCGATAAATCACGAGCAAGTCGAACAGGTAGGTGGGTACACATGCTACCTGTTTGTTCTCCCTCACGTAAGTGGCCTGCAAACTCTGACCTCTTTGCTGTTCGCTGTTGTATTAAATGCGAAACAGTTGAATCGCAATCATGAAGAACAAAATGAATAGAGTTCGAAAGTAGAGATAAAAGGAGATGTTGCGAGCTCGGCTCTAGTTCGTACACGTCCTCAAAAAATGGGTAAATTAAAGAAGAATCCGAAAAAAATACAATTCATTTATTCAAGAATATATTTTAGAGTTACTACCACATTTAATTCAAACGATTTTATCATTTTCAACCATATTCAACATGGCGGCGATACAGCCGACGCTTCTTTAAATTGGAAATCGATTAGTTTAAGTTCTAAGTAATAACATGGTAATAACACATAAAATCGATTTCGATAGTTTTTAGAAAATATTACTTTTTTCTCAAAGTACTTTAAAATCAAAAAACAATTTAAAAAATGAAAATGTCAAAATGACATCGCCCGCCATATGCGCCCTGTTGGTTTGAGTTGCAAAAAAAAAATTCTAACTGCAAATAATATTTTGTAACTGCAAACAAAGCTAATTAAGTGAAAATATGCAGTAAAAAACGTTTTTATATTGATTTTGCCTGTTAATAATATTGTGGCATGGCCGGAGGTCCATACATTTTTGCAACATCTCCTTTAACTTTTTTGAAAGATTTGTAATGTTTTGTGAAGTCTGTCGTCTGCCGTAGCATCGCACACAACGCGAACACTGATAACCATCAAGGAGGACTGCGTAAATATTATTACAAACTTTGTTCAAATCGATATTTGAATTGATTTTTAAAGTGACAAAGTTTTTTTTCGAATCCCCAATAACTACAGCTTTAGGCTGCATTGATCTGGATAAAAGACAGGTAAAACTCAATAGGTTCCGTGCCTGTAAGGTTCTGGATCTGGAGTAGGGCTGACAGTTCTCTGGTACACAAGCCATGCGGAAACTGAAGTCAGCACTGAAGTAGTTCATTTAAGAAACAATTTCCCTAAATAATTTTGACAATAACTCAATCATTATTACTTGTACTCCAGGTCTTTTCCGCTAAACTATGTCAAGTCAAAAAAACGTCACGCCTGTAATCCCCGAAGGGGTAGGCAGAGGTAAATGGATGCATCCAAGCATACATGCAAACACCCACGATTTGCCGGTTACGTTTTTGGCCCATGTAACAGGTGGCTAGCCTGTTGACATCTCCGGACACATTACCAAACTTCGAGGTACTGGGAAATTTCCAGAAAATGGAAAAATCCCAATTAAACCAGAAATAAAGGACTTTACACCATTATCTCTGATAACCGGATAAGGACCCGGGAATCGAACCCAGAACCTCAGCGTAGTAGTTGTGGCCTGCTACCACTAGGCTACCGAGGCAGTTAATCGTCCATCGTCCGTAATGTCCAGTTGCTCGTTGATTTTCAAGCTTTCGTTGGACTTATGAAAATGTAAATGAAATAAGACATCACAATATCCATTAGCAGCTAATAAGACAATTCAGAATGAATTGAAGTCGAAAAGAAGCGCTAATCGAGTATGGCGAGCGTCGTCCGGGCGTCGCCTTAATGAAGCTCTCGACGTCTGCTAATTGATCACGCTAATTGTGTCGGAATGAGATAATAATGCACTTTCCTAAGACGCGGAAATTGACTAAGAACAAAGACTGCGTATGTACTATATGTTGTTTTTTTTTGTTTTCAACTTTTTAAGGGTTTCCCAAAAAAAGCTGAAATGTATTTGAAATAGGGTAGGTGCAAGTTAATAAAAGTCATTAATTCATATAAAGTAGATAATTGAACATTTTGATATATTTCAACATGATAAATAATAAGATATCTTATAAATTGTATTACACAATAAGCACGTTCGCGTCAACTTACGTATAGTCTTTGTGTATAAAAATATCACCCTTGTATTTGAAACGAGGAGGTAAGGGCTGATTACACTAGTCTGAAACAATGGCGTTCAAAGCGTGAATATGTTGACAAGTCCACACGTATTTAATTTTTAACTTAGCTTAAAATTGCATCCAGATCTGGGGGCGTATTGTGTGACTCGGTAGAAATCAATTTCAGATTCTACACAACTCATGAATTCAGATGAAAAATTTGAAAGGATTAGACAATTATTGGAAATTCTCAATGAAAACGCTCCTAATTCATGAATAGGTTTGAGAATATGTCGAGTAGACAAAAACAGAAAGTGGAACAGCCCCATTTGCTGATGAGTTTGTAGCCATTATTATGCTGTGCGATCTCACACCAGACTATGGTCTTCTAATTAAGGGGATAGTTGGAAAGTATAGTTAAAGCAGGCAGTAAGCAATAGTTTAAGCAGGCAGTAAATTGACTACCGAGCAAGTGACTAAATTTATTAGAGGAGACACGCCAGGGCAAGCAAAATGATGTGTGGTTGTAGTGTATTAAAAGAATTCAAGATAAAAATCATTCAACTAGTCCGAAAGGTACAACATGAAATTACATTAAACCCGTAGAAAATCAGAGAGACCGGATCTTAGATCGCACATTTTTTGACTTGTCAACGTATTCCTGCTTTGTAAGGAATGGATGGTCGAAATAAGGAAGTCAATCTTATGTATATGTGGCTAGATCTGAGCTAGATAAATAAATAATTTTCTCTTTAGGTTATATCATCTTCCATTTACGATTTGGAAACTTACTGCTTACCTAAAACCAATCAAATATAGCTTTTATTACAACCGCATAAGGCGCCCACTTAATATATGAGAATACATTTGTTAAAAGAGACGCACCGAGATTTTTCCTTACTTCGACGATCCATAATAATATACGACGCTCTATATATAGCACAAAGCATTTTTTTTAGGATGAGTACAGATTAGGAACAGTTGGAATAATTAGTATTTGATGGTCTCGACTAGCCTTATAGTTACAAATTGAGCTTAAACCACAGCTTGAGCACAGTACAAATATGAACAGTGTGGAAACTACTTACAAAACGTTGAAACGTCACACTCACACAAACATGCACATCGACGAGGCCTCTAAGCGGTTCTCGCGGTGCTGCAGTACTGAGTCACTCGCTACATCGAGCGTCGATACGCATGTTTGTGTTAGTGTGTCGTTTAGAATGTTTTGTACGTAGTTTCCATACTGTTCATATTTGTACTGTGCCTATAGAAAAATTACAAGTTGATCTAAGGCGAATTTAACTTTATTGGCAGATTTGTTAAAGTACAGGTTAAGTCAAAAATAGTTGCACCATTTGAAATTAGTTAAATGACGTGATAAATTTAACTTTAACCGTAACTGGCCGAGCTGCACTGGTTAACATTAAAGTTAACCTCAAAATTATTTGTAAAATGGATAAGGGAATCTGTCAACCCTGTTAACCTTGTTAAAAATACGCTAATGCAACGCATTCTGCAGTAAGTGATAAAGTCAATGTTATATTTGACAATAACCGTAGCCTTAGCAAACATTTTGGTGCAACCGAACTTTAGTCATTATAATACCATGAAACACATACGTTCTCTAAGTTATTGTATTCAAAGTATCATTATTGCCTTAAACCACATTAGAGCACAGACAGATATCATAGATTCATTTATTCGTATGGCGACATACAAGTCTATTTCTAATAAAAGTTACTATTATTTGGAACAGTAGATAACAGAAGCAGTTCTTACTATAAATAATTTGAAACTAAGTAGGCCGTGAACATTTCTACTCTTTCTTTAAATAAACTAACTTTAAATAACAAAGACATAAAATGTTATGATATGTTAAAAATTGTAAAAGATACCTTTTTTGCTATACATAAAACTATAAGAGACCAGTCTCCACCAACACAATGTGTTCTTCGACACATCCACCAACTTTATACAACAAATCTTATATTTAAAACATTCTGCCTCAGTTTGCCTTAAACTCAGACAGACTGTGTCTGATCGATAAGCTTAAAAGCGATCGAAACATCGAATTGATTTTAAACATCGTTTAAGTTTAATCCGTCCAAATAGCCTTACTTCAGTTATATTCTTTTACACGTGTTACTCTATACAAAATTTTAAATTAATATCTTAAAAATCGCATCAATCTATTAGTATTAGCAGGGAAACAGCCCGTGCTATTTCCCTAGAGAACAATCAGTTATTTCCATTTTTTACTAGGAAGTTATCTCTGTCAATCATATTGGTGCGACATTACAACCAAGAAAGATAGCGAGAGGAAAAATCGTTATTGAACACAGAGCAACACGCGCCACCGGCGGGCCGGAGGGGAGCCACATGCAGGCTTTCCCCTCTGTCAAAGTACAAGACCAAACGGTCCTATGCCAGTCGCCCAGATATTTGAATGCGTGAAATTGTTTATGTATTTGGTTAAAGTCAAGGTGTGAGTTTCGTAGTAATAGACGATTTCTGTATTGTGCGTGTGTATCACACGTATTTCCCCCCGTAGAAAATGACAAGACTGTTTTGCATCGGTAATAAACGCTATGGCTCCTCCCCTCCGGTCCGCCGGCCGGTGGGACGAGGTGCTCTATGTTATTGAATATACCCATATAAATGACGGAGTATCTACTGACATTCTTAAATCTTAATAAGAGATATTTATTACTGTAAGCGGAATATTTGCTTAAAAATACATTTGGAGTCCGACCTTACGCAACAAACACCTTTTTCATTATTGAATTGTGAATGTCACTTTTACGATTAAAAGACGGACGGACAACTGAGCAGAAATAGGAAAGGAAACAGTTCTTATCGGCTAAGTAAAAATATAAATATGCACATAGGCCTCATTGGCTGCCTTAAAACTATAAAATCGGTACAAAATATCTATAATCTGCATTAATAAACAAAGTCCAATATTGAGCCTACACTTGTGATGTTTTGTACATAAGACGATCAACCTCAAATGACCTTTAGTTTATTAACACAGGTCTGATCAGCAGCCTTTTATTAAAATTATTTGAATAAATATAAAGCGAATTAAACATAAAGCTTGCACCTTTTTCGTTAGCAACGTAATTGGTGTCTCAAATGTTCTATATACATTTTAATTATATTATTATAAAATGAAAGGCATCATTCGTTAAGTAACTAGACAGTAATAAGCGATTGTATTACTCTAATCCAGTGGAATATTACATCACATTTCAAATATTTGTAAATCCTATACTAAAATTGGACAATAAGGTAAGTAGCAGTATTACAGCATTTAATCAAATCTATACATAAAAAATATATAATTATGAAATTTTAGCGGAAGTTTTCCCGCTGCAGAATGATTTTCTGAAGGCATAGAATGCTGAAAGATAGTATTATCGAAACATAAAGAATTCAAACAACTAAAGGTAAAAAAACATATTTACAAATAATTTAACAATGACTATCCTCTCGAAAGCGTGAGAAATGACGATAACTATCAAAACGTAAAGTAGTGCGTACACTGCCGATAAATTGAAAAAATAGTGATTTTTTAGTTAGCTTTAATCGAGCTAAGAATAATAGTGTCGACTATACTACCAAGACAAAATAATTTTGCTGCGGAAAAACCACTACTAATGTCACCGAGTATACAATACAAGGCGATTTTTAAGGCGCCATCTACTTTTCACGACAGGAGTTGATAATATTTTTCCCCAATGTCTAGTAAAAGTTAATCATAATGAGTGAAATGCCTCATATTTTTATGTGTAAATATCACCTTGTATAAATTAGGCATACCAGCATTAATAATCTGGCAAGCACTATAGTATCATACGTCACATCATAAAAAGTGTAGTTACAACATTTCGGGATGTAGTGATATAACACAGCTGGCAAAATTATAGGGCTATTTATTGCTTTTTCGTTACGCATCAAAATTTGAAAAAGCCCTATCTTGAAAGCTATTGGATAAGGTCTTTTTAACATATTTTATGAAAGTTTTCCGCCTCACTTTATATTTTGGCATTTCCGACCCAAATGGAATTATAGTCAGAATTAATATTTATAATTAGACATTTCATATACAATGACAAAATGTTGTTTATTACATTTCTGAAATAAAACATTATTACATACCTATTATTTATCAATTCAAATATAAATATTGTTGAACTTATTTATTACTTTTATATCATAACAAATTTCGACACAAATATCATATCATAAGCGTGGAAGCTTCATATTCAAAATACTATTGGCAACATTTTGTCTACGTTCGAATTTTAATTTTATCTAATATCTACTTTTGAGCTCCATAATATTTCATAGATATGATATTATTTTTATTAATTTATCTAAATTGATAAAACAGATCCAATAATCTGTTAACCTAACCTTTGTTATAAATAACAATTTAAAGTCTTATATAATAAGATTTAATATTCCATGACAAATATTCGATGTGCTTTGATGCTGTAGGTACAATCAGTTATTTTATAACAAGTAATTATTCTTACACATTTATTCTACATAGCATTGTTATATTTTTATATCGCAAAGTCATATTTTTAAGCAAGAGTTTTATCATCTCGTCGAATATAAAGATATTTTTTATTACAAAAATTTTAGATTTTCACATTATTATATATACTTTCCTATCTACAAGTTCGTCATATATACTTTCATTATACGCATTGTCATATGAAAATAAACTAAATCATAGTCCTACTACAGAAGTCTATAACATTGTACGTAATACTGGACGTTTAGCATTTCACTTGCACCGTATTCCAGTCGTATAGGTACATTACGTAAATATTTCACTCGTACACATACATACAAAATATATATCTTACTGGTACGGGGACCAACACGCCCCTATATATCGATAGGACGACCATTCTTACTTCTATATAGCACGGAATTTATTTTTCCTAGGCCGTATTTATACTTCCTACTCTAGGCATTTCGCAAAGTTACTATGCGAGTATATACATGTGATGGTATAATGATGTCTTGTCAATTTATTTGCAGCTTTATACTTGCAACATTAGAAATAACAACAAAATGGATATTTAAATAAAATCTCACTTTGGATGAATACTTATGAGTATAATTTTCATTCTACTTCTTATTGCATATTAAGATCCATCCAAATATGACCCTAGTAAAAAACGTATCATTAATTTCATATTATTAAAGTTTATAATTGGAAAATTTCTCAAAAATGTAACTATATGGGATTAAAATATTTAAAATCTTGTATATTGCTTATATTTATATAGGTATTATATTTTTTAATTAAATAAGACATATAAAAGTAAGTGATACATTTATAGTTTTTTTTTAAATGCACAAAATGATGTTTCGATATTTTATCATACTTATTCAAGACATTACATTTTTCACGTAGAAGAATTTCAATAAAACAAGTCTTTTCTTTCAATACATTATTTAAAAGAAATTGCGTTCTACATTTCTTTTTTCTTGTGTACTTTACTTAGGTATGTTATTAGCTATAGATTAGGATAACGACGTGATTTACATAATATCTTTTGTATGCTATGAAACATTAAGAATTCACATTGATACGTAGTTTCAATTAAGCAGGATTTTTAAGTTAAGAATATTATTTCATATGTTTAATTTATTTCATAATTGAGCATCTTAGCTCCACGTCGTTTAATAAGTATAGATATGATTATGTTCTTCGTAAAGTACAATATTAACATCAATAACGTTTGTCAATACAACATTGTGCATTTTATTATCAAAAACTTACATTGTCGCTCATTGTCACAACAGTGAGTTTGGCACGAACAATCATAGCGCACAGCCGGGGAACTTTCTGCTCATCCAAAAATCAATTTAATATAGATTTTATCGCCATTACATAAAGTCCTCGTGTCTGCTACCGGACTCTTCCACGAACATAGGTGTTCTATAGACTAGCACCGACTATTAATTAGTAGGTCAAACTGGACTTATAAATACAAATGGAAGATTTAGGAATACTAAATCGAGTAAGTATCTCATACAGAACAACATGGCGAGTTTTCAATTCAATATTTGATAACTCGTCAGCGGTCAGTAGTCAGTTAACTTCACTTCGCGTAACATTACAATTTTAGGACAAAAGTCTGTGTTTTTTCCTAAGATAAAGCTATTCCTTTGGCAATCACGAGTCTGACAGTTAGGACGTGTGATAATAGAGAGAATAAGTTATTTTCACGTTTACAGTCATGATACGAAACACTCTTAAATATTTATTTATATCGTCTTTTCAGAGTTTGAAATGTTGCGCGCATGTCAGTATCAGGTTCAGGTCGGCATTTTTGCTTCAGTCCATTTCCCTGAGGTCAGGTGCGCGGGCGGCAGTGTAAAGCACAACAAGCCTAAATTCTGCATATTATTATGATTCCATAGCGAACAGCGACAGCTCTTTTTGCAACACGAGATTTTATTTACGATATTCATCTTCTCTTGGTTAAATATTGTTTTTCGGAAGATATCTTCAATTGTGGTCGTCTTTTTCTCAGATTTCCAGGAGCGTGGATGTGGATAGTTGGGGGGTGTCACTCACCCATCAGTGCGCGTGTGGAGGGTTTCGCGAAGTAGTCACGAGAGTAAAGCGTGCCGGGCGGTAGATTTCTGGCCGAAAGGCAAGCGGCCGCTGCGCATGAATTCACAACACCGTCCAATTTGTCCATCTTTCTTCTTCCGTATAAGTAGATCTGGATTTATCGTGTGAGAAATACGCTCCGTATGAAATATTTCATACGGTTGGCATTTTTTTTCCCTCTTTCCTCGAAGGTCAACAGCGACGATTTCGCAGTTTTCAGGAACGCATATCTTCACCGGGCTAAATATATCGCTCCGTAATATATCTCAAGTCCAGTCGTCGGCGTCGTCTTCCCCGACCGTGGGCAGGTCGGGGGTGGCGCTCGCGCGTCAGTGGGCGTGCGGGGGGCGCGCGCGGGGAGGCGTGGGGGGCGGCGAGGGCCGGTGCGGGGGGCTGGCGGGGGGCGCGGGGGGCGCGAGGCGCGCCAGGCAGTAGGTCTCGGGGCGGAAGGTGGGCGGGCACTGCAGGTGCGGGTACTGCGCGCCGCGCGCCGCCTCCTGCGGACACGAGTCAATCAGAGACGTGTATTTACACGTGCACCTGTGTGCGTAGCACGTAGAGAATACCGATCGTCGCCCATAAGAGGGGAGGACGTCGGGTGAGGCGGAGAAATCGGGTGGGACGTCGAAGTGTCCATTTTATACGTAGTATTATTACGTATTTTCTGATTTTGTTAAAAAATAATTTTTCATTCCTATGTTAATATTATATTGTTATAGTATTCTGTAAGAACTCCTCTGCAGGTAAAGGCCTCCTCCAAAAAGAGACAGGTTTCTCGCGATAGAGCCGTTTCCGTCCAGTTTGAAGCCGCTGGGCGATTAATTTCGTCCTCCCATCGATCGCACACCGGGTTCGAACCTATACATTAGTGTAAATGTGTATGTGTAAGCCCACTAACCTGCGCGGTGGTGGAGTCCCGGCGCCCGCCGCCGAACATCAGCCGCAGCCGCGACACGCCCGCGCCCCCCGCGCCGCCCCCCGCGCCCCCCGCGCCCCCCGCACTGCCCCCCGCGCCACCCCCCGCGCCGCTACTAGCCACTCCTGCCCAACTGTAAAAAACCAAATCAAATTACGTATTTATATTTATTACTAAGTAAAACACGCATTAATCAAAAATAATAATTGTACTATTTATTTTTCTATATTCTATATTTCATTTTTCAGAAATTAAAGAAAAAACGGATTTTTCTTTAATTTCTAAAGATGGCAAGCAAATTTTTCCAAAAAGAGAAAGCAAAATCTGACGCATCGGTGGTGTGGGACTTCGGTAGCTTAGTGGTAAAGCTTCCTGCATTTTTCTATACGTTTTTCTTTAATTTCTAAGGTTCACGTGTGCACGTGTTGTTGCGAAAAATAAATAGTACAAATAAAAAATAAGTTGCGGCTTCAAGCTATCTTTGTGTGGTTGTTGCCGTAACGAACCGATGCCGATAGCCGCCGGTAGATCGGCGCCGGCTGCGAGCTTTCTTTCTGTATACGGCTTTTTAATTCACACATCAAATTCAATTCACTTACCTATCGGCAGTAGGCGGACTGGCAGCGGTAGCACTACCCGAATGTACCTGAGGGAATATGACATATTGAATAATTGTCCAACAACCTACAACGAACTCATGAAATAATCATTAACAAAATTATAGGTGGTGTTGGAGATGAAATGTAAAGACGTAGGTTAGGAGTATTACTGGTAAAATATTATAATGATGATACAAATGATATGATAAAGTAGCCAGAATAAATACGGGAGCACATGAAATGGTAACGATAAGAGATGGTAAGATCGTACGCGCACAATAGTAAACCGGACGCGAACTGGTGAAATGGAAAGATCGGTAACTAGGGGCCCGCCCCGGCTTCGCGCGGTTGCAATATTATCTACCCTCTCCTTTTCATCTTAGCATGATGTGATATAGCCTAACCTTCCTCGATAAATGGGCTATCTAACACTGAAAGATTTTTTTTCAAATCGGACCAGTAGAACCCGAGATTAGCGCTTTCAAGCAAACAAACTCTTCAGCTTTATAATATTAGTATAGCTGAGAATCGACTGTAGCCAGTTCACGTGCAGCCATACGTTATACGTAAATCGATACGCGGCGGCAAAGTGCCGACGGTGAATACAAAAAATGCATGTGTGTCCCATAAAAAGGTTAATATTCAAATACTCATTTTTAAACAGTTAAACTAGTCATATGTAAAAGGTTAAAAAGTAGTAATTTATTAGATTTCAATATATATCAAATACATAAAATTGGAGTGTCCGTTTGTAATATAAAAATATCCGCTTTTTACTAAATGCATATGTATGTGTACACGGTACATATACCAAAACAACATTTTTTACCATTTTTGTCTGTCTGTCTGTCTGTTTGTTCCCGCTAATCTCGGGAACGGCTGGACCGATTTCGACGGGACTTTCACTGGCAGATAGCTTATGTAATAAGGAGTAACTCAGGCTAAACTCAGACTTTAATACTAGCTGCGCCCACGACTTCGTCCGGGTAGATACTGAACAATCATAAATTCTCACGCGGGCGAAGTCGCGGGCGCAGCTAGTTCCAATATACGAGTAAAATAAGTGAAACAACCGCACCTTGTCGTTCCGCCGCAGCGAGTCGCGCCACGAGTCCGCCGGGTACACGATCTTCTCGTATCTGAGTATAATATATATCAACCATTTACTACATTTAAGCAGATAACTATAGAAATTTATAAAAGTACATCTGCAGGTAAGTTCGAAACAATTGTTATAAAATAACACCAGACGGCGCAACCAAAGAATATAATACTTTGCCGATTTCTTTGTTTCCCGAAAATTTACAGACCAACATGGTCTATCTCCGGTCACTACTTCACATTCGATCAGCTAGGATGGAGACCAAACTTTGGTGTATAAGAAGCAACAAAACGATAGGTCTTTTTCTGCAGACAATCGGAAACGAATTTAAATATAGCATATGTTTAATAAATAGACGATACATTCATAGATAAAGAAGAAGAAAAAACATTTATTGGTGCAACCCCCATAGTTGTAGTAGTATATTATAGTAGTGTGTAGTACCATATGTTAGTATTCATTTAATTTTCATTAATAAATAAAATGCTAAATAAATATTTTAAAAAATTAATGCAAAATCCATGAAAATAAGTACATCATATTTATTCTCAACAAAAAGTTCGTTATATATTTTACTTTTAGAACAAAGAAAAACGTGCAAAACAACAGAATAAAGATGTAAACCCAAAGAGTTTTATAAAACAAAACGACAAAAAAGTTCAGCAACTAACTTCATGGTTCAGCAACTAATATCAGACTGTCGCTTTTAACTGTCGATCTGCGCGCGCATCGTAAAATTGCCTCCCATCGTTTTTTCCAATCGCGCCAAAATAAGTATAACTTCAATAAAACGTTTTATTTAAAGAAAAATGGAAAGAAAAATTTGACTTCAGGCGAGACTCGAACTCGCGGCCTACTGGAAATTTATTTGACTTGTGAAATATATTTTATTTTTCTTTAAATAAAATATATTTCACAAGCATGTGTTAATGCGAAATAATATAAAAACAATTCAATAAAACGTTCAAATCTCGCCATAGGCCCATAATCCTTTACAAAGCAAATAATGTAAAGCAATCGGCGCGGCGGAAGGAATATGTAAAGACTTTACGACTCACCCATCCTTGCCCTTGACCGAGATAGGTTTGTCTCTAGCCGGGGGCGGGGGCGGGGGCTGGTGGGGGGGCAGGTGGGGGGGCAGGTCGGGGGGCAGCTCGCCGTATATGACGTCGGGCACGATGCGGTCGAGGCGCTTTTGGAGATCTTTCGCTGCTCTTTTGTCCTGTGGCAAAGGTGAGCTTGTTAGTCGAGCGTAATAATATGGAATATACTGAGTTGTAGAAAAACAGATTCTAAGGGTACACCGGTATCTAATATATAAAATTCTCGGGTCACAGTTTTCGTTGCCATACTCCTTCGAAACGGCTGGACAGATTCTCATGAAATTTTGTGAGCATATTGGGTAGGTCTGAGAATCGCACCAACATCTATTTTTCATAATATTTTTGGACATTTTTTTTTTATTTTCTAGGGCGATACGAATTTAGCCGGGACAGCTAGTATAGGTATAAAATTCTCGTGTCACAATGTTAGTAACCATACTTCTCCGAAACAGGTGGAGCAATTCTCATGAAATGTTGTATGTCTATTGGATAGGTCTAAGAATCGGCCAATATCTATTTTTCATACCTGTAAGTGGTTAGTGATTCTCACCATATTATTATTCGTCGATATTTTGGATATTTATTTTTTTATACTTCTAAGGCGATACGAAGTTCGTCGGGGCAGCTAGTAGTTTTATAAAAGAGATGCGTTTGCTCATCCTGCTACTGGGGCAACGAGAGCGAAACCTGATGACCTGGCGCCGCTCCTTCTGCTCCAGGGGTACTGGAGGGTAGTGAGGGGGGGGAGGACCTAATGGTATGGGCGCCGCTCCTCCTACTGCTGGGATACTGGAGGGTAGTGAGGGGGGGGGGACCTAATGGTATGGGCGCCGCTCCTCCTACTGCTGGGGTACTGAGGGTTAGTGAGGGAGGGGGGCTGATGGTGTGGGTGCCGCAGGATGCCCATGAGCACGCGGTCGGTGTACACCTGGCGCCGCTCCTCCTGCTGCTGGGGTACTGGGGGGAGTGAGGGGGGGAGGGGGGGAGGACCTGATGGTGTGGGTGCCGCTGGATGCCCATGAGCACGCGGTCGGTGTACACCTGACGCCGCTCCTCCTGCTGCTGGGGTACTGGGGGGAGTGAGGGGGGGAGGGGGGGAGGACCTGATGGTGTGGGTGCCGCTGGATGCCCATGAGCACGCGGTCGGTGTACACCTGGCGCCGCTCCTCCTGCTGCTGGGGTACTGGGGGGAGTGAGGGGGGGAGGGGGGGAGGACCTGATGGTGTGGGTGCCGCTGGATGCCCATGAGCACGCGGTCGGTGTACACCTGACGCCACTCCTCCTGCTGCTGGGGTACTGGGGGGAGTGAGGGGGGGAGGGGGGGAGGACCTGATGGTGTGGGTGCCGCTGGATGCCCATGAGCACGCGGTCGGTGTACACCTGGCGCCGCTCCTCCTGCTGCTGGGGTACTGGGGGGAGTGAGGGGGGGAGGGGGGGAGGACCTGATGGTGTGGGTGCCGCTGGATGCCCATGAGCACGCGGTCGGTGTACACCTGGCGCCGCTCCTCCTGCTGCTGGGGTACTGGGGGGAGTGAGGGGGGGAGGGGGGGAGGACCTGATGGTGTGGGTGCCGCTGGATGCCCATGAGCACGCGGTCGGTGTACACCTGACGCCGCTCCTCCTGCTGCTGGGGTAATGGGGGGAGTGAGGGGGGGAGGGGGGGAGGACCTGATGGTGTGGGTGCCGCTGGATGCCCATGAGCACGCGGTCGGTGTACACCTGGCGCCGCTCCTCCTGCTGCTGGGGTACTGGGGGGAGTGAGGGGGGGAGGGGGGGAGGACCTGATGGTGTGGGTGCCGCTGGATGCCCATGAGCACGCGGTCGGTGTACACCTGGCGCCGCTCCTCCTGCTGCTGGGGTACTGGGGGGAGTGAGGGGGGGAGGGGGGGAGGACCTGATGGTGTGGGTGCCGCTGGATGCCCATGAGCACGCGGTCGGTGTACACCTGGCGCCGCTCCTCCTCCTGCTTCTGCAGCATGAACTCCTCAAGGGTCACCAGACCCACCAACTTGTCGGCCTTGCTCACTGCCGCCTTCGGCTTCGGCACCTGAAACGAGAAAAACCAATATTGTTCATACATTCGCAATATCAATATTTACGATGAAGCAAACATTCATTAAATTTTTATTTTTCAGAAGAATACGGGGGCTTGTACCCTAGCGGGGACCGAGAGCGAGATTCAGGTTTGGGACGGATAAACTCGTAGGAGCTTGTGCTAGTAATCATTTAACACGATAATTACCTGTATAGCCGGCTTAGTAACAAAGTCACTCTTCTCAAAATCCAACAAATTGGGATTCGACGCGTGTATATAGTTGATCGGCTTCGGGATCCTCCGTCGCTCGGGTTCAGGCGGGGGACTGACGTCCGGGCTGGGCGGCGCGGGGCTGACGGTGGGGGCGGGGGCACTGACGGGCGCAGGGCCGGCGGGACTGACGGCGGGGCCGGCGGGACTGACGGCGGGGCCGGCGGGACTGACGGCGGGGCCGGCGGGACTGACGGCGGGGCCGGGGCCTGGCGCGCGCCGGTAGCTACGGTAGTGCTCCGTCGGTACCGGCACGTTGATCTGTTTGCCCTGAAACAATCGTGTTATATAGCTGAGTGCACACGAAGCGACCTCGATCGACGGTGACTCGTTCGCTAGTCTATACTTAATATTATAAAGAGGAAAGATTTGATTTTTTGATTGCTTGAATTGAATAGGACCCGAAACTACTGGCCGATTTGAAGAATTCATTCACCATTGGAATTCTACATTATCCCTGTTGAACGTATGCTATATTACATTCGTTGCACCCGTGCGCAGCCGGGGCGACCCGCTAGACGTTTACAACTTTTGTGTCCGCATTATAGCGATTTAACAGGATTCATTATAAATTATAAGGGACTCTCCATAAAATACGTCACGCTAAAATAAACTTTTTTTACCTCTCTCCCCTATTGTCACGCTGTGTCAGACTATCTGTGACCCCCTTAAAAATATAACGTTACCAAAACCATGACCCCATTTAATACAACGATAAATTTCAATCACAGTGCACTAATATTGAGAATTAAAAATATTTATTGAGTTCTATAATAAAATTTCAATTAATCAATACATCAAATCTTATACAGTAAGGAATATTTAAAAAAAATGCGAACGACATGTTGCCAGCGATCCCCCATTTTTTAAACTTTTTGTAAGGAAATGGCTTTAACATTTATTAAATGGCAGAACGAAGTGTGCCGGATCAGCTTGTATATATTATAAAGCACCTTAGGAGCCTTGGTGTCGTCCTTGTTCCTGTTCCTGGAGAAGAACCTGAGGTACTTCCTGTCGAGGCTGGTGGAGGAGTGGCTGACGTTCTCCTGCGACTCGCTCCGCTGCATGCGGTGCGTCAACTTCTTCAGCGAACCGAATTTCGACTTGTCCTTCTCCTTTTCTTTCTCTTTCTCTCGTTCCCGTTCTCTTTCACTTCGTTTTTCCGAGTTTTCGGTGTCTGACTCCGTTTCCGAGTAGTCCGTTTCGGAGTACTGTTTAGAGAGCTCCATCTGAAACAGTTTAAAATTATATAAGAAATGTTACTGGTGGTATGGGGCCAGTTGTAGATTTAGTGTAGGAGCTCGTGGGTGTAGGCAGGCACCACCGCATTATCTAATCTATAACCCGCCAAATGGACTACCATTTCGTATGCTACACATAAGTTCAGGATTTTCGTGGTCGTGACGTGCATCGTACTAACTATCACAGGGACAACAATTTAGGTCTCAGGGGTGGCAACGCTTCTGCAATTTGTGTGCCATCGGCGCGAGTGGTAGGCGGAGTAGAACACGATGCTGGTGTGGTACACCTTGTGGCGGGTGCCGGTGTGGCGTGTGGCGTGTGGCGTGTGGCGTGTGGCGTGTGGCGTGTGGCGTGTGGCGTGTGGCGTGTGGCGTGTGGCGTGTGGCGTGTGGCGTGTGACGTACGTTGTGCGCCAGGGAGGGCAGCAGCGTGGCGCGGTGTATGAGGTGTATCCAGGCGGCCATGGCGTCGCGCGAGTGGCAGGCGAAGTAGAAGGCGGTGCCGGTGTGGTACACCTTGAAGGCGTGCGCCCGCGACTTCACCTCGGCCGCGGCGCACGCCGTGAAGCCCTCCAGGTAGATCATGCAGTCCGCGCGGGAACACTGCAATACAAAAACGACCATTGAATTAAACGCGCGGCGGGGGAGGCGCGTACCCGCTGCCACACGCCGCCCACACGTACCTGGGGGGTGCGGTAGGCGTACAGCAGGTTGTGCGCCAGCAGCAGGTGGCGCGGGGCCCAGCGGGGGGGCGCGGCGGGGGAGGCGCGCACCCGCTGCCACACGCCGCCCACACGTACCTGGGGGGTGCGGTAGGCGTACAGCAGGTTGTGCGCCAGCAGCAGGTGGCGCGGGGCCCAGCGGGGGGGCGCGGCGGGGGAGGCGCGCACCCGCTGCCACACGCCGCCCACACGTACCTGGGGGGTGCGGTAGGCGTACAGCAGGTTGTGCACCAGCAGCAGGTGGCGCGGGGCCCAGCGGGGGGGCGCGGCGGGGGAGGCGCGCACCCGCTGCCACACGCCGCCCACACGTACCTGGGGGGTGCGGTAGGCGTACAGCAGGTTGTGCGCCAGCAGCAGGTGGCGCGGGGCCCAGCGGGGGGGCGCGGCGGGGGAGGCGCGCACCCGCTGCCACACGCCGCCCACACGTACCTGGGGGGTGCGGTAGGCGTACAGCAGGTTGTGCGCCAGCAGCAGGTGGCGCGGGGCCCAGCGGGGGGGCGCGGCGGGGGAGGCGCGCACCCGCTGCCACACGCCGCCCACACGTACCTGGGGGGTGCGGTAGGCGTACAGCAGGTTGTGCGCCAGCAGCAGGTGGCGCGGGGCCCAGCGGGGGGGCGCGGCGGGGGAGGCGCGCACCCGCTGCCACACGCCGCCCACACGTACCTGGGGGGTGCGGTAGGCGTACAGCAGGTTGTGCGCCAGCAGCAGGTGGCGCGGGGCCCAGCGGGGGGGCGCGGCGGGGGAGGCGCGCACCCGCTGCCACACGCCGCCCACACGTACCTGGGGGGTGCGGTAGGCGTACAGCAGGTTGTGCGCCAGCAGCAGGTGGCGCGGGGCCCAGCGGGGGGGCGCGGCGGGGGAGGCGCGCACCCGCTGCCACACGCCGCCCACACGTACCTGGGGGGTGCGGTAGGCGTACAGCAGGTTGTGCGCCAGCAGCAGGTGGCGCGGGGCCCAGCGGGGGGGCGCGGCGGGGGAGGCGCGCACCCGCTGCCACACGCCGCCCACACGTACCTGGGGGGTGCGGTAGGCGTACAGCAGGTTGTGCGCCAGCAGCAGGTGGCGCGGGGCCCAGCGGGGGGGCGCGGCGGGGGAGGCGCGCACCCGCTGCCACACGCCGCCCACACGTACCTGGGGGGTGCGGTAGGCGTACAGCAGGTTGTGCGCCAGCAGCAGGTGGCGCGGGGCCCAGCGGGGGGGCGCGGCGGGGGAGGCGCGCACCCGCTGCCACACGCCGCCCACACGTACCTGGGGGGTGCGGTAGGCGTACAGCAGGTTGTGCGCCAGCAGCAGGTGGCGCGGGGCCCAGCGGGGGGGCGCGGCGGGGGAGGCGCGCACCCGCTGCCACACGCCGCCCACACGTACCTGGGGGGTGCGGTAGGCGTACAGCAGGTTGTGCGCCAGCAGCAGGTGGCGCGGGGCCCAGCGGGGGGGCGCGGCGGGGGAGGCGCGCACCCGCTGCCACACGCCGCCCACACGTACCTGGGGGGTGCGGTAGGCGTACAGCAGGTTGTGCGCCAGCAGCAGGTGGCGCGGGGCCCAGCGGGGGGGCGCGGCGGGGGAGGCGCGCACCCGCTGCCACACGTCGCCCGACACGCCGCGCGACGCCAGCGACCGCGCCGACACGTCGCGCCGCTCTGCCGAACGTATTAGGAAGGTACATTTTAGAATTCCATTACTCATACCTACCCTTACAAAAGCACTCACTCGCTAGTATGGAATTCTTCTTCTTCAAGCTCCTGGACTTGGAAGATGGGAATATGCCCCTGACCACGCTGCCGGTGGGGGACAGCGCCGCGCGCTGCAGGGCGTCCAGCGGGGGGCCCGCCGGGGGCGCGGGGGTCGCGGGGGGCGCCGCAGGGGGCACCTGGGGGCCGGCGGGCGGCTCGGGGGGCTCCGGCTCGCCGTTGATGGGGGGCATCTCGCGTCTCTCCGTCGACAGTAGCTTGATGTCGTGTTTGGTTATGTGCCGAAGGGGCACCGAGATCTGGAATACGGAAGCGGTAAACATGTTGTAGTGTGTACTACGTCATACATGCACACACTCTCCTAATATTGTACCTATGTATGTTAAACAATTATATTAACGGACAATAAATCGAACCTTCAACTGGAACAGTCGTTTTTTCATATTAACCTCTCTACATGGCGACCCTGCCAGTGCCGCCTTAAGGTGGTACCGGCGCATAATAATAAATCAATTTATAATAAATATTAATAATATGATTAAATAATAAAAAAATGGAAAAAGTGACAACAAAAAAAAACGAGAAAGTACATAATATGAAGAAGATGTGATGACAATCAGTTTTTTTTTATCGAAGATGTACTAGTAAGACCTTTTGAATTCATCTGAGATGCGGATGCTACATGACGATTTTTTTGTCGTAAGAAAAAACAGAAGGAGACATGATGACCAGTAGAGTCGTAAGAAAAAACAGAAGGAGACGTGATGACCAGAGGAGTCGTAAGAAAAACAGAAGGAGTCATGATGACCAGAGGAGTCATCAATAATTTTTGGAAAATATAAGAGGATTTGAAGCGTGAAGGTGCTAAGTTGGCCTACACGGTGTGACTGTGACCACATGTCAAGAAGTTCAGAATACAATATAATGGAGGTATCTTTCTTCGTGTATTTTTTTTTTCTAAATTTTCCTTAGATTTGAAATGTTTTTGTATGTTATTTTATGCATTTTGTTGTCATTTTTCTTATTATGATGGGGTAACTATTACTTATTATGAGGATTTTATATGATTGTAAGTGATAAGCATCCAAAATATAGGTATTTAAGAAAAATATTTCTTGCTTGAATTTTACCTAAGTACACATATTTTCAGTGCTGACATAAAAATAAGAAATACGTATTTAGCTCACACTTATATTTGATTGAATAAATTACTATTGTATTAATGGGGATATTGTTAGTGTAACATACCTAATTATTGAAAAAAAATTGTAAAGGTTTTATATTGTAGAAAAAATAAGAAATGTTTATTTGGGTACTTATCACTGTAAGTTAGTATTTTATTTTTACTCATATATTAGAATTAATCGGCTTGTTGACGAGATATATTAAGATCTCCATTTAATTTTGTTTAATAAATGTCTTGTACTTAATTTTCAATATGTACTGTTTAAAAGCGCTGTTAATTAATGTTTTATGGGATTTTTTTTATGAAGTGTATTGTTATATTCTAATGAAATATGTAAGTTTGTTTTTTTTTGTATCGATTCTTTTGAGTATTGGTTTTTAACGAATGTGACTTAAATAGGTAAAGATTTCGCATAGTACAATTTATATAAAGTCTATAAATAGATCATATTGTATAGTATCAAATCATTGTCATTTGCGTACAAAGACAGTAAGTAGGTAGAGACGCCGCATGCCATCACGCGTCTGTTATTACATCTCATATTGCAGTATGCGAACTTGTGTCACCAGGCATTGTTTCTATGCAGTTTTAAAATTCTTGAAATGATTTTTTTTTATACACTAAATTGAGATAACTTTGCAATATCCCATGTATTTTGGCGATTATTATTATTGTTAAAATGAATATTTTGACCATATTTTATACATTAATCAGATGAAGGGAAGAAGTAGATACTTAATAAAAACAGATATTTAAAGATTGTTTGAATGAGCGAAGTGAGTTGGTTTCGAATAGAATGATTTTATTGTCAAGGCATGTAAATGGGTAGATTTTGTTAAAAAGTGGATTTTGAAAGACTTGAGATAGCTGATTTACAGATGTTTAAAGTAATGAGTGTTTTTGGAAAGTATTAGATGCTGGGATTTCTGATGGCTGTATGACTTATGATGACCCATCAGACTGATCACCTGATAGTTATTGTAATTTTTATGAGCTGATGTTTTCAACTTGTGTAGCAGATTTTTGAAAATGTAAGGATATTGAGTGGACTTTGAAAGGAGTGGTTAAGGTTAGTGATGATTTATTTGCGCTATTCGTATTTAACAAGGAGCCGAGTTGCACTGTTAAACGAATAGGTGTAAAGTAAGTAATTATTAGGAAGATACACTAGAATACAAGACAGGCACGGAATCCTTGTTTACTGATCATGTCTCGGTCGAGCTACCATTCGTGAAGATACTTGGACACTATTTATGATGACGTGTTAAAAGAACTGCCTGTAAGAGTAAGATTATTATGTAGAAGAAATATGAAATGTGAATGAGATGTGTACACATAAAATATACTTGTATTCTGTAATGTTGTAATAATAGGTCGATGTACCAAAAGTTAAATATGTATCTTTCCAAGGAAAAGTTGATATGTAGATAGAAGTGATACGGATTAAAGAAGTGAATAGAATGTGAAAAGAAAGTAGGGAATGAAAATGATTTGAAGCGTAAAGTAGGAAAATAAATAAGATTTGTTGATAAGAGTTAATTTAAATTTATGGGTTGAAGGCTACCAGATTTTTTTTAAAAAAAAGAGGACTTCATATAAAGATTTTAATTATTTTGAGTAACTGAAATATTTTCGTTTAAAGTTGTAATAATGTAATATATTATTATGTATTGTAGACATAAATATACATCGCATAAATAATTCTATTATGTATATATTTTTTTTACTAATAATCTCGTCAACTCGTCTACAAAGCATTGTGAGTTAAGTTTATTTTAATTAAAAGTTGGGTGACATTTACAAACAGACTTTCTAAATGTGTGAATCAAAACTGAAATAAATAAAATATTGCAATGTTGAATTGTGTTAAAAATAAGTAATGAGTATATTTATATACATTTTTGATTAATGATGAATGAATTGTTTGTTTAATTTTTATGCAAAAAAAAATGTATTCCATCATTTTTTTTTCTCAAATACAGGGGAGGTGTAGTGTGTACTACGTCATACATGCACACACTCTCCTAATATTGTACCTATGTATGTTAAACAATTATATTAACGGACAATAAATCGAACCTTCAACTGGAACAGTCGTTTTTTCAGATTAACCTCTTTACAATGTCAACAACTCAATTATTATATACTTGTAAGACAAAAAGGAAAAATAATGAGTAATAATCTATATACATTTTTATTATTATATAAAAATGAATTGATGTTCGTTAGTCTCGCTAAAACTCGAGAACGGCTGGACCGATTTGGCTAATTTTGATTTTGAATGATTTTTGGAAGTCCAGGGAAGGTTTAAAAGGTAAGAAAATATGAAGAAATTGACGAGAAATAGTAAAAAACACAATTTTATTTTTTATACAAATAGTCCGTATCTATCAAACCTTTGACACATTGTGAGGCAATACGAAATTTGCCGGGTCAGCTAGTTTAAAATAAATATCTACCTGCGAAGGATCGACAATCCGCAATGGCTTCAACGGAGACAGATCCCGCGTATCCGGCGTCCGAGGGACCATACGGAGCACTGGATACTGAGACAGGATTGCTTCCCGCACGTCCCGCCCGTCCCGAACGTCTCGCGCATCCCACATATCCCGCATATCCCGCACCACAGGCAGATCGCGCACATCCGCGATAGGACTCGACAGAGGTGACGAAACTGACAGCGGCGACTCTCGCGCTAACTCTCTAACTGGAACAGGAATAATAAACGACGAATCTCGACCCGGCGAGTCACTCAACTCGGCGAGAGTTGGCCCCAAGTCTCTATGCCTTTCACGCGTTCGTTGAGTGGAAGCGGGCCTTGGAGGCGGTTCGGGCGGAACGTCGGCTGGTTTCCATCGTTCTGTTATACGAGGTTTCGGGTGCCTGCAAAAAAAAGGTTTCGTAAATCTAATTCTTGTATGTGTAATACAAAATGAGTTTTTTCTACAACGTGTAACAGGATTGAATGTACAACCCGAAACTAGATAGTTCAGAATCGATAACCGAATCGATTTCAGGCATTTTTTATATAGGTAATATTTTGCCCCAAAGTTAATTACAATTAAGAAAATTATGGTCACCCAGTTGGTGAACAGTCAGTCGAAACGAAAATGAGACTACCGTCTTTCCAAAATAAAACACTAGTCTCAACAAGTTTATTAGAACTCGTTAAGACGTGCTTTTTGTTATAAATAATAATTAAAAAAATTAAATAGTGGAGAATAAAAATTAATCTTATTACTAGTCAGTGATAAATGAGGGTACACGAGTTACACTACATCACTTTTTTCGGTTCGTGTTTTATGTGTAACCGTAGGTAGAGGTAGGGTAAGTATGCATAGGGTGTGCATACTGTTCGTACAAATTGAGGACAACTTATTACTTTAAAAAAATATATAAAATACATAAACATGTAATTTCAGTTCATGTATTATGATTATGACTCGATAGTTCTAGTCGACGTGTTAGTTAGTATGCATTATTCCCGTTACATGTTGTATAATTACCCTATCTATCTATCTTACCTAGTCTATCTGTCGCCAAATGGTAGTTTTCGGCACTATTTTAATCCTGTTTCACAAAATTGTAATATGTAGCCCCGTAATAATTATCACAGAGGCACAATTAAAGCTTAGAAGTGGCCACGCATCTGCATTTTGATCTATGCAAAATCACCTTCTTCGCAGCGACTTTTAACTGACCATAACTACATACTTGTCACCATAATTACATCAAAAACTCACTTGAGTGCAAATATCCTTTCATCAACGGAGCTGTCATCCATGACCATCCTGGACACAATGGCGGAGTCACTCTCCTGCCGTCGCTCGGTGAGCACCGGGTTCACGGCCTCCGCCACTTCTATCACTTCCGACGCATCCGATACATCCGCCACTTCTAGTTCCGCCACCTCCGCCACCGGGGTCTAAAACATTTATGGATAAAAATATTCTGCAAAGTTTGATTTAAATTAGCTGTTTTAAATATTTTGTTCAAAAAAATCATACATTTTAGGTCTAGCCGTCGGCTTGACCCTTCCGAGATTACGTGTGGCTAAATTCGTATGCTAGTGTGTCTTTATACGCACCAAATTCAGGTAAGTCACCCCTGCCAACCCCGAATGCAGTTGCAAGACGATCGCGGGGTAGAGTGCGGGTGGTGACATACGCTGCGGCCGGTAGAGCGGAGCGATCGACAGTACGCTGTTTATCTTCGTGTGTGTTGTTTGTGTCTCGCGAAAGAACGTCAACGGAGTTACCGTTCGAGCGTACAAGGTATTTATCAATTCAAGTATTATTTCTAGAGATGGTATTTAATGTAATTTTTGTTTTTTTGTGTGTTTAATTTTTATCATAGCTAGCGGGGTCATGGTCAATTTTATCCACAGTACGAGTAACTCTCGCTGGTGGTACACGTATCTCGAGACGTATTTTTTCAGCAAACGAGCATACCACTCTTTGTTCTGTACGTGCCGCATGTTCTCGTCACACATTATGTACGAGAGTGGCATTTAACCTCACTGAGATGCAGACCATGACCCAATATTGTTCATATTCACGTCTCTAACGTCGTGCTGATTGATCTCACACGTCGTATCATATCAAGGGCGCCATCGCTAGAAAGTATGGAACATTCTGTTGATACCTATTTTTATCATTAAGTATTTTTGGACTATTATTTATTTTATTTTGTTTACTTTGACATATTAATCAATTAATTGTTATTCGCTTTAATTTTATATTTGTAATTTGACCTATCACAAGCAAATTCTATTATTTCCAAGTGATTAAATGAATTTTTGAGTTTTGTTTGAGTCGCGCCAAATTCGTTGAGACGTCGTGCCGAGCCATTGGTGGCGTCGTACTGAGAATGTGAACACGTCGTAGCAAGTCATGTGCGCCATCGCACCAAATATGTTACCACGTCGTGTCAAACCAAGGGTGGCGTCACATCAAAGACGCGAATATGTCGCTGTTTCATTACTTCTACCTAAGTCTTGTAACATTTGTCAAGGCGTCACGCTTCGTGCGAAACTGTTCCACGAGCCGTACTGGTATATCTTTCCATGCTTCACATTACATATCGTAATGGAGCTTCTCTTTGTTTACCCAGATGGCGTTCAAGAAGAATATCATCAGTCTGGGAGAATTGAGCACACAGCAGCTTTCAAATTTAGACTCGGAAGACACAATTGTTCTAGAACGATTAGTAGATGCCGTAGACATACTCTATCCTCCAGGCTGGCGGGATTGGCAGGTCTGTGACATAGACATAGAGGACCTGATAGGAAAAAATCCCACTTCGTCGGTGCTTTTCGCCATCCCAACTATTACTTTTATAAAGGCTTTTGACCAAGAAGCAACGACGATTTCGGAAAGATTTTACAGATTTATTAAGGACCAGCTTTTAAATTTTGATCTTTGCCGAGCCCTTATCATTAACCCCAAGAGCATTGCCAATCGTATTCATGATTCTGCAGCCCAAGCAGAGATCTTTAATAAAGCCATTGAACACTTGAGACCTGAATTTATATCAAGGACACAGGCAGCTTCCTTATTGGCGGGTAAAAGTGGCGAACCAAATCGAAAGCGAAGCAGTCGGGAGCTGAGTGTAGGATCCGTCCAAAGTAAAATATCTAGAACCTCAATTGACAGGGAGGTGAAGATATTACAAGAGAGGTCTACGAATATGGAAAATATGCTACGACAACTTCTTCAGCAACAGAGATCAAGGTCCTCATCCATATCAGAATCTTCTGAAGAAGACTTCACATCTTTCTCGCCAGACGAGGAGAACTTCCCACCGGATCCATTTCGTGCACCTCCACTCACTTTAGCAGAGTCTCAAAATGACTGCGATTCTATGATCAACTTTACACCCGTAGTTAAAGAAGCAGATCCATTAATTCCGTCTCCTGAACCGGACATTTTGGCTCAAGGTATTCAATGCCAAAGATTTAGACGTAGTGGTTGGTCGAGCCTGCGATACGCGAAGGTGCAGAAAAAACTACACGCCTCTCTGGCTTTTGCAGCTTTATAAATTAATACACAACTAGTCTCCGTAACCCCACGCTAGATTTCGCAAGACCATTTGACGAGATCAGATCATGCCTTTGGAACGCTGGCTCATGGCCTTCTCGTTCAGCGAAAATGTCTTCAAGTTGCTCTCGAGACTGCAATCAAAGAAGCGGGTGAGCAACACATAGCACCTATTTTGAAGAAGCATCTTTTAGATGAACACTCACCATTCAGAGAGGTTTCAGACAATCTTTTACAATTTGTGTGTGGTAAAAGAGCGGAATTAATTGAATCCCGAAGAAAGTTATATGCACCTAAGTCGAAGCATTTATACGCGGCTCTTCATAAAATTCTTCCATCCGCTACTAATCTCTTCGAAGAGAAAGCTCTTAAAGATACTTTAGAAGAAAACGGTGGGCTTAACAAATTTTTTCCTTCAAAATTTGGAACGACATCATCCGAGCCCAGAACCAAGCCAAACCGATCAAATAGGTACCCTAAACAAAAACGTCCCGGGAAAGGCACTGCAAATCCAAAGAAATCTGTTTCATATTCCTCTTCAAAGCAGCATAGAGATAACAGGACGGATAAAAGACAGAAACGACCTGTTATTTCCAAGAAAAACCATGGCAGACGTTCGCCTTATTGATATAAAACACCTCCAAGCCTCTTCTCAGCCCTTCAGAGCCGCTTTACTAATTACAAAGAAGTGGTTCTTATATCAGGCTCCAACCAGTATTTTAAAAATAATCTCGGGGGTTCCCTTTTACGCCAAACCTCCACTCTCCAGACTCTCCATGGCTCTTCACAGACGCCTCGAGACAAAGAGACCAGAGATGGATGCCGAGATTCAAAGACTTTTGGTTTGCGGAGCTTTGAAAAAGTCTTCTCATCCCACCGGCTTTGTAACCAGAATGTTCCTGGTACCAAACCCGATGGCTCTCTGAGACCAGTAATAAACCTAAAGCCATTAAATCTGTTCATATCCCCGAAGAAATTTCGGCTAATAAGTCACCGAAGTGTCCCAAAATTTCTACAAATCAAGGACAGCTTGGTAAAAATAGACCTCTCCAATGCATACTTGCATATTCCAGTAGCTCAAAGCCATCAGAGGTACCTAACAGTCGCTTACAACAACGAATTTTACCAATTCTCGGTGCTCCCGTTCAGTCTTTCAGTAGCCCCACTAATATTTTGACGAGTCTCAAATTGGATAGCAAGTCAATTAAGAAAGATGGGTATTCGAATCATAGTTTATCTGGACGACTTTCTTGTAGCTCACCAGGATCCCATTATATTAAAATTATATAAAAATCATGTACAAATCACTCTGAAGTACTTGATAGATTAAGGCTGGCAAATAAATTGGGAAAAGTCGATTCTTACACCTGTGAAATCCCTAGAATATCTAGGCATAAATTGGCATACAGATCAAAACTTAAAAAGACTTCCTCTAGCAAAAAGGTCAAGAATATCCAAGGAAATCCAATCTATGCTAAAGGAGGGTCTTTGGAGTTGGCGCCGGGAAAAAGTGCTTCTCGATCGCCTGGTTTTCGCAGCTTTTGTGGTCCCGTTGGGCTTACTACACTGTCGGCTGATACAGAAAGCATCGTGTCAACTACCGGAAAAACATCCAACAGAGTTTTTACGTATTCCAAAACAAGCCTTAATAGAACTCCGTTGGTGGTATCTAAATGTACACATCACCAATTTTTTTAGGTGGCCCGAAAAATTACATCGTATCAGATGCATCAGGGATAGGATGGGGTGTTGCCGTAAACCAAATCAACTACTCCGGGGTTTGGCAGAAACACCAGCTAGGTTGGCACTCCAACCTAAAAGAGATGTTTGCTGTCATACAAGGGGTATAAATGAACCTTCGGTGTCTGAGGGATCAAGTGAGGGGTTTACTGGTGGTAAAGCTCCAGTGACGGAGCTCGCGAGCGTAGGCACCACCGCATTACCTAATTTACTTGCCGCTAAATGGTAGTGTTCAACAGTATCGTGTTCCGGTCAGGTGGTAATGTACGGCCCTGTAATATCCGGCACAGAGGCATAACACCTTAGGCCTCAGGAGTGGTAGCGCATCTGCATTTTGGCCTTGGTCTTCATGTGTGGGTGTCTATAGGCTGCAGTCATCACTTAACATCAATGTGAACTGCATGCTTGTTTGCCACTTACAATACATAAAAAAAAAAGTAGTACTAGTCCAGTCCGACAATCGATCAGTTGTATCTTATATCATACCGGGAGGGTGGAACGAGGTCGAGTCCTCTTCTCAAACTGGTGTCAAAATTATTAACAATGTGCCAAGAAGTTCAAATAACACTGACAGCTTTCCACCTACCAGGACGTTACAACACCGAGATCGACCGTTTGTCACGGGCCAGAAAATTACCGGAATGGTGTTTGTCACGGAAAGTTCTTCAAATAATATTCCGAATGTGGGGCAGTCCTACCATAGATCTTTTCGCTTCAGCGAATTCAACTGTCGTCCCGAGTTGGCAAACAAGCATGCAGTTCACATTGATGTTAAGTGATGACTGCAGCCTATAGACACCCACACAAAGACCAAGGTCGAAATGCAAATGCGTTACCACTCCTGAGGCCTAAGGTGTTATGCCTCTGTGCCGGAAATTACAGGGCCGTACATTACCACCTGACCGGAACACGATAGTGCTGAACACTACCATTTAGCGGCAAGTAAATCAGGTAATGCGGTGGTGCCTACGCCCGCGAGCTCCGTCACTGGAGCTCTACCACCAGTAATACCGAGTTATGCAACACTCGATGGGACAGACCAACAGGCACTATTCATCAATGCCTTCAGTCGCAATTGGGACTATCGGATCGGTTACATTTTTCCACCCCCATCGCTAATTCCTCAAGTGCTACAGCACCTGAATTCCGCTCAGGGTATATATATTCTGATTGCACCCCGATGGGACAGAGTATTTTGGCGCGCCGATTTAAAGGCCCGTGCTCTAGCACCCGCTTTATGATTCGCAATCTCAAGAACAATCTGATAGATGTATCCACAGGCCTTCCTCCGCCCGAGATTCGAAGATTACAATTGGAGGCCTGGAAGGTACGGGGTGGGGACCGGACGATATCAAGATATTAGAAGGTTCATGGAGAAACTCTACCCTAAAATCTTATAGAGCCGCTTGGGCACGGTGGTGTGATTGGTGTAAATCGAATAGTATACCTCAAAATAATCCTACACCTTCCCAGCTTGCTTTATTTTTATGTTTTTTACACAGAGTTCATAAGTTTGCCCCACAAACGATTAAATTACATAAATCAGTTGTTTGTACATTTTCAAACGTAAACTTGGGAGAGAGTTTAAGTAACAGCCCTACGGTTAGATTAGAGTGTTATTAAATCTATAGAGTTAAATAAGCCACGTTCACTAAAACCACCAATATGGGATACGAGCAGAATAATAACTTGGTTGCAATCCAATCCGCCAAATCAAGAAAGCTTGTATGAAGTCTCCAGGCATGTTGCACTTCTTTTACTCCAAGCATCCGGTCGCCGTATACATGATCTCACTCTTCGACATATAGATCCTAAATCATCATGGCAGTTTAATTATTAAAATCATTAATTGAATTATCTGAGGAACGGAGAAGCCATAAGAATGGACTTACCTCTCTTTTTATTTCAACGCGAGGTGTTATAAAGCCTGCTACGCGTTGCTTACTTGCTGGCTGGGTTAGTTCTGCGTTTAAATTAGTAGGCATTGAGGCACTTCCTGGTAGTATTAGATCATCCGTGGCATCAAGCAATTACTTAAGTATGCCCATCGATGAGGTTTTGAAAAGAGGCAATTGGAGGACTGCAAATACTTTCTTTAGATTCTATTTCAAAGAAGTGTCTAAAGATTACACGGGCCCTGAAGATATAGCTGCTAAAAGTCAGAAAATGTTTAGCCCAATTGATTGATCTCAACATTTCATTTCATAATCCTATTGTTATGAGTCTGATTATTGTGATACTTTATATTTAATAATGAAACTTATTGCAAATAATAATGTTTGTATCTTTGTAAGCTATAATTGTGATACTAATGATAATACTATTTCCTAAGACAAAATGACTATTGAGGTCGTACTTTTGTTCTTGACTTACATATTATTATTATGCTGTTTGTGATTTTCATAATACAATTCTATTTTATTTTGTAGTATGTTTGTTTTTCTTTCTTAAATGTAAAACCATCTCTCGAAATTTTATTTCTCACAATACGCTGCTTCTTGACCGGCAGAAACTAAACATATCTCTGAAGGGTCAAGCCGACGGCTAGACCTAAAATAGCAGCGTTTTCCCCCTGAAAGGAAGAAAACGCATATTTTGGATCTAGCCTAGGCTTGACCCGAGCGAGCTCTTGCCGTTCGCCTTCGGATCAGGTACTGTCGATACCGGCCGCAGCGTATGTCACCACCCGCACTCTACCCCGCGATCGTCTTGCAACTGCATTCGGGGTTGGCAGGGGTGATTTACTTGAATTTGGTGCGTATAAAGACACACTAGCACACGAAGATAGCCACACGTAATCTCCGAAGGGTCAAGCCTAGGCTAGATCCAAAATATGCGTTTCCTTCCTTTCAGGGGGAAAACGCTGCTATTTTAAATGATGAACTTATATATATTTTTTGCGTGCAAGTGTAAATCCGGCTCGAAGGACCAATCCGAAAGGACTAAGGGCAATTCATAAGGAGGACATACCTCGGGCACGTCCGCCGCCTCCTCGGCGGAGTCGTCGTCGATGGCGCGGATGGGGTCCCCCGCGGGCGGCCGCCGGCCCCGCAGGATGGCCTCCGCGATCTGCGAGCTCGACTTCTTGAACTCCAGGATCTGCCCCGCCTTCACCTGCCGCGGCTCCGGCGTGGCGGGCGCGACCGGCGCGGCGGGCGGGGCGGGCGCGGCGGGCGCGGCGGGCGTGGCGGGAGTGGCGGGAGTGACGGGCGCGGCCGGCGCGGTGGGCGTGGTGGGGGACTCGGGGATCGTCTGTGTGGTCAGTGGGCCGGGCTCGCGGTTGTCCAGGTCGTAGGCCGGGGTCGAGTGGCTCTTGTCCAGCTTCCCCCGGCCGAGGGCGGAGGTGGGGGTCGGAGTTGGGGACGGGGCGGGGGCGGGCACCCCGAGGCAGGTGCGAGGGCGCGGAGACAATTGAAGTCCCGTGCTGCAGGACACCGCCTGCAAAGTGTAACGTAACGGACCCTATAGTAATCGTTTTTACACTTTTTAAATTAACAATAGGAAATAGGACCAATTTTCAGAATGTGTCTAAAATTATTCTTTAAACGTTTATTTAACCCTAAAAAATATTAATATTATTATTTAAACATGTTTAGGTACCACACACTACACATGATGTAATTTCAAAAATGTTATAATTTCAAAAATGCCGCGTAAACGATGCCGTATGACATTGAACAATGTGACGTCAACTGTTCGCAATCAAAGTAAAGCCACATAATTCCATAAGACTAACCAAGTGCAAATTAATTTTGTTGAATTTCGTGTAACTTGTTTTTCGTGTAAATAACGTAGAAAATATCCAAAAAAGAGCTGTTAAATATTTGTTGTATGAACATATGACGTCACGTCCTGTGATTGATGTTTCGTTCAACATGGAGCACAGATAACAAATATTAAAATTATTATATTTTATTTGGCAATTTAAAAATATAGGTATGTTATTAATATTTTAGGAAAATATTTAATGAGCCATCGTATTATTTTACAAACATTCATTCTCATCATAGTCTACATTTATTTTCGATAGCTGTCCGAAATTCGAGAAACGATCGGACCACTCGTAAAATTCTACGGGGCTCGTTTGTGAGGGTCAGCTTATACGGCAGACCGTCATGCCGCACGTGGTCGAACGCCTCGTCCGTGTCGAGGAAGCATCGAGCGTCTATCGCACTCATAAATCACAGTACTTCAGTAATCATAAAATAATCACAGCTTACTATAATATCGAATATTAAAATTGAAACTACATTGTTAACGTATCAAAATATTTCATCGAATAAAATATTTTTTTAAAAACCTAGCCTTTATGTCATTATGTACCTTATCCCTTCTGTAGAGGGCAGAATCATCGGCGGGATCATCGCGTTCCCAGTGGCGGCGCTGCAACTCGTGCCAAAACTGCAATAATGTACGATACGTTATTGTTATTCAAACATATCACAAACAATATCGTAAAATTGCGTAGTAATAATAACAACATACTACAAATACCTTTTTTTATCAAAGCGTCGGGACGCGACGACCTCATCGCCAATTAGTGGAGGAGAATTCTTCCGCCACTGCATTCGATCAACCGAACAATGGCGGTCAAAACCTTCCAATAAGACGGTAGTAAAAATAACAACGCGGGATGAACTACTGAAACTACCGGCACTGCGGACGCCAACCCGCTCGTATAGTGACGCACGCACGACACTGTCGCGGGTGCGTTCGGGGAAGGCTTCATCCAGCAGCCATGGCCCATGTTCCGGGAGGGAGGATGGCGACGAACGGCGACATGTAGCCTACCTCGATGGCGAGGTGCGGGCGCCGGGCCGCGGGGCTGGCCCCGCCCACCGTGTGCCGCCGCCGCACCGGGCCGCGCGGCTTGGGGGGGTACATCCTGCAACCGCAGACAGAGCATATGCCTATTGTTAATCATTATTATTATGGATTGCATAGAATTAGAGCGACGGGGGACCCCCGGCCGCGGCCGACCGGGGGGGGAGTAGCCATATGCGGCTTTCGCCTCTGTTAAAATTTAGTGCGAGTGGTCCTATGCCTGTCGCCGAAATGTTTAAATCTGTTTTATTGTGTTAAAGTCAAGGTGTGAGTTTCGTAGCAATAGACGTTTTTTGATGTAGAAATAGAAATAGAAAATATTTTTATTTCGAATAGATCTTTACGGATACTTTCAAAACGTCAATAAATCATAAACTACCTAGAGCGAATAACCATTACATATAGTAAAAGCAAAATCATATATTAATAGTAAATTAAAAATTAGAATTTAAACTACTTAATCATACACAAACACAATAATCATAACATTTTTAAATTCCTTCAATTATAATAAATGAAGAAAAAGAAAAACTTATTCGTCATGATCAATGTTATTCACTTAGCAGAGTTCCAAGTGCAGTCACTACTGAGAAGAACTCCGCTACCCAACAAACTCATTAAGAACTCTTTTAAATGAGAGCTTAAATCTAGTACAAATTATCGTGAAAAATCAAATAATGTGAACATCCATAGCATAGATGCAAATAAACTTCTATCTACTAAATGTGATGTAGCCCCTGCAAACCAGAACAGACCAGTCCCCACCAACAGCACCCGTTCACGAGTATGACGCATGTGACAGCCATTGCCCTCCTCGACCATTTTAGAGGGAAATGAGCAACCCGCCACACGACGCCGCCAAAGGCAAAGACATTTAAGCGTACATGACTGTTCCAGCCAGGGTATTCACATTATTTAACCCTTAACAATAGTACATACTAATTACTGAATACACGAAATCACAGTATCACGAAATAGCCTGGCAGCGATCGCTATAATCCCAAATTCGTATTATCATTAAGATAATCACAAGTCTTATAGTAATTACATTTATATAAACGTTCTTTCATTACTTTCTTAAATTTATTGATCGATAGACTTTGAACGTTTTTGGGGATTTGATTAAAGAACCGTATACATTGACCTCTAAAAGAATTACTGACCCTATTCAGCCGCGTTGCATGCATGGACAATTTGTATTTGTTCCTAGTATTTATACTGTGATTGTTACCTATTGTAGGAAACTCATTAATGTTTTTACGGACATATAATACATTTTCATAAATGTATTGCGAAGCTACAGTCAGAATATTTATTTCTTTAAATTTATCTCTAAGAGATACCCTTGGACTCAGCCCGTAGATAGCCCAGACAGCTCTCTTTTGCAGTACAAAAATAGTGGTGTTTACTGGTGGTAGAGCTCCCGTGACGGAGCTCGCGGGCTTAGGCACCACCGCATTACCTAATATACTTGCCGCTAAATGGTAGTGTTCAACACTATCGTGTTCCGGTCAGGTGGTAATGTACGGCCCTGTAATTTCCGGCACAGAGGCATAAGACCTTAGGCCTCAGGAGTGGTAACGCATCTGCATTTTGACCTTGGTCTTTGTGTGGGTGTCTATAGGCTGCAGTCATCACTTAACATCAATGTGAACTGCATGCTTGTTTACCATTTCAATTACATAAAAAAAAAAAAAAAAAAAAAAGTGTTGACGTCAGCGGAATTTCCCCATAGCAAAATGCCATAGGACATTATACTGTGAAAATAACTAAAATAAACAAGGCGAGCCGTCTCGACGTCTGTTAATAGTCTAATCTTTTTCACAGCAAATGCTGCCGAGCTAAGTCTACTAGCTAATTTGTCAATATGGGGACCCCATTGAAATACCGTGGACTCTACGATCTCCATCCAATACTTCCTCATTTATCTTAACATTGGTTTCAACCTGTTTTACGTTAGGAGTAGTAAATTTAATACATTTTGTCTTACTGCTATTTAACGAAAGGTTATTGGCGCTAAACCAATGTACTATATTAGAGAGAGTATTGTTTACACAGTCAAAATCTACCTACTGTCTTTTAATTTTGAACACTAAAGAAGTATCATCAGCAAACAATACCATCTCTTGGCCATCATTGATAATGTAGGGTAAGTCATTAATATAGACTAAGAAAAGAAATGGCCCTAAAATAGAACCCCACAGGGTTCTATTATAGGCCCCCCCCCCCCATATCCATTGAAGTCCCGGGAGATCTTGTCCCATTTACATCAACACACATATTTATATTGTTTAAATATGAAGTCATAAGCCCGAGAGCGGTATCTCGAAGGCCGTAGTGATATAACTTTCTGACCAATGTTTCATGCTGAACGCAATCAAATGTTTAGATAAGTCACAGAATACCCCTAGTGCATTATGTGATTTTTCCCATACACATATTTATATGTTTGACATGATTTGGTTGTAAGGAACAGCCAGAGAATGTGTTAGATGAGCTCTGGGGCAGCTGGGGCGGGTTTGTGGGTGAAGCACATACAGGCTTTGAACCAGCTGGGGTGAGTGTACAACTACATTGGTTGTAGCTGTTTGACAAAGATTCAAATCGCTCTGAGTTATATTGACATAAATCAGTCAACTCAATCAAAGCCTGAAATGTTCCTGAATTTCTTTTTGTGACAACTCATATTTATATGTCATAGATGGCAGTGACAGATGTCACACAAATACTCCCTCCCTCCAAAATTACAGACTGTTTTGCGTCGGTAATAGACGGCTACTCCCTTCCGGTGGGCCTGTGGCCCGTGTTTCTCTATGATCGATTGATTAAAAACGGCAGCTACATTCAATCTCAAGATTGAAATTAGAGTAGAATTTGAAGTATAAAAATTATTATCTCACTAGGGGTAGAGTTACAGTGTCGGAACTCACATTGATGTTAAGTGATGACTGCAGCCTATAAACATCTAAACAAAATCAGGGGTCAGAACGTACAGAGTAGGGTGTCCCTTATTTTTCAAAGTTTAAAATTTGTAACGCATAGGTCTTCGTTTTGTTCATTTGCCAACACTCGGAAATAAATTTTATTTTTAAAGAAAAATGGAAAGAAAAAATTGACTTCAGGCGAGACTCGAACTCGCGACCTACTGGGAATCTAGTCCAGCCGCTCTTCTACTGAAGTCCTGCCCGATGACCGTGAAATGGTGACCGTTCACTGGGATGGGAAATTATTACCTGGGCTTGACGTCCGAAGTTCTAAAGAAGAACGCCTGCCAATTCTAATTTCGTTTGGAGAAAAGGAACAACTTTTGGCAGAACCCAAACTGGAGAGCTCGGCCGGCCAGGATCAAGCTAAAGCTGTGTTGAACGCACTTTATGACTGGAACCTCGATGACAGAGTACGAATCATGTGCTGTGATACAACTGCGTCTAATACTGGACGGTTAAAAGGAGCTTGTGTACTTTTGGAACAAAAACTAGACAGGGAATTACTACTCTTTGCTTGCCGCCATCACGTTTACGAACTGGTTTTAAAATGTGTGTTCGAGACAAAAATCCACCAAGTCACAAGTAGCCCTGATATCCCACTATTCAAAAAGTTTAGGCACAGCTGGAAAACTATTAATCCTGCTGCCATTGGAACACATACCGATATCGTCACACGACATTTCTGTAATACAACAATAGAAGATTTGTTGACATTTTATAATCAAGAACTGCAAAAAACTATTGTACGTGACGATTATCGGGAACTTGAATTGAACTATCTATTATTTTCTTAGGAGGAGACAGTGAAAAAAAAATTAAAATCAGACCTCCTGGAGCGATGCATCAAGCAAGGTGGATGGCTAGAGCTATTTACTCTTTAAAGATATGTTTGTTGCAATCCCAGTTCAAAATTAGCGCCAAAGATAAGCGAGCACTTCAAGAGGTCTGTTTGTTCATTGCGGTTTTATATGTAAAACCATGGCTTGGATGTAGTCTGGCGGTGAAGGCACCAAATCAAGATTTGTGTTTTTTAAAGAAGCTTAAGGAATATGAAACTGTTGAGAAATTGATCTCCAAAGCAGGCCTGAGAAAGTTTAGTCAACATCTTTGGTACTTGTCTGAAGAAATTGCTGTTTTATCGCTCTTTGATGATGAAGTTAATGAACAAAGCAAAACAAACATTGTAGTGAATTTCCAAAGAGAGAGTTTGTTTGTTGTAGGGATACACCCTACAGTTTTCAAAAAATTTTTTTAGATACTGCCTTGTATATTGTTGCATGAAAATCGTTAAGTGATTTTGTTTCTGTCAAGAGTACACATTTATTTTCTCGATTGAAAATTGATAAGAACTTCCTCCAGAGGCCCGTTTTTACATGGAATGAAGATGTTGCCTATTCACAGGCGAAAAAGAAAGTGTTTTCTTTAAGGGCAGTTAATGATACAGCTGAAAGAGCTGTAAAACTTGTACAAGATTTTCATGGTTTGATCACTGCAAAGGAAGAGCAGAAGCAATGTTTGCTGCGCTGTGTTCAGGAGCACAGAAATCTTTTTCCAGATTGTAAAAAAGAGACTCTCAGAAGAAAATATCTTGCCTGATCTATAATTTTATATTATTTTAATAAATATTTCATAAAAATGATAATATTTCAATTGATTATGCTATTTTACGGAAACGATCAAAAACAGCAATTTCCAAAATATTCACAGCTCTGTCGGCACGGGTTAACGTTGAGTTAGGAAGATGAAATTTTGTATTTGAGTAAGTCGAGGAAGTAGAAAAAGAAATAGGAGGTATGCATTTCGATATTTCAAAAAAAAAAATTTTTACCCATATAAGGGACACCCTAGTACAGAGTACAGAGCGCGTCGCTGTCGTCGGACGAGTGCGGCGACGGCGGCCGCGCGCTCGTCGTCTCGCTCGCGCGCGCTACGTGCGTCCCGCTCCAGCGCCGTACCTGGCGGTGTCGAGGTGCAGAGTGGGAGAGGCGGGCGGGGAGAGCGCGTCGCTGTCGTCGGACGAGTGCGGCGACGGCGGCCGCGCGCTCGTCGTCTCGCTCGCGCGCGCTACGTGCGTCCCGCTCCAGCGCCGTACCTGGCGGTGTCGAGGTGCAGAGTGGGAGAGGCGGGCGGGGAGAGCGCGTCGCTGTCGTCGGACGAGTGCGGCGACGGCGGCCGCGCGCTCGTCGTCTCGCTCGCGCGCGCTACGTGCGTCCCGCTCCAGCGCCGTACCTGGCGGTGTCGAGGTGCAGAGTGGGAGAGGCGGGCGGGGAGAGCGCGTCGCTGTCGTCGGACGAGTGCGGCGACGGCGGCCGCGCGCTCGTCGTCTCGCTCGCGCGCGCTACGTGCGTCCCGCTCCAGCGCCGTACCTGGCGGTGTCGAGGTGCAGAGTGGGAGAGGCGGGCGGGGAGAGCGCGTCGCTGTCGTCGGACGAGTGCGGCGACGGCGGCCGCGCGCTCGTCGTCTCGCTCGCGCGCGCTACGTGCGTCCCGCTCCAGCGCCGTACCTGGCGGTGTCGAGGTGCAGAGTGGGAGAGGCGGGCGGGGAGAGCGCGTCGCTGTCGTCGGACGAGTGCGGCGACGGCGGCCGCGCGCTCGTCGTCTCGCTCGCGCGCGCTACGTGCGTCCCGCTCCAGCGCCGTACCTGGCGGTGTCGAGGTGCAGAGTGGGAGAGGCGGGCGGGGAGAGCGCGTCGCTGTCGTCGGACGAGTGCGGCGACGGCGGCCGCGCGCTCGTCGTCTCGCTCGCGCGCGCTACGTGCGTCCCGCTCCAGCGCCGTACCTGGCAGTGTCGAGGTGCAGAGTGGGAGAGGCGGGCGGGGAGAGCGCGTCGCTGTCGTCGGACGAGTGCGGCGACGGCGGCCGCGCGCTCGTCGTCTCGCTCGCACTCTCCGCGTCCGTCTCGTTCTCCGTCACTCGGGTGATGCGCTCGGGCCGGGCTTCCGTGCGTCGGAAGTCCATTTCGTATCTGAAATGCAATACGAATAAATAACTTTGTATTTAGTTTATTTTTTCTACAATAATAGAAACGCAACAAATCAAGAAACTATGTCGAGGTACCTGCGCAAGTGATGCGGCGGCGGCGGGTGCAGCGGGTGCAGGGGGTGCGGGGCGCGCAGCGGGCGGTAGCGGTGCGGGGGCGGGGGCGGGGCGCGCGCGGGCAGGGGCGGGGCGCCGCGGCGCCGCAGCCGCACGCTGAGCTCGCCGGCCGCCGCGCGCGCCGCGCCCGCGCACCACCGCTCCACCGCCTCGCCGCACCACCCGATCACGCAGCGCCCGCCCACCTGCAACGGCACACCACCGATATCAGCTCACGCACACGCATCGAACGTCTAACGAGGATCGCCGCGCCGGTGGCATTTCCGAAAATCGGCGAGATTTTAGATACTCTCACAAACTATTCACAAAATATCAATTATGACGAAACAGGTGCTTGCAAAGAAAGTTCACAGGACGGATGGTGATGTGAGGGAGGGGTGTGGTGTGAGGGGCACCTGCAGGATCTCGTCGCCCTCGTGCACGGCGCCCGAAGAGTGCGCGGGCGAGCCGAAGTGCATGTGGGCGAGCTGGTGGTGTGTACGGAGTGGGTGAAGTGTGAGGGGGGAGGGCATCTGAAGGATCTCGTCGCCCTCGTGCACGGCGCCCGATGCGTGCACGGGCGAGCCGAAGCGGATGTAGGCGAGCTGGTGGTGTGTGCGGGGGGGTGAAGTGAGAGGGGGGGGCACCTGCAGGATCTCGTCGCCCTCGTGCACGGCGCCCGAGGCGTGCGCGGGCGAGCCGAAGCGGATGTAGGCGAGCTGGTGGTGTGTGCGGGGGGGTGAAGTGAGAGGGGGGGGCACCTGCAGGATCTCGTCGCCCTCGTGCACGGCGCCCGAGGCGTGCGCGGGCGAGCCGAAGCGGATGTAGGCGAGCTGGTGGTGTGTGCGGGGGGGTGAAGTGAGAGGGGGGGGCACCTGCAGGATCTCGTCGCCCTCGTGCACGGCGCCCGAGGCGTGCGCGGGCGAGCCGAAGCGGATGTAGGCGAGCTGGTGGTGTGTGCGGGGGGGTGAAGTGAGAGGGGGGGGCACCTGCAGGATCTCGTCGCCCTCGTGCACGGCGCCCGAGGCGTGCGCGGGCGAGCCGAAGCGGATGTGGGCGAGCTGGTGGTGTGTGCGGGGGGGTGTGGTGTGAGGGAGCGGGGGGGCACCTGCAGGATCTCGTCGCCCTCGTGCACGGCGCCGGAGGCGTGCGCGGGCGAGCCGAAGCGGATGTGGGCGAGCTGGTGGTGTCCGCAGAAGGAGGGCAGCACCTCGAAGCCGAGCGCGCGCTCGCCCTGCGCCAGCGTCACCGTGTCCACCCAGGCCGGCTGCAGGATCATCGGGTCCAACACGTCCTGCACCACACACACGCACCATCTTGTACTACTTCTAGTACGACATTCGCAAAGAGAGTGGTAATTGTAAAGAAATATAACAAGTTGAGCTACCTAGTTATTTAATAATGTGTCTTAAGGCTGCAACGATATCATTGTGTGAAGCGGTCGTTGCAGCGATAACACCTCGACAAATATTTACAAAGAATAGAGACACTGGCAACGTTCCACCAGTGAAACTAGATAGGTACTCTCTTGTCCCTTTAAAAGAAGGGATATCCTCTGGCATACCTGTATGATGTAGTCGGCGACGGCGGCGGCGGCGGCGGCGGCGGCGGCCACGGCCCGCGCCGGCTGCTCGGCGAAGCGGTCGCGTTGCGCGCACGTGGCCGCCTCCAGGGACAACTTCAGCAGCGCCGCTTTACGTTCCGCCAGCGGAGCGCCCGAACAAAGCGGCCACCTACAACACAAAACATGACCAATGTCAATAGAATACATTTTTTCGATTAGATTTTTTTAACTAAATATAAGGATATGGAATTAAATGTTTTATTTGATATAAGACAACATTTTTTTTATTCAATTTTCTCTTCTGTCGTGTTAACTAGGGAGGCAGACAAATAGACATCAACGAAACAACTTGTTTCCGTTACATACTAACTTAACAAACATCCAACTTTATATAATTATATACCATACATATTTTCGTCCTTCGAGCCGGATAAGCATGATACCAGCGGGAGTGAAGTGAACAATACCTGTCGAGCCAGCACACGAGCGGCTTGACGGCGTGCACGGTGCGCGCCACGTCGGCCAGCGTGTGTGTCTCGAGGCGCGCGTCCACGTGGTGGCGCAGCGCCCGCGCCAGCGCGCCCGCCGCCGCAGACACGCGCAGCGCCAGCTGCTGCACGCACTCGCGGCGAGCCTCGTATTGCTGCAACACCGCACGCTAACACCGCTCAGTCCCCGAACAACCGGCCTGAGGCACGGCGGGTCGGGGGGGCTCAGCCTCCCTGAGACCGTATAATTATTTCAAAAACGAGGCAGGACCGTTTTAAGTAAACGTATTTCTAAAGAAATCCAGTATCCCGACCGAATTCTATCACAAGAAACTGAGATAAGTTCTACCTATTCTGCCTATACGCAATATACTCGTATGCTAAAAATAAACATTAATAATAAACTTATCTCTAATAATAAACTTATCTCATAATAAACTTATCTCATGATAAAAATAAACAAACTTCTTTTTCCGATTTGTAATCTAATAGCCCGAGCAGGCAGTAGGCAGCTCATAGAGTGTAATTACCGTTATGCAGCTGCAGAGATAAGATAAACATTATTTTATTGCTATCAACACGTCACATGTCACTCAACTCAAAGGACATTGTGGTTGAATTAATATCTTTATTTTTAACTGCTATAGAAAAATTAACATAGATTGAAATAAAACTATTTTTACGGATTTATCTCGCGTATATTAAACTAAAATGTATATCAAACTTCTGTCAGACAAATGTCACCTCAGTCTGCCCGGGACAGAAAAAAAAGCGACCGAAACGTCGGGTTGATTTTAAAAATCATTTTAGTTTAATATACGCGAGATAAATCCGTAAAAATAGTTTTATTTCAATGAGTGTAGCTCGCGAAAACCTAAGAACATATCAAATTAACATAGACCATGTTAATTTTTCTATGTAGGAAGGAATGTTTTTTTTCTTTGTTAGTTTTTTCTTTATGTCTAGAAAAATGTGCCTAAGATATCTGCACAAAATTTGAAAGTTTCTTGCTCGCTGCCTATTACATGGGATAAATAATAGGTGGCAAAGAAGAATGATAATGTTCCATACATTTCTCGGCATCATTTTCAAATGACTATAAAACACATAATTTGAAATTCAAGCATTTGTTGAATGGCCAGTAATTGAAGTATATATCAGATCAAGTAAAAGTTGGGTTAGATTGCTAAATATGGCTAACTACTCGTATATTACAAAATGTACTGTGTGTATAATGGGTTAACCATTAATGATTTTGCAGACCCAAAATTACCCGTCTCTTTTATTGTTCATAAAACTAATGATTCAATTGAACAAAAACTTTATAGTGATGACATGTTGATTATACACATAATATTTATATGGATATTACAAACCCTTTCTGAATTTCTGCAGTTCATTATTTGTATGACAGGACTTACATACAAGATATTGTATCTGTTTACTTGTCCGCAGTTCCTAGTAAACCCAAAAGTACAGTGCCTATTATCTCACAGGATGTATTTTGATAAACAGCTATAAAACCATTGTTATCATTGTAAGTACTATCACTTTGACCATATGTAATAAAGAATAATTATGAATGTGGCTTGAATGTATCATTGTGAGTTTAATTTGTATTGAATATATAGCAACATTACATTTAATTTTGTATTCATTCATGACTCAATGATTACTTCTTACGGTAAACTTATTATGCTGCAGTTGGGCTGATATCGGTTCATGAACAATTAGAAATTAATAGTAATATTTTTCTCGCCAGCTGGCAGATTAAATACATTCACATACCAATAAATCCACATTTGTTTTTACATAAAATATAATCTGCCTATTGATGTTCATCGACAACTTAATATTCTTCAATTTGGAGATTGAGGTTTCAACAGACCTGCGGAAATTATGTTAAGTTTGGAATGGCTGGTTTACATAAATGACACTGTGTATGAGCCGGAATTAAAGAAAAGTTGCATTATTGTAGAGACTAGAGATAAAAGACTTTAGCAACTTGGGTTGAATAAAGATATATAATAAAGTTAAGAATAGAAGTTAACACAAAAAAATAGAAACTTTTTCAATAGACATGGACTTGTTAAGTAGGTATATAGTAAATATTATTATTGTGATATTATTGCTTGCAATACACAAATCTAATTACATTTTGTTGGTTATAATTATTACGTGTGGGTGAAATCAATATAAAATTGCAGAGTAACTTTCCATATCATGCTTCCAGTCAGTCAAAGAATTATGTAAGCATAAACATGTGCAAAAAACTGTTGCGAAAGTTACCAATTGATATGTAACACGTTAGATACAACTTACGTAGTTCCGTAAATGCTCGACCGCTTCCAGCAAGAGTTCCTGGTGTCCTATGACATGTATGCCCAAGTACTCGAGGTCGTCGCATCGCAGCGTCAGCAGCTTCGTGCCGTTGAGGCCCCGTTCCCGCAGGCCCGGGATGTACTGCGCCACCGTCGGGCCCAGACCTGCACAACAACACTGTGACTCATCCACAAACCACACAACGTACATCACCACTCGCTGGAACACAAACCTGACATCCAGTCCGCCACTTGCTCCGGAGTCCACTCCGCTATATTCAAGGTGCCCATTGCGACCTATGTTGTATGTATTATTAGTAGCCCGGCTTCAACAGGGCGCATTTTTTTGATCAAACACGATTTGTAATAAATTCACAGACCAGTACCTAAATATTGTGAGCCGACTGTCACAGTGACACTACAATGTCACTGTCATTTGTCAATTTTTTTTAATAATTTTTTCATGACAATAGATACAGAGTCTTTCAGTCGTATACATATTGAATTTCACATTTCTTTAAATTAATGAATATCCATATGGAAGATGACGATGATTAAATGCTTCCATGAGGAATATGATGAGATGATGGGGTGGCTCCAGTAAAGCGATGGGGACTTTATTAGGAGTTTTTACGAAGTTTTGGAGGCAATACGAAAAATCACTTTTCACTTCACACAATATCACTTTCTTATACTCGTGAACATTATCGAATGCTTTATGATAAAAATCCCACCATTCTTACACATAAAAACGCGACTATACACAAATTTCGAAAATAATGTCACGCAGCGACACAGCTCTTTTCCGCGTTCCCGCAAAAACTTTGTCATTTGTCAATGTCAGTAAGGGTGACCAGTTTTAATTGTTTTATTCTGCTATACGTTTTACTGGTAGTCTTATGACGAAGCTCGCAGGCGTAGGCACTACCGCATACCTAATTTACTTGAAATTACATAGTAGTGTTCAACACAATCGTGTTCTGGTCAGGTAGTAATTAGGGCTCTGAAACTACCGACACATAGGCGTAAGAAGAAACATTATTTTTATAAATATAAATATACTTACATTTCACATGTGGTAGAAGTAAAACCTTCACAAAAATTCTCCCACATTATATCATTAATGTGTCTCAATACTGTCGCTTTTTTTCTTTGACTTTTAATCACAATGATGCTAAAGAAGTTTTCACTTCAAAAAGTGGTGACTGTTTTGTCAAAAACAAATTCCGCTATCTTTCCAATTCATCAACTAGCTTGACAACTGGATTCTAATTTTTCTAAAGTAGCAAAATTCAAGTCAACCTGGTCACCCCAGTCAGCCCGTGTCAGACAGCCCGCTGTAGGCCGCTCTACAAAAGCCTAATAATCTAAGACAAAAGCACAGACTAATAAAAGCTTAATAATAACTTAATTTATATTTAGCAAAATGAATATACATTTAAATGTAGACTTGACACAAATATAATTTATAGCTATATGATAACAATATTACTGAATTGTAACTAAAGAGTAAGGTTCTCACAGTATTAGTGTATAATCTATGGTTCTCACTTACAAAGATTGAATCTGAATATGATTCGGTAGTTCGGTACACTGACACTAGATGACACTACTTATACTTAGCCTGGGTTTCACCACGCTATGCTTAAATTTAATTTTTGAGTCACAAAATAATGTAAAGTTTAGAAACTTCAGAATTTACAAAAGGAGAATGATACTGTTCCATACATTTCTGGGCCCAGGTGTTAATGTTAACACTGTATCTACAAATTATGTGATTTTCAAATTATTATTTGATAGATAAATAATTTATTTAATTGTAAGTAATTGTATAAGTAGATACCTACATAATTGAAGTAAGTATACCTACAATACCTACCTAATATCAATGAGTACTATATAATATCATTGCCTAATATGATTAAGTATAAGTTGGGTTAGATTGCAAAAAGATATGGGTATTACAAAATACTGTGTGATGGGTACCTAACGATTTTGTGGACCCAAAATTATCTACCCGTCTCCTTTGTTTGTTATCTAGGTAGGTATATTGTTTTGTTCGGTGCAGCTTGTTTAGCATACCTACCTAGTTAATTTGATTGTTTAATTAGGTATACATAAAATATGTAGATGGTTGCTGCAAAGTACCTACCTACAAATGCAAGATAATTATTTTTCAGTTTAAAATAAAAATGTAAAAATATTAGGTACCTACCTACCCTACCTGATTACCTACTTATTTATTTTTAATTCTTTACCATATACCTAATATCTATTCCTTTAAAGTAATCATCTAACCTATCTACTAAGGTGATGCTCCTTTTGCTGGTTGTACTTAGAGTTCTATCTAGTATCGGAGCTTGACGGAGTAGGCAAAGCACCACTGAATGCAGTTGTGTCTTGTTTTCTTGTGATACCTACTTACAATAGAAAGTTCTAATCGGTGGCGTAACCAACATGGATTGCACCCGGGCGGATGAGCAAAAAAAAAAGGAAATACTCCTCATTCTTTTGTATCTTACCTATTTTTCCATTTTCCACCGGTAAATAGGTATGCATCCGTATTTAGTCAAATTCGATGAATCTGGCACCCCTCATATCTATACAAATAAATAAAATTGGAGTGTCTGTTTGTAATATTAAAATAACCGCTTTTTACTAAATGCATATGTTTGTATACACGGTACATACCAAAACAACATTTTTTACAATTTTTGTCTGTCTGTCTGTTTGGCGGGGCTAATCTTGGGAACGGCTGGATCGATTTTGACGGGACTTTCACTGGCAGATAGCTGATGTAATAAGGAGTAACTTAGGCTACTTTCATACTAGCTGCGCCCACGACTTCGTCCGAGTAGATACTGAACAATCATATTTTATCTCACGTGGACGAAGTCGCGGGCACAGCTAGTCTAATATAAAAGTGAAAGTGAGTTTTGTGTTGCGCTTTCACGTCTAAACAGCTAAAATTCTGTTTATTTCAAAAGAGGGTGGCACCCGGTGCGGGCCGCTCCCGCCGCCTCCCTATAGCTACCCCACTGGTTCTTGTGGTAAAGAAACAACCAAGCTATATTTTGACTAGGACTCGTATTCATAGACAAAATATCAGTCATATAGACAATTATGATCACATTTTTACACGATTTTCCAACAACTGTCGTGTTCTGGGTCTGAGGTCTGTCTATAAGGTGTAGGTAGAGTTTTTGAAGAGGACGTGTAGAGTTACACACTTGGATTAAACTTTTTGACAGTGCGAGCCATTTCTTAAACAGTCTTGTCTTGGCAACGTCTTATATCTAGGTACCTACATGATGGCCCGTAGACCGTAGATCGGGTGTTAAAATTTCAATTCAATTAATTAGTTTAATTGTCAGAAAGATTTTTTTTGTGAGTCGTTTAGGCAGACAGATTCACGATTGATCCTTTAGGTACATTAGATTTTTCCATTTGAGGTACGGGATCCTTAAAATACCTACGTACCTACCTACTTACTTACAACTTTGCTTAACTACCTAAGAACTCAAGTAGTAGCAGGCCACTACCTACTGCCACTACCTACGCTGAAGTCTTGGATTCGATCCCCTGCTATCAGAAAAAAAGGTGTTGTTATTATCCTGTCTCTGTTGTTAATGGAATTTTCTCATTTTCTAGAAATTTCGAAAAATTATAGATGTTATATGTAGTTGTTTGGCGTAAAAAAAAATACTTATCTACCTATGTCAAACGAACACTGGCAGTCGGCACACTTGAGGACTAAAACATTCTTCATCTTCGTCCAGGCAGAGAATATGTAGGTAATAATACTACGTACAGAATGGACACTTCGACGTCCCGCCCGATTTGCTCGCATCACTCAACCCTCTCCCCTCTTATGGGCGACGGTTGGTATTTTGTACGTGCTACGCACACAGGTGCGCGTGTAAATACACGTCACTGATTGATGTCTGTGTAATAGAAACCAAATAAAGCGTTTGTATGGAATTTTGGCGGAGTGTCCGCGGTGTGGTCCAGTTTCTATACCAATCCACAGGCTTATCGTATTATTTATTATTATATTATATATTATCGTAAATTATCGTCCAACCAAAAGGGAAACGTGCTCTAATAAGAACAGCTTGTCGGTAGGTACCTACTGTTGTCCAAATATTTAGTACATTCGACAGAAATTTACAAGATTATGCACTCCTCGAATTAGGTATTATTGCCTACCAATTCTATAAATTTTCTGTTTATGAATAAGTTAGATGAGTATCTCTGTGAATCCAAAAATATCTAACCATATATCGACTTATTTTTTTGCCCGCCGGTCCTTTTTTATTTGGGTCGCCTGATACTGATCTCTAATGACGTTTTTTTAAGTCAAAGCTCGTATTTAGTCGCTCCTGTAAATGAACGGCAAATTTAACGTTGGTGAGACACCGTTACGTTACAATTCTTTTCTCAATTTTTTAAGTAATTGATAAATTATGTGAGGATGTCAAGTGCAAGAATTTTTTATCCGCGCAGAAATATACTTAGTGCAGAAACTTTAGTGGGACTGCGTAAGTTTTTCTTCGAAAACAAAATTACCTACTATTCATATTTCTGTGGTAGGTACAAAGTGATGACGTCGGATTGTTCGTGAACGTAGGCACAATGAGATTCATTGATATTAATTCTACCCATATTACGGCGTCTTGATGCTAAGCAATCTACTCCTGTGGCCTGTGGTGCCCTCTATCCACGTTTTCTGATGATGAGCAAAAACAAGAAATACTCCCCATTCTTTTGTATCTTATATCCACGCCTGTGTGCCCCCTACATAAGCAAATTCTCAATGTCTGGCCACACATTAGGTATATAAAACTTGTTAATTAAAATCATTATGTTATGTATTAAATAAGACATTTAAATATGACAACGTGTAAAAATGTGATGTGTATGTATTATTTAAAAAAAATAATGAAATTTTTGCAGTGCCAGAAAATGGCAACTAAGTATCACTACAACCTAATTTTAAGACCTTTATGTATCTACTTAGTTAGCAAATAAATGACTATGACTATGACTATGGCGTGCCTTAGTAAATGCAGATGCGTTGCCACCCCGAGACCTTAGTTGATACTATGTCTCTGTGTTAAGTTATAACGGGGCCGTACTATACTATTTAACCGGAACACGATAGTGCTGAACACGACCATTTAGAGGCAGATTGATTAGATAGGTAATGCGGTGGTGCCTACGCCCTCGGGCTAACGAATATTTGCATTCACATTCGCATTCGCGAATATTCGCATGTTTCTTGACATTCGCATTCGCATTCGCATACGCATTCGCGAAAATTTATGCGAATATTTTGCGAATATGTACATCCGAAAAAAAAATAAGATGTCAATAACAAAAAGGTAAATTAAACAAAGAAATACTTGATTTTATAACATTTTTACAAAATCACATGGACAGTTATCTGACGTTAAATGCTATCCTCCAGGTAAAGATTTCTGAAAACTTTTTTCTGTTTCGCCATCAAACTCCCTGTTTATTTATTATTTCGAAATAACAGCGTTTTTTTTTGTTTCTGTTACTCTTCTTTAATCGCCCCCTATCAGTTTTTTGGAAAAATATTAAATACATACCTACAGACACTCGATTTTTACTGTCTTAATATATAATATGTATTTATAAGTTCCTAATAGATTATCAGGGACTTTATCATATCAGTAAGTGGTAAAACAGGTCCTAAACTTTCTAATTCACATTGACTTGCAAATAAAGGTAAAAAAAAAAAAAAATACGCTTACACTCACAGTAGGTATAAACCTGTGTCGTGGGTGCCGTTGTACACATACAACACATACACAAACACCCAGACCCGAAACAAATATCTGTAGGCCATACGAATATTTGTTTCGGTGCGGGGATCTAACTCGCGACCCTTCGAATCAAACGGTGGTTTCGCACCGCTGGACTAACCGGGTCGTCAAATAGTATTGATTTTTATTACATTAATTGTAATGAGACTTCACTTTAATACTTGATATTGGTTTGGTAATGTAAACAATCAACTTTGCATTAAAATTTACCAAACAAAAAATAAGTAATGTTTCATCATCGTCATCATTTCAGCCAAAAAACGTCCACTGCTGAACAAAGGCCTCCCCCAAAAATTGCCACAACGAACAGTCCTGGGCCGCCCTTATCCAGCGATTGCCCGCCATCTTCACCAGGTCGTCTGTCCATCTTGTAGAAGGGCCTGCCTATGCTTCGTTTTCCGGTACGTGGTCGCCAATCGAGAACTGCTCTTCCCCAACGGCCTATGAGCTATGTGCCCTGCCCACTGCCACTTGAGTCTCGCTATTCGGTGAGCTATGTCGGTAACTTTGGTTCTCATGCGGATTTCCTCATTTTTGATTCGATCTCGCAGAGAATCTCCAAGCATAGCTCTCTCCATTGCTCTCTGAGTGACCTTGAGCCTTCTTATGAGGCTCGTAGTAAGTGACCACGTTTCTGTCCCATAAGTTAGCACTGGCAACATACACTGGTCAAAGACCTTTTTCTTTAGACACTACGGTAAGTCGGACGAGAAGATATAGTAGCTTCCCGAACGCTGCCCAATCGAGTTGAATTCGGCAATTGACCACTTTCTCGAAGTTGGACCGACCTAACTGGACAGTTTGTCCCAGGTATACAAAATCGTCAACAACTTCGAGTGTAGTACCCTCGGCCATAACAGGAGTGGGCGTAACAAGGACATTCGACATGATCTTCGTCTTGTCCATATTAATTTTAAGGCCCACTCATTGGGAGGCCCTACTGAGGTCATTGAACATTGTGCTAAGGTCGTCCAGGGTCTCAGCCATGGCTACGATATCATCTGCAAGCCGGAGGTGGGAGATAAACTCACCGTTAACATTGATGCCGAGTCCTTTCCAGTTCAGAAGCTTGAAGACGTCTTCCAATGCAGTGTTGAACAGTTTCGGAGATATAACATCTCTCTGTCTCACACCTCACCACCAGTTGGATAGGTTTCGAGTTCTGATCCTGAAACCGGACCGACATGGTGGCGTTTTCATACAAGCTCCTCAGCACCTCGATGTAACGGTAGTCAACTTGACACATATGGTGTGACTGTAGCACAGCCCAAATCTCAACCGAATCGAAGGCTTTCTCATAGTCCACGGACGCTAGACATAAGGGCTGGTTATACTCTTCTGTTTTCTGTATAACCTGCCGCAGCGTATGAATGTGGTCTATGATGCCTTTACGGAAAAAATAATGTTTAACAGTATCAAACAAAAACAAATTCTTCTCTTATACTTTAATCACTCTTTTCGTTAATTGTCTACTATTTTGAACCTAAAGTATTTTATTTATTTTCAACCTAGAATAATAATAAACAAAAAAGATAACCGCTATTAGATAAAAACAAAATACACACTTGGGATAATAATTGTCAAACATATTCTTCTCCTAATGTAGTTAAAGTTCTTACAAAAATCTACTTCCATTTAAGAGAAAATTATCATCTTCTTTTATTGAAGTGAAAATATTAATATCAAACAAGATAATATTGCATTATTCAACTTATTATACCTAGTAGATATAGGTACGTAAAATAAGTCCATATTATTTCACTAGAAACTGATTTACTCATATTGATTCATTAAACTCACTCTAACCTCAAATTTTTCGTATTTCTGCTGACGATCTTTCGTAAAGTAAACACAACATTAATTGGCGTTGTTCGGATTGGCATGTGTGGGACTCGCGCGCCGAGTGAACTGTCAAAATAAATCCATAGACAAATGGCGTCAAATTCGAAAGTAAATATTCGCATTCGCATTCGCGAATATCAACGGCAGATATTCGCATTCGCATTCGCGAATGTCTATAAATTGATATTCGTTACATCACTAATACATGCATTCAAGCATAGGTACCTACCTAAATGCAAACACCCTCAATTCACCAGTTACGTTTTAGTACCTTTAGTCAGAATAGTTGGCGGTCTTGGGGTCTACCCGGACCCGGAGACAGGCATTTGGAGTGGCAACGCATCTGAATGAAATCTTTAGATTTTATATAGGTAGCGTGACGCAGTGTTTAATTTGTATTTTCTAAAACTGCTTATGTAGATATCTACCTATATAACTTACCTAGTTCGGTACCTATCTGCCAATAACCAAGGCAGGTAAACAAGAAGTTTATGTTAAAGACTCTTACACATTCTAATCAAACAGTAGTACCTTTCGAAATGAAATAAAACTCATTTAAATACAATCAAAGAATGCAACGCATCCTCGAAACACGAACAAAATCAGTTAATGAATAGAGTGTAGATTGAATGGTGACAAATGGTGCATGCCTAGCCATTATCGGCGGGTAAAATACGTTGGAACCACGCATTTAGATATTCGAGTAAGAATTCGTGTTAGCTAGCATCATAACATCCCACGCGGGGGCTCATTGAGGCTCGTCGAGCAGCGAGCAGCGAGCAGCGGGTGCGGCAGTAAAATTTGAGGTTAATGGCGAGCACGCAAGATCGCCACCTCGCTTATCTGAACACATTCTAGAAGGTTGTGCGGCGTGTGGGACCGCTTTCATTACGGCGGACCCATTCGGATCTTATCTGATGGATCTTTTGTATATTTATTGGGGCATCAAAGAGGTCCGTGTAGCGCGGTAGCGTTCTTATATCGGACAGTTTAATACCTCTCATAAAGCGGCCAGTAACCGGCGGCGGCCGATAATTTCTCTTATTGTCTCGATAAATTAGCTTAATTAGGGTGTAAAAAAGGCGGGTGGCGTGGAATCTAGTGCGGCGCGGTGGGTGGGCGACAGATGGACGGCTGATCATTGCGTCTAATTAGTAGACTACGAGCGGTCGCCGGCTGCCGGGCCGTATAGGATAGCGCTCACACGTTCACTTTAGATAAACGCCGAGAACTGCTTCATCTAATGCTACCTGCCTAGGTATAGCAAATAGTTCGACAAATGTAACTAGGTATGTAACTTCTTTAATTTAACAAAATAAGAGAAAGCGTGTCTAAAAATAATACCTACCTGCTTACTAAATAAGTAAATACTTATAAGTATCTACATATTAGATTAATTTTAAGTTTTTGAGTAGGTATGTACTTAACTGTAAAAAGATAGATAATGGGTCAGGTAGTCTAGTTGGGTTAGGTACCTTCTAGGGTACCAAATTCGAATTGAGTTTACTTTAACTCCTTTACTGGCATTTTGACGATAATTTAATCACTAATTTAATAGTGGTTGTAGAGCTCCAGTGTCGGAGCTCGAGGGTGTAGGCACCGAATAACCTAATCTATCTGACCTCAAATTATGTTCAAGTAGTGTTCAGCACTATCGTGAGTATCGTGTTCCCGTGTCGTGTAAGGACCCGTAATGTCTACGGCGCCGTAATTTATTTCTATCACAGAGTCGGAACAACTTAGACCTCAGGGGTGGCAAAAGAGACCAACTGTTGTACAATTATTATTATAAAAAATATCGAAAATCTTTCAAGTGTGCTATGAAATTTGAAGAGTTCCCTGGATTTCTCCAGGATTCCATCATTACATATTGACATGGTTACAATGGACCAACTGTGAGGCAAACCCTTTCAAACAAAACCAAAATTATCCAAATCGGTACAGCCGTTTTCAAATTATCGGGGAACATACATTAAAAAAAGATCCGGAATTGAGAACCTCTTCCTTTTTTCGAAGTCGGTTAAAAAGAATCCATGTGGCCTTGGGTTCATCTAGCTAAGTGCAGTAATCAATAAGTGATTGTATTGAAAATTAGCTACAGTAGGTACCTATCTCTTTAAACTTTTATACCAGCTTTCGCATAGCCGACACTTAAGTGTAAGCAATAGAAGGAAAATACTTTCGAATATTTTATGTGCATACTATGGTACCGTACACGGTATGCACAAGATATGGGGTATCCTTGTGTGCGTAACCAACCTACATACCAACAGCGTCACGCTCGTAAATCAAGCCACACGATACGCGAATACAAAACCAATGTAATCAGTTATCAGCGGCCGTCTTTTTTATGAGTAAATTCCACACATATGTCACCCGAGAGGTAAGTAATTAGGGCACACATAAATATGACAAAGGAATCCTCGGCAGCTCGTAAAACCCGATCATAACTCCGTCAATTAAGCCGCCAGCACACAGCGGGCGTGACGGACGTCGCCTGGTCGTTGATAGGTCTTGCCGTGTTCTAATAATCTAAAAATAAATAAAAAAAACTGGTTGCCTGTAAAGTCGGTTTTACGGGCGAAGATTTTACGTGACAACGTCTTTTTCTCGGTAGAAAGGCATTCGCCGGTCCGGCAGGCCTCTCTCTCGTTCGGTGACTCATCGTTACGTTACCGGGCGTTACACTTTTTCTTGAGTAACTCCAAGCCGCAACCTAATTTAAGACGTTGTCACGTCAATATGTTTATTTAGGAACATTACAACAGTTGTGTACAATTTCTATAAAAAACGATGAATATCTGCAAAAGTTGGAAACTGTGTCGCAGATACCATCGCCCACCTCTTATCTAATATTAAATTAGTAATTAAATCAACATAGCAACGTCTAGTAGTCCAGAGTATATATTCAAAGGCTTGTCTTTACACACATGGTATCCTAGACAAACCCTGGACTGGATCTAAGCTACGCGATGTTACCCATTCATCCAACTTGAAGACTAGGCCCTGTTCTGGAACCATCGACGTCACGCGAAGGGCAAACTCTACGCCAGATATATGGCGTTGATGATGTTTTGGATTTGACCGAAACACTGTGTTTTAACAGGGCTTGTGAGTAACTTCGTAACTTCATGCCACTTCCCCGAATGTTAATGCACTCATGCAAACATCTACGATTCCACCGTTACGTTTTATCCTATGTAACAGGTGACGATCCTATTGACATCTGCGGGCACATTACCATACACCGAGGGTGCAATTGAAATGAAATTTTCAGAAAATGGAAATATACCAATAGGACCAAAGATAAAAAATAAAACATGTAAATGTATCTCTCACAGTTTCCGACCCAGTGTTCAAACCAGGGTAGCAGTAGTCGCCTGCTACCCTGATAGTATCACTAAACTACTGACGTAGTTAATTGGTAACAGATATTTAGTACCCGCGAAGGATCCTGGATTTCTTTGGATACATTGCCCGAAAAGATGGACATAACCTCGAGCATCTTATGGTGACTGGTAAGGTCGATGGCAGAAGGCCTAGAGGACGTAGCCCCGTCAAATGGTGTGACCAGATCCGCTTACTCTGGACACCAAGCTCGACGACGCACTCCACGACTGACATAGGAGATGGAAGAATATCATCCGTCACAAATTAATCTCCCATCGGGGGAATTAAGACTCTCAGTAATGAGGAGTAGGTACCTACGACGCGAGGAGTAGGATTTAGTAGCCAGTGATAGTCTTACAGGCTCGCAGAGCGTGTACGATGTACCTGCAATTCGTAATTGACTTTGCTGGATGTGCCAAACCAATGACGGTTTACGATACATATTCAAAAGGAACTGCAGTGGTTATGACCATCGCGTCCACAATAACGTTACGATGCAATCTCGCTTCGTCCTCTGTTTATAGATGACTTAAGTCAATTAGAGCGAGGTGGTGCGTTAGGGCCGCGGTGCGGTGCTGGCGCGCTCTAAATCACGTTATCTGCTGATAACTCACTGATAGCGGGCGCGCAGCTTGAGCACTCTGATTTATGATGGCGGGTATCGGGTGATCAATAGTCTTTCCCAATGTCGGAACTCGAGAGCGTAGGCTCCACTGCATTATCTGATACCAAGAGGTAGAGTGCAGCACTATGGTGTTCCGGTTAGATGGTAATGTGTGACCCCAAAATTTCTGTCAAGGAATCAATACAGCTTCGGTCTCAAGAGTAGAAACTGTCAAAGCATCTGTTTTTTCACTTCCGGTTGTTATACCTGGATGTGTAAGTATAGGTTGCATGTAACTTACTTACTAGACATCAGAAATGACATGTTGCTCACACCGCCGCATTAGATAATCTACTTGCCACTAAATGGCAGGGCTTAACACTGAGTATCGTGTTTAGGATATGATAATGTAGGTACCTCTACGGCCGTTAACTTTTGATAATTTTCTTTTGATATTTTTTTATGATAGGTACGTATCTACGTAAATGGCAAACAAGTATCTACCTATACAGTTCACATGGATTTTAAGTGTTGACTGCAGCCTACAAAGGTACGTCAACATCTAGAATTCAAAATTACATTACGATACGTCGTCACCCCTGAGACCTTAGTTGTTATGTCTCTGTGATAGTCATTACAGGGCCATACATTACCATCTAACGGGAACACGGTAGTGCTGAACACTACCATTTGGCGGCAGATATATTAGGTACTTAGGTACTGCCCTCGAGTCCCTACTTTGGAACTCTATTACCAATGAGATAAGTTTTTACACTATTATCTTACTGGTGGTAGAGCTCCAGTGCCGGAGCTCGCAGGCGCAGGCCGCATTACCTAATAGGTATACATGCCGCTAAACGAATAAGTTTTTCTTTTTCTTCATTTATTATCATTGAAGGAATTGAAAAATTTTATGATTATTATGTTTTTAACCAAATAGTTTAAATTTTAATTTTTAATTTACTATTAATATATGATTTTGCTTTTACTATATGTAATGGTTATTCGCTCTAGGTAGTTTATGATTTATTGACGTTTTGAAAGTATCTGTAAAGATCTATTCGAAATAAAAATATTTTCTATTTTCTATTTCTATTTCTAATGGTAGTGTTCAGCACAATCGTGTTCAGGTCAGGTGGTAATGTACGGCCCTGTAATTTCCGGCACAGTGGCATAACACCTAAGGCCTCAGGAGTGGTAACGCATCTGCATTTTGACCTTGGTCTTTGTGTAAGTGACTATAGGCTGCAGTCATCACTTAAGATCAATGTGAACTGCATGCTTGTATGCTTCTTCCATTACATAAAAAAAAATCTGTTCTCAACGACTATAGTGTAACGAGTCAGAATCACAATTAGGTGTAGAATATTGATAAATTGAGAACGCCAGACACCTCTGATCAAAACAATAAAACAACCTGTAGAAAAAGTCCAAACAACTGACCGGTCGAGGCTTAGAAGGCAGAATAAGTGCAGTATTTAGTAGTTACCTACTATCTTCGAGAGACAGACAGAACAGAACAATAGGATGCAATAAATACTCTCTTTAGGTATGTTATACCTTGAGATCGGTTCGAGCCAACACAATCCCAACTCAACATACACATAAATACGAGGCCGAGGCATGCACGCACACAAGAGCAGGCGCGGATCAGGGTAGGGGCGTGTCCGGCGGCGAGATGAAAGCGCGCCCCGCCCAGCCTGCGCGCGCGCATCCCACATACTTCACCTTCATAACTGCATAGGCATAGGTGGACATACACTATTGTCTATTGCCTCCCTTACTAACTTTTACTCTTATAAAGGAATGGAAGTAATGAAGAAGCATATAATTCTCATTTGCAAGTGACTAGGTAAGTGACCTACAACTTGTAGACAATCAAAACCTAAGATGGTACCTATAATAACATAGGTGGTAGAGTTCCAATGGCAGAGCTCGAGGGTGTAGGCATTCTTGTTTCATGTCATGAAAGCGGCAATCAAGCGCACAGTTCACATTGATCGTAACTGAATAGGCTGCAGCTGTAGGGAGGTATCTATAGCCTACATTAAAACCAGAAATTTCAAAGTAGATAGTTTGCCACAACAAGTTATAGGTACCTACCTACCTTTGTGCCAGAAATTACAGGTCCATATCTACACTTGATTTACCTACATACTTGGGGAAAAAGTTTCTTCGCATTTTTTAAGATAATTCAAAACATTTTTTAATATATTTTATTTAAATTTAACTAAAGTATGTATTTTGTTCGATAACCTTTTGCCATCTTGTAGGAAGGGACATGATCCCATTGCTATAAAAATTTTGGGACTTCTCATCAAAATACCGCGACAAGTGGATTTGGCAGTCCTCTCGTGATGTTAACCTAACATTGCATAAAGAATTCTGAAGAGACCGAAACAGGTGGAAATCTGAAGGTGCAAGGTCAGGACTATACGGCGGATGCATTAACACCTCCCAGCCAAACTCTTTTAATTTTTGCTGAGTGGCTATAGATGTGTGAGGTCTAGCGTTATCATGATGAAACACCACACTCCTTCTGTTGATCAATTCCGGCCGCTTTCTCTCGACTTCTTGCTTTAATCTCATCAGTTGTTCGCAGTACAGTTCAGAATCGATAGTCCTGCCTGGTGGTAATAGCTCATAATGAATAATGCCCTTCCAATCCCACCACATACACAACATCACCTTATTGCGAGTTAACCCGGGTTTCGCCACAGTCTGTGAAGCCTGACCGGCCTTTGACCACGACCTTTTTCGCACTTCTTGTCGTACGTGATCCACTTTTTATCACCAGTTATCAGCTTCTTCAAAAATGATTCGGTTTCATTACGTCGTAATAAAGAATCACAAATGAGTACACGGTTCATTAGGTTTCTTTCAGTGAGCTCGTGAGGTACCCAAATATCGAGTTTTTTTTTGTACCCAGCTTTTTTCAAATGCGCCAAAACTGTTTTGTGATCAATTATCAGTTTTTTAGCTACGTCGTAACTACTGATATGTCGATCTTGCTCCACTTTTTCAAAAATGCCATCCATTTTATCCGTAATAGGGCGACCAGAGCGAGGTGCATCTTTGACATCAAAATTTCCGGATTGAAAACGCTTAAACCAAATTTGTGCTACTCTCACAGACACTGCATTAGGTCCATAAACATCGCAAATTTTTTTCGCGGCTTGCGTTGCATTTTTTTTTTTTGTAATACAATTTTAAAATGTATCGAATTTCTTCATTAGATTCACTCATCTTGACAGTACAAAAAACAAATGAAAATCACTTATTTGCCTAATTTGAATTTGGAATTATGTTCTTTAAAATTTTAACTTTCAATGATACCAAAACCAGCCATATACAAATACTACAGCCAAAGATATTTTATTACAAGTTCATACATACTATAATGCGAAAGGACTTTTTCCCCAACCTATTATATTGCAGTACCCGCCTATAATCTGCCTTTAAAGCCTTTATGCCAGAAATTACACGGCCGTACATTACCGGCCCGGAACACGATAATTCTGAATACTAGGTACCATTTAGCGGTAAGTAAGTAGGTAGATCAGGTAATGCGGTAGTGCCTGCGAGTTCGAGTGAGATCGTGTGAGACTTGCCGTAGATACCTATAAGTATCAAGAAAGTCATTTGTACCTAAATGTATGTAAGAGGTATGTAGGTATCATGTAGAGGTGGTAATGTACGGCCCTGTAATTTCCGACAAAGAAGAATAACACCTTAGGCCTCAGGAGTGGTAACGCATCTGCATTTTGACCGTGGTCTTTGTATGGGTGTCTTTATGCTGCAGTTATCACTTAACATCAATGTGAACTGCATGCTTGTTTGCCACTTCCATAACAAAAAAAAATCTTATTCCAAAAATTAAATTAGAAATGCAACATAAAAAGTCAACATAAAGAAAACATAGGTAAACAGCAAGTTTAATATATCAAACGTAGAACAAGGAAGACACGCAAGATGAAACCCTCGCGTGAATAGACTCATTAACAAACATTTGCCACAATGGAGTGAAACGTTCAGCCTCACAAACAAACAATGTAAAGTTGCCTCCTGTACACCTGACAAAGCTTATTGTTCGCTTTAATTATATCATTGGATTGTCATTTCAACTTCACCATATGCTCGAAGTTCGAGAAACTCTCCTTACGTTTGTAATCATTTGATAAATTCTTGACTTTTAAGTAGGTACAGTTAATTAGAAAAGTCTAACAATAATAGTTTGTTAGCAATAGATGTCGCTACTGCCACCCCAAGGCATTGCAATAAATGTGAAGGAAACATTCTACAATCAGGTGTGGACATCGGTAGCTAGAGATCCCAGCGTGTTCAAGTTCCGCTTGAAGTCAAATTTTTCTTTATAATAATGGTTCATAAGAAAATTCATGCAAAAAAGAGTTGGTTTTTGGGGTGGTAGAGTTCCAGTGTAAGAGCTCGAGGGCGTAAGCACCACCGCATTACCTGATTTATCTGCGGTCAAATGGTAGTTTTTAGCATCATCGTGTTCCGGTTAGATGTTAATGTACGAGTATGACCCCGTAATAACTACTACGCAGACATAATACCTGAGGTCTCAGGGGTTACGCATCTGCATTATGACCTCTGCTTTTTGTGTAGATTTCTATAGGCTGCCATCATCACTTAACATCGATGTGAACTGCTTGCTTGTTTGCCACCTTCATTTCATTACATAAAAAAAATAATAGCTCAAAGACACGACCTGTGGACACGACACTCGCTTCTTATTATTCGCAATGTAACATAGTAATTCATAGCATAAACGTGGACCAGTATATAATTAAAGCAGGTATACAAAACAGATGTCTCATTAACAATAATTGCATGTAACAGGTATGTAGTAGGATGTCTCAGCTTGATTCTAAGCTTTATTGACTTTTTATGGTGTCAGCCATTTGCGGCGCATTCCTCCGCTTCGTAATGATTCATTAAAAAAATAAAATTGGGCGCAGCCATTGTTTAAGACCCATTATTAATATGGCGGGATTCATTTGCTTTACATAAGCAATAAAATTTAAATTATATGTAGGTATTGTAATTACCTCATGCTATGCATGCTATTGCCTACATTCGTTATTTCTTTTATGTAATAAATAAAGAGTTGTGTGTATTTATTAAATTCGCTTATTGGTTAAGTAAAGGTAGGTATTATGTATATTTATTGTATAAAGTAATTAAATACTAGTATCTATTTAAGGCAACGAAGATGGGAAACAAGCATACCTACCTACAGTTAAGATGGATAATTAAGCAAAATTAAGTGTTGAATGTAGCCTACAGACATCTACACAAAAACCAGAAGTCAAAATGTAAATGCGTTGCCACACCTGAGACCTTAGTTGTTAATATTCAAAATTCAATTCAATTGAATTTTGAATATTAACAAGTTTAGTTAGCAAGTTTAGTTGTTATGTCTTAATAGTTATTACGGAGCCATAGGTACATGACCATCTAACTGGAACACGATCCTGCTGAATAATACCACTTGGTGCCTACGCCCTCGAGCTCCTACGCCGAAACTCTACCACCAGTATCAACAAAAACGTATTCCTAGTATAATTATTGAGTTATTAGGTATATAAGATATTTAATTTACAGAGAACAAAATCAATCGCCGAAAGAAACTCTATCAGCATCTCATCATCATATCAGCCATAGGACGTCCACTGCTGAACATAGGCCTCCCCCAATGACCTCCATGCCGACCGATCGGAAGCGACGTGCATCCAGCGGGTACCTGCAGCCTTCACTAGGTCGTCGGTCTATCTTGCAGGTGGACGCCCTACGCTGCGCTTGCCGATACGTGTTCTCCACTCAAGAACCTTCCTGCCCCAACGGCTATCGGTTCTCCGAGCTATGTGCCCTGCCCATTGCCACTTCAGCTTGGAGATCTGCTTGGCTATGTCAGCGACTTTCGTACGGATTTCTTCATTTCTGATTCGATCCAGTAAGGAAACGCCGAGCATAGCCCTTTCCATTGACCACTATCAACATCTACTTATTACATTTTAAATGTTCAAAAACATAATGAGGTTTTTGGTGCATAATGCCTCATACCACGTAAGATTGTAAGCGTAATTTGAGGCATATCCGGACACGTAGCCGAACTCCAAAATTTTAAAATCTCAATAGCCCTTTTTCACCAGGATCGAATCTAGGAGCGTCCCAGCGTAGCGGTAGTGAATACTGAGGTAATAACGATTTGTCTGTTTCGGTTAGATATATATTCACAGATACTAGGTACATTATGGATTTTATACTTATCATCTAGCAGTAACTTTTTCATAGCATGAATAATTCTATACAAACAATTTATTACGTAGTAAGTATATTTTAAATAAATAAATAGACCAGTGCGTAAATTTCGACCCTTCTATTCTATCCATCTATAGAACTGCATTTATAAACTGTTATTGGAGCACGTTATCTACCATTCTTGTAATTTATTTTACGGAGAAGGGAAGGAAATTTATGTAGCGAAAGGGGTGAAGTAATTAAGGAAAAATCGCAACCGTGTCGAGCTGCGGACTGTTCGGATAAAATAAGTACGGTCGGAGTCAGTTCATTTGAAATTTTCATTAAACTCGAGTGTTCGAGGAAACCCTCTCTTCTGTCCTTATCTCTGCTACACTGTTTTTCTTGGTTTCTTTAATACACTTATTTAGATTTAGGTACCTACGTGTTTTTGCTTATTTATGTAAGTAGGTCCCTTTTATAATTTGCTTCTTTTTATCTTCTGTAGTTTCTTATTGATATATTTGACATGTAGATTATTGTAAAATAGCTTCACATTATCTAGTGTATAGAAAAACATAATATTATCTGAGTAAAGATCATTGTGTTGTATCTAGATTTCAAGGTACTACTGTCAATTTTCGGTAGGAATAAGTACCCAATTGAACACTATAGTTCTTAAAATTTTCTTTCCTTGCCTCAGATTAGGCAATTATATGTTTTGTTTGTACCCAATTTACATTTTTCGATGAATGAACAGAATCTGACTTAATTTCAGACATACCTACCTAGTACCCTATTATCTTGCGGGAACAAGTTTTGTGAAGATAATCCGAGCTCCATTAGCGAACTTCCCGAGCACTTGCAACTTGGCAGCATTAACACACACGCCCGCACCTCCCGCTTCTCAAAACAAACTTCACCCACTTTTAATAAGTTCTCCTACCGAATTATCATGTTTTGGGATATTGCTCAACAACTACATAAGAACACATTTGTTGATCATATTCTAACTGTTAACTTGTATTTTAATATTACCTGTAAATATAGATAGGCAAAAGCATATGTCATCACAATAAGGTCCAGCAGGTAAGGGTTGGGCAGAGAAAGTGAAACAACGAACTCTCCGTGTTTGCTTGCTTCTTCTGTAGTCATCACTTTCTTCATACTGACCTACATGCATGCCTAGTCTTAAACCTCTCAGAGAGAATCAAAAAGTCTTGATCCCCTACACTTTTTTTGACTTTGTTATAATAGGTAGGAAAGCTCCTTAAAGGAAAGGCTTTGAAACATAAAAAGAGCTTGCCTTTTTTACTAAAGCTGAAAAATAAACAAAATGTTACGAAAATTTTAATTCAAGACTCCAGCAGTGGACGCACTGAGCTGGGGTCACGTTCAGCCTCCGTTTTCAGATCGTGACTCTTGCAAACGCACAGAGCACTTGTGCACGAACTTAGTTCAATGAGCAGGATTTTCTGTGTACATTTGGAACAATGCGAGTAAACCTATACAGAAAATCCTGCTTATTGAACTATGTTCGTACACAAGTAAGCACACTTGTGAAACTGCAAATTCAAAATTTATGGTATAATACATTTATAAACCTACAATAACGTCACGTTAGGTACCATCATTGGTCTCCAATATTACCTGAATCCTATATAATTATCTACCCAATATAATTGTATAAACAAACATTACCCCATATTCATTACACTTATAAGGAAACTCTCAAGGAATGCGTGCGAGTAAAAGTTAAAGGAAAGACGCACAAGATTAATGATATCGCGTCAACGCTACACGCGCCAATCACGCGCGCATAACGCTTAATGTTCCAACTTGCGATAATTCATCATTTGTGTGTGGGAGAAAACATTTTAAAAGCTACGATATGTACTGAAATCGGTTTGAGCAATAGCCATATTTTACGAGCAAGTGTAGTAGGAGTGGAGACCTACTAGGTAGGAGGTCTCTACTCGTACACACTATGCGTTTACACATCCAGGAAAGCATTATTTTCTATTGTAAACTAATCTGACGACTGTTTTTTTAAAATAGTGTGGAGAAAAAGTAGGTAAGCCGACGCCGGATCGTGACGACCCCACTGCCCACTAGTGGAAGAATCTACCGCCTCCGCGATTTCGCCAGTGGCGTTATTGCACTTCCTATCACGATGCCGATAGGGTGATAGGAAGTGCTATTATATACGATATGCACGCAAGATGGCAGTAGCATCCTTCGAAAAAACTGCCGCTACTGCGATCAATCCTCATGCCAAGCGAAAAATATCGCTGTGCTGAAATAATAATGATAAGGTAAAGTAGTATTTAAAGTAAGTTTGTAAGTAAAGGCGTTTATTTGTCGCATAGCCGAAACAGCACAAAAGCAATAGAACACAAAAAAGGAGAAAGAGAAAAAAAAACAAAACGAACTACACAGTAACACAAACTAATAAGTACCTATGTAGGTAATGATAATAGTGTGTGTCACACGGCTGCGCCAAAATGGTCTCCAGTCTCCACAATTCAGCATAGAAGTCAGGCGTAACGCCAGACGCTGATTTTCAATGGAACCACCTGAGGTAGTTCACGGATGTCAAAATCAAAACGATATGGAAAAATAAAACAGAAGTACATAAATATAGATACATAGTAAAATCTAATAATAATAATGACGATGACAAATCATGACTTAGGTAACCTTTTACTCTGCAAAATACCTACCTACTTGCCTATGCGTATGTAAAAAACCTAAAAGGTTGGAACTTAACGGCTAAATTGTAAGGTAAGCGTTTATTATTGCACATTTTTGTACTCAACTACAGTTTATCAGAAATGCTGATAAACTGAAAAAGTCAAAGGTAGTTACCGACCTACACAAAAAAATTCAGTTCGCTTCCGCGTAATTGCGCGTCATTAAACTAAAACAATAGACACCAATGTGTACGTACAGTAAGTACTATGGCATGCCTATGTACGTAATAGGTACTCGCAATTAAACCCCTAATTAGGCACTCACAAACATTCGCTCCGACCTCCGCTAATACCTGAAATATCCAGATGTTATCAGGCTAGGTGTTACGGGCACGCTGAGATTTATTACATTTATTTACATTTTTAAAGCGTTATATTTTAATTGGGTAGGTCATTAATTATAACTACCTATTTATGTAATTGTAGGTATCATTAGCAAAATACATATGTATTTCACGCTATGTGCTGCACATTCAATTTGATGGAAAATAAATAAATATAGCCGTTGGTGGCGGAGTTAGGGAACATGATAACTACCTACTCAATCACTTAATCTCTTTGAATTAAATGATAATGGTCAGCCTTGTTCTAGTTTGACGGTTATATACATAACAATGTGACAGATTTTCAAAACCGAAAAACCGGGCAAGTACATGCCGGGACGCGCGCAATGTAGGGTGCGCTTTTTCAAATAGTTACTTTTTATAAGTCGGTAAATCGATTATTAAGTACTCATAAATCTGAAGAGTACTAATCTGTGACAGTTTTCTTTTTAAATTTGTTATATGAAATACCACCGTTTGGCTGGTAAAGGGGGAAGGTATACTTGAGTCTAACAAACAATCGCACTAATCTAATATTTTGAGAAACATTCTGAAATGGCTTTGTAGTTACAAAGTCTATAACATGCCACGTGTATGGATTGTCAGTCTGACTCCTGTAGAAGCACACAGTTGATTTTTAAAATAGTAACTATTAATAACTAAGTTGTGTTTAAAATTTTGTTGGTGTAAATTGGAACATAATAATTGTAATAAGTAAGCCATTTGTGAAATGGCTTTGTAAGCAGTTCGATAGGAAATACCGGCAAGTGTTTGCGTGGAAATATTTAACCCATTCCCGGCAGATTAATAAAAATTGGGTACATAATAACATTTACTGCGTTTGCTAATCATGTCGATCGTCGACCGTATCGTGTTCCGACATTTTCGAAATATTCAATGGAAAATGTTTACTCTCTCAAAGGGTTGTATTTTTTCTACTGGTGGTAGAGCTCCAGTGACGGAGCTCGCGGGCGTAGGCACCACCGCCTTTTATACTTGCCGCTAAATGGTAGTGTTCAGCACTATCGTGTTCCGGTCAGGTGGTAATGTACGGCCCTGTAATCACCGGCACAGAGGCATATCACGTTAGGCCTCAGGAGTGGTAACGCATCTGCATTTTGACCTTGGTCTTTGTGTGGGTGTCTATAGGCTGCAGTCATCACTTAACATCAATGTGAACTGCATGCTTGCTTGCCACTTCCATAACATAAAAAAAAACTATGAAAGTGCCGAATTACCTTATTTATCTGCCGCCAAATGGTAGTGTTCGGTGTTCAACGACTCTAGCTCCTAACGGAATAAAAAACTACCTAAACTATCAAATGAAAAATGATGGCGATAATCAAATTACTGCTATTATATATCATAGGGGCTACGAAAGAATAAAAAAATCAAAGAAGTAAACGAGGAGAACTATGATTCAGTTAGGCGGTTGACTCCAGCGTCGGATTGGCTATAGTCGAGGTATCCAGATCCTAAATGAGGGCCAGCGCTTAGGCAGAGTATCTATTAATGCTGGTGTGCTCATGGCTCTATGTTATATCCCACGCTTCTTCTTCGGCATATTAATGAAATGTTGGATTGGAAAACCCCAATCTTCATTGAAATGTGGATGAGAGTACGGGAGATGGACACTACCGCAACTAGCACACTACCAGCCGTGCAAATGCCTCTCGGACGCTTATCGAGAAAAGCAGGACTAGATTTGTTGCCCCTTTGAATCGGCTATTGAGTGAGATAAGGCATTCTTACCAACTGAATAAGATATCAAGCTGTATAGTATTGGAAAGTCAAGCGGGGATATTAGCATAAAGAGCACGTAGGCAGCGGCAACGGCGCCGCGCGGTCTACTGACCGGCATTGTTCGCTCGCCCCGCCGGCCCGCCGGCACCGCTGCATACAAGGTCATTGACACTGCTCATGATACTGAACCGACCAATTTAATAGAAGGTAAGTGGTAAGGAGATAAAACGATAGGCATTTTAAAATAGGTACCTACATTTTTTTCGAACCTGATTGGTAATTTTGAAGATTATCAAAGAATACATTAACTATGTATTTGTAATCTTTATCGATTCGATGATATGGTATCGTACCATTATGAGATGTTCAAATTGTTCAACGAAGAAATCTCAGAAGTCCCTACCTACGTAGTGGTGTGTCATTGTAGCAATCTTTTGTGAAGACTTTTATGCAGCAGTCTTTCGTCTTTCGGTTGAAATGATGATAGGATGTTTTGACAAATGATCTTAGTTATAATCGGATTTAACACGAGTAGGTCAATTTAAACCAGGTAATTGTGTCCAGGATCTAAAAAAAATTTAAGTAGGTGGTATATTAAGCGGTTCAAATGTATTTTATTTTTAAAGAAAAATGGAAAGAAAAATTTGACTTCAGACGAGACTCGAACTCGCGACCTACTGGGAATCTAGATTTGTCAAATCTTTCCTTCACATCTATTGCATTGCTTTATGGTAGCAGCAGCGCCATCTATTACCAACTATGCTATTTATGCAATAGATGTGAAGGAAAGATTTGACAAATCGGGCAGGGCTTCAGTAGCTCAATTGGAAGAGCGGCTGGACTAGATTCCCAGTAGGTCGCGAGTTCGAGTCTCGCCTGAAGTCAAATTTTTCTTTCCATTTTTCTTTAAAAATAAAATATATTTCACAAGCATGTGTTGCGAAATAATATAAAACAACGGTTCAAATATTTTTGTTTAATATCGATGACTCTTTAAAACTGGAAACATGATAGCTCTTATTTAAACACATAATATCTTGGTATTGTCCTATTTGTCGAGACCAAAGGTACATGACATTTGTCTAGAAATTCAAGAATTTATGCCATAAAAACTGCCTAGTGGTAGCAGGCCACTACTACTACGCTAAGGTCCTGGGTTCGTTTCCCGGGTGGAGGGTTATCAGAGATAATGGTGTAAAGTCCTTTACCTCTGGTTCTATTAGGATTTTTTCATTTTCTGGAAATTTCCCAGTACTTCGAAGTTTATTAATGTGCCCGGTGATGTCAAAAGGCTTGCCACCTGTTACATGGGCCAAAACGTAACCGGCAAATCGTGGGTGTTGACGTGTATGCTTAAATGCATGCATTTACCTCGGCCTACCCCTGCGGGGATTACAAGCGTGAAGTTACGTTTTTTTATGCGATAAATTATCGTACGCACATAAAATCCAATCACGTTTCTTTTTGTTTAAAAACTAGCGAAATAGGCGTCAAAATGGTAATCAATGGAGCTGTCCTCAACATGGAGAGTTATGCTCTCAAGGACTCTTAAGCAAAATGCAGATTAACCCAGAAGGCGATAAGGAACTCTATCGCCAATTCAAAATATATGTTGTGTGTTTTATGTATACTGGGCTCGTTATCAAAGACAGCACCTTTACCTCATTCAAATACTAAACACGTGCTAATCCACAGCATATCCTAACGTACTACCGTCCTTAATTGTTTTCGAAGCAAAAAACTTTCTTTCATATCATGAAATTTGGTACAAACGTGTAGATTTTGTCAACATAACGAGGGGATTAGCACACAATGAGAGCAGGTGTCCGGTATCGGTGATCTGCGTCCGGTCCGTCCGACAGTCCCGTGACGTCAGCAAGCCGGACACCGCGGACAATGCGAAATATTATGACAGCTTAATGACTTACATATGGTCAAGTATTTACGATGTCGATGCGATTGATGGAAGCGCGATACTATAGTGAACGTTCCTAATTGTTTTGGTATGAAATATAGCTGCGCCATGACAATATATCGAGTATCACATTGTAGACTGATTAGCAGTCGGTAGAAGTCAATAAATCAATTAATAGTTTTTCTATTCATTGATTTTTCAAATGAGATTCCTGTACACGTCGTATGAAAATTGCGAGACAAGTAAATTAAACAGTAGCCGAAGTTTTAGATTTAAGGCATAGGTATGTCTGTTGTAAACAGTTTTCAATTATTAGAACAATTATTTTAACGACAAAGCAAGTGGTGTCACTGACACTAGTTGAGTAGGGTAGGAATACTAACTTCTAAACCTGTGGTTTTCTGTTCACAAATGAGCAATATGAGGGGTCTTGAAATTAGGCTTAAATCTCCTGAGTTTAAAATATGATGTAGGTAAGTAGGTAATTAAAGTATTTAGTACGTATTTAATAAATATGGGCATATAGCTCGAAGAACCGACGTCCATTGGGGCAAAGCAGTTCTAGAGTGGCGATCGCGTACTGGGAAACGAAGCGTAGGCAGGCCTCCCACAAGATGGACCGACGACCTGGTGAAAGTCGCGGGCAATCGCTGGATGAGGGCGGCCCGGGACTGTTGTGGCAATCTTTGGGCAAGGCTTTTGTTCAGCAGTGGACGTCTTTTGGCTGAAATGATGAATTAATATGGCCTAATAGTCTATTGATAGCAGGCTACTATTTTTACACTGGGCTACTGGATTCGGTTCCCGGAGCAGTGTGTAAGTGCTATTGGGAATTTTCCATTTTTTTAAAGTTTCTCAACTCACTCTTGAAGCTTTGGTAATGTATCGTCGGTGACTGATGTAACCGCTTTTGATCCCTCTCATTAACATTACCAAAATAACGGCATCAGAGCCAATGATCTGTTGTGCATGACATAGTGACTGCCTGACCGCGTGACACGCCGGCAACAACGTGCGGCGCGCGACACTCCCCACACTCGCCACACTCGCCACACTCGCCACACTCGCCACCTTTGCAAGTGCAACAAGCATGCAACATTCTGTAGACGTCACTAAAATGAAAGAAAGGTTGACAAGCTAAATTGCTCATAACGAAAATGAAATAGTGAGGATCGTCACACCTTCATTGAGATTCGTAGAAACAATAGATTTCTATCCCATAAAACTGTCGATGAGACTATACTGATCTGTGAAGAGTACGTAATTATGAACTTATCCATTTTTGGGCGCCGTAGTCTACAAGTGTACAAGGAACACTTATAGTTTTGCCATGTCTGCCCGTATTACACCCGCACCTGAAAATCGAACCTGGGACTTCAACATATTAATAATATTCTTCTAACAGGTTTTTAACAATTTTAGATGTGTTTCCGTGTGTACAAAGACTTAAAATCAATAGTTAATTTGTAATAATCACTATTATATTGTTTTTTGATAACCCTTGCCTTGCACGTTTGTCATTGACGTCGTAGGTATATAGGTACTTGCATATTACAATTGGCCAACGCCTTTGATGACGGGCTATAAAAGCCTGTCATCAAAGGCGTTGCCCAATTGTATGTTATTTTGTTAAAATGTTATTTTTTAATCTTAAGCCATTTTATGCGAAAAAAGCAAACGCTACACCTCAGCAAAAAAACAAGAGTCCATCATCGAGTCGACTTTAATATTCATAACCGTTGGGGAGAATGGGGAAAATTGAACGAACTCTTATTTAGCGTCGTTCGGCGGCGGCGGCGGGCTTGCTCGATACATGAAAAATGGTGGCTCGCTAACGGAGCAAATTGAGTGAAGTTATCGCTGCGCAGTCATGCACACTACCCCGCCCCCCGCTCCCCTCTCGCCCCTATTATATTCATATTTTTACCACACTGTACCTATGCAATATTTCGTAAAGCTCTTCTGATTCAATGGATTTTTATATTTGTAGACATTTTTATTGTAACGAGGGAATTAATTTTAAACAGGCAAATCAATTTTACTTTTAGGTAGGCCCCCCCACGAGGTGGACAGACACGCAAAATGAATTCATTTAATATTATTATAACTCTGTTCTAACCATCTAAAAGTAGACAAAATGTTCAAAAGATTGATGATACCTACAATAATATTAAAAATTGCAACTAATTCTTAACAAAATAAAATGTAAAGGTAGTATTCCAAGATTAAATGTAGAGATAACTAGGTCTAAGAGACGTAGCTTTTTCAAGGTAGGTACTCTAGGTATTATCTGCGACCGCGGTCTGCTACTGCGACTTGGAAATAGGTTCTTAGAGAACGTTCTTTTCAGACTCTACATTATCAGACAGTCGAATGTATAAAGTAGCAACATACACTATGCCGAATCATAAAATTTTAATAATGTTTGCGTGGAACCAACATAGTAAAAGTATTACCATTAGCTCTACTCTAACATCAACAAAATTACCCATACAATAGCATCATCAATAAAATAGGTAGAGTGTAAGAAGGGGCGGTAGTGGGTAGGCGCGGTGGTTGTGAAATTGATCCGTCCGTACTTCATAACCATTGGAGAGAGCAGCCATCGTCCGCTACCCGCCGCTACCCGCCGCTACCCGCCACCGCCCGCCACCGCCCGCCCCGCACCACCAGCTATCAAAAGGACCGCAGTAAGGATGGACAATTTAGAAATAGCGATAATGATGTCGATAATTCTGTATCGATATTTAGGAATAGACGTAGAATGCTGTTTGTATGAGTGTCATCAAGTTATATTTTTTGAAGTAGGTGTTTTAAAATTGCGATGGTGAAGTAATGTACTGCAAAAAATGGACGGTTTCAAGGTATAATACATTGGCACTCCTCAAGTCCTCTCAAAATGCATGGCCATCCAACATTTTGGTACAGTCAAGAATTTCATATTCTGTTAGAAAACATATAAACGTAACTTCACGCCTGTAATCCCCAAAGGGGTAGGCAGAGGTAAAGTACAAATGCATGTATACATGCAAACACTCACGATTCGCCGGTTACGTGTTGGCCCATGTAACAGGTGGCGAGCCTGTTGAGATCTCCGGGCACATTACCAAACTTCAAGGTACTGGGAAATTTCCAGAAAATGGAAAATCCCAATAGAACCAGAGATAAAGGACTTTACACCATTATCTTTGATAACCCCCTACCTAGGTATCGAATCCAGGACCTCAGCGTAGTAGTATAGGCCAGAAAACAAATAAACTTTTTATGTTATGAAGATGGCAAACAATCATGCAGTGCACGTTGATAATAAGCGCAGCCAGAACTGCATTCAGTATTACTAGATATAGCGTAGGTACTTTGGATACTACACGACTATCGTACACAAAAACCGAATGTCATAATGCAGATGCGTCAACCCTGAGGCTTAAGTTCTCTAATTTATTATAGGATAAATTCATTCAATTCTCTGATTCATTACTCCATTAATTAAGTCGCCAAAATCGATAATCGTTGTTTTCCAGCGGTGCGTGAAGATCGTTTGCTAGGACGGTCGCGAATTAGATTCCCGCTCCGGAACAAATATCTTTATTGCCTACAGATATTTGTTTCGGGTCTGGGTGCTTGTTGGGTGGTTGAGTTAAGTGTTGTGTGTAATGGTACAGGTTCATACTTATGCGCGGCTGTGAGTGTAAGATTTTTTACATATTTCAGATATATCGATGCAACTGGCTCATCCCTACGGCGGCGCGGCGCTTGGCGTACTCAATGGAACGCGCTCGCACGGCACTAACAGCGACTGTATCAGCCTAATGGATATCAATCTGCTATTCAATTATCCGCTAGTTTTTGCCGACGTCGGCGGAACCTTTGTGTGTTCCGTTTCATAACACTTGTGAAAGTGCGCGATAATTACTCGCGCGTCGCTGCACATGGATCAACATTATTAAGAGATTTGTATCAAGTTCGTTGTTCATTGAAGCCTGACTATACATATTGTCTATCATTTTTGTCAATTTAGTAGAGGGATGGTTATAGTTGAAGGTGTTGTGCACATAGTAAATAGGTGAGCAAAACGCACATTGGCAATTGCAGAAAAAATATAGTGTAGGATCTTGAGAGGGTAGGAACCACCGCATTACTTAATCTATCTTCCGCTAAATGGTAGTGTTCAGCACTATCGTGTTCCGGTAAAATGGAAATATATGGCCCCGTAATAACTAACACAGAAACATAACAACTAAGGTCTCGGGGATGGCAACGCATCTGCATCAAACGGAGGTTGAATAAAAAAGATACATACCTACAATATTGTATATTCGAAATTATGATATAGGTAGTCGTGCATGGTGTGGTCTTACACAGCAATACAGCGTTAATATGTTAAAAGTAGGTACACACAGTCTACCTATTTAACAGAATGTAAAAATACAAGTGTTTATACATTTAAAGCATCTTTCTTTGAACGACCAATCTAAATTCCTTGTACAGTAGGCGCGACAATTTCTCTGCTCATGACGAGTCCAGTCGACATCGCCTAGCAATAGGGTTATCACATTTTTTAAGCAAATCTTCAACAAAGAGGGTACTTACTTTCAAAAATTTGGATATAACTCTATGTACGAGTATATAGATAATCGCAGTTTTTACTGGTGGCAGAGTTCCAGTGTAGGAGCTCGAGGGCGTAGGCACCTTCGCTTTACCTAACCTATCTGCCGCTGAACGATATGTAGTGTTAGTGTTCGGCACTATCGTGTTCCGGTTAGATGGTAATGTATGGCCCCGTAATAACTATCACAGAGACTTGACACCTTAGGTCTCAGGGGTGGCAACGCATCTGTACTTTGACCTCTGGTTTTTATGTAGATGTCTATAGGCTGCAGTCATCACTTAACATCAATGTGAGCTGCATGCTTGTTTGCCACATTCCTTACATAAAGTATACTATACTTATATACTTACTACTATATATACTATACTTAGGTTACATTTTTCTTGAGCGTAATATAGGTATAGGTATTATTATACCGTGTATGTTAAAAGTATTAAGTCTACTTCAAAATGTAATTTCTCCCTCCGTCGCGTACGGACCCTAACCGACCTCACGCCTACTTCCACGTAGTAAATTCTTTGAACCTGCAGCGATCGAATTGTGAAATAATACTTATTTAAGATATTCTTTTTGTAATTTGACCTACCTACTTATTACAAAAGAAAATTTTGTTATTTCCAAGTAAATAAATAAACTTTTTCTGAAATTTTGCTTTCGTTATAATAGTACCTACCCATATAGTGTTTGACCGTTCTTAACCACGGGTCAAGCTGACAACAGGGGTGTGGCAACCCTATCGGTGGCAATATCGGTGCAGCTTGGCGTGTGGTCGACGCCCATATACGATATCATTACCGCCACAAGTACACGATATCTTATTTAAATGGCGCGGCACTGGCGACCACTTCCACTTCCACGAACCCATATTTTATTTTATAACGATCACGCTCTGTTTTAACGCACTGTTTACTTGGGTAAGTCTGAAGTTTTATAAAAGTCAGTTTTTGCAATACATGGACATCTGGAATACAACAGTACGTAAGTAAATATATTCATTTCAATATCGACCCCGTTGACTTATTTACTTACACTAGCATGAACTGCATGCTTGTTTTCCACCAACTTTACGATCTTATGTTATGCATTCTAACAAAAAGTCTAACAATATCTTATTTCAGACTACCCGTAAAGATTTTCATTTAAAAATACCATCAAAGCTTTCCGCTGGTCCCGGTGAATTCATCAAATTCTTGTATCTATGTCTATACAAAAAATAATTACATGCCAATAGACTAATTAAATTATGAGAGGAAGTGTTATAAAGAAAAGTAATTTGTCTTTAACAAACCAAGAAAGCAACATCTTGAAATCTTGAATTACATACTTACACACTTGCTTTGTGAGCTGATAATTAGATTTTACTTCAAGAAGGTGACAGTGGGCCACGGAGGACGAAGTAGCAAACACATAAATGCGTAACTATTATTTGCTCCGCTTTTATCTTTGAACATGGACTGAGTGTAATAAATGCTCACGTTTAGGCACTTAAACGAATCTATTACATCGTATTTAGTCGAGTTGAAAAGAATCCTTTAAATAACCTGGTGATTAAACCGGATTCGCAGATTTATCATAATTTGCTAATAATAACAAAATATACAATAAGCCTTAGTGTATATTTTGTTATCATTAGCTAATTCTTCAAATAAGCAAGAAGGCAAAGAGGCAAGGAAGCTGCAGTTCACGTGGAGGGTACGTGAATACTGCAGCTTATAGACATCTAAACAGAAACCATAGGTGATGCATTGAGATCCCTAAGGCCTAAATTGAGTCTTTGTGAACGAAATTACAGGATCATCTCAAGAATCTAATTGTAACACGATAGTGCTTAACACTCTTATTTAACTGCAGGTAAAAGGTTGAATCGAGCTCGGAAATTGAAACTCTAGTCAAGTCTCTAGGAAGTCTAGTATTACAGATTTCATTCACGAAATTAAATTTTAGCGGACCCATTTTCAAAGTAGTAATCTTTTAGGCCACCAATTCACCTATTATACTAAGTAATATATGTATACGAATAAAAGAAAATGGGCTATACTATGATAAGAAATCACATTATTTATTTTTGTTGTTGAGCCTTGTTTTTGAGCCTGCTTATCTAAATATCTCTAAAAGAACCAATCAACAATAACAAATTGTACAAAACTGGTCTGTTAAGTACATGAAAACCTTAGCATACTCAAGTCAGCAATTTCTATGGTCACATCTCAAAGGCAGTGGCCGTGGAAAAACGTTGAATTAATGGCCAATAGCTAATTCTGCTCACGACACTCGGATTGCGGCGCGGACGGTCTCGAATAGCTAATTAAGTTTTTGTCCACCCCCAATATGGCTCAGGATGTGATTTGGTTTTATTATTCCTTTAATTACACGGACATGTCTAGTTTGGATGAAAACCTGGGATCGAATGTTGTGACTACAAAGTTACTGTTCGTGGTTGTGGTTGAACATGTTAATACTGTGAGTAGGTACGTCGTTGTAATTAAAGGAGAGTCACATTTAATCGGCGGACCTGATTTTTTTTATACCGTCTGTGAACATTTGCGACACCACTGAAACTGCCAACCCTAGATGATATTCAAACGTATTTTTTGAAGACACCTATGTTGTACCGTTAAATATAAACTAATAGGTAACAAAGTTGTAGCTATGGTAATGAGCATTCAATACAATAGGAATGGAACAAATTCAACAGGATTTATGTGCTGTCGTCTCCCATGAACGGGAGCTATAATTAATACTCAGGCAAATATGATTTGAAAGTCAAAATGTCCGGGGATTGGCGTACCCGATATTTTAATAATGTTCAAATATAGACATTTTACAAAATCGGAATGATTGCTAAGCTAGTACCGAAATAGCTCAATACTCAAAACTTTATTGCACCAAAATGTACAACGGTAGGTGGTGTTACATTAGCATTTTGGACCCTGTAGGGCACCGCAAAGTAGGAGAGTGCCGATGGCCGTCCTCGCCCATACCACTCATGACACCAGGCGCCTCATATCGCCCGGAGGACCTAACTGTGTGCCCACGAACCCCTCCAGGACGCGGGCGCACAGTTAGGTCCCTTGGGTGCGGAAGTGTCAAATGAGTTAGACCCTCAGCCGTTCCACAATGTCACTACCAAAAAACGGCTTGATCACCCTAAGCCAGCTGAGTAAAGGGCGTAGGGCCGATGACATATTCATTCACCTCTTCTCCAGCCATCTCCCCAACGTCTCTTATAATTTTAAACAATATTATTGAACATTCATAAAACTACTAATAGAATAGTCTACATTACACAAAACGATATCCGCGAAAGTGATACAGCAAGTAACCTCTTATAAAAAGCATTGCCTTGTCTATACATCGACAATAAGTTCAACAACGTTGCTCGATAATCTGCAAATCTCGCAGTTGCCACACGTCTCGCAATCCGTCATCCGTTATGACCATAACAGGCATGTGGAACTGTAACAAACACGCACTGTTCCTGGAACCTGCGAGAACGTGTTGCTGGTGGCAGATCTCGGGAAAAGTTTAGTTTGAGAGCAAATAAGAAAAATGTTAGCAAAGTTAACTGAAGAAGCTCGAGTTACCACATTTCAGCTACTTGCCGGTAAATGGTAGTGTTTAGCGCTATAGTTTTCCGGTCATCTAACTGGACCACAATTTACCACCTGGTAATGTACGGCCCCGTATGTAATGTGTAGTAGCATCTTAGGATTCAGGAATGGCAGTGCATAAGTAGAAATCTCTGCTTTTTTGTAGATGTTTATAGAGTACAGTATTCACTTACCATTAATATGAACATTAAGAGAGCAATTAACAAAAAGTTGTAGTGGGAGTGTTGTAAGCAGCTCTGGTTCAGTCCGGCTCTCAACAATTGAAGGATGATTTAAACAAAAAAAAAACCGGACAAGTGCGAGTTTGACTCGCGTGGTGAGGGTTCCGTAATTTAAATAAATATTTCCGAAAATATTACAGATTTAAAATGCAGGGACATAGCGGTTACGGTGGTACCGGCAGGGGGGGTTATATTATTAAGAATTTTGGATTTAATTTGAATACTCAAACTTTTTAAAGGTTTTCCAGTAATCTATAGGCAAGGAACTATTTTCCACATTTTTTTCAAAATTTTAAGTTCAGTAGTTTCGGAGATAGGGGGGGGAATGGTCAATTTTCGTCGTTTTTCTTAAATAACTTCAAATTCGTTTATGCAAAAATTATAAAAAAAATATATCTGAGATGCTGACAACAACTTCTTTCATTTGATATGTCACACAATACAGTTTACCATTATTTTTTTTTAATTTTCTGATTTACCCCCCTAAAGTGGCCCCCCTGTTTAAATTTTTTGTATTTTATTTGACGTGTTCATCTTTGGGGCACCAATTTACATATACTCATCAAATTTCAACTCAATCGGTCAAGTAGTTTCGAAGCAAATTGGCTGTGACAGACGGACAGACAGACAGACAGACGCACGAGTGATCCTATAAGGGTTCCTTTTTTCCTTTTAAGGTACGGAACCCTAAAAACGAAACCCAAACAATGACAATTTGGATAAAGATAAAGATGATGTTGAAGCAAGCGGTAGGTAGCTCATTGAGAGTGCGCATTTGTAAAATGTTCGCGTAAAACTGGTTTCAATATTTTAAAATGAATATAGTGGCAATGTATTGAACTGTGTTCCCTGTATTAAAACACTGTCGACTTCGTTCAATTATGTATATTTAAATTGAATTGTGTAAATTAAATCTTACATAATAGATATGTACCTACGAGATTCACTGTATTAGGTACATCCATTCTTAGTCATATCTTTTCCCAGAACAGGTTGGTCCTGAATTATATTAAAGACAGGTATACATTATGTCTACTGAATTAATGTTTAATCTCACTGAAAAGGCAAAATATATATTGCATATATTGAGATCTATAAATTTTCAATGATATTTGTTTTTCTTATACCTATTTGTTCACGAAATAAAAAGCAATTAGACGTCCTTGATCGATCGCCTACAAAAAAAGCCGATAAGCAAAACTTATTTGCAGCGAGCAGCGAGCCAAGTGTCGATCAGGCGATACATATGCATGACAGGGCCTGAAGACAATGCAGCGCGGAGTGAGTCACCGCTCTTCCGGCTGATCGTGTTTTAATTAAACCACCGTACATCACACGTCACACGTCACCCCCATCGCCGGCCAAAGTATATTTCAGTCTGTGTCGTATTTAAGAGAAGATATTCTATAATTTCGGTAACTGCTCATGAATCAATCTGTCTAATTATAACGAGGGAACAAACATTACTTCGTACTTTGACCAAATAGGTGAAACATTGCCTGATGAGAAAAAGATTGAGTTAACCCGTCGACTCACTAGAAAAATATGACAATTGATTTGAATTGTTTATTAGCCGCCGGCCATCTATCGTGTCTTGACGGTTTAACAATTTTGACTCATTTGAGCAAAATGAAGTGAACCGAATCCGGTATTATTTGATAATGTAAAAAACTGGGACGCATGATTAGTGTATGTACCAAGTAAGTTTATCACTACAACACAATAACGAATATCGGTAGGTGGTGACTAGTTTCATGTGGATGCAATAAGACGATATTTGGCAATCTATTTTCTTTTTGTGATTAAGATGATAATTTATGAATTATTTTACCATTTCTGTGAACTTAGTAAAACGTTCGTCGCAACGTTTGTATTTAAATTAGACACATTTATGATTCTCATTTTAACAACATTTAAGCTTAATGGTGATATTTTGAAAAGAGAAATCTTCGGTTCCTGAATTTATGTCTGTGACATAGATGCTGGAGAGACCTTTGTGCAGGACTTAGCCGTCACAACTCACAAGACCGCAGTATTATAAATCAGCGTGACGTGGAGGCGGCCCGCCCCCGCGCCGCCGCCGCTATAATTACTACTGAATGGACGCCTGCCGACGGTTGCCGGACTTGGCGCGCGCAGCCGAACGCCCGCCGCATTCCGCCAATACATGCCGCACACCCTTGATTGATGTCACGCTTCATAAACCATTGCAATCGGGACAAGCCTGTTGTTTGATTTTGATCCGAGTATAAAGCAATAAGAAAGAAAGGAGACAGAAGTTGATCCAGTCATTCAACGGATAAAAGAAGAAACTGGCAATAAATTTGGAACCACAGGTAAATCAAAGTTCACGACAGGATTTTTTTTGTTGTTTACTGATGACTGCATATGAATAGAAGGCCAGAGATCTAAATATATACTCCATTCAGATAAACTTGGCACAAAAGGTAAACAAATATGGCGTACCTAAAAAAATAGTGATGTGAATCATTGAGTGATCTAAGTCCTTAGAATGAGTATTTGAATATGAAAGATAATGATCGCCAGTTAATGATATACATCCATAAAAAAGTCGGATACTTTTTTGGAAAAATTTAATGCATTACCTGTATTTTAATCGACGAAGATTCATATAAATGAACAGTTTTTCGTAAATTCTGCAAAGAATTTAAATAAAGTAATCATAATTCACATTGGATAACATTCCGTTGTCTATCCTTGTTTTGTTAATTTAATCCCATCCCTATAACTGAAGGTCAAACTTGAACATAGTCTTTAAAATCTGTGAAAAGAAGTTGCGTCGTAATTACGAAGATTGTAAATTAATGTAATTTACTAAGTAAATTTGCACCATATTTTATGGAAATCAATGTGTAATTTAAAACTGGTGTCCTCAAACAATTGCAGTGTGTAATTCTCCTGGAATACCGTAATTTGTGACCGAGGGATGTTTGTTTACCATTTGTGCCAAGTTTATCTGAATGGAGTATAGATGCGTTGTCTCTGTGTCTTTAGTTGTTATTTTTCTGTGATAGTAGCGTAATAACGGGGCCATACATTACCATCTATCTGGAACACGATAGTGCTGAACACTATCATTTAGCGGCAGATTAAGTAACGCGGTGGTGCCGCCCTCGAGCTGCTACACTGAAACACTACCACCAGTGAAAGAGTGGGCTTCTGGATTTCATCTGAATGCATACCTAGTTCACTTTACTGTTAGCATAGTGTTACTCTTGGATGGATCAATTCGCAACAACAAATGGTGGTTCGAAGTTGACTGTGAACAGAGCTACTGGGCCTGAGTGAGAAAAAGTAAAGAATTTATTTGTCTATAGCAAGATTGTCTATAGCAATCCTGCACGGAGAACTCCAGACAATAATATTCAGAATGGCTATTTAGCACCTTCACCATGATGTGATTCATTTCGAAGTCACCAAAAATTACCAAATTTGCCCAACTCCCTGTTCAAAGATACTTAGCCAGATTTAACTTAGTCCACTGGAATTACATTCACAATTTCATACTTGCACGTATGCCAACATAAATGATTAATAGACTTGAGTTTGACAGCTGACTGCTTCACTTCGCACAGTTATTTATTAGATATATTGAGATAAACAAATAATCAAAAGCCACGCAAACGGCGAACGAGAGCGTCGTAAACAAACAAACTGGAAAAGGCATAGCATCACTTAAAATGAGAAGAAATTCAATTTTTCCTTTTACCGAGCTCTCATTAGCGCGCAACGAGAGGGACCATTCAAGTTTATAATTGACGGGTAAAGAGTTGCGGCGGTAAAAAAACATTGAAATGGAATAACTAGATGTATTTAAATGACGGCGGATGGCGGTAGTCGGTGCGTGGGCGCAGGGCCGCAGGGAGCGGGGAGGAGGGCGGGGGAGGGAGGATGACATATTGATGTATTGCGCGGCGCACGATGCGAATCATTGTCACTCAAGCGCAGGGTTACCGTGCCTCGTAACGAAGAAATGTTACCATTGTCAAGAGTAATGAGATTGGACATATTACTTTACAATTTGTTCTACTGTTGTTCGTAAGAGATGTATCCTGAAATGCAATTGTATATTTGGTACAAAACCCTGAATAACATGTACTGACAGATTTATTTTTATTTCTGCCATTGAATTACACATTAATACATCATCTTTGATTCCTTTTTTTCTTTGTGTTCAAAGACTTACGTTATTGAATTCCCGAAGGGAGAGCTAGAGGTAAATAAATACCTATGTCTTGACCTTGCTCGTGAAATATTCGATTATTTCATGAAATGAGCCCATTTTATTTGAATCCGAAACAAATGGGTTAGTTTAGGTTAGAACGGTGAACGTAGAACACAGAAAAAACATTTTTTATTTTAAAAACAGAAATACTACCAGGACCTTAGTTAGGTACCAGTAGTAAGTTAGTTTTTCTCTTGAATATCAGATACTTCTTATGCGCAGTATCCATAACGTCATATTTTCGTTGCCATTAATAATCAATAGAATTTTTCGCGTGGTCACTCAACTCATGTGTCATCTTGACTATTAAATAAAGCGCTTACAGCTCCTCTGTCGGTAGTTCAATCAACCATTTTACGATATGATCGAATTAGTTTGTGCAATTTATGAAATGAGCACGCATTTAACCGTCCATATTGACGAACGATTTTTTATCATCCGGCCAAAGCACATCATGATGTGGCCAATGGTTAGTGAACATTTCAAGATGCATGTAAGAATATAACCATTTCATGAAATTCTCATCCATTTCATGATATGGGCATCCAAGGTTTTTTAGTAATTTTTTGTTCCATGTAAAAGATGACTTGCCTTCGACACCACCCGGCATATTTCCAGGCTTTAAAATTGGATTGAGAAAAATAAAAACTCTTTTTCTCAATCCGAATAATAATAGAACATCATTCCTTGAATATATTGTAGGTACGAGTTATGTCAAATTATTTCAAATTAGATATTAAATTGGAATGAGACATCAAGTCAAAGATTTTCGTCAGAAGGTAAGTCTAAGTCACAAGACCGCGACTTTTTCTGCTAAAATAAGTAATATTGGGGAGATAAGACTCCCTGAAAAACCGGAAAGCGCGTAGGACATTGCGCACTGCTAAATAAAAAAAAAATACGTATTACTAATTTTAACAGAAAAAGGTAGAGTCGTAAAATATTTTCAATATACAAACAATGGAAAATATGGAAACCACAGGTTTATTTAATTAGCTGCGACAGCCCTGACGCCACATAGGCATCCACTATAAATGTATCAAGCCGTGTAAAAATAACCGCGGCTGCCTAGTGCTCGACTCAGATCTATGTCGGGACTTCGGTGATCGCAACTAAACTGCCAAACAATTGCACATTGCCTTGGAAACTGCATAATGGTTTCTCTATGGCTTATGGCTCGGCGGTATTGCCTTTACCCGCGGTTAATTTTCGGTTGGAGCAGTTTGTAGTATAACCTTACTGGTTAGTTGTAATTGTTAGGTTTAGCTTACTCTACCTATTTATGCAAGGAATTAAATCATGATGACACAACAATTTTATTAACAAAAACGATACTCTTTATTGCATACCAAATGGGTAAACAATTACATTCAAGAATACAACAATTATCTTATATAATGTTTACAATAATATAATAAAATAGGGACGTACCTACAATGAATTAAGAACAAACGCAAAGCAATTTTGCAAATTCACTTGGAAATTCAGTAACTGGAACTCCCCAAGCTGGCCGCGCCTCCTCACACACTGAGAGTGACTACTCTGAATTTCGATCCCGCGTACTGTAACCGTCTTCAAAATGAAAAGTACAAAACGCAATTACGATAAACAATAAAAATTAAATTGTCCAGTGAGAGAATAAAAAAGGATTTTTGTAACAAGTAACTACCAAACCCTTATAAAAAATGTCAAATGTGCAGTTGACGGATTCACACACAGATTTTTCTGAGCTTCATTATTTGTTCGCGTGTTACATAAGGAAAAGGACCACTTCCTTTTCCTTATGTCCAATCAGTGAATAACTCAAATAGGTACGTAGACACCAACTCGCCTGTATAGGTATGAAGTAAGTATCAATAGTCATAATAACAATATAAAATGGTCCAAGATTAATTTTGAAAGCTTCTATCATGCACTTGATCTCAGTCAAGAGTCTTTCGGCTCGAGTAGCACCAAGTAGGTACTTGTTTAACTGCAAATAAACCAATGCCCTGTGAGCTGTGGTAAGTTGTGATTCTGTGTAGTATTTATATAGATCATGAAGACTGACTAACTGACTAGGAAACGTACCAGTTTAACTTCAGATCAATAAGTATCACCTGCAACAAAACCTCCCGGTATTCCTGTAATGCACTACATGTGTCACTATAAACACTTAACGTTAATGTGAATTCTTTTACTGTTTAACTGTAGCACATAAAAACCTGCGCATTTTGCTCATCCTTCTGTTAAACATGTGTGTGAATGGCATCTGCAACGTGTCGCAGCAAAATGTTTTCCGTGTTCATAAGGAAACTTTTAGCATACTAACAACATCTAAACAGACATAATTGATCATCCATATATGGGCTTTTCATACATTAAGAAAAAATTACCAGCAGATAATGACGCGGCGCGCCTTCAACGCGGATACGTCGGGGGACATTGAAAAAAGGCAATTTATTATGTGGAGCAGTATTAATAGCAGCGACACCTATTTATCATTGGAATTACCGTCTTCCTACAAGGCCTGAATAATGTATCACTTACCCCGCGCCGTTTATAGAGACATACAAAAATAATCCGGCATTATACTACTAAATATAAAGACAATCGGCTTAGTTCAACGAACTCTCAATTCGCTGGGAGACAGATTTAAAGGGCGGTCGATTATTTATCGGATCTGCCGTTCGCGGAACCGAGCCGTCGCTCGAAACACTCGATACATCGATTCGTAATCGATATTCGATAGCGAGCGAGTGGCTTATACAGGAAGCTACCAAATGTAGCGAGTATTACGCGCGTAATGTGCACTGGGAGCGTCAAGAATGCGAGATTGCAGTCATACGGGCCAAACATCCGAAGAATGTTTAATCAAGTGCTCGATAAATCATTGTTTATGCCGCCAATCTGCTAATACATTCATCACGTTCGACTAACAATTGTCGTATGAAATTGACATTATTGCTTCTGAAATATATTTGCCGCGCTTGGTTTGTTTTAGAAAGATTTATATTGTTTCGTTGCATTCGATTCAAATAATGATTTATTAAAGAACGAAAACATATACCTACATTTGAGTAACGGAGAACACTACATAAATCAGCTGATTAAGATTATTTCGTAATTTAAGTTTTCCTTGTGGTATCTAGGCAGGATTTACTAGTTGGAGCTCATTAGGTATATCTTGTTTTCATGTTCCGCTGTATGATTCTAAACTTTACCTAGACGCTGAAATTTTAGATTAAAGGTTAACTTAACAAATATTTTTCGGTATGTAATTGCAGAGTATTGTGTCAGTATCTACTAAGATCATTTTGACATAAGCTCGATACTTCTAGACTAATACAACAAAATTCGAAGAACAATTAATTATTTATTCAACTTCATTATATCAGTCGGAGTCGTTACTATCCCAACCAAAACCAAAACCAAAACCTTCCGGTCTGTCATTTGCACTAGAAGCCTATAGGCTTCTAGTGCAAATGACAGACCGGAGCCGATGGAATCAGTTCGTTCGATCAAGAGTGATGGCAGGATGATCACGATCCTCAGTCATGAGGGAACGACCAGAATCAGAATCAGAAACTCATTTATTCATTTAGGGTGACAGGCACCTCTTATGACTCGTCAAAAAACAAACAAAATAAATTAAAGTGAACAACAATTGATATACATGTCAAACAAGATAAAAAATATATGTAAACCACCAGAACACAGAACAGACCAGAGAGAGAGTCCTTAATAACGCGGTATGTGTGGCAGACTCCTGCGATAAAACTACAGCCACTACATAAGTGAAGGTTATAGTATTTATTCTCCCCGAATGTCGCGCAACCCTGTTGTGGACATATCTGTGGAAAGCTTTTGGAAAGCTGAACTGATGATGATGATAATATCTGTACTTTTCCGAAGATCTATAGAAAAGAGATGTATGGTCTCGTAATAATTATCACAGAGACGTAAGTAACAACTGAGATCTCAGGGTTGGCAACGCATCTGCATTTTGACTTCTGGTTTTGATGTAAATTTCTAGGTTGTAGTCATCACTTAACATCCATGGGAACTGCTACTTGTTTGTCACCTTCGTTAAAATATAAATATTTTAAAAAAATGTATTCGTGATGAATACGTGCATCCACTATTCATACGTATTTGAGATTTAATTTCATCGGATACATTTTCAATCTCTGAGAGTGGGATCGGGAATCTCTTTTGAGAATCTTAATGATATCCAAATCGCATTCTGAACAGTTTTGGTCTGTGGTTCAAATCTTGTATCAAGGATAATATATACAATATCAAGACTAGGAACCATCTGAGATCATTACACCTACGCAAAGGAAATTAGTTCTTTGTTCAATTATGCACGATAATTGCAAGTGCAAGCAATAAGTCGATGGAAGGCTATTTGTCGGAGGCTGAGTGACGCGACCTCACAGGCGGGCGCGCCTATTGAGGTAAGGCGCGCTTGACATCAATTAGCTCACTGTATACGTTATTAAAGCTGTGGCCACCTGCCTACGACTAGTGTGATCGAGAAACAAAACAGAGCAATTTCCAAATCTGTTTTAGTTTCATCTGCAAAACCAATCAACATTGTTTTCTTTCCGTTGATCCGTCCGTCTTCTTCTCTTCTCTTTTCGTCACTCCGGTAATCCCTCCTTCCCCCTCCACCTATCCCCATGCTGAGTCCCACGTTGCCCATTTACAGTCGCTTCGTTTCTTTCATTTTTCCGTTGGACAGTTTGGCCCACGTTCCTATTTGGCAAGATTTTATATTGACTACTGACGCAGCCTTGCAACTAACTATGCTGTAATTCGTGACAATCCGTCAAGAACGTTAACATTCTGGTATGCTCCGTCATTACTCCTGTTTTCTTGGAGAAGTGTGTGGTGGTTTTTTCACTTGCCTTCCGCACCGCAGTATCGTCATCATCAGGTGTACCCCGTATTCAGGTAGAGCCCTTCGTGATTCCATTTCATGGGATTCGCCTTGTACTGATACCGCTGCTGTCCGGTACCGGCGAACTATTAAGTGGTGGCATTAAGTCACCACGTCACAGAGTCGTAGTTTTTAGAGAGTAGTCCTTTTCCACCGCCCCGCTACTCCCTGTTAATTCTGCCGCTGTTTCGCCGAGGGCTACTTATTCAATATATTCGCAACTAACCACCATTCCAACGGTTGTTCACTATCCGCCACCTGTGACCCCGTTGATAGACTACGACTCAGCCCCAACCTTTGCCAAATAAAACGGAACAGCCAATGGAGTTAATAAGCGCTTGATATCAATTTACCTCTTTACGCGTTATCAAAGATGCCACTGGTGCGATCGCTATATGAACACATACAACCTGTGGAGGTCGGGCGCACTTAACATCAATCACGCCAGACTCATTGCACACGTTGTTTAAGCTGTGTACATTTAAATGCATTTGCGACGATTGCTAAAAAGCTAAATAACTTGCGAGCGCTAGGCATCAATTAACTTATTGCACATGGCACTGGTGGTAGAACTTCAGTGACGAAGTTTGCAACCATAGGCACCACTGAATTACCTAATCTACTTCCTTTCTAAGTTCAAAATCCGTATGCAATTTCTCAGCGTGTTGTCGGTCAGCACTCACAATTTAACAGAGAGCTCAAAGGCGTGGTGCCACTTTTTATCGTATTTAATATGAAAATTACTCTTTCTCCTAATTAATTATTCGTATAATTTACGAAGTAGCCATCAGGAATCCATATCTTAACAGTCGATAGCATACTGCAGCGACAAAGGCTGCAAACCTGTCGCCACTACGCATACTGATGCGGCCGCAACGCGCATGCGTAACGTTGTCATACACCAACCTTACACATTCCATACGTTTATCATTCTTGTACACTACCGTCACTTTTGGTATTCGATCGGAAAAGAGTATGATCGGGTTTTTGTTGTTTCCATATCGAGGACTCCTGCCACAGATTTGTAAATTAAAAATGTACCTGCGCATTGACCTGTCACAGATTAGGTCTTGTTACTCGACATGCAAACATCATCTTTTCAAAAAAATCAATTATTATGTCACTATTTGGGTATTTTATTATTCATATTTTATAGTTAACTATTTAATTGATGAATTGCCTTTTTATTGTAATTAATTTCGTTTATTAACATTGACATTGTTTATTAGATATTATTTTAATAATATTTGCACGTCGCATTGTGACAAAATGTACTAGGTTACCAGTATAATCAATTCCATCCAACAATTGTTACCTACATTTTATGCAAATAAATACTTACTTACTTACTTACTTAAAAATAAACAATCATCTTACGGATGAGGATGACTGGCTGGTGGCTGCATGTTTTTTGCCTGGATATGATTATGAGTGAAGACTTTGTCTAAAAAAACTGATGATGATGATGAACTGCGTGCTTGTTTGCCACTTCCATTACATTATTTAGATACATTTTTTTTTATTTTTTTTTATGTAATGGAAGTGGCAAACAAGCATGCAGTTCACGTTGATGTTAGGTGATAATTGCGGCCTATAAACACCCACACAAAGACCATGGTCAAAATGCAGATGCGTTACCACTCCTGAGGCCTAAGGTGTTATGCCTCTGTGCTGGAAATTACAGGCCCGTACATTACCACCTGACCGAAACACGATAGTGCTGAATACTACCATTTAGCGGCAAGTATATTAGGAAATGCGGTGGTGCCTACGCCCGCGAGCTCTATCACATTTACCTACCAACTTACTTACTGAAGAGTCTTCAAAACCCCATGTTTTATTTCAATGAAATTGGACCCTAATACCTACCTAATTTGAACAGACACAAAAAATAATACAAAAAAAAACCAATCAAATTTACTGATACGGAATTTATTGATAAGCCTAAAGCTCATCCATGGATACCAAACAAAGGGAAATCGGTGCAAACAGGAGAGGACTTGGTTCTTACCTGGTTTTCCGGCTTACAAATTTACAGATTACACCAAACTAGCGGCCCGCCCCGGCTTCGCGCGGTGCAGTGTTGCCTACCCTCTCCTATTCGTCTTAGCGTGATGATTATACACAGATATAGCCTAAAGTCTTCCTCGATATCTTATATAGTTTAGGCAGCGTACGCAAAATAAGTAACTTTTCTGGTTGATTTTTTACACCTTGTGTCTGAAAAACCCAAATATCTTACGGAACCCATTTTTTTCCAAAATAGAATAGATAGTAATAGAGATAAAGGATTTTAAACCGTTATCACTGATAGTCCCCGACCCGGGAATCGAACCCAGGACCTCCAGCGTAATAGTAGTGGCCTGCTACCACTACGCTACTGAGGCAGTTTATAATATTAGTTTAGATATATTATTCTTATCGAATTTACACCGCTGCAGACTTCAATAAAATAATAATTACCGGATAACAGAGTCACAGCCGAATCGACTTTCCAAACTTTAGATAGGAATCGGGGCGATAATCGAAGCAGCCTATACGGCGATGACGGCGATGGTATCGCGGCGACGACGTCCATCCGCGAGTCTAACGATGCCGCGCGAGATACTTCGCCGGTTCCAGGAACCGCCCAGACCTGTTCTCATGCCCTAGCCCTAGTCTCCGCTCTCCTATTTTCATTGTTTATTATCGTTTTAGAGAAAAAACTGGCAGAGTGCGTGTCGGGACACGCTTGGGTTTCATTTTGCCAAGCAGGTACATTTTATAAGTCGATCGATATTACTCGTATGTTGAAGACACTTAATCGTGATAGTTTTCCTTTTAAGTTCGTTATACACCGTTTAGGAGAAGGACACTCGGCTCTAACAAAAATGTGCAATTTATTAGTAGTTAAATATTTATCAAACGGGACAGTTAATCGAAAAATTGTCCTTTCAAGCCCATAATGATAACAACTAAAAACATAATAAGTAATATATTTACACCCTGATAGCAACTAGGAAGTTACCTAATAATAATATAATTAATAATCAAATTCCATTAAGATATCTGCTAACTTAAGACCTTGCATTTTTTATGGTCTTCTTAAATGTAATTATTATTTTTTTAATTGCCATTCTTTGTGATCTGTTATAGATAACTATATACGAAAAATATTTTAACAATGCTAGAACCTCATTAATTTTAATTTAATTTCCTATGATGTCTGATATTTGCACAAATTAAACTTATCCTATCTGGCATGCATTAGTTTCCTACCTACACATATTATTTCTATAAGGAAGGAAGCTCACAAACTATTTTAATTAGATACCTACGATGTCAAAGATACATTTCTCAGTAGGTACCTACATGTAACTCTAATACAATTAATATGCACCGATGACCTTGAGCATTCTAAATCACCACCTAGAGTCGAGTTTTGACACTAGATTAGAGTCATAAATAAACATGAAATTACAAACTGAAAATAATTGCACGATGGTTTTAGGTATATACCTACATACCTATAACAGGTGATTTCGTTAAAAGTTACGTTAATAGTTATTTAATATTGGAAACAGTCGTGAAGGTTTGTATATATTTTGATCACTCTGATATTTATTCTTCAAAGACAAGAATTTATGCGTACAGGAATACCTTTTATCTACGAAAAGGGCCATTCAGACATCAGAAAGGCAGACGATAATATGTTACTACAAACAAATTTTGCAATAATAGAAAACATGTAAAACATCTTCAAAACGTCAAATATTTCTCATCGTCTATCTGTCAAACAATTTCAACAATTTCTTTATCAAATCAAACAAGAACTGTTTAAAATGCTTTAAATTTCGAATCGTAACATTATAACACATGATTCACATCTAAAATATTTAAACGGATATCTTTTTTAACAGAATTACCGTAGCATTAGGCTCATTTATTAATTGTCAGACGGTTCTAAAATTAAATGAGTCGGTGTGGGGAGACGCGAGCTGTGAGGAACACAGTCGTAATAGTAAATAGTGTGTGATGTGATGCCCGCTCCGTCGCTCCGTCGCTCCGTCGCCCGCTAATTGACCATTAGTTGGTGGCTCATAATCCTGACATATGGACTGTTCCGTGCTCAATGATGCGCTTTAATGTGCCACTCCATCACACATTGTCATCATGTTTTGTCATATGACGACTTAAGCTGCTTCACATCTCTACTACCAGTTGGCTAATTTAAAAACAAACTTTTTGCTATTGTTTTTACGATGTACCTATTATTTGAACTACGTAAACGGAGGACTATATTGAAGTAATTGTGTAGGTAAACACCTGTACGTTATTCCTAACAGCTTTCCTTTTGATTTGTATTTTTTTTTTAATTGAATATTAAAACATGTAGGTAAGTGCCTACATCTTTAATTACAGAATAATTTTGGTATATTTCTATAACTTCAAGTATTGCTTTTCGCTTTTCAGTTAATATTTTTACACATATATTTTTGTCACGAAACATCTTTTTAATGTTTAAGTGTAATATTTAAGAATAGTAGAAGATTTATACTTTAAAGGTTACTCTTTTCTGAATGGAAAGAATAAATCTCAAGTAAACATATCCAACAAATAAACTTAAGTACAAAAATCGATTAAGAAAGCGTGTTATCGAGAAGCAATAAATGTTAAGCAGATCGGTGGCGAGGTCCTTGTTTGTCGAGTAATTAATATCTAAATGGTTAAGTAGGTCCAGGTTGCACGCGGCGAGGCGGCGAGGCGGCGACGCGACGGCGGCGACGAATTATCAGAATCAGTTACTTGTGCCGTAGACGGAGGCACGGCGCGGCGCGGGCCGTGGGTGCAGCCAGCGCGAGCGGCTACAGGTGGCGAGCCTGTACAGTCTGTACACATCTCCAGGCACATTACCAAATTTAGTGGCACTGGGAAACTTCCACAAAATGAATAATCGCAATAAAAGCAGAGGTAAAATAACTCCGGGTTTACTCCCCTATCTCTGATAGCCACAGACCCGGAAATCGAACCCAGGACCCCAGCGTAGTAGTATTTAGTAGTATGCTACCACTAGGCTACTGAGGCAGTTAAAGCCAAGTCAACATGTAACAGAATGCAATTCTAATGAATCGTAAATTCCGAATTACTTATATTGAAAACATGTACAGGCCCCATACAGAATCCCGTTCTGAGGTGTATGTGCTTCCATAGGCGTTTTCACACGAGCATACATACCGCTGCGTAAACGCCACGCCAGTAATAAACTGACGCGGGGATAAAGCAGAGAAGTATTCTACTTTTGGGAAGAAAACACAAGTAGTACTCTACATTGAACGGCATGAGTCGGCATGACACGAGAATCAGAATCTCATTTATTCATTTAGGGTGACAGGCACCTCTTATGACACGTCAAAAAACAAACAAAATAAATTAAAGTGAACAACAATTGATATACATGTCAAACAAGATAAAAAATATATGTAAAGTCAAGAATATCACTAAGATAAAACGAAATATAATAAACTAATGTAAAAAGTATATCAGTAGAATGTCTCATTTCCCCTTTACAAACTGATAACAAAGAGTAAAGAGTCAATCAAACCATTCACCAATCAAAACGAGAGGCAGTGGAATGCCTACGACCTATTGACTACGGCCAGGCAGCACGTTATCAGAATCTAACAGTCTCTACCTATGTCTCTACATCTACCGGCATTATACTCTCTGTATCTACCGGCAACAGGACATACTTTTATCATAAAAGTATGTCCTTTTTTATGTAATGGAAGTGGCAAACAAGCATGCAGTTCACATTGATGTTAAGTGATGACTGCAGCCTATAGACACTTACACAAAGACCAAGGTCGAAATGCAGATGCGTTACCACTCCTGAGGCCTAAGGTGTTATGCCTCTGTGCCGGAAATTACAGGCCCATACATTACCACCTGACCAGAACACGATAGTACTGAACACTACCATTTAGCGGCAAGTATATATGATGTAATGCCGTAGTACCTTCGCCAGCGAGCTCCAGCATGTCCTGTTGCCCGGTTAAAAAACATTTTGAAATCAACATTAAATTAGGTACCTGTTCACGAGAGGTCAGCATCAGTACAGTACCTACACAAGTAGGTCGACGGGTTAGCCAACACTTCAGTCCAAGGTTCCCTTCCAAACGGATGTCAGCACTTAACAACATAGTGCAGCGAAAGTTATGGACCTTACAAAGTAATGGAAGATGGCTTAGCTTTACAAGACGGGTACACGTTTGGGCAGATCTCGGACGGGAGCAAAAACTTCACTTTCTCAATAGGCAATTAAAGCTTGCCGTACAATAGTTTCTAAGAATCTCCTCCGAGAACCTCGCCTGGCTCTTGGAAATGCCGGACAGTTGAAATTTGTTGTAAAACCTTAATTTCACTAAGGAATGCATTTGGCTTGTGCCAAATATTTGTTTAGGTTAAATTGTAAATACGTTTTCATGTCAAAAAAGTGGCAAACAAGCATGCAAGTTCCACAAGTTCACTTGGATGTTAACTTGTTAGATAAATGATAACAGCGTATAAAAATTACGCAAAAACCAGAGGTCAAAATGTTAATGCATTGCTACCCTGGAGACCTTAAGTGGTCTCTGTGATAGTTATTACCAGAGATCTATTTTAAAGCCAAGTTTCTGTCTCTACACGCCCGAGCTTCACAAACTCTATAGGTAAAGCTTAGGGCGAATTTCACCGTTTGCTCTGAGAACTGAGTTTTATAAAACGCGGTTTAGCTTAAAATTTGCATCCAATTTCAAACCTAATCACGATTAATTATCGTCAGTGACATCCAAATAGTGTTATTGAACTTGTTTAAGAACGTAAAACGCATTTTATAACGACGATGTAATCGGCACTTAGTCAAAATACTTTATCGTTTTGCTGCCGTCACATAAACGTAAGTAGAAAAATTTATCCTCTGTATCATAAGTTTAAAGTTCTTCAATTTATATCTATGTTTAAACATATTTTTTATTGACCTATTTTTATTATTCCCTATTCTTCACACGACAAGCGGCGACTTTTCAAAAATTGTGTATTTGACCATGGACGACAATGATTGGACTCAGGTAAGGACTTACACAAACTGATTAGATTGAATTTCTCCACCATTACTTCTTTTGCAAGAGGTACCGACCCTGCCGATGAGGTCTACATATTGTTATTGATAAAGTTTATCATGATGTCGATGTATCCTAAATCTTTCGTTATGTAGTCTCACAGTAGTATCCTTTGAAATTAGGACTCTGATGTTATATCGTTACCGCAACCCGATCCGATTAAATTACTTCGTACGATACAAAATGCAGGATTTCTTGTGATGTTGATCTATACCAACCAGCTTGTCAACCACTTTAATAATTGCTATTGAAGATTCTTACTTACTTACTTCACCACGAGAGCTTCTTCAATTCTTGGTACGGATTCACGTAATATCCCTTTGACCTCACCCGTCATATTAAACGATTTGGACATACCAAACCCTTCTCGGCATCAAGCCACTAAACATGAGAGAGGCTGGAAGGGCCAAGTGGCGGGAAGGCCGACAATAAATGACATAAAGGCTCGATTGTCTGCGCATGGGGCCGTCCCCTGTGCGTGTCGTCAAAGGAAATATGTGGCGGGGGTTGTCGCCGCGGAAAAACTCATAAAAGCGGGTTACACGCGCGAATATATCGTATTCTCCTCCCTACTCGCCCCCCTCATCCCTTCGACCCTCGTCTGCTGCCACCCGGAGAATTCGTATGTTACTACGAGTATCATTTGTCAGCCCTTTTCTTGATGATATGTTTTGGCGCTTGAAATGCAAATTTTGAACATTTATCTATGTGCATAATGTGCAAATATATACCTGTTTCTGTATTCATTTTTTTAAAGTGATGAAAGTAGCAAACAAACATTTACAGTTCACATTGATGTTAATCACCCTTGAGACCTAAGTTATTATGTCTCTGTGATAGTAGTTACGGGGCCATACATTAACTATCTAACCAAAACACGACAGTGCTGAACTACCATTTGGCGGCAGATAGTAATAGGTAATGCGGTGGTGCCTACACCCTCGAGCTCCTACACCAGTACACCTGGAACTCTACCACCAGTAAAAACTATACCTAAGTGATGTGCTTATCTCCAGTAACATTAACAACTCGGCCAAAAATTTTGAAAAACCTTTGCCACTTACTTCGACCTGGAACTAAACTAGGACATCATTACTTTAAAGTCAAATTATATAATAACCCCCTTGGGTCAATATTTAAAAAACTTATTTTAGCTGAAATGTTACTAATCTCTCTTTTGTCTCTTTCTATCTTACCAAATTGAGTCAAAACGTATGTACGTCTTATCATAATAGGAGTAAATATAACTTATTTCACCATGTCCACCTGTCTGTCCGTCCGCGGTTTAGCGCAAAAACTATAGGTACTAGAGACTTGAAATTAAGCACAAATATACACCTTAATCACGCCGACATAGTGGTAGAATAAAAACATGAAAAAAACATTTAGGGTAACCTCCCCTACATGTAACGCGCGATTATTTTTTTATTTTCGATTTCCATATAGTGTGGGCTATTGTTGGATAGGTCTTTCAAAAATATTATGGATGTCTGAACATCATTTTTCGACTTAGGAAACTGTTTGTGACTTATTAAGCTTTAAAGTAAAAATTTTCGTTAGAGTCAAGTGTCCCCCCCCCTACCAACTAAACGGTTATTCTTAGAAATTCAAACGTTACAGCAATAGTAGCTATATATAATGAAATTAAAAGGAAAACTATCATACTTAAGTTGGCCTTGCAAGTTTGCGAGTAATAGTCGCCTAAATGTATTTTACTAGAAAATTTCGAACAACTCCATAGAAAATATTTTTTTTTTATCATTACATTTCTTACTCTGTAAATACACTAAATACGGAACCCTATACTGCGCGTGGCCCGACACACACTTGACCGGTTTTTCATGTAATGGAAGTGGCAAACAAGCATGCAGTTCACATTGATGTTAAGTGATGACTGCAGCCTATAGACACTAACACGAAGACCAAGGTCAAAATGCAGATGCGTTACCACTCTTGAAGCCTAAGGTGTTATGCCTCTGTGCCGGAAATTACAGGGCCGTACATTACCACCTGGCCGGACACGATAGTGCTGAACACTACCATTTAGCGGCAAGTAAACTAGGTAATGCGGTGGTGCCTACGCCCGCGAGCTCCATCACTGGAACTCTACCACCAGTTGAATAGTATATAATCATTATTATCCTAGCACTTTTTCAAGCATGGTATTTGCTCAACGATCATGATGGTAAACAAACTCTATTGAATTAACGGCGGACGATGAACACGAGGTGGGTGCAGGAGCTCGCCAGTGGAATATGTCAAGAATCGAAACATTTCGTCACGCCCGCGCCCCAGCCCTAGCAGCCTCCATGTACCCGGTCCGTTGCCGCTATCACTACACTTGAGCATATGATCTGCTAGGGTTGTCAAAAACCTGCTACTGTAATCTTTTTCTTTTGTGTTTTTTTTCTGTAATGAAGGTGGCAAACAAGCAGGCAGTTCACATTGATGTTAAGTGATGACTGCAGCCTAGAGACACCCATACTAAGACCAGAGTTCAAACTTCAGATGTGTTGCCACCCCTGAGACCTCAGTTGATATGTCTCTGTGATCATTTATTAAGGTACCGTACATAAAATGCCATTTGATGACGTTTTTATACTTCATAACTCATGCATTTCCAGTCAGTGCAATTTAAATTAAAGGAGAATGAAATAAAAAAAAATGTGAATTAATTAAGAATTATTACATCAAATACACTAAAAGCAATGTTTAACAGACGTGCCGTTCTTCTTTGGTCAGGTTTGTGAAATAAACGACGGAATTTATAAACAATAAAGATCTCCACCACCAGTAAAAGTCTTAGTTATTTAGCAATATAAAATAATATTTTTCTCTTTTCCAGTAAAATTAAGTACCTACTACCGCTGCTATCATCATTTTATCATAATTATTGATATTAATTGTAGCTGACACGCGGCTAAATATCAAATCAAAACCCCTTGCAAGGTAATAACAATTAATAAAATCACTTTCATTAATAACAACCCTAGATGATGGAGTGGATGTTTAGTGAGGAGCACGAAGGTCGGCGGGTGGTGGGAGGGGAGGGGGAGAGATGAGTTAGGGGTGTGCGCTCGACTGAGTCAATAAGCGCATTCCGGCTGCACCGAGCCGAATTAAAAATCAAATAATGTTGTGTATAGCGAATTAGAAGATGACCCCGAGCAACCCTCTTCGTTTAGGGCTGAACATTATTTTTATTGCATATTTTTTATTAAATGCTTTAAGTGAGTGGTGTGCACTTGAAGCTTGAGTGAGTTGTAGGTACTTTTATTCGCACTCTTATAAACAAAAAAACAATGATTTACTGAGAAATAATGTCACTGGATCTATAAAAGATCTGGATATTAATCTACTGAGATTGAAGAGATTTTTAGAGTTTGTACTAATCAAGAACACAGCAGTCACGCAGTAGGAATCATACAGGTCAACAGCAGAAACAAATCGTATCCATTTAGACAAAATTCTAAAGTTTCGTCTCTAAATCTCTACCAAAATTAAATATCTATCAGTCTTGACCAGACACCTAATGAACGGATTTTAAAGCCCAAATTCAACGATAGCAATAAAATCTTTCAAATACGTCATTAAATAATTTGTCATCGGACAATTAATTAAAGTAACATACCCCCCTACCGTACGCGTCGTGGAGTAATTGAATTTTATGATTGCGTTTGAAAGGCCCTCGGAGCAGGTGGCCATTGTCCGGACCCCAGTCGCGGGTCACGCAGGTCTGTAATGAAAAGTTTAATAACGCGCACACGTGTCCCGGAGCCCGGACCTGCTATCTCGATGCACAATTTATTGAGAGCAATTTCGCATGTCATAAAACCGAATTAATATTGTCATGATGGAGTCCCACGCCCTTACATCTATTTGTGAATATGTTATCATTTTTTGTGTCATTGGAGTACAAGCCGGGGCCAGTTGGTGTATTGATGAACGCTGAAATGAAAGCTCTACAAGACCTTAAACAATAATTTTATGAAATGAATGTGCATTGTACTAGACATTGTAAAACAAAGTTACCTAAAACTTTATAAGTATCAAATTGTGAAATTAGTTGTAAGTGAACATAAAAAGACCCTAGTGAGTTTTGTTTTGGCAGGTTTTTTCTCAGTAATGTGGGCTTTGGAACTCTGCCAGTAAATGACAAAGAATGTCTCATATTCTTTTTGTTTAGTCTTATCTTACCGTTTGTAAAAGAGAGTATGGAACATTACCTATTTTATTTAGTATTTTTGGACCATTATTTAATTTATTTTTGTTTAATTTGACAAAAAGATTGAAGAAAATGTAGAAATATTTAACGAATATATATTTTTTTCTCATTTTAACGGAAGCGGTTTTTATATATTATATGTTATGTATGTATGCTTGTATGCTTCACGCCAGGTCTCTAACAGAGTAGGCAGAGAGTGTAGAACGCCCGATATCCCGGTCCTGACATACCTCTATATCTTTATATGTTACCTATAAACTATTGTAATTTATCCATAAGGCGCATCGTGTAACGTACATACATTGTCACTAATATGTTATATACGGTTTCAGAATTGACATCACGTTAGACCTACCTTACACCTACATTGTATCATCATCTAACTGACACGGCATCTTGTGACAAAGTGGCGCCTACGCCTTCCGCCATTGAAACTCTACAATCAGTGAAAAAGTGAGGGAAACAAACTATTCACATTGTTAGCAGCAAAGCACACATAGCTACTCAATCTTCAAATCAACAGCTAATCGTCACCAGGGTACAATTACAAGGAACGCAACTAATCCGTATCAAACCGATCAAACGGAGCATGAAACTCGGACTATTTGACAAATCGCGGCTGAATGTGATCATCTGTGGATCGCTCGCTCGACGGGGCGGGGGGGCGGTGGTGCGGTGAGGGGGAGTCATTGTGAAATTAATTCGGGACGGCGCACGTGCCCCCCCAACAATGTCAAGTGTCCCATCCCGTCTTCAAATGCCTTGTTTATTAAATACTACGAGTGCACTTCAAACAGATTTTTTTGTTTTCCCATTTATACACTCGGCCGAGAATGAAATCTAGCAGAAAATAAAAGGACAAAGCGGAACATTATTACAGTAAGCGACGAACAAAAACAAACACCTCTTTTCTGGACAGAAAGACGCTCGTTTTGTTACATTCAATGCTTAAACGCGATGCTTTCTTCACTCCATTTGGACTATTTGGCGCACGTTTTAAACTGTTGGATTCTTTTGCACGTCTCAATAAATTGAACTGAAGACGTATTAAATTAATGGTGTTAATCGACCATGTTTTGGGTTCGACATCGGCAAATAGAAATATATAATAGTATTATTTAAATAGCAGATATACAACGTGTAACAGGATTGAATGTACAACCCGAAACTGGAAAGTTCAGAATCGATAACCGAATCGATTTCAGACATTTTTGGCATAGGTAATATTTTGTCCCAAAGTTAATTACAATTTAGGAAATTATGGTCACCTATTTGGCGAACAATCAATACAAACGAAAATGAGACCAACGTCTATCCAAAATAAAATTCTAGTGCTTTTTATTATAAAGAATAATTTAAAAATAAAATGGTGAAAAAAAAATAATCTTATTACTAGAGTGTAAAATACGGGTACGCAAGTTACACTACACACTTATTTTTCGGTTCGTGTTTTATGTGTGGCCGTAGGTAGACGTAGGGTAAGTGTGCATAGGGTGTGCATACTGTTCGTATAAATTGAGGACAACTATTTTCTTAAATAAAAAATATTAAATGTGTAATTCAGTAAACAAGTAATTTCAGTTCATATACCTCGATTAGAAACTCGAGTTATAATATTAATGATTATAACTCGATTTTCTAATCGAGGTGTTAGATAGTGTGCATTATTCCCGTTACATGTTGTATATCAGGTTAGTTTTCTCAAATACTTGTGTATTTACTAACCTAACCCTTTGAGAAAATGAAGGCTTAAAGTAATCTTCTCTCAAAGGATAAGAGGCAGGTATAATTCAATAAATGAAGGTACGTAACCCAGATATACACATACGTGTCGCCAGTTAAGTTTTTTAGCCCCATGTAAATAATGTGAGAAGAAACGAGCTACATTTTTAAACTTTCCCATAGTGCAATGCAATGAACAAAAATCCTTATGACTAAAAGGAATAGGTATATCTACATAATAACTCCGTAATAACTATCAGAAGGGTGTCATCTGCATTCATTGACCTCTAGTTTTTGTGGTTTCAATAGGCTGCAGTCACTTAACATCCATGTGAGTTGCATACTCGTTTGCCACCTCCGTTACATAAAAAAATCCTCCCCAGTGACATGTGAGACTAAATTCTGTATTGACAATTCTAGTTTTTTTTTTAGTAATAGTTTATTTTTTTGTTTTATGGAGACAGTATCTAGCTATTTATTATTTACTTGCAAAGTGATCTGTGTCTCTTTATATTTTTTATTCTCTTCTTCTTCTTGGGGTGCCTCTCCGACTAGCGAAGGTTGGTGGTCATTGTAGCATATTGTTCCGGCTTGTTGTTATTTCTGTTTGATTATTTCGTTAAATCCATCGCAAACAAAAATGTAACGTTATTTTACGTAATCTACATATTATAATGTAGACTATTGTAGACCAACGAAAAGAAGCGCGATTCCATACAATAGCTGTACTTTTCTGAAGGTGTGTGTAGGTATAGGTATAAAATACACGCCTACGGTTGGTTCGTCAGTTAGATTATCTACAATTATTATATAAATTTATTGGCAATGTCGTCATCGACAATATCGAGAAGTACCAGGCACCCATGAACGCCGAGGAGCACATACTCGGCGCGTAGCGCGTAGCCACAGTAAATAGATTGTAAACGGTAAAGTAACTACATACAAAGCGTTCAAAACGGCACACTCACACAAACATGCGCATCTACGAGGCCTCTAAGCGGTTCTCGCAGTGCTACAGTAGCGAGTGTCGCGTCGATACGAGCGGTCACGTTGCGATTTGTTTTTATTTCCAAGAGTGTTTTAAAGATGCCACGAGCGTATTGCGTGGTATACGACTGTTTGAACTCTGTATCATCAAAACCGGAGCTATCGTTTTTTAAACTTCCTGGTGATTTTGAAAGGCAAGAATGATGTATTGTTATAATATCTAACATATTAAAAAAAAATCGCGTGTGACAGTGTTTGTAACAATACTCCTCCGCAGTGGCTAGACCGATCATTATGAAATTTTGTGTGTATGAGAATCGGTTGTAGTCTTTTTTTATTTCCCTAAATGGTAAGGATGATTCTCACCATTTTTTTTTTCGATTTTTTGGACAGTTAATTTGTTTATACCTCTAAGGCGATACGAAGTTTGTCGGGGTAGCTATTTATTATCCTGCCTACCCGAGTGGGCGAGGGGAAGAGAAACTCGCCCGGTCTCGACAACTCGTTGCAGTATTCCACAGATTGTACTGTCGTCAGAACTATAAAAAACACCCAAGTAATTAGCACTCAGTAATTAGCATTTGTTATTTTTAAGACAAAACAAAAAACAAAGATCTACAAGTTATATCAAAATTAAACTGTCTGCCGTACTTAAATAGTGAGGAGGTCTCCGTGACCCTAACCACTGATAGCTTCGACCCTGTTCCCGCTGCCGGCGGCGCACTATTTTTTAATTTCTTATAGTATATGTTTGTTTTTTTTATAACTACTTATGTATGTAAAAAGTATTAAACCTGTGTCGTGGGTGCCGTTGTACACATACAACACAAACACCCAGACCCGAAACAAATATCTGTAGGCCAAACAAATATTTGTACCGGTGCGGAGATCGAACCCGCGACCCTTCGAATCAAACGGTGGTTTCGCACCGCTGGACTAACCGGGTCGTTTAGGCCGTTTTGAGTCATTTCACAATTCGCAACATTTTGAATCGTTATATCTTAACAACTTTTAAGTACTTATTGACTATATGTTTCAAAGACAAATAGTATTTATTTATCCAATACTATTACAGGGTAACCAATAAAAAAATAGTCAACATCCCAATACGATTGAGTAAACGTCAGTAAATGCAAAAATAATAACACCATTATTTAAAAAATTTAGTGACTCCCCTGTTGTTTCAATGGAGTGTAGGTAAATATTTTATAAAATGGGCTTAGTTTCCATACTGTTTGTATCTATTTACTGTGGCGTAGCGGCGGCGGCGCGGCGCCCTCTCACCCAAGCGTGAAATAGCTCTCGACAATTGCTCTAATGAAAAGCGTCTCAAGACATCACTCACGGCGTCACGGCGCGGCGCGACTCGCGACATCTCCCATGTTTTTCTTGATGCTCTTCCGATTCATTGCTCGTCTGGTAAAACTTTACAATGGCCCAATAAATTTTCTTTGACGTTGTTTAGAAAGTGAAGTTAAAAGATTTTGCTTTCAGATTTTGTCTGTATTATAAACTCTACTACACATCTTTACCACTTAACACGTTCGTTTTCTTTAGACTGTGTCTTTACTATGTAACTTCACGCATGTAATCTACCTATGTATATATATGTACTATATTATAAAAATTGAAAAAAAAACAGAAATAAATTTCTTTCTTTCCGTTTTTTTTTAATTTCTAAAGTTCACTCGCATGTGTTATTGCGAAAAATATATAGTATTATGTAAGTAATATTAGAAAGCTGAAGAGTTTGTTTGTTTGTATGTTTGCTTGAACGCGCTAATCTCTGGAACTACTGGTCCGATTTGAACAATTATTTCAGTGTTAGATAGCCCATTTATCAAGGAAGGCTTTGCTATATAACATCACGCTAAGATGAATAGGAGAGGGTAGGTAACATTGCAAACGCGCGAAGCCGGGGCGGGCCGCTATAAAATAATAGGTTGGGGAAAAAGTCTTTTCGCATTATAGTATGTATGAACTTGTAATAAAATCTCTTTGGCTGTAGTATTTGTATCTGGCTGGTTTTGGTATCATTGAAAGTTAACATTTTAAAGAACATAATTCCAAATTCAAATTAGGCAAATGTGTGGTTTTCATTTGTTTTTCGTACTGTCAAGATGAGTGAATCTAATGAAGAAATTCGATACATTTTAAAATTTTACTACAAAAAAGGTTAAAAATGCCACGCAAGCCGCGAAAAAAATTTGCGATGTTTATGGACCTAGTGCAGTGTCTGTGAGAGTAGCACAAATTTGGTTTAAGCGTTTTCACTCCGGAAATTTTGATGTCAAAGATGCACCTCGCTCTGGTCGCCCTATTACGGATAAAATGGATGCCATTTTTGAAAAAATGGTGCAAGATCGACATATCAGTAGTTACGACGTAGCTGAAGAACTGAGAATTGATCACAAAACAGTTTTGGCGCATTTGAAAAAGGCTGGTTACAAAAAAAAAGCTCGATATTTGGGTACCTCACGAGCTCACTGAAAGAAACCTAATGAACCGTGTACTCATTTGTGATTCTTTATTACGACGTAATGAAACCGAATCATTTTTGAAGAAGCTGATAACTGGTGATGAAAAGTGGATCACGTACGACAAGAACGTGCGAAAAAGGTCGTGGTCAAAGGCCGGTCAGGCTTCACAGACTGTGGCGAAACCCGGGTTAACTCGCAATAAGGTGATGTTGTGTGTGTGTGGTGGGATTGGAAGGGCATTATTCATTATGAGCTATTACCACCAGGCAGGACTATCGATTCTGAACTGTACTGCGAACAACTGATGAGATTAAAGCAAGAAGTTGAGAGAAAGCGGCCGGAATTGATCAACAGAAGGGGTGTGGTGTTTCATCATGATAACGCTAGACCTCACACATCTATAGCCACTCAGCAAAAATTAAGAGAGTTTGGCTGGGAGGTGTTAATGCATCCGCCGTATAGTCCTGACCTTGCACCTTCAGATTTCCACCTGTTTCGGTCTCTTCAGAATTCTTTATGCCAAGTTAGGTTAACATCACGAGAGGACTGCCAAATCCACTTGTCGCGGTATTTTGATGAGAAGTCCCAAAATTTTTATAGCAATGGGATCATGTCCCTACCTACAAGATGGCAAAAGGTTATCGAACAAAATGGTACATACATAATTAAGTTAAATTTAAATAAACTATATTAAAAATATTTTTAATTATCTTAAAAAATGCGAAGAAACTTTTTCCCCAACCATATATTGCTTATTTTGATTTTTTACATCATTGTTGTGGGTCCAAATATTCAATGTTGTGGCAACGGGCTTAATACATTAAGTATTTGTAACAATTTCGGGACCATAGATAGCATCTGACTAGGGTTGTTGAGGATTCCTCTTCCGCTTCCTCATAATGAGGAAGTTCCGCAATATTTTAGGTTCCTCATCCGTTACCGCATCCTCATAAATCAAAATAAAAAAATCCTCTTCCGCTATCGCTTCCTCGAAATTTTAGAGGAATTTATGAGGAATTTCATTACGCATGCGCGTCGCGTATCCATGGCACCGCACACACAGGCCGCAGCGCCATGCCGGGCCGAACAAGCGAGCGTATATTTTACTTGTATATTTTAATTTTATTGCATAGAATTATAACCTCTATGTTTTACTGATATACAGTACATACAATATTAAGTTTATATGCGTACGCAACTTAAAAATTCGAAATATTCGGGACTTTTACGGAACTGTATCTAATCTATGGCAATACCTATCTTCTCTTCCATCAAATGTCCCAGCGAACGACTTTTTAGGTATGTTAGATTGGTATATTATAATGATGAGCTAAGAAACCGGTTGTCAGGGGAACAGCTTCCAAATTAATTTTTATAAAAATTAATCTTTTTGATTAATTTTGATTAGTAATATTTGTCTAAAGTACCTAATTAGCAAAGAAATAAAGACTGCATTCTTATTTTTATTTCAATTTCTAAGTTAAATTGTATCATTCACTCATCTTTTTTTGTCTCAATACCCTTCCTGCATTCATGAAAAAACTTGAGGGTAATAAATTTAAACGAACCTTCTTATAAACGAATATAAAATATGTTGTTATAATAATTCTAATTAATCCAATATATTATGTAAGTTTTCAATGACCTTAATCTAAGTAACAATATCTATATTTTAATGTACCAAATTCAACTCTGTATGACCTCAATCAATTTAAATAATGTAATAACAATTATCTCGTAAAATCAATAATGTATAATACAAGCATTTGCACATCCGCTTGCGGATTGAATACATGTTCTGACATTAAAATACTCGTAGTATTAAGATCCTAAAAATGTAATTGTATTCAAGCAAATAAATGACTTATCTTGTCTTATCTTATCTTATCTGTGTGCGTGTGCTGTGTAGATATGTTACTGAACTTGTCCTTAACTGCTGGACCGATTTTGATGATTCATTATTGTGTGTGTTTTGAGTATGGTTTAGATTCATAGTTTGGTCCACTGGAAAATGCCCTTTAAATATTTTTTTCTGTATGTATGTATTTAGTTATGTACATAGAGACAGGACAGCGGATTTTGGTTTGGGTCCGCTAGTATTTGTAATTTCGTATCATCCTCTTTTCATTTTTCTGAAGCGCGCAAGGCCTCGCGGCTGGTGTAGAACGCAAGCGATCTACTTGATCAAGTGATACGGGTGCGGTCGGGTATGTGACGGGTGACCACGAGTGGCAAATTAAAATGCGCGTTTCCGTGCTTCGGAGAACACGTTAAGCTGACTACTATCAGAGATAACGGTTAAAAATCCCTTATCTTCGGTGCTATTGGGATTTTGCCATTTTCTGGAAGTTTCCCAGGCAATGTGCCCGGAGATGACAACAGGTTCGCCACCTGTTACATGGGCCAAAACGTAACTGGCGAGTCGTGGGTGTTTGCATGTATGCTTGAATGCATGCATTTACCTCTGCCTACCCCTTCGGGGATTACAGGCGTGAAGTTACGTACGTTCTTCCTCTACCGCTTCCTCATCCGCATCCTCTAAATTTGCGCGTCACAATTCCTCTTCCTCCTCCTCTTCCTCATAATGACTTCTTCAACAACCCTACATCTGACTGCAATACGTTGCAGAACTCTTCATCCATTTAACGATAAAATTAAAAGTATTAGGTAGGTAATGCCACAATAACATGGTGGTGCCCACACCTTCGGGCTTCAGGCCCCTCAACTGTGCTGTCATTAGGCACTGAAAGTAACGTGAAACACCTTTGCACCGAGTACCTTAACTTGTTACTTAAAATTACTTATTGTTATACTTAATTAGTTATATGAAAGGACCTTATAAAAATACTTTCAATACTACACCTGCACCTCAACACTTTCCATAGACAATAATTACAAGTAGTAAGTTATTTATTGCAGAACAAAATGCATATTACACGAGCAAATATATTTTATACTCATTAATTTGAACACTTGAGCCATCAATGAATGAGAGGAGCAAGTGCAAGGGGAGAGCTCAAATATTTTCATTATCAATTAGTTCCCGCGTTATTGGACGAGGGCCGTGCGCACAATTGTAATCGCAGTTCTCTATAGTTCTAATCGCAGTTGCAGTCGCAGGGGCACGCATCACAAGGGTTGCGGGTAATCGAGAGACACCGTGTAAAGCCGATCTAAAAGCTAGGGTCGGCACAGTAAGGTCCGCTAGGAAGATATTGAATATTTTGTACAAGAGTCTTATGTTAAGGATGAACATAACAGTTTTACGATAGCAGTTACAGAGACAGTATGGTGGAAAGGAAAAATGAACATCTCTTTGGATCGGAAACTGTTTTGTTCCTCCCTGTTTCGAGATCTCTTATTGTAATAGGAAAATACTCTTAATTCCTTTTATTGTAATAGGAAAATACTATTAATTAAGGAAAACCTCTCACTATAATAATTATGCTCAACATAATTGTTGAGCATAATTATTATAGTGAGAGGTTCATTTTCGTGCTATTCGGCCACATAGGCCCATACCATAGCGCTTTACAGCCTTAATTTAGGGACTGCGACTACTCCCCTCAGGTCCGCCGCGGCCGGTGGCCCGTATTGCCCTATGACTTAGACGAGTGTCATAATCAGAGCGGCGGCGTATCGAGACTGTGTATCATATTCGCATATGTGACTTGACCAATTCAAATAGGCGATCATGTAATTATGTAATGCCATGCAAATATGCCGACATCTAAAATCTGCTAGTGACCCTTATTATTTCTATTAAAAGTAAATATTAGTGCAGAGTCTATTGGCATTCACTAATCATCTAAGCAATCTCCTAGGATGCCATTGGGAGTGTTCTCTAATTGATAAACCCAATAAACCTCCGCAAACTCTGGGATCGAATCCAAGACCTCAGCATAGTTAATACCTACTACCGCTAGACTACCCGCGACAGATATGTGACCCATGAACTAAAATAAAACATTCCACCTTACTTGAGTAACGTCATCGAAAAATAGAGCCACAATATAGTTTTTGGACCGAGAAAATTCAAAGTCCCTACCATAATCGTTGTCAGTATAACTATTTGTTATATAAAATAATACATAATGATATTATTGTATCCAATTAACATTATTTAGCAATTTCAAAGGTAATTAAATGTATGTTATCTTCAAATCTACCAGATCAGCTTTCAGAAACTTCGTCATCAATACTCACAAGTATGAAACACCTTTTCCAAGAGTTATCATAAAACACATATTTAGCTTTGCATCTGTTCCTCAACTAATCGATGTCGGTATGATGATACTGCGATAAATATTAATGCTTAAACATGTTGAAAGAGAACACGTTGTTCAATGTATAAATAATTAATTTATTGCTTAATCGCTTATACACGTGTTTATATTATTAATATTAAGTCTTAAGCTGCCCTTTATTATTTGTCGGCTAATAATTCTGCGATTACTTAAGCGGTTAAACATTTTAACTATTTAGTTTGTTACCTGGGGCATATAAAGGTACAGGACCTGCAGGGTCTGTTGGTAATAAACTCGTAATGTCAGCAATGACACATCTACATTGAAATCATATTTCAATTGGTTAAATATTTGCCGATCCAGTTAGTCCGGCGGTGTGAGACGACCGTTGGATTCGAAGGGTCGCGGGTTCGATCCCCGCACCGGGACAAATATTTGTATGGCCTACAGATATTTGTTTCGGGTCTGGGTGTTTGTGTGCAACGGCATCCACGACACAGGTCTACCTAGTGTGGGGCTGTGAGTTAAAATGTAGATTATCATCGATGTAGGTTATCATCGATCGCAGTGGCGGTAGTTTTATCGCAGAACCACAATACAAATATGAACAGTATGGAAACTACGTACAAAACGTTCGAAACGGCACTCTTAACACAAACATGCGCATCGACGCTCGATGTAGCGAGTGACTCAGTGCTGTAGCACCGCGAGAACCGCTTAGAGGCCTCGTCTATGCGCATTTTTGTGTAAGTGTGACGTTTCAACAATGAGCTTATTCATTGCGTTTCAACATTTTGTACGTAGTTTCCACACTGTTCATATTGGTACTGTGGCAGAACTCTGCTGCCTATCTTGCGTTATTGCATTGACTACCGTCCCGGTTTGTTGCCATTTTTCGGTCGACTGACTGACGTCCCGACTTCTATACGATTCATAACTTTTACAATTAGGGCTCCGGCCTCTTGTCAACTATGTACTGCGGCCTATACTAGTGAATCAAAATTCTATCCCCAAACTATAAATTGAAAATAACCGTGATCCGTGACATCCAGGATTACTGCACACCCACATGAACTTTAATTGTCGCTGTACAATATTGTAGGGAGGCAGGGGGAGCTATGACAAGTATTAAATATTGTAAATTGTAAACCAATTATAAGCTTCACTCATAGTTCATATCAAAAGTATTAATAGTATTATCTATATTAGATTTTATAATATAATGATGATTTATGTTCTTAAGCAGACCATTGGATCTTTCACAAACCCAAGACAATTTGATTCCAGGATATGGCAAAAACGCTTTATTTTTTTATCATCATTACTGATCATGCAGATACTAATAGCACATATATTATCTGCTATACTGTACAAATTAACTTGTGAACACTAAGTACAGTTTAGCGGCAAGTTTATTTAGATAGCCCATTCATATCATACCTAACAACTATATAAAGACCTATTTGTTGTTCTAACCAACTTCGCCAGTAATTACAGAAGTTGTTGTTTTCAATGATTGGCAATGCCCCATAAACATAGGCATAGGCCATAAACATAGGCCTATAACAAGTAGGTACAATCTCATAAAAATATAAATAAAAGCTCGTTACAGACGAGCCACGGCCGCTTTCTCACGCTTTAAATATTTCAGAAATGAGATGACGTATTTGACTTTTCAACACGTGACTACCTCCGGTGGTACACGTGCACCGATCCTAAAGAACAACAGACCAATATACCTGATCGACAAGAACAAAGAGAGCAGTATTTGGGACAGGCTCAGGCAGAGGTGGTGACAGTGCAAGACGAATGTCGCGCGGCGGACGCCCCGCGGTGACGGACGGCGGACGGCGGACGGACGGCGACGCGGACGCGGACGGTGGGAACCTCCTCTGCCCAGATCACTATCGCACCACATCAATCTTGGGTCCGCGTCCGCGTCGCGTGACGCATCATCATTTGTCAATCGCGACTAAATAATGATGTGGTCGAGTTTCTGCTAATTCACCGTACCACCTACGTGTGCATTCACTATACAGCAACATATTTTCTTTAAGCTCTTCGTGATACATACTATCCTGGTAACATCGATTTTGCCTTTCTCGCCGAATACTGCGTTTGTCGCCTTTGTTTGCCTACAAAGAAAGACAACTACGACAACAACCATAGCCTTACTGACGACACTGCAGGCACCACCTACCTGGTTTCCCTGCCTAATGAATAATGATGGTGGCAAACAGGTATACATTTTACATTGATGGTGAGTAAAATTGTTAAGTTCATGTACGTAAATCTAGATTTTTTTCTACTTATGATTATTTTAACATGATATGTGAAATTAATGCTTCCTTGGCACTTCCACAATAAACAGATTTAGTGATTTGAGGCGAGGCGTTTGTAGAGCAGATCATTTTAGTTTAATATACGCGAGATAAATCCGTAAAAATAGTTTTATTTCAATGAGTGTAGCTCGCGAAAACCTAAGAACATATCATGTAGAGCAGATGTTCTGTATCTGACGCTGAAGTAAGTAGGTCGCTTCTGTTTTGCCAAAACACTGTCACACTGATGATATAGATAGTCAATTACTCGGTGGACAGTGGACAGTGGACAATGCAGGTTTGGCGACAGATTGGTCATTTTAATTTGACCATGCCAACAATATCTACAACTGACCTGTATGACGAGATATTTTTCGCCATCTACCTTGAATGTCTACGCCTGGTAGACTTCGTTCCGTTTTTAGGGTTCCGAAGTAAACAAGGAACCCTTATAGTTTCGCCATGTCCGTCTGTCTGTCTGTCTGTCTGTCCGTCCGCGGTTTAGCGCAAAAACTATTAGTACTAGAGACTTGAAATTTGGCACAAGTATACATCTTAATTACGCCGACAAAGTGGTAGAATAAAAACGTGAAATTTTTTAGGGTAACCTTAAGGTAGGGTACTTGTAACGCGCGAATAATTTTTTTTAATTTCGATTTTCATTTAGTGTGGGATATCGTTGGATAGGTCTTTTTAAAATATTATGGGTGTGCGAACATCATTTTTCGATTTAGTTAACTGTTCGTGACTTATTAAGCTTTAAAGTGCAAATTTTCGTTAGACTCAAGTGTCCTCCCCCGTACAGACTAAACGGTTGTTGTTAGAAATTCAAACGTTACGGCGATAGTAGCTACATATAACGAAATGAAAAGGAAAACTATCACACCTAAGTTGGCCCTGCAAGTTTGCGAGTAATGGTCGACCAAATGTATTTTAATAGAAAATTTCAAACAACTGCATAGAAAATATTTTTTTTTTTCATTACATTTCTTACTCTGTAACTACGGAACCCTACACTACGCGTGGCCCGACACTCACATGACCGGTTTTTATGTTATTCAAATTCACACACAGTTTAAATTCATACGAAGTAAGTATATAAGTGGTCAAAATGTAATTGAAGATACGTTGCTACTCTTGACTTCGTGAGGCCTTAAATATTTTGCCTGTGCAGAAATTACTAAGTCATGCATTCGTCGTGTAGGTAAGTACTTCATGGCGAACCCGTTACTCAGTACCAAATACATACGGTTTGCTACAGCTCTAAACATAACTTCTGTCACTTATATTTTGTACAATACCTGAATGGATAGTAGACACATAAAAATTACATTTTTAAAAGAGCATCTAAAACTTAGATGGTCTAAAATCATTAATAACCAAGACAGCAATAGTATGTCTGTATTCGTCGCATGAGATTGGATCAGCAATTTTTCATTTGAACTGAGCACAATATCGAGTTCGTGAATTAAAATATACCTACTTAAGGCCGGCCAATGTAATGACATTGTACAAACTACGATCAGTTATGCTGTTATCGCATTCATATGACTGCGTAATGTAAAAAAATGAGTGAGTTCAAGTTCTCACGTTTTATTATAATGTTTGTTACCTATTTGTTGACTTTGTCGTTACGTGGGGGATTAATGTTGGTTAGAACTTCAATTTGACATTTACTATCAGGAAACTGGACTCTTGACCACACCGGCACTTTACCTTAATGCTATTATTTAATTTTGGATATAAGCGGAGATTTCCCTGACTATACATAGCACTAACTATCTGTAATTAAGGTAACACTTAATTAAGTAAGTCGTGGATCAGTTTGTAATGGTTTATTGGATGGTTTAGCATTTTTTGCATTTCAATCAGTCACAACAACAGCAACTATGATTAACAGAGATTTGACCATTTAATGACTAATTTTATTCGCCTTCGCTATTTCGCTTTATTAATTTGATTATATATGACTCAATAATGAAGATTGTACAACCAAAAGGTTTTTAATAAAATCGTTTGATGTTAGCGGTGATGGTTGGTGGTTGCGGAGTGGGTGGGTGCGGCGATAATGGCGGAGCGCCGCGCCGGTGTGCATGCTAATGAAGGGGAGACTCGGGCTTTGCCGGTGATTGAGACCAAGGTATTTGGCCACTACCTACTGCGGTGTCACCCGTTTTTGACGATTCCATTATTGCTGATCTTCAATTTAAATAAAATGAATAACGGATAACACTTTCTTTCTTCGGGTCTTTTAACGTGAAGGTGTAGGGGTCCAATGTACTTTTTTTATGTAATGGAAGTGGCAAACGCGAAAAGCATGCAGTTCACATTGATGTTAAGTGATGACTGCAGCCTACAGACACCCACACAAATACCAAGGTCAAAATGCATATGCGTTACCACTTCTGAGGCCTAAGGTGTTATGCCTCTGTGCCGGCAATTACAGGGCCGTAGGTACATTACCACCTGACCGGAACACGATAGTGCTGAACACTACCATTTAGCGGCAAATATAATGAAGCATAAGCACAAGTACCTAGTAGTAAGTAAGTAGTATACAACATACTTTGTTGACCATAAGCACTAAGGTCAAGTTGTTATGGATCTTATGCCGAGATGTCACTGTCTCTGTCACTTGTAAAACGTCCTGCAAAATGAAGTCAGTGATTGGTGATCGGGCGATGGAAGGTTGGAAGTTAGCTCAAGAGCGGCGTTCTCACACAAATCCACAATCCCAGAAATGCCGCGCGAGCGACGCATTCGGTTCCCACTGGCATCGCGGCGAGATGCGACAGATAAGCTCGATAAATTTAATTAAAAGTCGGTGTCGCACGGTCAGGTCGCGGTCGCCGGGCAAATTTGTTTGCCCCTGGGTTCGCTCGTATTAATTAAGTGGCCGGTGTTCGGCGGTGCCACAAAGCCGGCCGACGACGTCGCGCAAAAAATACAACATACACTTTGTGCACACCGCTCCTCTGCCCGATCCGCGCCCGCGCATCGCCACACGAATACCTCCTCTATGCTATTACCTAATTGCCACTTTTTGTGCGCACGAACGATCGCTTGCCGATGCTCACCTTCCATTGACTGATCAAGGTCGCCGTTGCGCCCCTAACGCAAGATTTTAATGGCTGTTTTTCCTCGCGTATATTGTTGCGTTTCTTTCCTATCTGCGCCGCAACCGTCAATAAACGCTGAACATTAAATTCATCATTCATTACCGGCAGCGAGAGCGGTTAAAAACTAATTGCACCGGCGTCGTTTGAAATGTTAAACTCTTTGGCATCTCAAAAATGATTTCAAGGAATATTTCAAATTTCACATCAATGATCCGTCATAATATAGATCGCGGCCAGTATCTACAACGTTCCTCCAAGTTCCGATCAGGAGAGCTATTGATGGCGTCATTTATTTTAATGTATTGTTTTCTAGGAAGCGATAGTCGTTTCAGACAAAGCGTAAAATTATATTAATAAACTTGGAAACCGACGATGAGGACTGTAATTGTGCTCATCGGCTAGAAAGGAATGCGGCATGATAGATGGGTACATGAAAACATAATGAACACGTATTATGTTTGCAATAAAGCAGGCGAGGGTCTGTTGTAATGGATATGTATTTGAATACGAGGCGGTGGCGGTGGCGGGTGCGCGAGCGCAGCGGGGGCCGCGCCCGACTATGGCGGACTCTCGTATAATCAACCGCTATATTTTAATAGTGTCGTCCACAATCAGCGACTGTAATCGATTGTTTTAAAATGCCATCGCATGAAATACTGTTATTGAAAAGGCATTTGAAAAGATTAATGTTGATTAAAAAAAATAGAAAAATAATTTATAATGAACGTTAAAAAATGTAACGGTTTTTGGGGACAACGAAATAGCGGGATCACTAACAAGTGATGGAGTTCCAAGATTTTGTTGTCTTCGGAAAAGACTGAAACATTTGAATACCTATCTATACTTTTAACTGCATTGTATTGAGCTCGGCCCTCTCCCATGTGGCCCGCTAGAGTTGGTGCGTCAACCGATACCTTTGCACCAGAAGAGAACCTGGTAAAAGCACATGGTAAAAGATGCGTAAAGATCATCATCTGTTTCTTCCATTAAATACGTAGATATTTAATTAATGAAAGGGTTACGAATAAGCATACTGTTCACATTGTTTGTAAGTGCAGCCTATGGATATCAACAATATATTACAGGTCTGAATGCAATTGCGTTGCGCCCCTGATATTTGAGAGATAACGAGACCATACATTACCATCATACCGGAATACTAGTACATTTATCGTGAGATATAGGTAGGTATAAGATGATACGGTGATACTACGTTTTCGAACACCGCTACTGGAGCTACTAGTGATCCTTTTTAGATATGTGCAGAGTGTGCAGATCTTTCAGGTGCGGAACCCTAAAAATTTATCATTAAACTGTGTTTTTACAAAAGGCTTGGTTTTCGCGAACTGCGAATGCCCATACGGGCTGCGTGTCGGCACTCGGTGGCTATTGGGCCGGGATAATTGCCGCGGGACAATGGCGGCCGCGGTGCAAAACACAAGGAATGCGCTCTCCACTCTCGCCTCCATCAAGGCCTTATCTCGCGTCTTCTGATTTGCCAGAATGAGCCAAACTGTGACGCATTTAGGCTTATTCTGGTAAATCACTAAATTAACGTTGATGTCTTGTTCTATGTGGGTGTCGCTACATGTCCGCCGCACACCATACTGTCTGCTGCTCCCGCCAACTCGCCCACTCCTGCGCATTTAATTTACACACATTTTGTATTTGTGGTATATGGAAAAATGTACATTCTTACTGGTGATCGTTTTAGAAGCGAATCTCCGGGATGCAGGCCCTTTGTCTGATCTATTTGACATTAGATTATTGTTTTCATTAGATACCTATAGGTATAAAATCCCGCAGGTAAACAGGTAGATGTCAAATAACATTCCATGTGCCGGCATCCACCAAATCGCACACTCATGCGCTGGCTGCGCATATTTTAAATTGTTACCAATATTTTACATTCGCTACTTCTAACGTAACAGCACGTCTGAATTTCCCAAAGACATAGACCGAGGTAATTTTATGCATTCAAGCATATCTACTTACATACATATAGTGTTTGCCCCTGGCGAGCCTATTGACATCTACGGGCTTATATCTATGGGCGGCAATGGGAAACTACATGGGGAAGCCCTGCGACCGTGGATCGAACTCAGAACGTAGCGCTAGTGGCCTACTACTATCAGACTACAGAGAAACAGACTACATAAAATAATAAGTACTTACTTATTCCTGATAATGAATAAAAATAATAAAGTTTTACCTGCTTATAAATAAAATATATAAATGCTTTCCATTTCACCCTCTGTCGTGAAATGTAGAGTTTATTTCAAGCTTTACATTTGAGACTTAGGACGTTGTTGAGAATATGGCAAAACGACCACAAGACTGTACAAACACAGGGAACTTAGGTACCTAGTATTCCGGTTCAAACACGAAATAAAAATGATTACTGTTATTTGTTTGAACGACGGATAATAACTAAATCAAAAAATAAACAAAAAATTGTCTTCTGTCCAGACATGAATCAGATTTGATTATATCGTATTAATATTATAAATGCGAAAGTGTGTATGTTTGTTTGTTTGTATGTTAATTACTCCTCCGAAAACGGCTGATCCCATTTTCATGAAATTTGGCACACACATAACTTGGATTAATGCATAGGATAGTTTTTATCCCGAAAAAAAATTTCCTAGGGATGCCATACGATGATTTGATAAGTTACACGAAAAGCGACCTACACGCCGGCGGAGCCACAAATTTTACTAACATGTGTTTAAACGGACACAATTAATATGTGATATGTGAACATGTCGGTTCCGAACTCGCGACTTATCTTAATAAGGCATGATGATTTACGGAGGGCACCTCTCGCACCACGAGCTCGAACAAAAGCCGCTGCTACCGACTACCGACTAATATATGACGTCGATTGTGTCTAAATATTCGCTGCATTCGGCCGGTGCAGCGTGGAATGCGCGCGCGCGCACCCCATTCTCACCCCTACATGCCGCCATATAAGAGCCAGGGTCCCCCGCACCCCGCGGCGATATGTTTATTAGAGAGCGCGGGCAGATGTCACCGCGGCTGATCCACTTCCCCATATCTGGGATATCTGAATAGATAACTCCAATTTGATCGGGAGAGCCCGTAAACATTTTTTGCGGGTCGAGGAATGTCCGGCGGTTACCGCCGACCGCCGACCGGCGACCGGCGACCGGCGGCCGCTGACGTCTCGACTCGAGTCGCGAGTCGCGGCTCTCCTGCGACCCATTACGCATTCCGATTCCGATGCCGATATTTTCTCGTCGCGGCTATCGTCCATGAATAACTTATCGATAAACATTACCTAGATTCTGGCGTGTAATGGGGCCGGCGCACTCGATTCGGTAATGAAATGCCTGCGGACTAATTAAGCGTGTGGGAACCGAGCTAAAACTGTTAATGAGTGTTTTGAAATACCTAAGTAGGTAGGAATTTGTTTGAGAACTAGATTATGATCGGTAGGAAAGTGAAATATCGTCGGCGGGCCGTTTGAGTGACTCGGTATGCGCGACACGCCGACCATTTGTTTAGTCCAACTTTACACAAAAACATGAGCGTTTCATTAAATTTATTGAACATGTTTCATGTTCGATAAATATTTTTGATCATTTATTAACATTAAAGATATAATGAATAGTATAATAATTTATTATAATACACGAGTGACAAAAATTCCAAGCAATTTAATTTAAAAATAGGTATTTTATGAGCTCTCTATATTTCCCATTTTATCCCACTAATACTATAAATGCGAAAGTTTGTAGGTAGTTGGTGGATGTTTGTTACTCTTTCACGAAAATAGTACTGGACGGATTTGGATGAAACTTCATAGTTATACCACAGTCTAAAGAAAACGAACGTGTTAATTATACTGTGGTAATACTTAAAGGTTAAACATTGGAATAACATATAGGCTACAATTTGTAACGATTAAAAGTACACGCGGACGAAGTAGCGGGCAAAACCCAGTAGGGCTATATTTCAAATATTATTTTGTTCCAGTAATTAACCGTTCTCACACCCTCGAGTGCCGGTTGCAAGGTCGGAGCCAACATTGAAACTCTACCAATAGGTATTGTAATGTATTGTAGGTATAAACTATCATTATTGATGTCCTCTGCCACCAATAACATCCATCATCCGCATCCAAAAAGTACACTCATTAAGGACAAAACAATTCTAGCCTCGAGTGAGGATTGCAACGCATCGCGCGTCGCAGGAGCAAATCCTGTACTTTTACAGCTACACGTAAAGCATTCACAAAAATATGAACCGTTACTAATTAACACCGTGAATACTCAGCCGTGTCTACAACACAGTACTTGTTACGCAAATGGAGCTGTTTCCAAAAAAAATATTGTGTCCTCTCGCGGGGCAGCGCCTGCAGCGGCGTCACCTGCCAGCGGCGCGCGGCAAGACTCGCGCGGCGGGAGGCGCCCACCTTGCCTCCACGTCTCTATCTGCCATCGAGTGGCTTGTCCAAGATTTATTGTCACCGTCATCTGTCCTCGAATATTTTGCAGAAATTATCTGTGGTTCTATTTGGATTTTTCCATTTTCCCAGTAGGTAATGTAATAAAGTTTGGTAATGTGCCCGAAGATGTCAACATGCTCACCATTTGGACCAAAACGTAACTGGTGAATCACGGGTGTTTGCATGTACTTATGCTGGAATGCAAGCATTTACCTTTTACCTATCCCTTCATTCCCTTCAGGGATTACAGGCGTGAAGTAAAATTTTTATTTTTGGTTCACAATTATGCCGTGATGACTTGCGGCTTGAAACTTAGGACGAGATTTACAGACCTTTTAACTGCTTATTTTGTTTCGCGTATCTCAAGGATCGAAGGAAAGGATCGAATCGAGAGCCTTCATCTTGTGGTAACCCGCGGTGACAATGAAAAGGAAGTCTAATTAAATCATAAATATAAATTTGGTCGCAGCCACGTATTTCAATTTGGAGAACGGGACAACAGTACAGACAGGTTGATTCCACCATATATAATGCAGCAGTTGCGGCAGTCGTCGCGCGACGGGCGACGGGGTGGCGCCGCGGGGGTTGATGAATAATGACGTTCGATAATTGATTAATCGGTCGGTCGCGAGATGGTATCGCACGCGGCGGGCGGCGGGCGGCGGGCGGTGGCGGTCGCGGGGTATCCACTAGCCAGGTCAGGGTACAGGGGGTCATCAATTGCTATGCTAATTAATGGATATCAGCTACCTGGAATAAGCCTCCCGAATAAAATTGGAGCACTAGGGTCCTTAAAATGAATCAGGCAATCTGTGACCGCTGATCTTGTTGGTAAGTGGTAACGGGCGTGTTCTGTATTTCGGACAACTTAGTGGTAGTGAGCCTCTAGAGGTAGTTCGGTTTGTATCCGCTGGTTCTACCCGATAATTAATTACGGGCTAGAAATTTCCAACTTAGTATATAGTTTTTTTTAGACCATGATTTGAAATCACTGAGTATTTTGCGATTAATACCTAATATACATTTTGTTGAGTGCAAGTGCAAGTGCGAGTGCTAAGTGATTAGTTAAAAGGCCTTAAATATGGCAGTTTTTATGTGTATTTACAGCGTTTGCATAGTGTTTAGGTGTTCTAAACAAAAGTAGGTACCTAGGAATACGTTTTTTGGCCTATGCTAGTATTTCTCGGTCCATTACCTGGAAACTACATACGTCGCTTTTTAAAAAAAAACACTTATCACTCGCATTTGCATTTAGTGTAACAAAGTAACTATAAATCAGGCATATTGTGGAAGCAAAATACTCATTAAATGAAGCATAAATTAATTTTGAGACCACACGGACCATGCATTTCCATCTCAAAATTGATAACTAGGTACATATATTATTATGGAAACTAAACACCATGGAATAACTCAAGGGATCAATTTCAAATGATGTTAATTATTTTATGAAAACGCCACCGTGTCGCCGTGTCGCCGTGTCGCCGTGTCGCCGTGTCGCCGTGTCGGCAGTACCCGTCGCTGTTGACTGGACACTCGGGTACTCGGCAAGAAGACATTATAAGAGCCTAAAACCCTCAACAGTGGTAGAAAATTCAGAGATAAATCTCTAATTGCTACAAATCTTTGACATGTTTGCCCTTTATGTACACCTACTTAAAACTTAAATTACAGCTATTTATTACTCATTAAAATTATAGACATATCTTGTGTTTATTTATATTCATAAAACTAAAGGCGGTGTAACTCAGATCAATTTCAAATGATGTTCATTACCGTTCCAAAGCTGCGTAGCGGCATGCCGTGCACGTCATTGTCGGCTGGGCACCAGGCAGGCAGGAATGCTGAGCTGTCGCGGATACGACGGGAACATCATACCGGCACGCAAACATTATAATATATATGATCGCGCCCACTGCTCGCCAAATGTCTTAGGCTGAGCACTCAACTACATCACAATATTAATTGTTGAAATGCTTACATTCAACGGATATACAGTGCGTGAAAAACTTAAATGCCACTGAGTGAAGTTAGCTGCGTTAACTTTCCGCCAGTCTCTCAGCTCGAGACGACGACACAGGCGAGAAAGAGAGCGAGTTTCAATATTGGCTTGAAAGCAAACTACTGCCACATTTTCTCTCTCGCGTATCCTTTTATAGTAGAGCTCTAGTCACACCCCGGACACTCGGCAAAAATTCCATGCATACGCTTATTCTGGTTACCTATTACACAGACATCAATCAGTACACGCGCACCTAGAAATGTATCACGTAGGATTATGACCTTAAACAATCATGATATAGGTAAGTCGTCGCACTGAATCTGTGATGAAATTAACCTAAAAATAGACCGCTCACTCGCCCGCTAGCAACCTCACTGTTGAAGTTTATTCAACTGCTTCTCGAGGGGAGAGACATGGGTGAGGCGGGGAAATCGGGCAAGACGTCGAAGTGTCCATTCTATACGTAGCATTATTACATATTCTTTGCTCTAGTGTCGAAGCTCGCAGGCGAAGGCTCCACCGCATTACATAATCTACTTGTCGCTATATGGTAGTGCTCAGCGCTATCGTGTTTCGGTCAAGTGATGACATATAGCTCTGTTATTTCCCTGTAATTTTTAAGACTTATTTGGGCTATAATATTCATTCACTTATCAACAATGTGTACTATGGTTGTTTGCCATTCTTATTATATCAAAATATCTAAAGAGAATTCCATGAAGTACCTACATGATATGTATCGATGACTGTGCTAGAAATTACGGGGCCGTACATGACCACATAACCCTAATACGATAATGCAGAACACTACCGTTTAACGGCAAGTTGATTGGGTATTTGATAGGTACGGTGGTGTCTACACCCTCGAGCAAACATCACATATCCGAGTCTTTGGAGTGTTACCACCTGTAGACAGATTATGGAAGGTTTTCGAAAACCATATTTAATCATGAACTTGAATATCAGAAGTATTAAGTAATATGCTTCAGTTACTCGGCGATAGAAGCCGTCCGATCCCACTCCATTATACAGGACCCAGAAAAACATAACTGGCAAATAATGAGAGAGCCCTGCGGAGGAATACGAGAGTACAATAATTTGTACCTCCTTATCTTGCATTAACGTTGCTGCACATTACATTATTGTTTACAACATGCTCAACAAAATCCAGTATCGTGTCGAACAAAATGATGGCTTGTAGTGCGGTGCCGTGATTGCAGCGGTAGGATGCGGTATGCGGTACGGTACGATACGATACGATACGGGATGCGGCGCGGTGCAGTGTGGTGCGGTGTGTTGGTGTCGGCAATTGATTTGGCCGATATTGATCAGCGGATCACTTGGCTCGCCGCTGTACTGCGACCGGACACGCTTGGTGCATCAATACACATAAATATAACGATTTTTCTCTCTGTTCTCAAAATCGAATAAGTTCTCACATGAAAAAAAATCTTCTTATATCTACTAAGGGGATAGGTATCGGAGAAGTTTCCGATCATACAAAAACGTTGCAAATTAGACTTTATTACAACGTGAATTAGGCACGAATCGGACATTTCTTCGATTGCTACGACTTCGTAGCGCAAAGCTACGCAGCGCATTACATCCTACAAAATTTTATCATGATATCTTTAGTTCCTACGTAGTATAATTATTATGCCTATGTATAAAAAGTTACTCTTAGTTATTGTACGTTACGATATTTTTTTGGTAATTTGATGCACCTGTCTCCCACCCAATAACTTACCTATCTTCAATTATTACGTGAAGTGCTTTAAATGTTTAGTGATCATAAATAAAAACTCAATACCGTTGCATACTTGAGACTGCTAGAAATGAGAAAGGTAAATAGCAAAAAAAACGAGGAACACCAATATTTTGGTGCTTACACTGTCGTACCCTAAAGGAGCTCTCCACGACTATAAATTAACTACGACGTTTAATGACACAAAAAAAAACAATAATAAAGTATCAAATGGTCTCAGTACAATGAGGCGCAGAGTTGGACAGAGCGGTGGATGAGAGCGGACAAAAGGTAAAAAACGGACCCTTTATTGATTTACAGTGGTCCGCGCGATCTCCGATAACCGCTGATAACTGATAAGTCCCCGCGGAACCGACTTTAGACTACTATAGTATATTATAAGTAGGACACATTTTTTGTGTGTTAACAAGCCAATAAACCAGCCGGCGCACAAGTAATTAATAGATGACAATGTCCGAGAGTTAAAAACTGATTTGCTGCGGTAGTAGTAGAGGTAGGTATTAAAGCAGCAAAAGAATTTTTTTTTATGCGATTCAAGTAGGTAACTCGTTTAAAAGTGACGGGACGTGACGACCTCATCGATTTTCTTATGTTTTTTTATTTAATAGAAGTGGCAAACACGCATGTAGTTCACATTGATGTTAAGTGATGACTGCAGCCTATGGACACATACACAAAGACCAAGGTCAAAATGCAAATGCGTTACCACTCCTGAGGCCTAAGGAGTAATGCCTCTGGGCCGGAAATTACCGGGCCGTATATTACCACCTGACCGGAACACGATAGTGCTGAACACTACCATTTAGCGGCAAGTATATTAGATAATGCGGTGGTGCCTACGCCCGCGAGCTCCGTCACTGGAGCTCTACCACCAGTAAGCTAATCATCGATCTCTAATGGACGTGAATTCTCCCACTAGGGCAGCCAATAAAACTAACAACGCGGAATGAACAGCAGCGTCCTGCGATTACACCACCGCCATTGCGATCCCCGATCCGTTTGCCAAGCGTGGCGATTATGGCGTTTTCTCCCCTAATGTTGCTAAACACTGTTGTAGGTGTCTTTGGGGCAGGCTTTGTTTAGTAGTGAACGTCTTTCGGCTGTATTGATGTAGGTAACCAACATTTTACAACACATTCGCGGACGGAATCACTTGCATCGGTTTTCCAGAATAACACAATAAATTGCCGTACAATTTGACTTACTTAAAGTATACCTACGTGGTGTTGCATGACGTTCAATATTTTGAAGACGTGTCACCAATAGGAGCGGCGAATAATGAAAAACATTGAAAATGTTGAAAACACGTTAGCAGATGCGGTTGCTACAGCTAGTTCTAAATATATACGAGTATATGCTCAAAATGACATTCAACAAATAACAAAAATTGCATCGTGCAGTCAACGGTCAGTTGGAAATTATTGCATAACAAGAAAAAAAATCTAGAATGGCAAAGAATTAATTGCGGCTGCAAATCTTGAGGTGACAGCTTCTGCGACCACAGCAGCGCTGGGGCCAGAGCGATACATTTTTTACGCTTTAGTAGTGGTAAATACTTTGCTACTCCTTTCCTTGGGCCTGAGATGTTATGTTTCTGTGCTGGCAATTACCGCGCCGTAAATTACTAACATTTAGCCGGTAAATAGATAGTAGGGGATGCATTGGTGCCCCTATCACTGGAGCTCTACCACCGGTTATCACTCAATGTTTTCCCCCGTCAAGCCACGAGAAAAATATGACAATCAGCCGGCGGCTAGACCTAATTAAAAATCAATTGGGCCTAGCCGACGGTGGCTTTACGTTCCTTGAAGGGCTACGTAAGTTTACTAACTTAGCCACTTCATACCATAAAAAAAATCCACTAGCTTTTTTAAAGGGTTCGCAGTATCGCTTTATCTCACCATCAATCCCCATAAAATGACAGTTGCACATATAAATATTCCTACCCGCGTCTGTCTCCAAATAAAGTAGGCGCGTCGAAATAGATACAAACATAAAAAACGACAATCAAGGACGGTGACTTTTTGAATTTAATCGAGTGAGCCGGTATTGAAATTTATCGGCGTCGTTTGGCCGCAAAAAAGGTTCTCGGGAAAAAAGGGCGTGGGTACAAAAAGTGATCTTGTAATAGAGATTTAGAGATAAAGGGCGGCCGCACGGGAGCGCCTTAATAATTTAATAGCATTTAATTGATATCTTGGGATCGTCGTGTTCACTTTAAATTTATATCTATTTATAAACAAATACACGCTGAGATTTTGTTCTTTTGGCTTATTCGTGTTTATCCCTTGCGATGTGAACGCGGTGAGAAGTTATGCGACGTGCAGTGCTGTGAGTCACAATTTATTGTTACACTAGTAAAGTGTTTCCTGCTGTATTCATCACCTCAGTAGTCTGGTGGTACTGCTGCGCTGGGGTTTGGGTATTGGGTTCTGGAATCCGGGGGTTAAATAGGGTAGTACCACAGTCTAAAGAAAACGAACGTGTAGTAGGGATTTTTCCACTTTTTCATATTTTTTTACGTAGAGTAGGTTCATAGGCAAGTAGTATATATATAAGTCTACACTAAATTAATGTGAACGAAACGGTGAACGGTGGAAAACAAACACATACAGGAACACGATAACAGGTTTGAACCTTACCATTTGGCGGCAGATAGAGGTAATGCGGTAGTGCTTACGCCCCCGAGCTCCGTCTCTAGAGCTCTACCACCAGTACTTCTACGAAGTTTTCCAGTGCCACCCTCGGAGTTTGGTAATGTGCCCAGAGATGTCGATAAGCTCGTTATCTGTTAAATGGGACTAAATGTTACTAGCGAATCGTAGTGTTGGCATGTTTGCGTCTATTTTATGTAATGGAAGTGGCAAACAAGCTTGCAGTTCACATTGATGTTAAGTGATGACTGCAGCCTATTGACACAAAGACCAAGGTCAATGCAGATGCGTTACCACTCCTGAGGCCTAAGGTGTTATGCCGGAAATAACAAGGACGTACATTACCACCTGACCGGAACACGATAGTGCTGAACACTACCATTTAGCGGCAAGTATATTAGGTAATGCGGTAGTGACTACGCCTTCGAGATCCGTCACTGGAGCTCTACCACCAGTAAAGTTCCATGAAAGCAAAATGGTAATTAAAAAAAAGAACCGGACAAATTGAGAACCTCCTCCTTTTTTTTAAGTCGGTTAATAAAACCATAAGTACATTTAATTCTGCTTATCCCTTCAAGGATAATGTTCTACCCGGACATATTTTCTGGTTTGTTTCACTTAAGCTAACAACGTTGACTACTTCAGTATCAGACCTTTCCCTTGACAGTTTAATTGTAAGCCTATATAAATGAAATAGCTTCCTAATTTCCTCAGAAATTAATGACGAGTAGTTTTATGTACTTATGCTTAATTTTCACATTATCTTCATAGAAAGCTAGTGCGAGAATGTCAGTTCTACTTTCATTAGTATTGTATTAACGAAATATTCATAAGAAAAATTCGCGAAAAATGTAGAAATGTCTAATTAATAAATAAAAACGATCTCACGGTGAAACGGCTATTATTTGGGAAAAAATGGCTTCAATTAGAAAATTCCCCGCGGCTCTGGAGGTCGGCCGCGGTGCGTGATTCACACTACATTTTCAGGCCGGCTTATTAATTAGGCTAATTTATTGTGGCCGCCGCTACCTGCGGCCGCACTTAGCGCGACAGCCGCCTGCGCCTGCGCAACGCAATTAGCCAGGGTCTGCTCCGCTCGCATCTCATTGTCACGTAAGATAGTGGACGTGTCGGTTGTTCAAGGCTTTAAAGCCGCTCAAGTGAGATTTTGAATTTAGTTTCTAATTTTCTTAGATATTAAAAAAATAATTATAAATATAGTAGAGCTCACGCAGTGATGTTACCTCCAAACTTGAAAGTCATTTAATATCAAATTATAATTATACCTAAGTGTGTGAATCTTAGCATTTTTGTTTTAATATTTATTATTACCGTTTGAGTAGGCTATTACTTTTACACTGAGGTCCTAGATTCTACGAGTATGTTCGAGTCGGGAAACTTATTCACAGAACGCTACATTAGAAAGTTTTCATTAGTTTAACATTATGAATAGATTTTTAAGCCTCATTAACAAAAAATAGAAATAGATTTACTAGAAACCATCGATTTCGAGATAAGTCCAGCGTTCTCCGAAGCGATGAGTCGATTGTGACCTATCGAATGCCTCGAATCGATACTTTTATATAGCTATCAATAGATATAGATGACGACGTGATAAAGGCCTGCGCACACAAGGGACAATCCTCGGGATTGAGTTATAATCCCTTTCTTTTGTAAAATCAATTCAAATATTACATTTTATAATTTGACGTAGGTACGTAGACGACACGACTTGAGGCAAGGGTTAGTCTATTCACCAGGCAATTGGCGAGCACAAAAGCCACTCGGTCTAAGAGGGAAGATTAAAACCCTAATTTGAACGTATTTATATTACAAATATTATGTATACTAAATGTTATAAATGTTAAAGTCTATCTGTCTATTTCATGGCTAAACCACACCACCGATTAGGATGAAGTTCGGAACAAAAATACGTGTTATTTTTTTAACAAATTCCACGCGTACAGAGTTGCGGACAAAAGTAAGTTTTTTTTATCTAACGGAGGTGGCAAGCAACCTTGCAATTCACTTGGATGTAGATATCTACACAAAAAACTAAATTCAAAATGCAAATGCCTTGCCACCCTGAGATTCAAGTATCCCCTTATTCATAAACGTACATTAGATACTTTTTACCTATACGAGTAGTAAGCTTTTTCATTGTCAGTTGCATTGTCAAATGTGCAGGATAGAAAAAGACAAAGGAGAGATTAGCAACACTAGCTAAGATACGTTTGTGAATAAGGGGGTTAGTTTTTATATCTCAGTGATAAGTAGTTATTACGGGGCTATACATCATCATCTTACCGGAACAATAGATAGTGCTCAACACACTACCATTTAGCGGCAGATAGATTAGGTGATGCGGTGGTGCCTATGCCCTCGACTCCCTACACGGGCACTCTACCACTAGTGTAGTATTGCAAATGTAAGAATATTTGCTACCATAGCACCGACTTTACTAAACTTCGAAAGAAGAGATGATCACAAATAATATCCATTTAGTTCAAACTAAGAACATTTTGAACATTTCTGAGAACATATTGTTTCGTGGACTGCTATCCTCTCGCAGACAAAAATTCCTCAGTCTGCGAACGTCTTTACGGCAACGGTAGCCACTAGAAAACGTAGCCGAGCAGAGTCCTTGAAGTCCGAATACGATGTTCGATTGAGGAAATTATATCAGTCCATAAACGATATCGTAACACGTAACCGTTACGTGAAGCCAATTGCATTATCTTATCTGGCACATTAGAGACCGCTTATTGCTCGTCGACTGATATTCAGATTCCTTTGGAAATGTGTTTTAAAGACTTTGAATTAGAGTTGGTTTTAGGGTTCTGTATATCAAAAATAAAAAACGAAACTCCCGTCTGTCTGTTTGTCTCAGACAATTACTCTGAAAGTAATTTGGTACAAATCAGTGACCCATATAAGTAGGTACGTGTAATGTAAGTAAACAAAATCAAAAATAGGAGGCACTTTTTGGGGTAGGTATAAGTTATACTTTTTTAAAAATATTTCAATGTACCTAATCGTATATTGTGCGACATATCATATACAATCTCTGACCTCAAATCTTTATCTATATATAGATCTATACATACAATTAAATAAAATTGGAGTATCTGTTTGTAATATAAAAATAACCGCTTTTTACTAAATGGTACATATTACCAATACAATTTTTTTTTACAATTTTTGTCTGTCTGTCTGTCTGTTTGTACCTGCTAATATCGGGAACAGATTTACCGATTTTGACGGGACTTTAGTGGTAGATAGCTTATGTAATAAGGAGTAACTTATACTACTTTTATACTAGCTGCGCCCACGACTTTGTCCGGGTAGATACTGAACAATCATACATTCTCACGCGTACGAAGTCGCGGGCACAGCTAGTTTAAAATATAATGTAATGCGAACAGTTTTTAAACTTTTTAAGTCATTAGAGAACGTAATTTCACGCCTGTAATCCCTGAAGATGTAGGTTTTTTTCGCATTTAAACGTACATGCACCGGTTACCACGTTTTAACAGGCGAGCTTATTGACATTTTCGCACACATTAACAAACTCCGAGGATGGAACTGGGAACTTCTAGAAAATCTTAGTAGAGATAAAGGATTTTACACTTTTATCTCTAATATCCCTCGACCCGGGTATCGAACCCGTCCTGCATACCAGTAGTGGCCTACTACCAACAGACTGCTAAGGAAGATAAGTTATTCATTAAAAATGGGCGATATTTGACTATTACCTCTCGTCCTTACCTAATACTAAAACTACGGGACCTCAAATTAAAATAAAACGAAATATAGGTTTGTATCTAAAAATTACAGAAATACCTATACAAAGTTAATGATATTTAATGGGAAATCTCTTAATAACACGGAACCCTGTCCACACGAAACTGACTTGCACTTTGCCGGATTTTTATTGTAATGTGTGAGTGGAGGTGTGTAGTGTGTTAGTGTGTTATCTATCCGCTAATCGTAGGTAATTAACGTAAGGGCCACCTGTCGCGGCGGGCGGCGGCGGCGGCGGCGCAGGCGCATCCATCTTCATCTAAATTGTTCTCTATATTTAACCTGCGCCCGCGCACCTCGGCCTCGCCGGCTTGCCACGTCTAGCCGCAGAGATTACTTTGTTCCTGTCCAAATTAATAGATTTCGTGTAAACAAAGAGAAAATTAAAATAAAACAGCTCGTTTGTTTTATTAGTTGTGGCACAATGAATTTGAATATAGATAACTACATTGTTTTGCTTTCTAATTTTGTTCAAATGTTATTTATTAATATTATATCTGAGTGAATTAAGTAAGATTAATATAGAGGTTTCATAATTATGTTGTGCCATACTCAGTACTAGTGCAATCTGTCAACACAATGACGTTCAAACGATTCCAACGAGGCGGTAGGCAGTAAGTGCAATAACGGAAAATGGGCAGCAGCGTCTTGGGATAAAAGCCAGTTACGTTATAAAATCGTACACCTTAAATGCAAGCGGTTCGGGTAGTTAACGTTAATGGCGTACGATTGCGGGCTCATACGTCAGCGGCAGCATGGCGGCGGCGGCGGTGGCGGCGGCGGCGGACACTATAATTGCTTTCGTGGAAGCTCCTGTAGCCCTGATTGCTCGCAAAAACACGCGACGTCCCCGGGCCCCGCCGGCCCCTGCAGCCCTACCACCTGCCACCTGCCACGCCCCCGCCGTACATGACTTCCTTCGAATGTCTTCGGATTTATATGGTTTTCATTTCAGATCCTACCGTTGAAATGTCGAAAGTGTTATTCGACACTAGCTGACCCGGCAAACTTCTTAATGACATCGGACATTTTTAAACATTTGCTATACCTAAGTCTTTAATTTTTTTTATAAATAAACCTTCTCCTGACAATAATAATGAAAAGATTTGTCCAATTTGGTGAAGTCGTTCTCAAACGACTTCAACAAATTGGATTGTTTTCGGTGATTTTTTATTTAAATAGATTAATAATTGTACAATGTTATTTCTAAATCTTCAATTCGATTAACTTTCCTTGATTATTTTTATTTATTCAATATATGTATAGTGATTGATAACGAACGTGTATACTACACGTGTAACTATACACTTTTTTAACGTTTCCTGGTATACTTAGAAATAGTTATCTACCTAGGATTACCTAATTTTCTTCCGTTAAATGGTAGCGCTCAGTGCTGTAGTATACTCCGACCAGGTGACAATGTACAAAAACGAACACGCCGCAATATTAATTCCTTGCAACGCATCCAAAAAATGTACATCAATTTAACAGAGAAATACCTTGTTTTCATGAAACCAGATGTATGAAATAATTCAAAGACAACAAATAGAAGATCGTACATGCGACGCATTCGTGTCATTTGAGCAATGTGGCGTGAGACGTGGAATGGCGGCCATGCGGCCATGTCACCGCCACACTTTTGGCTCCGCAGGTAATCCCGCAGCCCGTCGATCTCGCATCACGAAATTACGAGATAACATCGCATGATTTCGTCAAAAATTCAATCTTCATAAGCTTAGATATTTGGGAAATTACCGGTATTCTAAAATATTGTTAACCCGGCAGCTTCAGCGAGACTTACATGAAAGCCGCATATCACTCAACGCATACCTACTCGTATATCCGATGCTATAACCACAGTGACAATGAATTTACTGTGTAATATAAATATTTGACAGAGATTTCATTATCATTTTTACAGATTGTATTAAAAAAATAGTTGGCAGAAAAGATACAAAGATCAAACAATAATTTGTCGGCAAAAATATATCTGTTTTATATTATTTCGCATTAACACATGCTTGTGAAATATATTTTATTTAAAGAAAAAATGGAAAGAAAAATTTGACTTCAGGCGAGACTCGAACTCGCGGCCTACTGGGAATCTAGTCCAGCCGCTCTTCCAATTGAGCTACTGAAGTCCTACCCGATTTGTCAAATCTTTCCTTCACATTTTTATTGTATTGCTTTATGGTAGCAGCAGCGCCATCTATTGCCAACTATGCTAGTTAGGCAACCGATATAATAGACTTTTCAGTTTATTGAATATCGTAAAGAAGTCGCTTTTACCCTTAATAATTGTTTTATATTATTTCGCATTAACACATGTTTGTGAAATATATTGTATATGTGTAAGTATATGTGAAGGAAAGATTTGACAAATCGGGCAGGACTTCAGTAGCTCAATTGGAAGAGCGGCTGGACTAGATTCCCAGTAGGCCACGAGTTCAAGTCTCGCCTGAAGTCAAATTTTTCTTTCCATTTTTTCTTTAAATAAAATAAAAATATATCTCAAACTTTTAAATGCGTTTAATCTTTACCCCCTTATTCATAAACGCACATTAGATACGTTTCAGTTATGCTTTGCCTTTGTCAGTTGCATTGTCACTTGCGCTGGATAGAAAAAGACAAAGGAGATATTATATTAGCAACACTTTAGTTTAAATGCGTTTATGAATAAAGGAGTTAGAGTTTAAATTAGAATATATCTTATATAGGTACCTACTTATGTAAAAATCAATTGCTGTTCGTTAGTCTCGCTAAAACTCGAGAACGGCTGCACCGATTTGGCTAATTCTGGTTTTGAATGATTTTTGGAAGTCCAGAGAAGGTTTAAAACTTAAGAAAATATGAATAAATTGAAGGGAAACAGTAAAAACCACAATTTTATTTTCCCATACAAATAGTCCGTATCTATCAAACCTTTGACACATTATTTCATTGTGAGGCAATACGAAGTTTGCAGGGTCAGCTAGTACCTAATAATAATAAGTCTCTCAGACCAAGATTTCGGTCCCAACGACCAATCTCAACGAACACTAGCAGACTGTTATGCATATTAGAGTACACAATCTAATGGGGTTTGGCAATCCGACACGACCGGAGAGAGATTCGACGCAGAACCGACGATTTTACGTGCTCTCGTCACTGGTTTCAGCCGCCGGGTTACTACCGGGAATTTCCTCACAGAGTTATTAGTGGTGGTAGAGCTTCAGTAACGGAGTTCGCAGACATAGGCACCACCATTGTACCTAATCTTCGTGGCGTTAAATGATAGTGTTCAGCGCTATCGTGTTCCGGTCAGGTAATTTTCGGTCCAGTAATCTCCGACATAGATGCATAAAACCTTAGGTGGGCCTTAGCTCTGTAGTGGCAACGCATCTACATCGAAATATCTGGTTACATGTAAATGCTATCAATGTAAACTGCATACATGTTATTTTTTTTTATGTAATAAAAGTGGCAAACAAGCATGCAGTTCACATTGATGTTAAGTGATGACTGCAACTTGTAGACACCCACACAATGACCAGAGGTCAAAATGCAGATGCGCTGCCACTCCTGAGGCATTAGGAGATATGCCCCTGTGCCTGAAATTACAGAGCCATACATTACCACCTGACCGGAACACGATAGTGCTGAACACTACCATTTAGCGGTTTTAATGGTAGTGCGGTGGTGCCTACGCCCGCGAGCTCCGTCACTGGAACTCTACCACCAGTAAATAAAAAATACCAAATGTTTCCAATAACAGCTTTACCGACACTGGAAGCTCAAGCTTTAACAACACATTTTCAAGTTGCCGTTCCTCCCTTATCGCTGCACGGACTACACTTGATATAGGTATGTATATATCTTTACTGTGAAACCAGGGTAGTCCCTGCGTTGTATGTTCATATTATTTAATAGAACTGATTGAACCTAGACTTTAAAGTAACATTCAGTGTTAAAATGTCTCAACACAGTGCAATTGAATAAAGCCAATACAAGAACGTATTTACAAACGTGCCGATGCACCCTGTCGCAAGCCGGTCCGCGTGGTGCGCACTATGTGGCGTTCGCGTGGAATGTGTGGCCGTGCGCTGCGCCCGCGCTTCTTTCTTATCTCTTCTACACTTGCAGTAGACCGCAAACACGCTGGTGCTTTACAAACAAATCAAAACCTTTTATCTAAATAACCGTAAATACGTTCTTAGATATCGGCCAACGAGTATCCAGAGCCTATACACGTCTCATATGGATAAAGATTAAATTTCTTAATGTAAAGATGTAGAATGGCTTACTATTTTGCTAATGTGCCGAAAATTTTGAAGCCGCTTATAACCGTATTGAATTGTGTTAAAAGGTAAAGTTGAATGCTACCGTTTAGCGCCCGGGAGATTAGGTACCTAATGCAGTAGTTTTACCCTGGCTTTCTGATGCTGGCGCTCTACGTTTAACTTAAAATTCCGATAATTTTGCTCATAAATAATATTCTATTAAATATAAAAATGGCAATAAAAATTGCATCAAGCAAATCACACAATAAATGTTATGAGCACTGAAGAAACTAATCCATCTGTTCCGTGTCCACCACCTTGTCATACTCAGCATCAGCTACAATGTCATATGACGGTCTAATTACATAGAATTGCTAATCGCATGCCACGCGCGCTCGCCGTCGAAGCCTGCGCGTACGCACGCACGCACACACGCACACCGAGCGAGCACACAGTGACACGTTTCAACGGAAAGCGTCGAGTATTTTCCGTGGTCGGTAATTGCGTTAGTTTCAGCGAATGCGCTCGATGGGAAGGTGTGTACGCCACTTGAATGACAAGTGGAGGGAGGTGCGCAGGCGCAATACTCGCCTTACGTCGAAGTACCTTATTAAATTGCGATATTAGTTCTAATTAAATTCTCTCAAGATTTTCTATATCTAATCTATATAAATACTAAGAGAAGTGTGTTTATCGATAATTAGGCCACTTTTGTCCCTGATGTCATTTTTTTATTTGCTGACTTACTAAATTATGATATAAAGACAGTGTGTCCTCGAAAAATTAACCACTGAATTTACGTGAATACACTAAAATTAACCAACCTATCAGTTCTGAGGGACACACTTACCTACTTGAGGTAATTCGTGAAGAATCTTGTATACAACTATACAATTGGGGAAACTTTCCGCAATTTGCACGTTTTCGGTAAAAAATCACGTGCAAACTGAACTGTCGAAGTATTCCAGACATGCAGTCTGTGTGGCCACATCTCTCAATATTCGATTGGTAGTGCAATGTGCAAAATGTTACTAAAAATTCCAGCCACTCAACAGATTCAACAAGTAGGTACAAACCAATGTAGACGCAACAGAAGATACTCTACTTATAATGTTTATGCTGGCACAGATTAGCCAATTTCTTTTGTTTGTCAACCAACGAGCCAGTTGGTGCAGTGGTAAGGATGTGACGACCTCGTTTGAACAGACACTCACGGGTTCGATCCCCGTACCGGACAAATATTTGTATAGCCTATAGACAGATCTTGTGCGTGCACAAAGGCACCCACGTCACAGGTTTATACCTAGTGTAGTGAATGTTATGAATGTAAGCGTGCCTATTTAATTTATTTATTTTATTAATTTAACTCTACGACGTCCCAACTTATTTGACTTTTTATGTAAGGTAGGTGGCAAACAAGCATGCAATTCAAATGATGACTGCAGCCATTTGTTATTCACTTTAATTTTATTTTTATGATTATACCTATCACAAGAAAATTGCATTATTTCTAACCGAATAAATTAAATTTGAATCTTGAATCTTGAATTTATAGACATTTACACAAAAACCCCAGAGGTGAAATGCAGATGCGTTGTCACCTCCAAGAGCTTAGTTCTTATGTCTCTATGATGGTCAATACGGCACCATAACTTACCATCTATCCAGAACACTATAGTCACACCGCGGACACTCCGCCAACATTCTATACAAACGCTTAATTTGGTCTCTTTTACACAGACGTCAATCAGTTAACTGTATTAACACGTGCACCTGTGTGCGTAGCACGTAGAAAATACCAACCGTCCCCCATAAGAGGGAGGGAGTTGGGGTGATGCGGGGAAATCGAAGTGTCCATTCTATACGTAGTATTATTACATATTCTCTGCTATAGTGCAGACTACGATTAGGTGGCAGATAGATAAGGTACAGTGCTCATCAATAAATAATGCACATCGAACCTATGAAAGAGACAATCGGCTAGTTTCGGCTTTTTTAGAGGCGATCTCTGCTTCACAGGTAAGATGAGAAAGAGATAACGCTCTATAGATCCGAAATAAGCCGACGTGTCTTCCCGAGGTCGATGTGCATTATTTCTTGTTGGATACTGTAATGCGGTGGTACCTATGTTTAGAGTCAGAGATCCCGGCATCCTTATCTCTGGTAGAGTCGAAAGAGTTAAGCTGAAGTTTTGGATCACATTTTAGTTTCCACGTGAAGGACTTAGATTATCTCTGTAGTCTTAGAGGCGTAATATGTATCACCTCTGACATTTCGATAGCTACTTTGCAGTTCATTGTTGTTTTGACGTAACGTAATAACGACGATAACTTTAGGAAAACAGCATTGTACCTACTGCAAATTCCCTTTGAAATTGGTCAACGCGTTACGGAATACGCCGGCTGAACAAGTAGCCTCAAACGCTCAAAAATATTGGAAGTTCAGATTGGAATTAATGGCTAATGACATCTCTCAAGACAAAAAGAGATTATAAAAATGAAGCTATTCTAACGGTATGTTTGTGTTTGTAGGTACTTATCAGACAGCAACTAGATGTAGTAACAACATTGTAAGACTGCTACATTCTCAGCCGCGCGCTTCTCGGAACATTGGTCAAGCACCGCTCATGCGCTCGTGTGGCCCTGGACTATTATTTCACCTAACTAACTACACTTATAATTTATGTACATTCACTTGCTGTAGGCGATGTCGACCCCACCCAACACTGCTCGCAGCCAAGAAAATACATAACATACCTACAGTTTAAGGATATCGCAGTTATCATTATGACTAGAAAGCACCATTTCAATTCCATACTAATGGAAGCTAGATTTAAAGTATTTGAAACAGTTGAATATACCTATTACAAAGAAAACTCGCACTAGGTAGGTACCTACACAATTATTTACCCAAAACAAGATTTTTCAGTACAGATGCCTTGACTTTCTGAAGCCTTAGTTGTTAGCCTCTGTGATGGCAGATAAAATAATAAAAAAATAAGATTCATGCTTACACTCACAGCCCCACACTCAGTAGAACCTGCGTCGTGGGTGCCATTGTATGCAACATAACACGTATCTACATAAACACCCAAACCCGAAAACAAATATCTGTGGCCATACATTTTTACTGGTGGTAGAGCTGCAGTGACGGAGCTCGCGGGCGTAGGCACCACCGCATTACCTAATATACTTGCCGCTAAATGTTAGTATTCAGCACTATTCTATATACTGTGCTATCGTGTTCCGGTCAGGTGGTTAATGTACGGCCCTGTAATTTCCGGCACAGAGGCATAACACCTTTGGCCTCAGGAGTGGTAACGCATCTGCATTTTGACCTTGGTCTTTGTGTGGGTGTCTATAGGCTGCAGTCATCACTTAACATCAATGTGAGCTGCATGCTTGTTTGCCACTATCATAACATAAAAAAATTTCTCTCCTGAGAAGTAGAACGTAAGAAATTAAAATAATATAGTAAGTATACTTTTAGAGGAATAACTATGTGACCGGAGTCCGACAGAGTTGAATATTCGTAGCATCATTTATAAGCGGAAAAGAAATATAGAGAAATACACCTCTATTGTCCGTTAAGTGACTGTTTTATAAAAATGCTGTTATTAGTTATCAACATAAACAAATTTAATGATTTAATGACGCAAACATCGCTTTAGGCATGTTATTCTTCATTGCGAAGAGTTCAGAACCGAACCCATCAATTCTGACCACTGCCAACAAGCTACCGAGACAGGGTTCGCAAAACTTTTATAGGTATATTTATTAAACGTACGAGCTTTTTAATTATTTGTATTATTAAATGCAAGATATCTTAATTATGGAACATATAAAGTACCTAAGCATGAGCATTAGCCGAATGGCGCGCATACGCCACATTACAGCCTCTGATATGGCCTAATGGATATGGCACTAAAATGTAGCCTATAGCACTCCTGAAAAGTGTAGCTTTCTAATTGTGAAAGAGTTTTCATGATCGGTTCAGTATTGCCGAAGATTAGCCCCTACAAACAAACAAACAAATAAATAAACAACCAAAGTTACAAACTTTACTTCTTTATAATATGAACATAGAAAAGTTTGTGATGAAAGTTAATTGAAGAAACACTAAGAACAAAATCACTATAGATCTGAATAGTAGGTATATAACAGCAAAAGACCATAGGTAATTAATAGGTCGTAGGCAGTCGTTTGAAAAGGATAACAGGCAAACACTGTCATGCAAAAATTCAAATCATTTATTTCAAACTAGCTATGCCCGCGACTTCGTCCACGTGAGAAAAAATATGATTGTTCAGTATCTACTCGGACGAAGTCGTGGGCGCAGCTAGTATAAAAGAAGCCTAAGTTACTTTTTATTACATCAGCTATCTGCCAGTGAAAGTCCCGTCAAAAACGGAGACACCCAAATTCTATTTATTTGTATGTAGGTATGTGTATGTATGGTTGTATGGAGATAAAAGTAGCCTAAGTTACTCCTTATCACATCAGCTATCTGCCAGTGAAGTCCCGTCGAAATCGGTCCAGTTGTTCCCAAGATTAGCCCCGCCAAACAGACAGACAGAAAGATGGATAAAAATTGGATACATATGCATTTAGTAAAAAGCGGTTATTAATATTACAAACAGACACCAATTTTATTTATTTGTATAGATTGGTCTACAAGGACACTTTTGCATTGTCGGGTTATAAGCTACCTACCTGTAGTGAATGACTTATAATAATAATCCAATAGGAATTCATATATAGGTACCAATTTAATAATCATATTTAACCGATATAGAAATCATCAAATTTTACAATTCCTTCATAGAAGAAAAAGAAAAATCTGTTCGTCATAATCAAAGTCATTCACTTAGCAGAGTTCCAAGTGCAGGCACTACTGAAAAGAACTCCGCTACCCAACAAACTCCGCGTGTTGCTCTTTTGTCAAAGAATTAGATTTAATACATAAACTATTAAATAGAATTATAATTAAAATAGAATAAAGATAATGTGAACGTCCATGGCATATAAATAGTTGCATATAAACACATACGCAAATACCCATCAGCAGCTTAATATCGTGATAGAAAATAACACCCGCAAATCCTATCAGACCAGTCCCCACAATCAGCACCCGTTCACGAGTATGACGCATGTGGCAGCCATTGTTCTCCTGGACCATTTTGAAGGGAAGTGAGCAAATGCCCGAACCGCATATCTTAGCATTTAGCGCTCAGTGCACTCACATTACTCTACCTACTTGCTTCATTTTTCTAAAAAATAATTACGACGTGAGTTAGTGATATTTTATTAGGTAAGTAATTACTTTTCAAATAAATGTTTATGATCTATAAAAGTATGATAAACGTGTACATTAGGGTTGTTGAGGAAGTGACTATGAGGAAGAGGAATTGTGACGCGCAAATTTAGAGGATGCGGATGAGGAAGAGGATTTTTTAATTAGGAAGAAGATGCGGATGAGGAAGGGGAAGAGGCAGAATGTGCGTAACTTCACGCCTGTAATCCCCGAAGGGGTAGGCAGAGGTAAATGCATGCATTCAAGCATACATGCAAACACCCACGACTCGCCGGTTACGTTTTGGCCCATGTAACAGGTGGCAAACCTGTTGCCATCTCCGGGCACATTGCCAAACTCCGAGCTACCTACTGGGAAACTTCCAGAAAATGGAAAAATCCCAATAGCACCAGAGATTAACCGTTATCTCTGATAGACCCCGACCCGGGAATCGAACCCAGGACCCCCAGCGTAGTAGTAGTAGCCTGCTACCACTATGCTACTTAGGCAGTTAATGATATAATAATAATAATGAACCGTTGAAACGTCCCACTGCTGGGCACGAGTCTCTCCCCTTCACCAGTTATCAGCTTCTTCAAAAATGATTCGGTTTCATTACGTCGTAATAAAGAATCACAAATGAGTACACGGTTCATTAGGTTTCTTTCAGTGAGCTCGTGAGGTACCCAAATATCGAGCTTTTTTTTGTACCCAGCTTTTTTCAAATGCCCCAAAACGGTTTTGTGATCAATTCTCAGTTCTTCAGCTACGTCGTAACTACTGATATGTCGATCTTGCTCCACTTTTTCAAAAATGGCATCCGTTTTATCCGTAATAGGGCGACCAGAGCGAGGTGCATCTTTGACATCAACATTTTCGGATTGAAAACGCTTAAACCAAATTTGTGCTACTCTCACAGACACTGCACTAGGTCCATAAACATCGCAATGTTTTTTCGCGGCTTGCTTTGCATTTTTACCTTGTTTGTAGTAAAATTTTAAAATGTATCGAATTTCTTCATTAGATTCACTCATCTTGACAGTACGAAAAACAAATGAAAATCACACATTTGCTTTGAATTTGGAATTATGTTCTTTAAAATTTTAAAAACTGCCTCAGTAGCGCAGTGGTAGCAGGCCACTACTATTACGCTGGAGGTCCTGGGTTCGATTCCCGGGTCGGGGACTATCAGAGATAACGGTTTAAAATCCTTTATCTCTGCTTCTATTGGGATTTTTCCATTTTCTGGAAGTTTCCCAGTACCCCGGAGTTCGGTAATGTGCCCGGAGATGGCAACAGGTTCGCCACCTGTTACATGGGCCAAAACGTAACCGGCGAGTCGTGGGTGTTTGCATGTATGATTGAATGCATGCATTTACCTCTGCCTACCCCTTCGGGGATTACAGGCGTGAAGTTACGTAAAATTTTAACTTTCAATGATACCAAAACCAGCCAGATACAAATACTACAGCCAAAGAGATTTTATTACAAGTTCATACATACTATAATGCGAAAAGACTTTTTCCTCAACCTATTATGTGCTATTAACTAATAGGTTTGAAGTCGGTGCCAAGCCTTAAACAAGTAATTATATTTTAATCACTTAAATATGAATACGAGCAAATTAATACACTGAACAAAACGTAACCGGCGAATCGTGGGTGTTTGCATGTATGCTTGAATTCACGCATTTACCTCTGCCTACCCCTTCGCGGATTACAGGCGTGAAGTTACGTTTTAATACAATGAAATGCCTACTTTAGTGATTTTGGCTTGGCACCGACTTCAAACCTATTAGTTAATAGCAGATATAAATAATAGGTAGTATAATATAATTACAATTAAATCTTTATTATTTTTTACTTTTCAGTTTTGAAGTCGGTTTTTCTTAACGTAGTTATATTTATTTAATACTTTTTAGTTTATTGCTGCATTGCCTATTAGATAAATGTTCACATCTGTTAAATTTGTAAAATCTGCTCTTTTAGCTTCATGACAATTAGACACCTAATTTAAATTGTTTAGGTGGTTCGATACAAAATTATTTACACGGCTATACGAAATCAATGAAAAAAATTTATCCACCAAGGAGTAAATAAGCTGTGTTGTGTCGTCGATGAGTAAATGTGTCATTGTCACTTGTTGTCATGCGCATTAGGACTATCTAGGACGTCAGTGGATTCAACGCACTGTATGACAACTCGCCGTCTATTCTTATTCCTTTAGTCTGAGGTAAAAGTAAGTAAAAAAATGCTAATAAAATAAAAAGTGATGGGCCTATCTGAATAAAATTTTTGTGGGACCAATTCGAAACTATTCCGCATCAAACAAAACAAGAATTACGTAAATCGGTACAGAAATCTCGGCGAAATTCGCGTACATACATAAAAAAAATAAAAATATATATACCGGCCGAATTGAGAACCTTCTCGTTTTTTGAACTCGGTTAAAAATTAAATAGAGGGAGGTTAATTTTTTATACAAAATAATTTGAAAGCTGTTTTCCCTGACAACCGGTTTCTTAGCTCATCGTATTAAATATACCAATCCAGCATTCCTAAAAAGATGGAAGAGAAGATAGGTATTGCCATAGATACAGTTCCGTAAAGCCCCTAATATTTCGAACTTTTTAGTTGCTTACGTGTATAAACATAATATTGTATGTAATGTATGTCAATAAAATTAAAACAAACTAGCATGGAACAGCGCCAGTGGCGGGAGGGGAGGTCTCGCTCGCTTGTTCGGCCCGGCATCGCGCTGCGGCGTGTGTGTGCATTGCATAGAACGTTATAATTCTATGGTGCATTGCCATGGATACAAGACGCGCATGCGCAATGAAATTCCTCATAAATTCCTCTTAAATTTTGAGGAAGCGGTGGCGGAAGAGGATTTTTTTGTTTTTATTTATGAGGATGCGGAAACGGTTGAGGAACCCAAAATATTGCGGAACTTGCTCATTATGAGGAAGAGGAAGAGGAATCCTCAACAACCCTAGTGTACATTTATGTTATCGAGTAGAATAAGTATTGGAGTGGAACGTTGACAAATGAGCGTTCACTTTTTAGGAATGTAGAGACCATAATGTATTGGCATACTTGCTGGATATTTGTGATTTTAAAATTAATTTTTAAGTAAGTACATTTGTATTCTACTGATCGTAAAATGAAACTTATTCGTAGCCAGTAGGAGGTATCTACATATGGTATGTCATTTATATAAATTAGTTAAAATACCAATGTCCAAAATATGGTAAGTTAAAATTTCGAACGTTTTAATTGAATATTAGGTAGGTAAAGATGCAGTGAGATGCTGCCAAATGAAGTTATTTAATTATGGAACTTGAAGCTCCTAAGTACTTTGAATTGAACTTTGATTTTTCAATCTCGGACTGGTCACCTATCGGGTCGGGTGGACCTACCTATTTCGGTTTTTTTTTCATATAATTAGAATTTGAGAGTCATTCTTAGGGAGTCAATCTTTAGAGATTGATGAAGAAACCCAACATTAACATATCTACCTACGTATCTAAGCCATAGAGGATCAATCCATTCGCCCACCTTGATTTTTCGTTTCTTTTTAGAAACTTTTAGTATAAATCAAAAAAGATGTCTGCCTATACTGAAGTAGATACCTAGGTACACTGTTAACTACACTATCCTACATGGGAGTTCCACAACAGTACTTCACATGTGTCTCCCTCTAAAATAACCTATATTGAACCGGTGTTACCTAGGTAAGTACTCACATTTGAGGTATTAGTTACCTACTTTGCCGTATGCATATCCGGAACAGTCATGCACGCTTAAATGTCTTTGCCTTTGGCGGCGTCGTGTGGCGGGTTGCTCACTTCCCTCTAAAATGGTCGAGGAGGGCAATGGCTGTCACATGCGTCATACTCGTGAACGGGTGCTGTTGGTGGGGACTGGTCTGTTCTGGTTTGCAGGGGCTACATCACATTTAGTAGATAGCAGTTTATTTGCATCTATGCTATGGACGTTCACATTATTTGATTTTTCTCGATAATCTATTTGTACTAGATTTAAGCTCTCATTTAAAAGAGCTCATACTGAGTTTGTTGGGTAGCGGAGTTCTTCTCAGTAGTGACTGCACTTGGAACTCTGCTAAGTGAATAACATTGATCTTGACGAATAAGTTTTTCTTTTTCTTCATTTATTATCATTGAAGGAATTGAAAAATTTTATGATTATTATGTTTTAACCAAATAGTTTAAATTTTAATTTTGAATTTACTATTAATATATGATTTTGCTTTTACTATTTGTAATGTTTATGATTTATTGACGTTTTGAAAGTATCTGTAAAGATCTATTCGAAATAAAAATATTTTCTATTTCTATTTCTATTTCTATTTCTACTTGCGGGACTGCAATACTGGACAAGCGAATGATGAGCTTAAGACCGCAGCGTAAGGTACTGAACCTATAATAGTATTACTGTCGACATACTTCAACGAGTAAAGCCTCGCCTCGGATTCCCGTTAGCGGTGACCTTGTGGCCAGCTCGTGACGTCACCGCCAGCCGGCGCCTGGTGCGGTGGGCGTGGCCCGCGGCTCGCCCCGCCCTCCCGCACGCACACAGCCGCGTGCCGCGCGCCGCCTGGTGTGCGGTGAGCCTCCGTGCGTGTTCGTGACGATAGCTGCCCATCTCAGCAATGACGGATGGGTCGCGGAGAACAAAGGGAAGGAGTGTTCACTGACAATTTTTTCTTACGAGAACTTGAAAAAGTGTTCACCTTACCGGGGCAAATATGTAGGTAATGTTTTCATGTAGGTATGCCACAGTAGGGCTAGTGGTATCTCAAAAATTATGATATGAATTATCTAAGGGCTTCCACACAAACTGCGATGCGATGCGACTTCGCATCGCAGAAACGTGCGATGCAAATTGCTGCGATGCGATTCAGTTGACCATACTTTCAATATGCCAGACGAAATCGCATCGCAGCAATTCGCATCACTAGTTCCTGCGATGCGGCGTCGCATCGTATCGCAGTTGGACACGACCGGGGCGGAAGACATCGTGGAGTTCATACGTCGCAAGCTGAAATACACGCTGAGAGTGCAGCTGCTGGAGTCAACTTCAAGTCGTTCGTGAGGCGTGTGCCGACTCCGTATAATCTTTTCAGGTTAAACTGCTCTTGTAGTTTTCATACTGCATACTGGTGGTTGAGCTGGAGAGCGAACACACTACCGCATAACCTACCTACCTACTTTCCGCCAAATCATACTTAGATATCTACCTACACAAAAAAAACAGAGATTAAAATGCAAATGCCACCCCTGAGAACTATATTGTTATGTCTCTGTGATAATTATTATGTGGCAACACATTACCTACCATCGATCGCCAATCCGCCTGCCAAGCGTGGCGATTATGGTACCTACACTACCTACTTATATTCTCCCCTAATGACGCACAACATTATTGTGGGCGGCTCTGGGGAAGGCTTTGTCCACCAGTGGACATCATTTGGCTGGAGTGATGATGATGATGATGACCTCACCATCTAACCGGAACACGGTAGTGAAAATCACTACTGCTTGCGGCAGATAGATTAAGTAATACGGTGATGCCTGCACCCTGGAGCTCCTACACAAGAACTCTACCACCTGTTTTAGCTGAAGTCGAAGTTTTTTCCAAAGTGGTTGACATAGAAAGAAAAGAAATATGAATGACACGCTGTGCCCGCGACTTCGTCCGCGTGAGCAGTTATGATTATTCTGTATACCCGGACGAAGTCGTGGGCGCACCTAGTATAAAGGTAGCCTTATTACTTAGCCACTGAAAGTTTCGTCAAAATCGGTTCAGCAGTTCCCGATATTAGCGGGGCCGGACAGACGGACAGACAGACAGACAGACGTGTATGTACCGTATATATACATAGATATGCATTTAAAAAAAGCGGTTATTTTAATATTACAAACAGACACTCCATTTTTTTTAATTTGTATATAAAAAAAAATAGACCACCCCCACCCTACCCCCTTTTATTATATAGATAACTCAAAAATACACTACAAAATGAAATAAAATAAGAGCACACGCCGTACTTATAATCTCTAAGCTGCAGGCTGCAGGCTGCAGGCAGGTGCAGCTGAGGCAGGGCTGCCCAATGCCCACAACTGGTTCGCCGTATACCCGAAATACACGAGGCTAGATTCAGGGCTCTAAATTCCTAAGCCTACAAGGAACCCTTCTAGTTTCGCCATGTCCGTCCATCTGTCCGCAGCCAAGCTTTGACAAGTTTAGTAGTTACCTACTAGATAGCTGTAATTTGGTATGAATATACATATTAAAATAGTCACGCCGACAAGGTGGTGCAATAGATACAACAACAACAACATTCTTTATTGTTCACCAATCAGGAAGAGGTTAGATACAATAACAGGAGGCATAAGCACAAATGGCGGCCTTATCGCGACACAGCGATTTCTTCCAGGCAACCAGATAAAGAAAGAGAAAAATAATACGAGTAATACATATTACAAGAAATTACTTATAAGTATACTTAATAAAAATTATTTGTCACTAAGTACACAAAAGAGGATTGACTTTCCTATGTTGTATGAAATGATTTTTGTTAGTCTAAGCTTAATTTGACAACTTGTACCTATATTAAATTATAATCAATATTGAACGATAACAAATTTATGAAATGTATGAATTATGAATGTATTAATAGATTTTGATTAGAGCTAATTAATATTTATATTGAAATTTAAGATTTGCATGCTAAATTATATTTGGCAAATTATAAAACACTAAATATTACCTGTAAAACCATACTTTAAGCAAATATATATCTTTTAATCTTTGAAAAACAAAATAACAACTTTAAAGTTACAGAAAACAATAGATAACAGAATTTAGAAGAAAAATCTGTTTAGACTGACAGGTAATGATTTATAACTTGTGTTTGAAATGTGTGAACAGTTTGAACCTGTCTCACATATTATCATTCTCAGTCACAAAAAACTACTTGAAATTTTAAGTATCGTAAGCATATTATAAAACGCAATTTTGCACTAGAGTCTAGTGCAAAATTGCGTCTAACTAGATAGTCTAACTAGAAGATGTGCGAAATAAACGAGCGTTACCACTTTTATTGTCAGACCATGGTCAGCACGACTACTATCTAATAAAAAATATCCAATCGAATACATACTAGCTTCGCCTGCCTCACAAAACTAGTTCACGAGCAGAGTATAAGTAAAGAGGTGATTTGAAAAACGCCTGTATCAACCTTGTATTATATTAATCACAAATCGCAGCCCTAGCGCTGCATCTCATATGATAATTGCATTATATCTATGCAATGTGGGACGCAAGCGGATCCGGGTTTTATCCAGGTAGCGTGTTTTCAAAATGTAGTTGAGTGCTCTGATGAAATGCTACAGGTTCTTAATGAAATGATGGTGTCAAACAAACATGCAGCTCACATGGATAGTAAGTGAATACAGAAGTCTAAAGACAACTGCTTTTGAACTGGTGGTAGAGCTCCAATGACGAAGCTCGCGGGCGTAAGAACCACCGCATCACCTAATATGCTTGCCGCTAAATTCTAATCATTTCCGGCCCAGAGGCATAACACCTTAGGCCTCAGGAGTGGTAACGCATCTACATTTTGATCTCTGGTATTTGTGTAGGTGTGTATAGGCTGCAGTCATCACTTAACATCAATGTAAATTGCATGCTTGTTTGCCACTTCCATTACATAAAAAAAACTGCACAGAAATGTTTACTGGTAGTAGAGTTCCAGTGTAGGAGCTCGAGGGCGTAGACACCACCGCATTGCTTTGCTCCACATAGCTTTGAAATAGCATAACCTACTTGTAGTGCAATGTAAAATCGGTGTCTTTGTGAAAATGGATGTGTGTTATAGACACCAATTTTAGGTTAAAGATTTACTTAAAGCTCTCTGGCCTAAAAATCTCTTAGACGTTGTTAATCCTTTATTTTTCAATTTAAAAACGTTGTACCTACCTACTTATATTTTTCTTTTAATATTTTTATGTAAGTAAGTACTTATGTAGGTATACGTACCTACCTATTGTTTATTGTACGGTGTCAAAATGAACATTTTACAACATGTACAGTGCTAACATAGAGTACCTACATAGTGACGATAAGTATATAACTCACAATAATTCCTTCTTGAACAACGTATTTCTATCTACCTACATACTATAAATAGTTGTTATACCTAAATCAAATGGATATTTCAATCTTTGACCAATAAATAGGCTCAATTGCTGTGATTACAATATAAAGATTAAAAATATACCATTCTTCAGTGGATACCTAATTGTGACGTTGTACCGTGTACCTAACCATGTTTTGAATACACGCGTCCGGGATGCTAATCGATGTTTAGCATAATGCTGATAACGCCCCGCACTCTTCTCTCTAGCATTTGCAATATGGTAATAAACTGCAGGTGATAACACTGAACCAAATATTTACTTAAAAATATGCATTTCCTCTTTGTTTTTAATAAATAAATAAATACGCTTACACTCACAGCCCCACAGTAAGTATAAACCTGTGTCGTGGGTGCCGTTGTATACAAACAACACATACACAAACACCCAGACCCGAAAGAAATATCTATAGGCCATACAAATACTTGTCGCGGTGCGGGAATCGAACCCGCGACCCTTCGATTCAAACGGGCATCACACACCGCTGGACCAACCGGGTCGTCGTTAAATATTCCATAGGTTTAGCTCGATGGTGCCTACCTATTGTATATTAAATTCGTAAATCAAGAGTACGAATTGACGTTAAACCGAACCAAATTCGATTGATATACTCGTACTTATAGAACTCGAACCTGTCGGGAGTAAGTACTATATAACGTGTATAAGTACGAACCGTTTGTACAAACACTACATTGGCGTAAACTTAAAAGATCACTCATACCGACCGCTGATTTCTCTGACAAGCAATTACTACAAGTGTTCCGGCGACAGCGCTATCGCGTCATCGTCCAGCGGACTCGGGCGCGATGGGCGATGGACGATGGACGATACCGCGGCTCCACTCCAGGCCTATCTCGATGTTGAGTGATATGATAATTGCTGCGACACCCCCTTATCGATCGTTGACGCACCGTTCAGTTGATGAAATTTCGATTCATAAACTGTGTAGATGCTCTTCATTTTATGGAAATCAGAATCAGAATCAGAAACTCATTTATTCATTTAGGGTGACAGGCACCTCTTATGACACGTCAAAAACAAACAAAATAAATTAAAGTGAACACCAATTGATATACATGTCAAACAAGATAAAAAATATATGTAAAGTCAAGAATATCACTAAGATAAAACTAAATGTAATAAACTAATGTAAAAAGTATATCAGTATATGTCTCATTTCCCCTTTACAAACTGATAACAAAGAGTAAAAAGAAAAGAAAAAGAGTCATTCTTTGTCATTCACCGGCAAAGTTCCAAGGGCCAATATGATCTGAGAAAAACTTGCCGGAAAAAACTCAGTCGGCTCTTTTAAAAATATCTCTTAGGCATATTTTTACAATTTTTTTATTTTTAAAGAAAAATGGAACGAAAAATATGACTTCAGGCGAGACTCGAACTCGCGACCTACTGGGAATCTAGTCCAGCCGCTCTTCCAATTGAGCTACTGAAGCCCTGCCCGATTTGTCAATTTTTTCCTTCACATCTATTGCATTGCTTTATGGTAGCAGCAGCGCCATCTATTACCTACCTTACCTAACTAGCATAGTTGGTATCACGACTACGTAAGTTATACATCGCTCTAATGGCTCTCTTCTGTAATACGAAAATTGATTGTACGTCAGCCGCTCGACCCCACAATAAAATACCATAGGACATGACACTGTGAAAATAGCTAAAATAAACAAGTCTTGTAGTGTCTATATCTAATCGCTAATGAAAGTAACAAATAAGTAAGTAGGTATAACCTTTAGTCCATAATTATGGTAGGTACGTGAGAGACGTACGGCCCTGTAATTTCCGGCACAGAGGCACAATACCTTAGGCCTTTGAAGTGGTAACGCATCTGCATTTTGACCTCTGGTCTTTGTGTGGGTGTCACTGCAGTCATCACTTAACATCAATGTGAACTGCATGCTTGTTTGCCACTCAAATTACATTAAAAAGAAAAAACACGTGCAATTCCCGGACATCTGTACAAAGACTTCATTACCTCTCCTAAGACCTTAGATATACCTACAACTATTGCCTCAGTAAAAAATCATGGAATTTTACCACCTAATTAGACTCCTTTAGCAACAGACCGATAAGGTGGTATAACGTTGTTTACGTTCTACCACTTCTCACATCTTCATAACTTCAATACAGGGGCTCTAAGTAGGTACTTACCACTGATATAAAATGTTACTTTGAAACGTTATGATTTGTTTTTAAACAATATTTTGCCAATGTTGTAAAGTCAACAGTCACTCAGATAAGTATTTTGTTTTTCTAATTTTCGACATCCAAACCTGTCGTGGTTAAAGAACGTGTTATTTTTCTTGAAATGTATTCTTTGTTAGGTATATTCACTCCAATTTTATAAAACTTCGTTGCGGAATGCAACGTTTGCCTCTCGTTTACCGAGAACCATTACATTTTGAGGCGGCCAAAAAATTTTCCGCCGCCTCAAAAGTCAATTTAAATTTGTACTAATTGCACAAATTTCTTATAATCGAGCTGATAACGCGATGGTCATGAATATGGAGGTGACTGCGAGATTGTATAGAATCCAGTCAACATAGCGGCCATTTCCGACGTAGTTTTAATGATATTGGTACAGTTCGAAGTTTTTAATCCCGCAGAAACGTAAACGTAAAAATACAATTTTTATTTCCCAAATTCTTTCCTGAACTTGTCACAGGGAGTTACATAATAGGATCACTGGCACTGGTGTCCAAGCTCGGAACAAGACACAAGACAGGTGCGGTTCACGATCACGAGGTATGGACGACCACAATCATTAACATTTATGTGACCCTGTACCTACTACATTGTTGTTTAGTGATAAATAACAAAAAAATGAGCTCATAGCAATTAATAAATTCAAGATAGCTAATTTTAGACCAAATGCAAAATCAATTAGATACTTAGGCATTGTTTGTTAATGAGGTGGGTGAAGGCCGTAGTCGCTGCATAGTGCAAAGTTAAAAGAGTAATAAATACATAAATTATAGAACTTTACCATAATTCAATGAGACACACACTCATGTTATGATACAATTAAATTGCAAACAAATGAGGGTTTATTACGAAACCAGAGAAAGTGTCTACAATAATAGATATAAGCACCTAGCTACGAAATAATAAATCAGGATTTTGAGGCAAACTGTGCGAAATTTACGATTCATTCAGAGAATAATACCCATGCTTCTAGTGTTAGGTAGGTATGTTTCGACTCAAGTAAGAAGAAGAAAATATGATTGTATTCAAAGATTCGCAATGTAATATTTAAAAGTATGTAACTACCTACCTACAAGATCATCTATTACTTTCAGTAATTCTTGACGATGATTAGTATATCATTATTCTTAAAAGTATTATAGTAGAAATAGAGAAAAAAATGAGGTAGTGAAGGTTAGCGTCAGCAGGAGCATAAGGCTTAAAAATGTGCGTATCAGTAAATATGTAGAATAACATTAAGTTATGCGGCTACACCCACGAACTCCTTCAATGGAGCTCTGCCACAGCGCTCAAAATATTTTAGTTTTTTAACGATATTTACATTTACCATAACTGTATTAATTGGATAAGACAAATGATCTCCTTATTGGTCCGCGGAGCTACGAGGAATGCTCGCTTGTTGTTTGATCTGACGTGCAGACGTGTAGTGGCATGCGCAAGCGCATGAATATGTATGGAGCTGTCATGTAGTTGTGCCGCAGGAGGCGGTGTTTGAGAAGTTACCACTTCTCAGACGTGCCTTTAAAGTCTAAACGATATTATGGTTCATGCATTTATTCAGTGTAGTGTACATTATATAACATTAATGTAAACACACTATGTTTTATTTGATTGTAATATGTACAAACAAAACTTCATGTCTGTCTGTCTGTCCGTTTGTCTGTCTTTTTTTTTTTTTTTTTTTTTTTTTTAGGTCGGGCTTGTGTATGCGGCCTGTCTCGAGACGGCACTAGTCTACTTCACCGGGCAATCGGCGAGCGCGGAAGGCGCTCCAGCCTAGCCTGTCTACTTATACGTACGTCTGCATGTCGCAGCCTCTGTACTCCGAAACTATCAGGAGTACCTACGTACTTGAAACTCAGTGGATAAATTTACGAGTCTCTGTATACACCTTTATGATTAAAAAAAAAGAATATGAAAATGGATGATTCCGACTCGCACTTGGCCGATTTTTTCGTAAGTTGCGAAACAATTAGGCACCTCGTTAAAAGTTAAAATCAAATTTTGTACAGTGTAAATAATTCTATGTCACTAACCTTCTTTATTTGATTAGCTTAGTCAGTGATGTTATACGAGCTCGGTTGAATATTTTCCTTACCCTGTGTCGCCTCCATTATTTCGCTGTTTCAATCAAATTAACACGAACACATGTAAACCTAGTATTATTTATTACCTTGTGATATACCTAATTTGATATTGCACTTTGTAGTCTAGGTAACGTGTGCCAGCCGGACCCGGGCTACTCGGGCCTTCCACGGGTCTGGTTTGCAGGACTTGCTGCATGCATTTGTCTAAGGCCCTGGCCCATTATTCGGTCTTAAGCCCGGAACGTATGGGACCAGCCACGGATCCACTTGAACCATTGTAGTGCACTCCGACCCTGGTTATCAAATTATATCAGAAAAAATGGATTCAAGGTAAAAATGAGCAGAACGAAATATGATCAGATTGATTGAGTACCTATAGCAAGATTGATGATCAATATGTTTAAAATTGTTTTAGTTGAGGTACGAAGTGTCGACGAGATTAATCCAAAAACAGTTGTAAGTCAGTATGTATGTATGTATTTCACATTTTTTTTAAATATATGGTATATAATATCCAACCGATGATCCCAAACTAATTACAGTGGAAGTCGGCAAAACACCTCCATCTCCTTATTTGGTACAACTTATTAAATTCACCAGGTGCTAATTACGACCATAATAATATAATTGGAGAGCGCTAATGAGGCGCTGGTGGTGGTGGGGAGAAGGTCGCTATGTCCGCAAATGTCATCATTAGCAAGTGCTAACACATGACAGAGCCGGTTAGGTTTCCCATTTGTCAATATTTCGTCGTAAATAGCTGCGTAGGCGACGCCTGGCCGCCGCCATGAATATTGATCAATGGACCACCGTGTTCGCGGATCTTCTCGCGGTTGAATTACATTTGAAAACTACTGCAAAGCCAATGACACTTTAGTCCTAAGTCTATGGACGGTAATAAGAACCAAAACGTAGAGTAAAAAAACAAAAGTTAGATTATACCGTAAAGCTTTTATTTCGACGATAGATACACTTGCAAAAGACCTAAGAAAAATTAATAATATTTTGTCCATGACGAAAACACGGCATTATAAATCCAAACTATAACAAATTAGGATAATACAATGCAGCCAGTTAAGTGCTAAAAGAGGAAATAAAAAACTGAACACGTGTGAATCTGTAGGTATGTAAACCACAATTCTCGAGTCCAAAAATTATGCATCACTCAGTAAGACCACATAGACTACACTGTAACCTAGTGCCAAGCTTTTTATATGTTAAAGGTAGCAAACAAGCATGCAGTTCACATGGATATTTAGTGATGACTGCACCCTTTACACATCCACACAAAAACGAGAGGTCAAAATGGAGATGCGTTGCCACTTGCCACCCCTAAAACCTAAGTTGTTATGTCTCTGTGACAGTTATTACGGAGCCATAGGAACTTACCATCTAACACACCGGAACACAATAGCGCTGAACACTACATACCATTTGGCGGCAGACAGATTAGGTAATAGGGCTGACGTCCTCGAGCTCCAATACTGCAACTCTACCTCCAGTAAAAACTACGATACAATGGTTTCATATTTTATAAAATAAAAATCACTTGTCGCATGTATGAAGTGCATCTTCAATCATCAAATTTAGCTTTTTTTATGTAATGGATGTGACAAACAAGCATGCAGTTCACATTGATGTTAAGTGATGACTGCAGCCTATAGACACCCACATAAAGACCAATTTTAAAATGCAGATGCGTTACCACTCCTGAGGCCTAAGGTGTTATGTCCCTGTGCCGTACATTACCACCTGACCGGAACACGATAGTGCTGAATACTACCATTTAGCGGCAAGTATATTAGGTAATGCGGTGGTGCCTACGCCCGCGAGCTCCGTCATTGGAGCTCTACCACCAGTAAAAAGCAACTTACAGCAAGTATCCAACAATAAATATTGCACATCGACCTTAGGACTTCGGCTTATTTCGCGTTTGTAAAGCGTTATCTCTTTCGCACCTTACCTAAGTCACGTTTGTCGGCCATTTTTATCAAATCTATACTTTTAATAAATCTGTAGAAGTGTAAATTCTGTACATTCAAAATATTGAAAAAATAAATATCAGGGGATGTTACTAGATCGATACCGAACACAAATATGTGATTAGAAAAATTTTTGTCTGTCTGTCTATCTGTCTGTTTGTTCAAGCATCACAGAAAAACTAAGGGTCCGATGACAATGAAACTTGGTATGATTATACTTTAATCTTTGGCGCACAACACTGGGTACTTTTTATCCCGGAAAAATGTCTGTTTGTCTGTGTGTTTGTTCACGCTTATATCAGAAACGGCTTATTCGATTTGCGGTTTTCACTAATATATTGTGGTTAGTTTCACTTAAAATTTAGTGTTTTTTCCATGTGAATCGGTTCAGAAATAAAAAAGTTATATCAATTTAAAGAATCATATCGAATATTTTTAAGCTATTCTGAATCTGAAAAAGATAGAACCTCTTTTAGGGGGTTTCGTACCTAAGAGGTAAAAACGGACCCCACGGATTACTAATCCTCCACTGTCTGTCTGTCTATCCGTCCGTCCGTCTGTCTATCACCAGGCTGTATCTTATAAACAATGATAGCTAGAAAGCTACAATTTTCACTAATTATGTATTTCTGTTACCGCTATAACGAAATTAAATACTAAAAATAAGAAAATGAAAGTATTAAGGGGTCCAAGGAGGCATACAATAAACGTATTTTTATTTCGTATATTTTCTGATCGATATTAACAAAGGTACATAGCAAGTAGACGCTTAAAATTTTCACAGAATATGAATTTCTTCCTTCCTTTGTAAATCCATACTGTCTATACTAAGATTATAAATGTGAAAGTGTGTTTGTTCGTCCGTCTTTCACGTCAAAACGGAGCAACGGATTGGTGTAATTTTCTATGTAGAGATACTTGAAAAGGTGCAGAGTGACATAAGCAACTTTTTGTCTTCTTATATTTCCCCCCCTTAAATAGGAGGTGGAAATTTAAATGGAGCATTCCACAATTTGCAAAGTACAAAGTTAAAACTTGGTACGCGAACTCTTTGAGCCTAACAAACAACACGTAAGTACATCTTTTTTTTAGAAACCTTCCCCCATCCTTTTATAAGAGGGAGTGAAAATTGTATTGGGATTTCCGCAGTGTTCAAGGTGGAAAGTAAAAATTGGTATGCGGACACTTTTACTAAAAAACCCGCATTAAGTTAATTTTTTTTTTTGGATGTCTGCCTACCTCCCTAAAATAGCGGATGGAGCATTTCACAATTTTAATGGCAGAAAATTAAAATTTGGTATACTGACTCTTTGAAATGTAACGTTACTTCACGCCTGTAATCCCGAAGGGGTTAACAAAAGTAAAGGCAATCATAATGCTTGCAACACCGACTATTTGCCGGTTACGTTTGGGCCCATGTAACAAGTGGCGAGCCTCTTGACATCTCCGGCCACATTACCAAACTTCGAGGTACTGAGAACTTTTCCGAAAATGGATAAATCCCAATAGAACCAGAGTTAAAGCACTGCCAAAAATTGGTATGCAGACTATTTGTCACTAAAAAAAACAAGTTAAAGTTAAAAAAGTTTATACAGAATTTTCTCATTTTTAGACTGTATGAAAATAGTTAGGTATACTTAAAGGTTTTGAATAACAATTGGAACTTGATTGGGACATTTCCGCGAGATCGTAAAATTTGAATTATTTATAAAATGAAATCCACGTGGGCGAAGCCGCGGGCAACAGCTAGTTTTGAATATAATCCAATACTGGACTACGGATGCTTACGTAGGTAGTGTGTAGCAGAGATAACGCTCTACGAAGCCGATACTAGCCGATTATCTCTTTCACAAGCTCGATGTGCAATACTTATTGTTGAGGACTGTACCTAGTTATAATTGTATCGTTAATGTTGTTACAAGGTTTGTCGGTATAACACGGCAAATGCTTGTACTCTGCCGAAATTAAAGTCGTTGTATCTTATGTACCTACCTAAATTTCGACTGCCATCAACAAAAGCGCAGAGGTTTGCTAGAACAGGTATTTGCATCTATGACACTTGAGGAATTAATGTAAGTATACCTTTACAATCCACGTTAAGACATCTCGATCAGAATAGATTTAAAACCAAATATGATCGCGATATGATAATGTGATGTTCAGCGAGGAATCTCTCCTTCTCGTTACTTAAAGTTTCAACAGACATTATTTCCCATTTTAGTTCTGTAACAACATCTTCCTGTAATTCATTGAATAAATAATGCATTATGCCACCCATATTAATGTTATTGCTAATCAATATAGGTACTATTGCAAGCAAATTCTGCAAAAACAACACACGTTGCTCATTGCCTTGTTGGTACATCTCTAATGATTTTTATGTAATGAAAGTGGCACACAAGCATGCAGTTCACATTGATGTTAAGTGATGCAGCCTATGACACCCACACAAAGACCAAAGGTCTAAGTTACCACTTCTGAGGTCTAAGGTATTATGCCCCTGTGCCGGAAATTACAGGGCCGTACATTACCACCAGAGCCGCCACCGCCTAACGCCTAGCGCCTGCCCGCGACCTTCACCAGATCGTGGGTCCACCTCGTAGGAGGCTTAGCTACGGTTCATGTTCCGGTACGCGGTCGCCACTCGATAATTGTTCTGCCCCAATGGCAGCCGGTTCTTCGAGCTTTGTGTTACTGAATATCAAAATGCACAACACTTTAACATGGTGCTCAACAATTTTGTAACTTGTGTTTCGGGATACCCGTAAGCTCGTATCTAGTACCGTAGGTACACCTACGTATTTTCCAGGTATCTTGATGACATTACAAAACTAACATTAACAGAAAAACCTAGAAAGAGGGTGAATAAAGTCATCGTGAAGGCTAATCAAAATATTTGTAAGGGACACGTAAGTAGGTATAAGGTTATTCGTAGTGTTCGTACGTTTGATAGATAAAAAAACTGATATGTATAGGTATTGTCTGTCTGTTAAACATATGTTCATCACAGTATTTTTTTTTAGAAAATACGGCTCTCAGCATTTTTATTTTTTATTTTTTCAACAGACATTTTATGAACTTAGGTTACCTGTATAAGGAGGCACCATTTTAGTACGAAATTTCAATAATAATTGTTCTCAAACACACATGCTTCTTTTATATTACGATGGTGGCAAATAAGCACGCAGGTCACATGCATCATAAAAGAAGACTTAACAAACACTAATGAATATTCACAGAAGTGTGGACATAAAACGATAAAAAAGAACAAGGTATTAATGTAATATTTTTTTTCCATTAAATGTACCTGTGGAATTAACATTAAATTCTTTTATATTTGATGTACATAACCTTCTATTAGAGTTAGTATAAAACGTCGACAACAGCGTGCACGTTGGTTCCTAAAGGTAAAATATCTACATAGTTAAACTGGGGGATATTAACGCAAGTCGATCGCGTCAGGAATTCGTTTTTATCGATGACGACTGCAAGGATATTTGCGAGTGATCATTACCCTAGTCATCCTTGGTATAGCTATTTGTTGTTTTATCGTGATACCTACTGGCAAATAACATGAACAACACCTAGTTAAATAGTTATTCACGTTTAATTATTATGTGGACATTATAATATTATGTGTTATGTCATGAAATAGGCAATTATTTTTCTGGTGGTAGAGTTCTAAGTGTAGGAGCCCGAGGGCGTAGGTACCACTGCAATACCTAATCTATCTGCCACCAAATGGTAGTGTTGAGCACTATCGTGTTCCGTTTGAATGGTAAAGTATATCCCCGTAATTACTATCACAGAGATATATCAATTTAAAAAAATACGCTTTTGGCAATTGGCAGAGAATATGTAATAACCCATTGGTGATAAAGCAAATCTTGGGTGTACATGCGTTATTTTTTACTCGTACTTTTCTCTCTGACTACCTGTCTCCCCTAGGAAATAGCGTCTACTGCAGTAGTATTAATTTCCCACTGAACAGCTGAAAGGGTTGAAATTTTAATGCGTCATTAGTTAAATAACACTTCAGACATTTTGAGACGACATTGTTTTATAGACACTAGATAGATGACGAGGCGACGGGCGGTTGCAACGTAAATTACATCTTAGATATTTATTTCTATTTATAATTAACTGTCTTAACTGGATGGAAACTAAAAAGTTACGAACTACTTCGTTATCCTATAAGAAGAAATTAGTTTTCATCAGTGGTAAGAGGTAATTCCAGCTGTGCAGTTCGGGTGCGTTAACATCACTGCATTACCAGTTCAGTCTGTTGCTGAAATAATACTTTTCAGCACTGGATTACAGCACTGCTGTATTTTCATTAGATTATACTTCTACGTATTTTTTTACGTTTTATTTTTCGCGGAGGCCACGATCTTTACATCTTATTAGAAGCCATCGTATCTTCTACTTCTTGGTTCAAAATGTGCGTCATATTTATTTGTACTTTGTTTCAATGACATTTTCTTAACATTAAACATATTTCTAGCTTACCTACTAGTCTTGTAGTACCTAGTGCCTATTCCATTTCATTTTATGTTGTCTTTCTAGTGGATTTAAGGAAGTTAAGGTGCTGAACGCCGGCTCGTCCTCAAAATCATTCGAACCATGAAGAGTGTTACTCTGTGTTTTTGATAAAGCCTGCCATAAGCTGAGTCAAGTCCCTTCTTCAAGAAAAAATTTGGATGTCTCCTGTGAAAAAACTTTACCCCAATACTTATATGGATCTGCCACTTCTTCTGTGACTTTTCTAAAAATCATTAAGTAAAATAAATTATTAAGAAACTTCGCAACATTTATAGTAATAGAATAAAATTAGCGACTGTAAAATAGGATGGTGGGCGCCTGTCTCACAAGATGTTTGAATGAATGATGTCGCGCTATGTCGCGCCCGCGGCCGTAACGCGGTGGCGACAGACTTATGAGTGGTGGCTGCCAGTTGGCGCGCCTCTCGCTGCTCGCTGCTCACCAGTCACCACTCGCGAACTGCATCTGCTGCCACACCACCACTGTGCACATTTTAGGTAGACAAAGAATGTTACTGAACCTGTCTGGAATTTCGGATAAATTACGCGTAGTTTTCCGAAGAGACGCGAAACGTGCGCCTCGATATTAGTGTACGTGTGTGATTAGTTTTAGAGAACAATATAGTATTCGTAGGTATATGATTGTAATTTTTATATTTTATGTGTTTATTGTATTTGATATGGGCTCTAGAAGCTCGAAATAAATTATTAATATCATAATAAATAAAATATGAATAAATACCTAATACTGGTGGTACAATTCCATAACATCAGCAAGTCTTTACATTGGCTATGTCAAAGGACAACATTATTATGTCACGCCTTTTGGCCTTTACAATAATTATAGAATCTCAATTAGGTCACCACTTCAAGATTCCTAGATAAGACGCACACATGTCTTGCAGGTATGCCTTCTTCTGCCGCTATTGCAACTGTAATGTGATTTAAATACCGATACATATCTATTATACAGATGGACTCCACACAGATGCCGAGTATCAAATATTTTTATATAATAAAGCTCAAATTAACACAAATAAATTTCGAAAGAAACATCTGTCAATATTTAGTAATAGCCCGGTTCACCTTTGTAATGTTATACACGAAACATTATACCTATACCATTATACCTTCATATTTTAAGACCGGCCAAGTGCGAGTCGGGCTCGCGCATGAAGGGTTCCGTACCATTATCTATAAAAGCGGGCAAGTGCGTGTCGGGCCACGCACAATGTAGGGGTGAGTTTTCAGATAGTCGAGTGTTACTGGTAAACTTGACAAGCCTACTTTGTACTAAAGCGGTGGTGCCTACGCCCGCGAGCTCCATCACTGGAGCTCAAGTTTTTCTTTTTCTTCATTTATCATCATTGAAGGAATTGAAAAATTTTGTGATTATTATGTTTTAACTAAGTAGTTTAAATTATAATTTTTAATTTCAATTTTATTTGCATAAACATGTTACGTGACATTATGACCAACACATGAACCCTGCAAGGGTATAACAAATTTTTAATGTCCTTAAATAATAATAATATATAATACATGTCATTACTTTTGGTTTTTTTGGCGGGAACCTTGAAAAAGGCGTGTTGTGCTCTTATTTTATTTCATTTTCTTAGTGTATTCTTGAGTTATATTAAATAAAGTTGGTGGTATTTTGTTTGATATAGGCTTATTACAGTGCCCGTGTATAGTGAAATAGAATAACAGTTCGAAAACACGGCTTTTCAGTTTGCCTCCAAAACTTCATTTGAAGTGTTCTGGTAAAGTAGCCATCGCTTTACTCGAATTACTGACTGTGACTCTGACTGACTGACTCTAACTTATAATTGACCGACTGACTCTTACTTTTACGCTGCTTGCGAATACGAAATATCATTTTACTTGGCACTGGCAATATGCGTAATAGCGATGCCATTACACTAAAAAAAAAAAATGTCATTACTTCTTAATTATTTTACATTTACATAACATTCACTAATCTTATAATAGCATTTGTCAATTAAATCATTATTTAATGTCGTGAAATATGGCCTGAAACTGTCTAATTTGTTCATATTGGCTAGGATTCTGATACATCTTTTTTGGGCGACTAACAGTTTATGTACGTCAGTGCTATTTCCCCACAGTGGTATTCCATAACGAAGCCATGCATGCGCATATGCGTGGTACGCTAGTTTGGCTGTATTTGTATTTGTGGATCTTTTTAATTCGTAAAGAGCATATGTAAATCTAGACAACTTATTTAATATGTATTCAATATGACACTTCCAATTCAAGTTACTGTCTAAATTAATACCTAGCAATGAGAAATTATTTACGCATTCTTGCTTAGTACTATTTATAGAGAATGTAATATTTAATTTTAGTTCTTTTAGCCAGGAAATTATCTCATTTGTAACATTTTGCAGCTTATTGTTTATTTCAGATTCATATTTTATGGATAGTATTACCGACATATCATCAGCAAATAGTATGGATGTGTCTTTTAAACTTGTGGGCAAGTTATTTATATACATAAGAAAGAGAAAACACCCTATCACACTTCCCTGGGGGATGGACTTTGACAGTATTTTACTTTCTGATCTGACATTAACTATTGTATTTGTATCCAGACACTTATGCTGAATTTCTACAGATTGCAAACGGTTTTTAAAATAAGAACTAATCCAGTCGTGGGTGACCCCTCTCGGAACAATACCTGCTTAGGCTGATTGCTCACTTATTGTATGTATTATTCTTAATACAATACACGCACAGAAACATTCAGACCAGAAACAAACACTTGTATAGATATTTACCCCTTTTGTGCGGGGTTGGACCACAACGCGACGTCTTGAGCCAAGCGGTCGTTTCAAACCACTAATCATTCGAATCAATTTAAAAATCGATCTTTCTTGGAAAGAATAGCCTTCCCGAGTAGGCATTGCACAGCCCTTTGACTGTGTTGCTACTATGAAAAGTAAGTCCTGATAAATGCTTCAAAGTTCACTACTCTGCAGCTACGAAGCCTACGAAAAGTAGCTTGTGATCAATAGGAACTTTAAGCTTCTCCGCGCTACAGCTATGAAAAGTAGATCGTGATAACTTTACCACTATAGCTTTACCAATATGAAAATTAAATGTATATATAATGCAGATAGATTTTGCTTTACAAAGGCTTGAAAATTTTAATAGAAATACATATACAGTTCGCAATGCCACAAATTTACAACTCTAATGCTACGACAACGTTCGTAGTGTTGTAGAGTGGGGGGGACTTGAAACTTTATCATATCCATTATTTGTAGGTGATGCTGTAGCATCTACGCTGTAGACCTTCATTTTTATAGGTTTTCATGACTAACTCTTATTAGAAATGTAATTGTTTACATGTAGGTAACGTACCTATACCTAACACTACATTCGACGGAACAGCTAACAACAGTAATTTAAAGTGAGCAGTGAGTATGTTGCGTTAAATTAAAAGCGTTGTGTTGTCAAGGAGCGATTTATGAGCGGCTGTCTCTGCAAGATTTATCACAGTGGCGTCCGAGGCGCGTCGCAGGTGCGGCAGCGGCACGGGGACGGTGCGGGGACGGTGCGGGGCGGCGACGAAACGCGCGCGTCGCGTGCCGCCCGTGCCTTGGGCCCATTGATGCTGCCCAGCTCATGCACTCCGATATTCCTTTGCAATTTAGACACAATATGGCGTTCGTGCCTGTGGCAGCAGGTATATTTAGCAAAAAGGTTAGAAAAGGGGTAGGTTTTGTAGGCACGAGTAACATAACTTACGCACTCGTAATCTGGTTAAGTGAGGAACCTCTGTTGTTGCAAATAACAATGAGGTCCCGACACTTTTGCATTGAAATACCTCTGTTACTGGGAATTTTCAAACCTTTCCAATATTTACATCTATAATTGTAACTTAATAGCCTGTAGGTACATGCGAGATTATTTTAGTTTTCTCGTACATTTAGGTTTTAAGCTATAACGCGTTCTTTCCCTCATAGTGGGATTCTCTATAAATAGGTAAATTAACTATGATGTTAACTGCTTATTTGAGAAACTGTGTAAATGGAATCTGTGAATGATAATAATATAGGTCCCTTCAAATCCCACGTACCTCGGTTTCACGTAAATACATTCAATAAATCTAAAGAAAGAAAGAAAATATACCGTTGATCATGACATCTTACTCGCGATTCTCTCACACGTAGGGACTTCATCCCTGGTGCTGGAATGGTTCTCGTCTTATCTTCGTGGTCGTCAGCAGGCGGTGCGCCATAGTCAAGAACTTTCTGACTGGTGTAGCCTTGCGACTGGCGTACCACAAGGCGGAATACTCTCTCCTCTCCTTTTTGCTATATTCATCAATGTTCTTACTTCTTATCTTCGTGGCTCTTACCATCTGTATGCGGATGATTTGCAAATTTACGCCCAAGTTGATTCTTCCATCTTGACGAGGCCATTGTGTCGTGAATAACGATCTTATCGCAATTTCAGAATGGTCGCGTAAATTTGGCATTCCAGTTAATATAAATAAATGACAGGCAATAATTATTGGTAGCAATCATTATTTTAAAAATTGGATTTTAGTAATTTACCGCCAGTATTATTCGAAAATACAAACATTCCTTTTTCAAGTTGTGTCAAAAATTTATTTGTTAATACGACACACAGAATTTGCAATGAAATATATCTACAGGAGAGCGGCTCACACAATCAATACACTCAAATAACAATTACTAACAAACACATTTGTAAACAGTTAAACAAAGCGTTCACTGGTTATACATAACAAGCATGACGTAACAACAAGACAAGCGCATGTTTATCTGCAGAGAAAATTCCAGAGGAATATAGATTGCGCGCGCGTATCGTTGTGCTGTGACATTTACACTTTACACGCACACACTCCATTAGGGCGATCGAAGCCCAATCAATTTGATCTAGACGACACTACAAAGGCTAGCGAAAAACGAGACGTGTGACAAGATGCAACAGTTACGATGGTAAGGATGTGATGACAGTGCAGCGTTTAGCGGGGCGATAAGTGGCAGCGGGAGAAAGTTCTGAAGAGAACAGTTTCTGTAACAAAATAAAAGAAAGAAAGGAAAAATATTTATTCTTTCTTTCTCAAATAGTTTCAAAAGAGCTCGTAGGCACCTAGTTTCTATCTAATAAAGATCAGCCAGTCTAAACTCAATAAGGGTTCATTGATATTGAACCTATGTCAGAGAATACGTAATAATACTACGTATAGAATGGACACTTCGACGTCCCGCCCGATATCCCCGCCTCACCCAACCTCCTCGCCCATAAGAGGGACGTTTGGTATTCTCTACGTGCTACGCACTCAGGTGCACGTGTAAATCCACGTCACTGATTGATGTTGTATAAAAGAGACCTTTAAGCGTTTGTATGGCATTTTGGCGGAGTGTCCGCGGTGTGCCTATGTCACAAACCATACGAGTATAAGGCCTGATTATGACATCTTATAGGTACCTGCTCTCAGTTTTGAAGCTTATATTTGTCTATGTCGTGTCAATAAATAATTTGGCCACAACTCTACCACTACAGTGTGGAGAATTTGGCGACAATTCCACAAATGGGAAAGCTCATAACTTCAATAAAAAACAACGACAACCTGAATTAATCTCAAAAAACGACAACCCAAACTAACCGCTCGTCTGCTAAACCGTATATACCAGGTATTAGGTACCTATCATGTCTGATCTGATGCTATTGTTTTAAAAGTTACTTTGCGTTTAACCGCTCATAAAGGGGTTACAAATTGTTAATATATTCTATTCCTCATGGTGCTACTCGTATATCCAGTATTAAGCCATGGACAACAAAAGCCCTCAACTGAAGAAAGGCCCGCTCAGGAGAGCACTCAGGCCCAAAGCGCACTGTTATTATCCGCGATAAATCTGCACTTCATCTCTCGAGCTCCACAATAAACAGATCAGCGGCCGCTACTTTGTGCCGTGACGTTTCCTCCATTTACTATAATTTATATGCGTGCGAGCGGCCGCGCAATGCGGCGGGACCGGGGGAGAAGAGGAGTGGAGTGGGGGGGACCTCGTAAACATGTCAGAGGAGATGCATCGGCCGGCAGACCGCCTCTGCCCGCACACTATCGCAAACGATCGTAAGTGTAGTTAGATACCTACTAACTATGCTGCCTGTTGAAGGATCACCTATACCGTATCTTTAAATACATACTTAGGTACAGTTAAATGTTTTTTTTGGCGGCATTCATGTAGTTCACATAGATGGAAAGTGTAAAGATCTACACCAAACCGGACATCAATACGCAGATACGTTGCCACCCCTTAGTCCTAAGATGTTTTAATTGTTATGTGTTTAGTTCCTAAGTAGGTAATTTATGGCCCTGTGGTGGTTATTACGGGGCCTCAAATTACCAACTAACCGGCACACGATAGTGCTGAACACTACCATTTAGCGGCAGATTATTATATACCTCAATTATTGTGACAGCGCCAAAAAACCTTACATGACTTCAGAATCGCCAGAACATAAAAAGAAACATGCAATCCATGTGACTGTACGCCCCATTCACGTATCGAACGTATTTTATTTAAAATCTGGCTGGTTCAGATCGGAGAGACACAGAGCTTTAATTAAGCATCGCAACTTTGAGAATTTTATCAAGCCTTATTATGTCTTCGTCGAAATGCCATCGTAATTGAAAGAAAACGCGACCTATTTCTATGATATGCAGTCGTCACGCTTCGCCAGCGGGACGTGACCCACATGCAATTCTAGACCCACCCCAACATGCCACATGGTCTGACATGCCAGACCATGTCGTTTCGATGACGGTTGCAATATGTCGTCTACGGATGTCTGTTCAAGGCTGCCGTTGTGACCTAGAAATTGCACCCGAGGTCTGGAAATGCAAGGAATGATAACATTGTGTCATTCATATGCAGTAGAAAGTTGAAATATTATGTCACTTTGATGCCACATTTGCGTAACAAGCGGCTATAATGCAAGAAATATCGGTTACACAGGCATGGTCACATAGGCAATTAGTGAAAAAAAATATCTAAGTTCTAAATTTTCAGTAATAATTTATTAACAGTCGACAGTCACACAATTACAATAGAGTAGTAGTTCGAATTAGAATTCTAGTAATGACACTCGAGGGTGTCGACAAACAGATGATGAACATTATAAGTTATTAGTACCTACCTATGTTTGCTAAAGTCAGTTAAGTAACAAAAAAAATTTAAATATCATGTAACCGATAGAGTCATTAACGATTTTAGGCGACAGTTAAATTAAAGTGTCTTCTGTATATCTTCTATTAACCATTTGCTGTAAAACGGCTAATGATATAATAACAATGAAAAACATTTAGAAAAGCTCCAACTACTTCGTAATGGCTGGTTATAAATCTCGTTTAGTCGCCGTAAATCGTCGCGTTCCCTAATACAATCGCACCTAATCACGTCATACGGAAATAAACACAAATAAAAAATGCTATTAATTCACCACAATACTGTAAATCGCTAGTTAATTGCGTTGTGTAATTCATACAGGAAGAATAATGAGGTATTAGCGGCGACCGCGAGCGAGATAAGCCGCGAGTGCCGCGCCCGCGCCCGCTGTATGCGTTGCTGTATGTACCTACTGGCTCGGGAACGGCTTTTATCGATATCAACGTTTTTATAATCAAATAACCCTCTTACCCTAAATATACAACATGTTTGAAATATTATTACAACTGACATAAAAATATGGCTATTTACATACATAGATTATAAATAAAAGAAATACGCTTACACTCGCAGCTCCGCACTCGGTATAAAGCTGTGTCGTGGGCGCCGTTGTACACACACAACACACCCAGACCCGAATCAAATATCTGTAGACCATACAAATACCTATTTGTACCGGTACAGGGATCGTACCCGTGAGTCGTGAGGCTCGGTTAAAACGGACGTCACACACGCTTGGACTAACTGGCTCCTCAGTTGGTCCAGTTATTTGTAACCGAAAGATTGCGGATTCGATTGCCACATCTGTATAGCTTACGGATATACTTACCTATGTATGTTTCGAATCTGATTGTCTACGTCTGATAGATATGTGGAAATAACGTTACCCACGTCTCAGGTTAAATGTAACCTATCTTGGGGCTATCGACATCTATCAGTTGCCGATACAAATACTTCCCTATCCCTAGACACGAGTAAGAACGGCAGGTGGCGCACGGCCAATCAGACAGAGCACTCTACTCCACACTCCGCCGACCGCCCGCGCCGGCCGCCGGCACTCTGTATGTACGGCTCTATTCAATCTGGCGGTCCGGCGTGAAGAATGGCCTCGAGTGGGCGTAGAACGAGCGGCGCGCCACTTAAAAATACGCGCGCGGATAACCAAATCTGTTCAATTGTTCTCCGGAGATTAAGAGCTCGCGACATTCCGACGTAATTTATCGTAGCGAGCCCGCCCGATTTAGTCCGCGTCGAAACAAAGGTAAATGTCGGCGTATTTTTAGCTAATGCGGCGTCACGCCGTCACGCCGTCACGCCGTATATCACGCGCTTACGTGTCGATGTACAATCGCTATCGGCTTGCGCCCGCGCCGCAAATAGCTACCGAATCTATTACCCTCCTCCCTCCTCACTCCTCCATAGATTTATGTCTCCCTCTAGTTTGTATTGTTCCCTTGATATGCCACATTTCGTGCCACTTTAAAACCGACAAAAAACGTTTTACAATAAATTGCAATAGATTTATTGCCCAATACAAATTGGGTGAGAATGTATAGTTATTGCTACGAATCGTCTTATCTTAAATACTTACTCCGTCTTATAATACTTAAAAACAGCTATTATTTTTTCATACCTGGCCCAATAACCAATTAACCGGGCACAATTCAAAGGTCAGTATTTGTATCGTGTTTCAGTTAAACGGTTGGTACCTACTTGAAAAATTATGACTCAGTCTTTAAAGTCTTCTTTCTCCATCTTGTATTTATTATGCACATTATTGTATTGGGTGCTCCTGTAATGATAATGTTGTTTTTAATAAATAATTGTATTAACTTAAATAAACATAAATAAAAATATAGGTACCTTATTATTAGTGAGTGGACAGAATCAATGATTCATGCCAAAGCATTAGTCTTTTTCTCCCATCCTGCAGTTATTACTACTCATCGTGGGAATTCGTCGTAATAAATCGTAGATGTGCTTTCTTTCTAACTCTATCAGAGACATACACACTGTTTCAACTGATATCGAAGTAGAAAATTCAAGCAAACTTTGTAAAACATTCAGGAATTTTAAAAAGCCTCTGAAGAAAGGATTTTAATGAAATTATTCAAATGCTAGTGATTGTAGGCTTGTGCGGCGACGCCAGGTGTGCCCGATGCATTTTAATGTGGCTTGCTGATCAGTTTCTTATACGCGCCACGTCAATGGCCGCCGCCACGCTAACCCTTCTTTCACACAGAACATTCGGTTCCAGTCGGTGATGGTTTTATATTTCCTTATTCATACAAGCATACCTACTGGTCTAGTATCTTGACGCAGTGATAATGCAGCGGTAGGTATACTCCTGGGGAATACGTCCATACCTATTTAGCGATGGGTCCCATTCCACAACCCATTCCTGCATGGGACCGAAACGGTAGCGCAAGTAAGTAAATACAGAATTTTTTTTTTGTTTTTCTTTGCTTGAACTTGGCTTGACACGCTTCCTCTTGATATGCTGTCTGTCACCCATGCGAACTCAAAGGGGATCGATCGCTTGTACCTATCTAAAAGTTTCTTATTGAAACACTATGAACTTCTATAAAATATTTTTTAACATTTCATATGTGCCTTGCCTACCTATAGGTGATGAGAGTATAGGCGATAATGTCGCGGAGGCAAGCGGCGACATAAACGCCTTATAAACGTTCGGCGGGCAACTAAAGCCGCAATTACACAGAAATGTGGCGCGATACCCGCCAGCCCGCCAGCCCGCCAGCCCGCCAGCCCGCCAGCCCGCCAGGTATAAGTTATTGAGGTGGTGTTAACGTTCTCTAGCACTGACTCTGGAAATTTGCTGAATACTTAACTGATGTAAATATATTTCTAGAGATTTAATAGCCAAGTTTACGAGACAACGATCCTTTAAACAGTGTTTGTAAGCAATTGGTGAACGTTAAAGAATGAAGTGAGTGTGGTTAGAGTGTGTGGCGCAGCGGAGACGGGCTTAGCAGGCGCACGAGGGGCTAAGCCGGCTCGTCCGCCGGATTGTCCCCGATCATCTCGTAACCCCGGTAAGCCCGCGAGCCCCGGACACGGCACACACTCCCGTGGATTTACTATTATCGATACAGAACTGTTGTAATTAAAACGGATTACTTGTATTAAAACGAAAACTTTTATTAATGTCACGGAACACAACACAGCGAAGACAGCGACATAGACAGTAGTAAGGAACGACATGGACAATATAATACGGAAGTTACTTTACTAGTGATTGACACACTTAGCCCGGGTTGCACCACGGTATTTGTTGAAGTCAAAGTTATTGTAACATTTCACATCCCTCTCTAACTTTAACAGATTTCTTTAAGTAAGAGAAGGATGTGAAATGTTACAATATCTTTAACAAATATCTTGGTGCAATCTAGGCTTAACATTTGCAAACCACATTTGACATTAGTGATGTGATGCTAGTAGAGTGAAGGCGACAATTTACAATTTATTACAACAAGAACAAATCGACACTAAAATACTTTCAATAGAATAGAATAGAAACATTATTTCAAATTCTATAGTTATTTGTAATCCAATATCGTTATCAATTGAACTCTACCTCAATGGTAGAGTTCTTCTAAAAGAAATATTATACGATTAGTAGTCACCGAGTAACATTATTATCAAAATGATGCTCTCTATCTGACGCTCTGGCGTTGGGACGTGACGACCCTACCGCCCACTAGTCGAGGATTTTTTTTTACTGATGGTAGAGCTCCAGTGACGTACCTCGCGGGCATAAGCACCACCGCATTACCTAATATACTTGCCGCTAAATGGTAAAGTTTAGCATTATCGTGTTCCGTCAGGAGTTAATGTACGGCCCTGTAATACCCGGCACAGAGGCATAACACCTTAGGCCTCAGGAGTGGTAAAGCATCTGCATTTTGACCTCAGGTCTTTGTGTAGGTGTTTATAGGCAGCAGTCATCACTTAACATCAATGTGAACTGCAAGCTTGTTTGTCCACTAGTGCAGTTAGTCAACCAAACAATGCCGGCCAAACCATTCCAATAAAAATAACAACGCCGTATGGACAACAGCGTCCACATCAACATCCAGCTGCCAAACGTGGCCATTATGGCATGTTCTCCCTTAATGCCGCACAACACTGTTGTGGACATCTTCAGGGAAGGTTTTGTTCAGCAGTGGATGTCTTTCGGCTGGAGTAACGATGCTCTCTATTGGGAATAACTCAATTCAGGAGTAATCATCATCGTTATTAATAATAGCAACCCTTGATACGTCCCACTGATGGGCACGAGTCTCGCCCCTTCTTGGGGGGAGGCCTGGAGCTTACACCACCACGCTGCTCCAATGCGGATTGGTGGAGATACGGATTAGTGGCCAACCCGCTGTCGTATGTTTTGAAACCGCCCATAAGGCCTTCGACAAAGTTTAACGACTGCTATCTATTCATAGCAACCGGAACCGACGGCTTAACGTGCCCTCCGAAATACGGAAACGCGCATTTTGAATTGACCACTAGCGGTCACCCATCACACACCCGACCGCGCCCGTATCGCTTAACCGAGTAGATCGCTTGCGATCTAAACCAGCCGCAGGGATATGCGCACTTCGCTTATTGGGGCTTCATCGTTATTACTTCAACCCAAACACGTCCTTAAGCTAGACTAGGTCCTCTCCCAAACATGCCCACAACAATGTATTGCGTCATTAGGGGAGAATATGGCATAATCACCACGCTTGGCATGTAGATTGGCGATCGCAGTGGCGGTGATTTTATCGCGGGACGTTGATGCCCATCCCGCATTATTGTGTTTACTGCCGCCCTCTGAGATGGTTGACCGCCATTACCTCGAGAGTACCTAACAAATATCAATCACTATTAAACAATAAACGGAACCAAAACAAGTAGGTATCTGCATTTAAACCATTGGTTAATGTTCATAGCCTACATATCTACTCCAAATGGGTAAACCAATAGATACCTATCTATGATGAAGTTAGAGCTTGTAGTTAGGACTTGTAGATAGATCTGATAATTTTAGATAGTGCGAGTGATAGAACCTATAATAATAAAAATAAAAAGGTCTCGTCTTGGCAACATTTTACACGAAAATATTCTTGATGGGATTCCCTTGCACTGATAATAGAAGGGTATAACATATACCTATAGGTTTTTAAGTAGGTAAGCATATAAAATGGGAATTAGTGTAGTAAGTCTAGTGGATTAGCGCAGGTCACGGCTTGTCGTCGCAGAGTAAACAACGCGCTGAGGGTGCGCACGCGCTTGCCCGAGCTGTCAACGGATCAACACGCACGTAAAGGTGACTATTCATTAGATCACATGTACCTAATACCATATTTAATATGTAATATTTTCTCTATATTAACTAATAATATATTACTATTATTTATTTTTGTTACAATTCACTTTATGCGATAGGCATCATCGCGAAATTTTTGCAATCTACAAGTTCATGGCTTGAAACCTTCCTGCTTACGAATAATTACCTAATTGGGAAGAAGTCATAATAAGTTCCTCCGAAATTACCTGGGTATCGTCAAACGTCAAAATTGTTCAACATGTGCATTGTTATTGATCAGTTATACTCTATCAACTTCAACTGACAGCTCCAATCCTTGGTGCCGTGATGGTGCCCGACTTTGAAACTTTGCTTTATGAGCTTAATTTCTTCACAGTAGGGTATTTGACAAGGTCCCTATAAATTTACTGCTTTCAGTAAGACAATCCGAAAGCAACATAGAAACGAAACATCTATACATCCATACAAATAAATATCAATTGGAGTGTCTGTTTGTAGTATTAAAATAACAGCTTTTTACTAAATGCATATGTATGTATACACGGTACCTACATATACCAAAACAACATTTTTTACAATTTTTGTCTGTCTGTCTGTCTATCTGTCTGTTTGGCGGGGCTAATCTTGGACCGATTTTGACGGGACTTTCACTGGCAGATAGCTGATGTGACAAGGAGTAACTTAGGCTACTTTTATTTCCATACATATATACATACCTACACACAAATAAGTAGATTGGAGTGTATCCGACTTTGACGGGACTTCCACGGGTAGGTAGCTGATGTAATAAGGAGTAACTTAGGCTACTTTTATCTCCATACATCCATACATACATACATACCTACATACAAATAAGTAGAATTGCAGTGTATCCGACTTTGACGGGACTTCCACGGGTAGGTAGCTGATGTAATAAGGAGTAACTTAGGCTACTTTTATCTCCATACTACCATACATACATACATACCTACATACAAATAAATAGAATTTGAGTGTCTCCGATTTTGACGGGACTTTCACTGGCAGATAGCTGATGTAATAAGGAGTAGCTTAGGATACTTTTATACTAGCTGCGCCCACGACTTCGTCCGGGTAGTTACTGAACAATCATATTTGTTCTCACGTGGACGAAATCGCGGGCACAGCTAGTTAAAATATAAAACTCAATAAAAACGGTGCATTATTTTAAGAAATACCTACCTACCAAAATTACAAAAAACTAGTGAAATTAACATTCAAGTTCAGTCAAACAAAATTTTCACCTAGGTACGTAACTTCAAACTATCTATTTAAAAACGCAATATTTACGAAGATATTTTAGGATTTCTTGAATTTGTTAGGTGTGTAGGTACCTACATACCTAGTAAAAGGCTGTGACGTAACAAGCAAGTACGATTTTGTTTGAGCCATTTTGAGTCATTTCTTAACTTGCAACTATTTTAAGATGATAAAATATATACAAGTGGTTTCAAGGAAGATATTTTGCATATAAGTAGGTAGTTACTTTCTGAATTTACAAAAATAATATAGTACCCCATAACTTTCAGCACCGCGATAATCATCAATTTATTTAATTGGGTTCTTCCTTATATAGTAACATTTGTATATTGTGCAATCGCCCTAACACTTTAACCTCTGATTTGGGGAAGCGCTCGCTGCCTGTTGCCTGTTTATTTAACACGTTCACAACACGTTGCTAAGCTCTCTTAATGACTTCACCTCCAAACTCTCTCCTTTATTAAGCCATTTCTCCAGCGGCAATAATAGCGAGACGTTCTAAATATACACCAACTGACGACTGACGTGAATACAAAACTACAAGTTTACATTGCGTGATTTCACCACTCATTGTATTGTTACACGATTCGTTTAATCTTGGTAGGTATAGGTGCTCTTTATAACATAAGTATATTACATACAAATAAATAAAATTGAAGTGTCTGTTTTTTACCTACAAAGAAACGCTTTTTACTAAATGCATATGTACTTAAACACGGTACATATACCAAAGCAACGTTTTTTACAATTTCTGTCTGTCTTTCAGTCTGTCTGTTGAACCGATGTCGGCTGGACTGATTTCAATGAATAATGAATATAGATGTTCGATATTTAATTTTAATTATGTAATTAATTACCTATCTATTTATGTAATCTAGGTGACCTAGATCTCAGATTTACATGATTTCTTCAAGTTTAAATCTGTTTCTCTCAGTGAAGTCGAAGTAAATGGATTTTTCAAATCTCCAACGTCTTTTTAGTATAAATCATACCTAAATAAGGTGAATTTACTACGAGAAGGTAGGAATCAAGCGCGTCAGAATGCGTGGCGACATGCTTCTCTGTCGCACCTGACGGCACGGACACATTGCCACTGCGGTGGAAAAACTGGGTAGAACCACTCAAGGAAACCTATCGCTTGCAATCTAGATAACTTGTTACTTGTCTCATACATCAATCAAACTATTAAATAATCTTAGGTTAGGATCCCACTGCCGAATCATTTCGTTGATCCAGATATGCTGCAAACCTAATTTTTACTCATATTTATTATCTAGAGAATATATTATTATATCCACTAGGTTGCCTATCAAAATTTGACCGCAAGTATTTTTAATTTTTATTTTTAACAGCCAGCAACTTCTATATGCGGCTGTTTTTATTTGACTCCCGTAAGTCATAATAATGAGAAAAAAATTGGTTACCTCTTTGGTAATAGGTAACATTGCGAGTAGGTACGCGCTCATGCTCTGCCACTAAAACTTCACCACTGAAATAATATTTAGTGATAACGTCATTTGTACTTCACTGATAGGTAGGTAGGTATATAGTCAAAGAAAATTGTATGAGTTTCTTGTATGGGCCTTCTCAACTCGGAGCGAACATTATGTAGGCACGTCATTAAGTGGTTAGCTTTCCCCAAAGCCGCCCGTTCTCATTTATCCCGACCGACGAGGACGGGGGGTGGGGGGTGGGAGGGGGAGGCGCGCGGTGGATGAAGGAGGAGGGGAGGGCACTTGATGAACATATTTGCGAAATGAAGCGCACCACACCTCCCTGCGGCACTCCATTTTGTGCGTAATCAATGAACCAATAATATTAAGACTGGCACTTGTGAATAGAACTAGATTAAACTCGTAATAAAATACATATACCTACCTAGTTAGATTCCTCAATACTTTCATGTCATCTACTTATATATAAATCGATGACGAAATTATAATTGCTGTAGTCTAGGTACCTACCTTACCTAGACCTATATCAAATGAGAATGAAGCTAATTTAGAAGTTTTCTGCGCCAGGTCTGCGCTAAGGGCTAAGGTCCCGAGTTCAATGCCCGAGGCGGAAAGCGGTAAGTGCCATTTGGAGTTTTTCTTTTTGGAAGCTTCCCAGTACCAGTCTAGACGTTTGATAATGTGCCCGGAGATGTTAATAGGCTCGCCACTTCTTGCATGAGACAAAACGTAAATCGAATCGCGGGTCTGCTTGCAGGTATGCTTGATAGCATGTATTTATGTATGCTCTCTCTGCATTTTTTGACGTTGTCTGAAAAATCTAAATTACCAACCCTATAATATGTCTCCCTTATACCTTATGTCGTCAGAGACCGTTTAGGATCATTGAAGCTAGCTATCTAAAGTTAATTCTAACGTCCCGCTCACCTTCCCGCGGCCTCGCCACATCGCCACCGTTGCCCAAGCTAATGGACCAACCACATACTAACCTACACCTACCTGATACATTGTAGAACTGCCCGCCCGGCGGCCTCACAACTACGGTTAAGGCTATCTCACAAGACTAACAAGGCTGGCAACTCCCTAAATGATGTTCATCTTCATGGGCAACCACCATTTGATATCGGATCTGTGTCATCAGTTGGCCTATCTGGAGTATGCAGATGTCTAATAATGTGCAGCGTGGGCAAAAAGTATGACAATAATTTTAACGCAGTAGGTATACACCCATCAACTTTCAGAGTGTACCTCCAAAAAACAAATGAATACCTAATATTTCAGTTTAAACACAAAACATAAAGATACCTGACTCAACATTCTGTCAGTTATTAAGCTGTAGGTAATCAATTGTAAAGAATTATTATCGATAATTTAATCAACAGCTTGATCAGCGTTAACATGTGCCATTTGGATAGTAACTAAGTCAAAATTAAAGGTATAGGTAATTGCGGGCACAGAGGCAAAATCTCTTACGCCTCATTGAGCATTGTCGCTGTCAGGGTTTAGAGGTGTGGGATTAAAAACCCAATTAGTCCATCAGTATGTGACGACGGCTTAAGACCGTTACGGGGTAAGATCCTCGCACCGAGACAAAAATTTGTAAGACTGTTTGTTTTGGGTCTAGTCTTTTGTGTGTGTGTTAGGTAGGTACACAATGAAACTCTAGTCTCAGGTACACTGTAAGTGTAAGTTTCAAGTGCATTTTTATTTTTAGTATTTTATTACTATGAGTTCCTTTCCTTAATTCGTTAGGTCCAAAAATATTGTTATCAAAAAATATAGAGATGAGTGTGCGTCTGCATAGTTTAACTAAAGAATACACAAAAATGGATCTGCAGTACCAAAGTCTTCTTCAAATAACATTTAAGTATAGTTAACAAGAACAAGTAAACACGTCCTTCATTGCCATCCCACTAAATCGCATATCGATTGACTCGGGAATCCCGACCGCGAATTAAGTCCAATCTCGGAACGTCAGAGTATTGCAACATATGAACTGCGACCAGATAGCAGATAGCTACGCGCAGGTTGGCGGTTGGCGGTGTATCGGCAGGTGATCCCCTCCCTCCCTCTCACCCTGTAAGACACCCCTGCACCCCCGCCCCGCCCTCGCCCCGCCCAGGTGCATTCCCGAGCGTGCACTGCCTCCGCGCAACTACCTATACCAGGCTACAGTAGCAGGTACCTATAGCGAGCGGACGGTGTTAAACTTTTTGGTTGCAACTTTGTATGATCGCGCTGTTCGCTTGTGGGTGACTAGAGAAAATGACTTCTGTATTCTAATAATTTTTTATGCAAAACACATACTTAATGTTTTAAAAAATCAAGAAAAACTAAGGTCTTAATTATTTGTGTCATGAAGTGGCAAACAAACGTACAGTTCACATTTATGGTAAGCACAGTTTCTGTAAGTTCTGTAACCCATCGATACTCAAGTATGCTCAGCGTTTGGGTACCAGGTTTCGTTTTATGTTAAGGTCCGTCAAATATAATTGTGGCTATCCAAAAGTGTCCCGTCTTCAAAGACCTGTGAGAACCGCTGCTGCAGTCTAGAAACATCTAGGTACCTATATAAAACCAGAGTTCTCAATGTAGACGCGTTACCTGTCCTGGGATCTCAGTTGTTGTCTATACCAATAATTACAGGGCCATACGTTACCACCGGACTGGACCACGATAGCGTTGAACCCTTCCATTTATTTAATGGCAAGAACGGTGGTGCCTGCGCCCGCGAGGCACTACACTGGATCTCTGCCACCAGTAAAAAGTTTGCACCTTCTTTTTTCACCCAGATGCCATAATTATATTACAGCAATGACCTAATCATAATCATTTATTTATTCACCTAAAGTATATTAGGTAGGTATGTATATATTAGGTATACACCTAAGATAAAAAATATCTATTTAGAATACCAAGTGTAGCACCTAGTCCTATGGGTACCTAAGATGTCAGTTTATAATAGGCAAAAGGTGGCAAACTAGCTTGCCATGCACATGGATGATAAATGCCTACTGTTCGCTACTTACCAGAGTAGGTGGGTACCTACCGTTCACGTGAACTGATCATGCATGCAGTTCACATAGAGTAGTAGTAGACGGTAAGTGACGAGCCGCGGAGCCTATAGACACATATTAGAACCAGAGGTTCAGAGGCAGATGCGTTGTCACCTCTAAGATAAGTCGTCTCACCTTTCTTCTAATAGAAACATTCCAATAATACTTACTCACTCCTCGACCTGCGCACCACAGACCTAACAATGGCCCGCTACGCTACCCCTAAGCCACCGCGGCAGATAATTAATATGTGTTGGAAAAAGGCATTGTATTGTCCCACCTGGCAGACGCGGCAACGAATAAATAGCGAGCGGCGAGAGGCGAGAGGCGCGCAGATCGCAGCGATAGGCGCTGTCGCTGTCGCCGTCGCGCGACATGTTAATCCGCAGCGATGCCAACGATACTATCGCCGGATCCCGCCGATCTCGTATCGCGTCGTGAAATTGGGACGTGACACGCACGACGCTCGCGCTTTTTAATTGACTGCGGATGTAAACCGCTTAGTGTTTTATTTCATGACATCGTGCCTATATTTCGCTGGGAGAATAGGCAGAGCACCTTCAAATCACAGAATAGATATAACAGAATCTGATGTAACAGGTTCATTGTCGAGTTCATGTAAAGATGGTGGCAAAAGATTGTGCAATTCACACAGATAGTCAGTGAATATTATAGCCTACAGACTATCAACTACACAAAAACCAGAGATACATATAATACATTGGCACTTCTGAGGCCCAAGTTGTTTTGTCTTCGTGATAGATATAGGTACCTACCTATTTAATAACGGAACCATAAATAAGTAAGTATATTACATTCCGACGCCCCTTTTTTTATGTAATGAAGTGGCAAAAACTTACATGGATGTTAAGTAATGACTGCAGTCTATAGATATCTACACAAACACCAAAGGTCAAAATGCAGATACGTTGCCACCCCTGAGATACAATTTGTTATGTCTTTGTGATAGTTATTACGGGGCCATACACTATAGGACTCTGTTTCCTCTTCTAAGTAAAAATAAGTAACTAAACTATGATTTACTAGCTGCCCCGGCAAACTTCATATTGCCTCACAATTAAATAATGTGTCAAAGGTTTGTTAGACACGGACTATATGTATGGGAACATAAAATTATGGTTTTTACTGTTCCCTTCAATTTATTTTTTCTTACCTTTTAAAGCTTCCCTGGACTTCCAAAAATCATTCAAAACCAAAATTAGCCAAATCGGTCCAGCCGTTCTCGAGTTTTAGCGAGACTAACGAACAGCAATAGATTTTTATATATATATATAGATAGATTAGGTTCCTAACGTCCATTAGTTGCAGACTGCCAGCTAGCTGGTGATAGGAAATACTGACGGTGAGGACTATTGATATCGTAGATTTATTAAACTATTGATACTATGTTTCTACAATATGCAAAATCAATCCATTTGTAATCCGACACCGTCCCATCACGAAATAGCTTCCTGATTCCCACGTACCCAGTGAAGAGGCTGGTGCGGAAACAGAGGCACGAGGAATGCGGCTGTAATGAGCAGCCGAAGGGTGCAGATGCGCCCGCGCCGCTCGCGGTGCTGCCTAATGAGCTTCCACTGTATTGCCATCTAATGACATCTAATGACACCTGCCTTGCATGTGTCACAGAATAGATACAAGCGTGGGCCGTATGGATACCTACCAGAGAAAACCTTCGCGAAATTAGTTAGTCCTAACTAAAGGAACACAAAGAATGTTGTATATATTGTAATTGTTGTGTGTATCTTGACGCCAAGTCTCTTACGAGGTAGGCAAAGAGTGTGGAGCGTTTAATAACCCGGTCCTTACACACAAAATAGTTTGTCATTTTTTGCGAGGGGAAATGTGTGTGACACAAACACACGCTGCACAAATTGTCTATTAGGTAAGTACTACGAAACTCAAAATATATTGACTTTAACAAAATGCATAAACTCACGCACACATTTAAACTTCTAGGCGACAGACATAGGCCCATTTGGGATTGTACTTTGAGAAGGGAGAGAGGAGGAGGAGGAGAGAAAAATTTATTATTTCTGAGTGATTAAATGAATGTTTAATTTTGAATTCACCGCATCAAGGAATTTACCTAACCATGCTGTTACTAGATCTCTATCACAAAATACGTGTGATAATTTTACAGCTGGTTACTTTAATTTTAGGAACTACAACGTCACCATCCCGACAAGGGAGGAGTGGAAAAGGGGAATGCGCTCTCTTGGATCCAACAGCGTAATCTGGTATACTGATGGATCCAAGATGACTGCTGGTACAGGGGCTGGAGTATACAGCTGTGACTACGAGTGTAGTCAAAGTATGGGTAAATATGCCACAGTTTTCCAAGCAGAGGCTTATGCGATTGTGGCATGTGCCAAGGAGAGTCTGTCAAGAGGTGCAGCCGGGAAAGACATTTACATTCTCAGCGATAGCCAGGCAGCTCTGAAAGCCCTGACATCGTTTAGGGTTAACTCGAGGCTGATACTTGAAGGTGTGCAAACCCTTAATAAATTAGGTAAGCACAACAGAGTTAGGCTAATATGGGTGCCGGGGCATGAAGGCATCAGGGGCAATGAAAGGGCCGATGAACTAGCTAGACTTGGTTCCAATACCAAACTAGTGGGTCCTGAGCCATTCGTGGGAATTTCAGCAAGCACCACATACACTGCCTTAAGGGCGTATGCCGCAGAACGACATCTGAAGGAATGGACGAACGTCCAGGGACAGGTACATTCGAAAAGGTTTCTAGGGGTCGACACGATCTACAATAAGAACATCCTACGATTAAATAGGCAAGATTTGCGAATGATTGTGGGAGTTTTCACAGGCCATTTCGGCACGAGGCAGCACCTACAGCGGATGCACCTGGGTGAAGATTCACTGTGCAGAGCTTGTGGTGAGCACGAGGAGACAATGGAACATCTCTTATGCCAATGTGATGGCCTTGCTGGTAAGCGTATGAAGATCCTCGGGGTGGCATATCCTACACCGGGAGATTATAAGGTACTGTACATCAGGGACACCATCAAATATATCTCAGATATATTTAAAGGGACCATGGATGGAAGTATATAGGGTCTTGGGGGTGAACACAAAAGATCCCAATGGGTCGAAGTGTCCCAGTGTAACAGCTGGCCCCACAATAAGATAAGATAAGATACTTTAATTTTAAAATCCGTATTGATTTACCTACCTTTTACCTAATTGTAATCGACAGTTCTCGCATCAACTAATTAGTAGATGGCAATAAGATTGCGTTACATCCGTGGGCGCGGCGGTAGCGATAGTAGGCTCACTCGCCTCATTTGCAAGCGAGCCGATTAGCAGCGCGCGCGCACCCGCTCCGGTTACCAAAGAAACGCCGACGAGCTAGAAAAAAAAATGTAAGTCCATATTGTCTTCAAACATTTTGGTTTTGTGACTTATTTCAATTTGTAAAAAAGTACCTACCTACCTACTACGTAACAAAATAAATAACCTGTAGGAAACAGATTTGTGAAAATACACCAAATAACTACTGGACGGATTTGGATGAAACTTTACAGTAATATAGGATATACTCGTACATTGGAATAATATAGGTATAGGCTACGATTTGTAATTATTAATAGTATCTACAAGCGAACGAAGTGGGGGGAAAAAACCTAGTATAAATATATAGGTAGGTAAATGTAGAGATTGCAACTTATATAAGTTTCCCTTGCCTCAGTGGATAATCGATAAAGTAACCGGAGTCTGAGGATAGCAGTTCGATTCCTATGTGAAGGTGATGACTTTGTTCTTTGCACAACCGTGTTCCAGTTTCAAGGTAGCAAATGTGCGCAGCGGACGCAGCGGTCCTCTGTAACAATATGGTGCACACATATTGAAAAAATAATGAACACGGTAGCAGGTACTGGACTCTATAATTTAGCGGAAGGCAGACAATGTTTTGTCATCTGTGCCTACAGTACAGTTTCAATATCACTACCAGCATTTTCTTCCAGCTTGTCATGAAATAGCAAATAAGCATATAGCCCACCTTTAGGTATTGTAAATAGGTAATACTGCAGACTACAGTTAAACATCTACATTAAACCCGAGATTACAATACAGATGCGATGCTGTCTTGCTACTCTATGTATACCAGAAATTAGAGTGCCGTACATTAGGTCTATCGAGCGCTGAACACTACCATTGAGCGGCAATTTACTGAACTTCTATATCTAAGTAACTACTAGCCCTTCTTTTAATTGGCAGCAGTTGGGCATCCGTAGTGTCACAGTATAAGGCCCCAACATAATACCAGCGCCGGGTTTATTAATCCGGCACAATGCTGAGTCAGGGACCCTTTAGGACAATTTTTAAAATTTAGGTTTTGTTTCTGTGTTAATTCTATTTTTTTTGTTTCATTTTTTTTTCTGTTTTGTTTTCTTTTAGGTATCTTTTTGTCCTAATAAATATATTTTCTTTCTTTCTTCTTTCTTGTAGTAATTGTAAATTACGTACATGCTATCTCTGCACACCTTTCCGGAGACTACAGGCGTGAACATATTTTATAGCATTGAACTCTATAATTTTATGATAGACTGGTTAATACCAGCCTAACGTATTAGGTAATGTTCTGTCGCATGTGCCCACGAGTTTCAGTAGTATCACCAGTATCATAAAATGATTGCTAGTTAAATTAATAGATCATTTCCGACGTATCATAACATGTGCTGCGTCCTCTCCCAGCAACAATGGCTCTGGCTCGTAGTTCACAGGAGCCGCAGCTCGCGGCGGGTTGCGGCAGTTTTTGTCGCAAACCGCGCGCCGCAAACAAACCGTTAGCGGTGACAGAGCGTGACTAGTAGGTGCGGATCACGCAGGGCTGCCACGCGCCCCTTTTTCTCGGTCTAATTTACCATATTGGAAGTAGAAAACATACCTACTACTGCATGCTTGTTTGCCCCGATCATTAAAATCATGAAAAATACATCAAACCTAAAAAAAAAAGGATAACTCGTAATTCAGTCATATTCTGAAAAACGGATGTTTTCGAAGCAATGTTTAAATCTTTATTTTCTGTTAAATCGACTCACCTTTCACATGTACCCTGTTTGCATCCCTATGCCCGCGTGTCGTCGACGACAAGTAACAGACAACACGATAACATCTCGCGCGCCACCAAAACGTCATTATTTTGGACAAGCTGGTTTCTTCTCCGCCACTCTCCGTCACTCGCCATCAGACGACAGCCGCGTTAATTGTCATATCGCACATACACCGCTTATCGTGGATTATTTCACATTCCCGTGTAAATTAGTGCAATGCAAATAAATTTATAAACCGTAATTAAAAATACCTTCGTCTATACGCGAGCTTGTCAAGTTAAACTGCGACGAAAAGTATGCCTGAAGAAAGACCCATTATCAAATGTGTAATAATAATAATGGCAACCCATTATACGTCCCACTGCTGGGCACGAGTCTCTCCCCTTTTTGGGGGGAGGCCTGGAGCTTAATAAACCGCTGCTCCAATGCGGATTGGTAGAGGGTGGGTTAGTGGCCAACCCGCTGTCGGATATTTTCAAACCGCCCATTAGGCCTCCGACAAGGTTTAACAACTGCTATTTATCGATAGCGACCGGGACCGACGGCTTAACGTGCCCTCCGAATCACGGAAACGCGCATTTAATTTTAATTAGTACCGGTCACCCATCACACTATCCGCTCGCGCCCGTAGTGCTTAACCGAATAGATCGCTTATGATCTACACCAGCCACCGGGCCATGCGCGCTTCAATCAAATGTGTGACATGTTTTAATGTGTCGCGTTACACGTTGTTCTGTTCAAGTCATATTTTTATTTAGGTACATACCTACTATATTTTTTCAACCATCTGTTCTATCGGGGATGACATGGTGTACTATGCGTAGAAAACGTACCTATGCCGTATCGTATAGGGATAGGGTCTTTAGCAATAAATAAATAAAGTCAAATAAATAAATAAATTCTTCTGCGAGGTAACTTTCAACACAACAATACTTACATTTTTAGAAGGGATAATGCAGATTTTTTTTTAATGTAATGTAATTGGCAAACAAGCATGCAGTTCACATTAATGTTAAATGATGACTGCAGCCTATAGACACCCACACTTAGACAAAGGTCAAAATGTAGATGCGTTACCACTCCTGAGGCCTAAGGTGTTATGCCTCTGTGCCGGAAGTTACAGGGCCGTACATTACCACCTGACCGGAACACGATAGTGCTGAACACTACCCTTTAGCGGCAAGTATATTAGGTAATGCGGTGGTGCCTACGCCCGCGAGCTCCGTCACAGGAGCTCTACCACCAGTAAAAATAACAGTAGTAGGATAAAATTTTCATTTTTTTTATTGAACAAAAGTTGTTTATTACGATTGCGCTTCGATATTGGGCCATTATGGGGAGGTCCAAACTAATCGATAGTTTATATATAATACTAGCGGCCCGCCCCGGCTTCGCCCGCGCTGCTCTGCTCCTGTTAGTCATAGCGTAATGTAAGCTATCCTATCTCTCAAGTTGGATCGAACTGCACATGATGTGCGAATTTTATTATAATCGGTTAAGTGGTTTAGGAGTCCATTTAGGACAAACATTGTGACACGAGATTTATATATATTAAAATAAATATACCTACATACTCACAATCATCGAAAGTGTACAAATCGAAGCAACATTTCTAAATGAAGTGACGGTAAGACTAACTTCACAGCAATCCTTACAACAGCGTTACTTACCTCGACATCACTGAATTGTATATAGTACTTTGGTAAGTGTAGCTATACTTAAACATTTACGTACAAAATTGTAGTTAAAAGTTAACTATGTATATACTAACTATGTATATATATTTTGTACAAAACCCATATCTAAGTATAGGTACTTACCAAATGCCGAATCGTCACATATTCGTGTGCCGATTCGGTTCCTTAGTCGTCCGTCGTTGTTATAACAAACATATAAAATACTGACATCGTCAAGGCTACCTAGAAAACTAAGTAAAGGATAGATAGTGCACTCTACCAGGGTATGAAGCGCTATCGAGTTTCATTTGCATCATTGAAGATTAGGGTTCAACGACACGAAATCCTACCTAATCCTCAAAATTACGAATAGGTAGGTAGTTTGTCTCACGAATACACTTTTACACCATTAAAACAGTCACAAACATAAAAATTATACGAGTGTTATGATTAATCTGACGCTCTATAAATCATGCTTCCTTTACATAATATAATTAGGGTTGCAAACATCAATGTTTTTTTAAAATTAATTATAATTTTTTTAATGTTTAATATTAAGTAAAACTAGTTTTATTAAAAATTACATGACATTAATAAAATTACTTATCGACGGATCCCTAGTGACACTGTTTACGCTGATAGTATGTCAAATATACATAGAAAACCACAGTTTTCAATACAGATATGTTTTTTATTAGGTACTAAGTATTAAAACCTAAGATTCAGTAATGTGTCAGTGCCAGAAATTATTAGTTCGAAGACTATACTATACATACAACGTCATGGTATATACCTAACAAAAAGGTACCTGATACTGGCAATACCAATTTTTTCTTAGGAACAGAATACATAAGCAGAACAGGATTTATAAGTACCTAATGTGATAATTTTATTAGTTTTTAGGGTTCCGTAGAGCAATGAGAAGAAATGGACTGATAGATGTCGTCTGGTGTCTGTCTGTCTGTTTGTTCGTCTGGACATCCATCCATGTATCAGTTTACTCTCAGTTGGTGTGTGTCAGTTTTATCCACTTTACTCTGAAGCTTGTAGGACTACTTACATACTAGAAACTCGGTAGTTAGACGTATATTGTGAACCGCTACATGATTTTCATAACAATGTATAATATGGGAAGTGTCCATACTTGAACATAAGAGATACGTAATGAAAACTTTCAACGAAATTTAATTTGAACGCGATGTTCTCAACAGTTTTCGAGGTAAGACATATTTTCGAAACCTGTAAATATAATTTCGAACATTCAGTAAAATATTACTGGCCAATACGGAATCCTTCATGTGGGACTCCGACTTGAACTCTGCCGTTTTTTTTTTCATGTTGATCGAAGATCGATTTTATTGCCTACGAGTGTGTTTGCAGCCCTAAATGTTATGTATGCAATCACAATGACTTCCGAGTGCAGCCCTAGCAGCGCGAGCGGCGCGGGCACGGCGCGGGCGAGCGGGCGAGCGGGCGAGCCGGCGACACACGTGCGCCGCACCCGCGCGCCACCGCCGCTAATTAGCCCACTCCCGCTCTAACCTCATTACCGTATCTCATAACGACACGACACGCTTTACACTCGTAAATTACCTTTGTTTTGAACCGCCCGCCGATGGAAACGCCCTGTTTCTTCATTTTATGATCTGTTTATCCGTTTAGATGTTCCGGGGGCGGTCTCCTAGAAATTATTTTGTCACTAACGAGATATCTGTATGTTTCAATCAACTGATCTGACATATTTATGACTAGCTGTGCCCGCGACTTCGTCCACGCTATCTGCCAGATGAAAGTCCCGTCAAAATCGGAGACACTCAAATTCTATTTATTTGTATATAGGTATGTATGTATGGACGTATGTAGATAAAAGTAGCCTAAGTTACTCCTTATCACATCAGCTATCTGCCAGTGAAAGTCCCGTCATAATCAGTCCAGCCGTTCTCAAGATTAGCGGGAACAAACAGACAGACAGACAGATAGACAAACAAAAATTGTAAAAAATTTTGTTTTGGCATATGTACCGTGTATACATACATATGTATTTAGTAAAAGGCGGTTATTTTTACATTACAAACAGACACTCCAATTTTATTTATTTGTATATATTCCTAGGTACCTACGCAATAATGTCCATTAAGTTTTATTTGTTACTAGCTGTTGCCCGCGGCTTCTGTCGTTTTATAAATAACTAAGTAGCCTATGTTCTTTCTCAAAGCCAGCTCTATCTCTGTACCAAATTTCATTAAAATAATTTCAGTCGTTTGGACGTGAAAAGGTAACAGACAGACAGACAGAGTTACTTTCGCATTTACAGGTAATACTAGCTATGCCCGCGACTTCGTCCACTTGAGAAAAAATATGATTATTCAGTATCTACCCGGACGAATTTGTGGGCGCAGCTAGTATAAAAGTAGCCTAAGTTACTCCTTATTACATCAGCTATCTGCCGTTGAAAGTCCCGTCAAAATCGGAGACACTCAAATTCTATTTATTTTGTATGTAGGTATGTATGTATGTATGTATGGTTATGTGGAGATAAAAGTAGCCTAACTTACTCCTTATCACATCAGCTATCTGCCAATAAAAGTCCCGTCAAAATCGGAGACACTCAAATTCTAATTATTTGTATGTAGGTATGTATGTAAGGTTGTATGGAGATAAAAGTAGCTTAAGTTACTACTTATCACATCAGTTATCTGCCAGTGGAAGTTCCGTCAAAGTCGGGGTACTACGTCTGAACGGACCAAAAAGAATGGACCGTAGTCCATTCGGCCGTAATCAAAAAACGTCTACGTCCCAACGGCCCGGTCATAAAATAATTTAAAAGTACAGTCGCACACAAACGTAACAGTCGTATGGTTTATAAATGTTCACTACAAAATATTTACATATTTAAAGTAGTATTTTATCTAATAGTTGTAATCTAAGTACGCAAAATCGTTAACATCTTCGTTTCTAATTGGCACGACTTCAGGTATCTAACTCAACAATGACCCTTTCTTATCAACCAATCACAAGCAGGCAGTTTATCTGTTAAGTCAGAGGAGTGGCGAAAAGAAGGTTCATAATAATATGCAATCAGTGTTTTTAAGGTTCCGTAGTAAACAAGGAACCCTTATAATTTCGCCATGTCCGTCTGTCTGTCTGTCTGTCCGTCTGCGGTTTAGCGCAAAAACTATTGGTACTAGAGACTTGAAATTTGGCACAAGTGTACACCTTAATCACGCCGACAAAGTGGTATAATAAAAACATGAAAAATAAAATTATTTAGGGTATTTTTTTTATTTTTCTATATAGTTTAGGATATCGTTGGATAGGTCTTTCAAAAATGCTAAGGGTTTGCCTACATCATTTTTGTATTTAATTAACTGTTCGTGACTTATTAAGCTTTAAAGTGCCAATTTTCGTTAGAGTCAAGTGTGTGCCCCCCCTCTCTACCAACTAAACGGTTGTTGTTAGAAATTCAAACGTCGCCAATAGTAGCTACATAAAATGAAATTAAAAGGAAAATTATTACACCTAAGTTGGCTTTACAAGTTTACGAGTAATAGTCCACCAAATATAATACTCGAAAATTTTTATTAACTCCATACAAAATATTTATATATATTTTCATTGCGCTTTATTTTATTTATTTTTCGCAATAACACATGCGAGTGAATTTTAGAATTTGGAGGTTCGATTACTGCCCGAAGTCAATTTTTTCTTTCCGTTTTTTTCTTTATCTTCTTCATTTTTAGGTTTGATTAAAACCTAAAAATTACGAAACACTACACTGCGCGTGGCCCACATACTTGACCGGGTTTTTTTTGTCAATATGTTGATTATTTTTACATATGTATCTTCACGCCAGGTCCCTAACCTAACCTAACGGGGTAGGCAGAGAGTGAAGAGCATTGTTTTTATAAAGAAAATAATACAAATTTAAGAAAAAAATTAAGACTTAAGTATTTTAATTTTTAACTTTTGCACTCGAATGTACTCCATGTATACATTAGTTAACAATATTTTATGACCGGTCCATTGAGACATAGACGACTTTTGATTACGGCCGAATGGACTACGGTTCATTCTTTTTGGTCCGTTCAGAGGTAGTACCCAAAGTCGGATACACTCCAATTCTACTTATTTGTATGTAGGTATGTATGTATGTATGGAGATAAAAGTAGCCTAAGTTACTTCTTATTACATCAACTACCTACCCGTGGAAGTCCCGTCAAAGTCGGATACATTCCAATTCTACTTATTTGTATGTAGGTATGTATGTATGTAAAGTTTCCTAAGTTACTCCTTGTCACATCAGCTATCTGCCAGTGAAAGTCCCGTAAAAATCGGTCCAGCCGTTCCCAAGATTAACCCCGCCAAACAGACAGACAGACAGACAAAAATTGTAAAAAATGTTGTTTTGGTATATGTACCGTATATACATACATATGCATTTAGTAAAAAGCGGTTATTTGAATATTACAAACAGACACACTAATTTTATTTATTTGTATGTATATGTATCAGTAGGGATTGTTCATGTCATGTCATTGGTAATTCTAATAACTGCATTGCATTGATACATCTGATGTTCACTTTTTACAACATTCTTACATACCTCATGTGGAACTATCCCGTATTTACCTACTTATCCCGTATTTTATTATTATTTTACTACATAATTCTTGCAAATTATTGCACAAAAAACATACTATGTGTATGTGCCAGGGTTCGAGGAGAAAAGAATTGAATTTTCAATTTGGAAGTTTACCAATAGGTACCTATTTGAACTTAGCTTTTCAAGGTACCTAATGCATACAATTCAGTACAATACGTCAGCGAATATCTTTACCAACTAAGTACTCGAAAAAGAGCCAAATCGACTCACCGAACGATATTTTTCTATCAGTATTAATCTAAAAGTTAACTGTCTCGGTAGTCTAGCGAGAGCAGGCCTCTACTACTACACTGGGTTCGATACCTATCGAGTCCCCAGTTCAATTGTGTGATTTTTCGTAAGTTTCTCATTGATCGGAGTGTGGTAAAGTGCCCGGTGATGTTAGAGTGGCCTATTCTGTCGACCTCTTCGAAGAATACAGACGTGAAGTCTCGTTTTTTTTTTTAAATAAAGAACTCTTATAATAAATTTGATGCGTAATTCGGCTACAAACCTATTGATATTGTTGATCGTTCATCAATATATACCACAAAAAGATCTTCAACACAAATCAGTTCCCACGGATACGTCAAACAGTCTCAGGGGAGCAGCTCACCGGCCACCCGCCTCACCCGCCTCACCCGCCTCATCCGCCTCATCCGCCTCATCCGCCTCATCCGCGTCGCGTCGTCACGTCCGCATCCGTCGGTCGCGGCCGTCGGTGGCGTCCGCGCTCGTATGTTACAAGATATCTTTATTATTAATCATTATTGCATAAAACATAACTGCCTCCTTGTTTACATTTATATACCTATTTATGCAAACGAAATCAACATCTCAATGTAAGTACTCGTAGGTTTATTTTTTAATGTCCGTAGGCTGCAATGTTTTATTTACCATCTAGGTGATAGAAATATCTTTACTAAGTAGGTACTTGACAAAAAAAAATATTTAAGACAGGCAACGCGGTGCGGTATTGTCCTCGAAATTTAGAGGTTTGTGTAGGTAGGTATATACAGAATCGCCAGCCACGACCACTCTGTCAAGAGTGAACGACTGAAGAGGAGGAGTACCTACACAGAATAGATAAATACCTAAGGATCTTTATTTATCTATTCCGTGTTTGTGTCCATTCAATAATTGCTATCAATTGCAAATCCATTCTTCAGACACACCATCGCGCGGTAACCTACATTTTCATACAATTATTAAATACACCAAATGGATGATGATCATAAAGGGCTACTCATGTGCCGACGACTCCCCGGGGAGTTGCGTCGTGAGACGAGTGTTGGATGTACGTTGCGTTACCTAGCGTCAACCAAACCCTGCGTCCGTCGCGAACGTCACATGTGTTGCGGTAATATAAAAGGTATGTATATCCTAAGTAGTTGAGGTATAGTTATCAGTTATCAAATGAATGTCACAGTAGAGTTAGACCTATTTCTCAATGTAGGTACGTGAACCCCAATATTATAATCGTAAGGATAGACAATGCCTGGATTTTTAAGGTTTTCTTATAACACTAGCGATTTTCTAGCGAGTTGAAAGCGAGGCAAGTGGGCGGGCTAGTGTGATAAGACCCTTAGTTGTTTATTGATTCACGGAATTTAACTTACCCCTGTTTGAAATGTTGTAGGTATACACAATTTAGCCAAACGGCCCACACGTGCTTCGGAAGATTGATTGTCATCTACTTACTAGCAGATGTACCTACCTACCAAGGATTACTACAGAGTACAGAGCAATACTGATACAAGAAGTCATGTCTTAATTATTTTTTAAGGCATGAGTTTGTGTGAATAACAATAAAAATAATAAAACTTTATGGTGTTTAAAATCCAATCGACTAACAAGACGTATGTAGTTTGATGTTCAGTCGACAGCCTCTGTTAATAGCCTCCCTTCCCGCTCCCCCGCCCGCTGCCCGCCAATTAAGCCCTATCCGTCGTTAACTGTTAACACTCCATTAGCATAAATAAGCGCGGACAAATTTCTCGACGTCTCGTCTGTCCTGTTTACGAGCGCGACGCTGTCGACACTCGCCCGCGGCCCTCGACGTCGAGGTGCGGGTGCGGGTGCGGGTGCGGGTGCGGCAGCGGGAATGTGCCGAAAGTGCGCGCGACTATTTACGTCGCCCACTCAAACTATCGTGATATTGTCTCCGCCTTGACACCACATTTCCTATAATTTACGTAGGGCTGCCATCGCAAACCCAAAAAATCTGTTCAGTATCCAATAAGAAATATTCCACATGGAACTCAGGAAGGAGACTTCGGCTTATTTCGGGTCTGTAGAGCGTTATCTTTCGCACCTTACCTATGTCACTTTTGTCCACCATTTTGATCGAGTTTTGACCAATACCGGACTATCAATGCTTACGTAGGTGTGCGGTAGAGGTATCGCTCTACGAAGTCGAAACTAGCCGATTGTCACTTTCATAGGCTTAATGTGCAATATTGAAATACTGTATGTTAAGAAAAAGCCGTGTGGCACTCGGGGACTGCCGCGGTAAAGCTATCGCATTTACATAATTATCTAAAATTATGCAAAACAAAATAAAATGCAAATAAAAGAAAAAAAAATTGAAAAATGAAACAATAATTTTCTATTAATATTTACCACTTTTTAAATATTGAATGGAAAAACAAACAATAAAAAAAATGAACAAAAACAATCTTGGCAGCGGTGGGATTGGAACCCACGCCTCCGAAGAGACTGGTGCCTTAACCCAGCACCTACCACGCTACACGGCCACGCTACCCACGAAGTCGGATGGCAAAATTATACATGACTTTCTTTATATGAGTTTAAAATTTGTAATCCGGAGCATCCGGTTTTTTGCGTTACGGAATTTCTGAATTCGGTCCCCGCGCTCAAGGCCCGCGATGGAAGCTGTGCAATAGCTTAAAACTAAACTTCAAACTTCTTCATCCAAACCAGTAAAACTGATTTGCCTACGGAAAAGTTGTCTCTTGTGAAATCAGAGACAAAATTAAATCATCAATAACTTACAATTACCTACAAGCCTAAGTCAACTTAAAAGAATTTCATACGCCACCTTTACGGACCTTTTTTTTAAAACGATTGATTTTGATTACTTAGTTTACATTGTGTAACAATACAGAGGTAACGGAACTGTATCTTGAGCGGAACTGTATCTGGCCAGATGGAAGTCTGGCGATTGCCAGATGTCTGCGAGATATGAAAAAATGACAATACCGTATTTTATTGATATTGAATATGAATTGTTTTAACAGTTGGTCCGCAATATATTGCATTCGCTAAATGTAAATCAATTCCGATGAGTCACTCAGCCGAGAGCTAAACATCGCACGCAACGCAATGTTTGGTTATCATAAATAAAAACAATAAATAGGTACTTACCTATGTGTAATACTTGCGTTACATTTTCTTCCTTATCTCTGAGAATAGCAATTTGGTGCATCATAGTTTAGATTACAAACAAAGAATAAATAGCTACCTATGGGAAACTCAGCAATTGGTAGGAGAGCTTTAACAGTGAAGCTCAAAGATGGCGCTACATTATGCTAACAGGTCCTACCTGCTACTTTAAGGGTGTGATTCACAGACCACATTACGACTTTACTTTCAGCAAAGTAATATGTAGGTGGGTATATGTCTGTAGGTGGGTACCTACCGTGTACACCACAGTACCCACCTACAGACACCCACAAACACTTATTACATGTGAGATTATAGCAAAGTCACGCAAATAACACTACCTAGATACTCAATACTCAATAATTTATTGCATTCCATAAAAGATATACAATTGTGACTTAGGTGGTAGTTAGTCTAATATGAATCAAAGCACAGCAAAGATGTCCGTCCGGAGACCATTTGCTAACATACTTATATAGGTACACCGTTGAAGAAATAACGTGGCAGCCCTGACACGCTAACAATAAAATGAAACCAAAATGTGATAAAATAATTAAGAGCAGTATGACGACGTCGCGTCGCGTCGCGTCGGCAGCACCACCTCGCGCCCGCGCCGCCCGCGCCGCCGACATAGGCCGCGCGTGTTCACCAAGTTTACAAACAGCCCCACATTAATGGCGCTATTTGCGGCCAACCCATTGTTTATTTTAAATCCAGCTCGCCGATCACTGTTCCGACCCATTTGGAGATAATTCCTCGCGACAACGCTCCTTATCGGCCCCAAAATAAATATTTGTATAGCTAGTCAATTACATTAAACTTGAGTTAGGATTGTAGGGTGATGTTAATACGTTTGTTTAGAAGAAAGCTATTGTTTCTTTTTAGTAATGCTTTGGTTAAAGACGAGGCATTAGGTAAAACGAGACATTTTTGTGGCAGTAAGTGGTTTGGATCAAAAATGTCTATAATGGGAGAGAATAGTCGTGCGTTGACCTGATTGGTAGGTGGGTCCCAAGATGAAATACTTAATTAAACCAGTAAGAGTGATTATAATTAGGGGAAACCTACGACCAAACAGTCAAATACAATTGATAAAAATATGAATGTAGAGAAATAGCTTCGACGACATAAATAGTGTGGGCCGTAGACAGCAGAAAACACCTTTTACTGAGAACGCACGTAGTGCGAGTGCGACCGCCTAGCTAGCGTGGAATAGTGGCTTTGGGACATTAGGCAGCGCTTTTGGATATTTTGATTAATTTTGGTTAATTTTGGATCATAAACACTTTGGGTAGCTAAAATGCTTCTCTGTACACGACTGCTTCTCTGTAGACGTATGACCATCGGGGATAAAAGCACACAGTCTGCTAGGATTGCGAAAAATTGCTAATTATGTGTTTAAACGCGCATCCATCCTATGCTGAACCGTATTTTCGAAAATGCCATTTTAAACTTCTATGCATAATATTTTTTTATAGAAAACTAGCGGCCCGCCCCGGCTTCGCCCGCGCTGCTCTGCTCCTATTAGTCATAGCGTGATGTAAGCTATCCTATCTCTCAAGTTGGATCGAACTGCACATGGTGTGCGAATTTTATTATAATCGGTTAAGTGGTTTAGGAGTCCATTGAGGACAAACATTGTGACACGAGATTTATATATATTAAGATTATTATAAACTTTTGTAAATTTTCAGTCAATTTTTAAACATAAAAGATATGCATGCATAATATAAGCACTCCGTAAGAGCCGGCAGAAGAGAAAAATTGAATATTAACGTTGTGCATTTTTACCCACTAATGCCACCACCACCACCGCCACCACTACAATCGCCACCAACGCCATCAACGCCATCACCATCACCAAACACCTACGCCAACAATGCCACCACTGATACAAACGCCACCAAAACCACCACCACCACCACAACCAATGCCACCAACGTCCCCAAAACTACCAACAACACCACCAACATCACCAACGCCACCAATGCCTCCACTGCCAGTAAAACCACCGCCAGCACCACTAACGCCACCAATACCACCACCAGAGTCACCAACAACACCTATGCCACCAACGTCACCTACGCCACCACCACCACCACCACCACTACAAACACCACCAGTGCCACCAACGCCACTAACGCCACCACCACCACCACCATCGCCATCATCATAATCACATCCGAAAGACGTCCATCCGTCTCCGCTGGACAAAGCCTTTCCCGAAGATGCTCCTAAAAGTGTTGTGCGTCATAAGGAAAGAATACGCCACAATTGCCACGCTTGGCATGCTGAATGGTGATCATAGCGGAGATTGTTTTATGCCGGGACGCTGCTATGCGGTAAGCTTAAATGTTACTAACAGAGAAAAACCGGCCAAGTGCGAGTCGAACTCGTGCACGAAGGGTTCCGTACAAAAATGACATAAAAATTTCGTTTGTTGGAAGGTAATATACAACATAAGACCTAAAATTCTGTGAAAATTTTAAGTGTATACTTGATACCGTTATTGATATCGAGCAAAAAATATACGAAAAAAAACACGTTTATTGTATGCCCCCTTGAACCCCTTAATATTTTCATATTCTTATTTTTAGTATTCAATTTTGTCGCTATAGCGGTAACAGAAATACATAATTTGTGAAAATTTTAGCTTTCTAGCTATCACTGTTTATGAGATACAGCCTGGGGACAGACAGACGGATGGACGGACGGACAGGCAGACAGCGGAGGATGAGTAATAGGGTCCATTTTTACCTTTTAGATACGGAACCCTAAAAAAGATAGATTCAGAATAGTTTAAAAATATTCAATATGATTCTTTAAACAGTCGTAACTTTTTTATTTCTGAACCGATTGACATGAAACAAACGGTTTATGTTAAGTGAAATTTACCACAATATATTAGTAAAAACTAAAAATCGGATAAGCCATTTCTGAAGTTAGCGTGCACAAACACACAGACAAACATACATTTTGCCGGGATAAAAAGTACCCAGTGTCGTGCGCCAAAGGTTAAAGTATAAATGTACCAAGTTTCATCGTAATCGGACTGGTAGATTTTGTGTGATGCTTGAATAAACAGACAGACAGACAGACAGACAAACATATTTTCTAATCACATATTTGTGTTCGGTATCGATCTAGTAACATCCCCTGGTATTTATTTTTTCAATATTTTCAATGTACAGAATTTGAACTTCTACAGTTTTATTATATGATGATAGATTCTGTCGATATATTCGTACCAAATTACAGTTATCTAGTATCAACAGTCTCCGAGCGTAGCTGCGGACAGACGGACGGACGGACATGGCGAAATTATGAGGGTTCCTAATATGTAGTAGATAACCCGCAGGTGTCGATTATATGGTAATGTATGGCCCGGCGGCCTATAGGGGTGGTGTATTTGCTACAAGCTGCAATATTCACTTACAATCCAAGTAAATCATGTTTGTTTGCCACCATCATTAAATCAAAAAGAAAATTTAAAGGTAACGTAAGGCTAAACACAATAGAGATAATTGGTGTAACACATTTTTACTGACCTTAAGCGCGGCGCGGCGCGGTGCGGCGCGGTGCGGTGCGGCGAACTGCAAGTAAATGTTAACGAAACATTCAATCATCATTTGGAGGTCCGGGGGGGGGAGCGGGGTGAGGGGATAGGGGCTGGCGACCGCGAGCGCTCTGTCATGTCAGGGCAGACAGTGAGTAATGGTGGGCGCTCACACCGCACGACCGCCGGACGCCGTGACTCGGCAATAGCTTTGATAAGGTCTAAAACACTATCTTCTTATACTTACTAGTCAAAAGAAAAATGCAAATACTATTTAGAGGTAGGTACAAAACTTTCTAAATACGGAACATAACCGAATAAGATACTTTTTTAAGGTTCCGTAGCCGACAAAGAATCCTTACAGTCCATCCGTCCGTCCTCCTGCCTGTGGCGACACTGAATACATTTTGAAAGTGATGTAAACTGCATGTTTCCAGTTATCATAAAATATAGGTAAACAGTGAGCTTAGGGACAGGGTTTAGGGTTATAGGCTTCTTTTTTTTCTCATTTGAGAGGTCTGAAACCCTAAAAAAAGGTTCTATTGCCCTGGCCCTACTAGAGACCACTCTACATTCGCTGTATTTACACATTTAGAGCTCTATCAACCAACTGAATACTTTACTGGAAAAAAATTGACCGAACAATTGTCAAACACGGGAGTTATACCTAAAATATGCATATTTGGTATGATTTACAATAAATCTTAATGCCTTACCTACCAGTGAAATTAAAATTCATTTTCAATTTATTGGACACTATAATTATTATGGTATGTGTTGTATGTGTACAACGGCACCCACGACACAGGTTTATACCTACTGTTGGGCGGTGAGTGTAAACGTGTATTTGAATATTTTCATTGTAATTTATTTTTCTGTCATTGAAACCAACAGTCTTTGTTTGTTTTAAGAATTAACTATCTCAATGGATTGTTATTATGTGAATAAATAAGGAAAATTTCGTAAAACAAAGGTTATCTGAAGAAAATATTCCGTCGAACTCGTACGTTCCTGCTGCTTTTTTTGTTTGCCACTTCCATTAAGTTACTTGGTAATGGAAGTGGCAAACAAAAAAATCAGCAGCAAAACAAAAACAAGCAGTTGGTGGTGGTAGGCCTGGTGCACCATGGAACTGCATCACTGACTCCATTGTATAGGTACCTACCTACTATTTTTAAAATTTTTGTTATTGGGAATCTTTTTATTACCTCAATCTACATTTATACGTTTTTAGAGAGTGCCTACTACATTGTTACGTTCTTCGATAAGGTAATATGTTAAATGTATGACACTGAACTGAACACAGAACTGACTGTTTAGTAGGTAGTCAATACTGACCTATATTGTATTGAACATGAGGACACCCATGTTAGTATTAAGTATCGACTTAAACTTTAAATTACATGTTATAAATAAATGAACTGGGTCTTGAGTTCGATTAGTTACCATCATTCGTTTAACAGTCAATAATTAGATATAAATATCATGGTACCTATCAAAATTTACCTGTTATGTTTCTGTAATATTTGAATTTTAAAACAAACATAGAGTTCGATTTTATTTATACAACCTGTTATTTTCTTTTGATTTAGTCGGATATTTATTTAGATATGTATTTATTTAACCAAGAAATAAATTGAGTATCAAATAATGTAAAACTTTTCTTTGCAGTCAACTGAACCCCGTTGAACATTCGTGTAAATAGATGTGATTTAAGGAACTGCTTCATAACTTGGTATCTGCCGCTTCAGATCTCAACTCGTTTGTCGACGAGTGGCATCGATCGCTGACCGCTCCGTAGGTACCTCGTTCCTGAAAATTATTGCCTAATAACTTTTTCGCAGGTTTTCGCGAGCTTCATACATTGTAGAAATCTTATGCGGCTTTTCTTGCGTATACCACTACTCTCGACTTCTTCTCTTACCCGACGTTGCGGTCCCTCGCCAGCTGCCGTTGTCACGGGCAGACCGAAACGTCGGGTAAGAGCAGTTGACACCAGTGGTATACCTACGCAAGAAAATCCGCAAATATGTTTTCTACAATACCTACAACATGTTTTGACAGGATACTTTCTCAAGTTTTATTTTTTTATCTTACGAAATAAATGTTATGATACTCGTATGATAAACATTAGGTAAGTTAAAGAATCCGACTAGTAAAATCCCCTTCTGCTCTACATAAAAGTAAAGCTGGAGAATGAAAATCATGAGAATTCTACACAGTCGTCACATCAATCATTTATGTTTCATAAAGCAAATAACCTAGGTAGGTCCTAACCTATATCATCAGATGTGATTCGTTAGGGCACTCATAAATTAGGTATAGTTATTCAGTTATACCTATCACTTCAATCCAATATACCAGATACATCCTTAGGTAGGAATGAAAAAATGGAAACCAATGGGTAGGTTACTCTTTCCCTACATATCGGGTAACTAATGAGTTAAACCAGCATTAAAAGTCGAGTGTTAATGAAAGACGTAGACAGGTTTAATAGTTATATTTATTGAGCCCGCTCGACTGAAGCAATCGCTATCTACAATACCTGGCTCGAGCGCCTCCACCCCGCGCCGCCCCGCGCCACCCCGCGCCCCCCCGCGCCGCCCCGCGCCGCCGGACAGCAAACATGCGATGCGATGTGGAAGCGCTCTCACAAATCACTAAAATAGGTAATTATTACATTGAATGTTCTGTTATCAGCCACAAGCGATAACGGGTCGTAAACGCTATCTCGCCGCAGCGGTGCGCGCACGCCGCGAGCTTTTACTGCGCGATAAATAAGTAATCGCGTGCCGCGAATAATTCCAGATAGCCGGTGTCTGTGGATGCGTTTACGACGCCGACGCGGACGGCGGTGACGGCGGCACTCGTCAATCACAGGGCGACGGCGACGGCGACGCCGAGGCGGCACTCGGCGTTGCCACCGTGCATAATTTATCGAGTATTTTAACAATTAGCTACTCGCGTATATAATTTTAGGTATTTTCCGGCACCGCCTCGCTTTGTCTCTCGTTAAACGACTGTGACAAATTGTGGCGAGCGATAGGACGCAATTTATCGCCGCCCTCGATAGCTAACGCGCGTGAACCGAGCTGGAACGTTGCAGTTAGGATACAGAAGAAACGATTGACTGTAACGTGTTTTTTTATTATAAAACCACGATTGATGAGATTAATGAAGAGCAATAAAACATAAGTGAAAAAGAGGCACAATGAATCGTTTTATTCTGAGTAACTCCAACGTCGCTGTACAGTACAAGCGAGCGAAGTGGGCGACGGGCGGCGGGCGACGAGCGAAGACGCGCGCGGACGAGCGGCCGCGCCCCGCGAGCGCACACCTTATTGGTGCTCGCTCACAAACCCCTGCCTCTATACATTATCTACATCAACAGAACAAAGACATCGTGATATATCAAGAGACGTCAGGTTTTTTCTAGTTTGACATTGGATGCGATTAAATAGTATGTGAGCTTATGTGCAGGAGTTGCGCGACAGGTTCAGGCGGCTGTCTGTTTGGACCATCTCCTCCCACACCCTCCGTCTCCCTCCCGCGCGGGTCCTAATATATATTGCACATAATACTACCGCGAACCTTCGCGCCAACTCACACAACACAACTCTGCAATTACTATTTTATATAAAACAAAAACTGTGTGTAAAAACTGTATATTCGTCATTTGTATTTATGCGTAATATGAGCATGATTCAAATTAAATGAATACTTAAGAGGCCAAAACAAAGACTCGTGTCATCGAACACATTATAAGGTCACTCACACGTGCTACAACTAGGTAGGTACAACGTTATTTAAAATATATCTACTATAAAAGAGACGTGTGTGATAAACAAAAATTTACAATATTATGAACTTTTTTCAGAAAACAGATAAGGTTAAGAACCTACGGGTAGTTTGACATAGGTACTTGCGTTTATATAACAAGCAATATGTAGACAAATACTGCACATAGTGCGTGCAGGCACTGACACAGTAATAGGGAAATAAATACAAGTAGGTATACCTATCTATTGCTATGCTAATTATGTACAACATCTGACGGTGACATGCGTCGCGAGCATTTCCATCTGAATGTTTAATTGTACCGTAATATATCTAGTTTAGCGGCGCGACCCGCGACCGTCTGTCGGAAATGTTATCGACACTCATATTACTGTCAGTTTGTACCTCCTTGCATTATTACAACTTACTTTGCCTGTTTCTGTCGTTTTCCTGCGTTATACCTATATTGTAATTCGATTAATAATACGAGCGATGAAATAAAACGTCAATAGTGATAATTACAAAATGAGTAGGTACCTACTTCAATCCTAATACAAATATACCTACTTACTTATATAATGGTCTTAAAATCTTGAAAGTCAACGATGCATTATTTGCATATTATAGGTAAGTATCGAACTGACAAATGTAAAGTCGGCCGCATCATAAATGAAGGGCACAGAAGAATTGAAACTGAAAGGATTCCAAAACTTTCAAATCTTTGTACCTATACACAGGTTAATAAAAAAAAAATAAAAACAAGGCCATCCCATCAAAAAAATATCATACGCGAATAAAAGGAACTGATGGCAACGACGTTTATTATGAGCCTAATTAAACAAAGATTTTGTTGATAAGCTTTTTCTGATCTGTACAAGACGCAGGCCGCCGGCCGACGACCGGAAAATAACAATAAAGGAAGAAAAATGTACACGATAGCTACCTTAATAGTGGATTGACAAAAGATTTGCAAATTAGTTACACAAATGTCAATACTATTGCATAAGTTGGTACAGAAAGCGCTACTGGCGACTGAAACATCGGTACATAAATCACAAGCAATAGAGGTAGGTACCTACTCTTATTTACAAACACATTTTCATGAATCACAATCGTTACAAAAGATATAAACAAAAACATAGGTAAACTTGGCCATTCATAGCCCACACACAAACACAATATGCATAACGTTGCTGTAGTCGTTACAAAATAAAACATACATTTTGATGTAGGTAGGTACCTTCCTACCTACATTACGAGTACATTAGTTAAAATGACCTGACTTCTTTAAGTACAAACGATTATTTTTACAATAGGTGTCAAAAGAATAGAGTTGCAATCACACAAAATGTACTGTTTCGTCTCATTTCATATAACTGGCAGGCAGCAGGGCGCGGCCGCGTCGCCCACCGGCGGTACTTACAATATGCCTAACTACTGACGCTAACTATTGTACTATTTACACAATACCTACATCACCTCGCTTACTGCCTATGCCTAACTATGTATAAGGTATAGGTATGTATTTACATACGTTTATATTATTAAATCTATCATCGTTGTCTTAAGCTAGCAGGTGCCTGCACCGCTCCACGAACTCCTGTTGTACGTTAACATCTATCTAATCGGAAAACTCAAAAACAATTCCAAGATAAATTATAAAGTTTCTTCTGTCTCACATATTGCAATAACTGTATGCTCACAAATGTATTAATTGCGAATTTTAACGGTAGATAATCTGAACAGTTGCTATCGACCAATAAAACAGTTGCGTTTAATTCGAAGTATGATTGAAATTTCAGATTTTAATTCAAATACAAAAGAGAAAAGAAAGATCAACAAATTACCTGCAAGATATGCAAAAACGTGATAACGATCTGCTCGTTTGTAAAACTTCAATTATACACCTCTCACTTAATCTTTATCTTCATAATTATAAAAAGAAATTGTGGTCGGAATCATATCGCTCGACAAACACATCCAATTACGAAATTTGTATTAGAGGAATGCGCCTATAAATATACATATAAATTATCGGACTTCAAAGGACAATGGCGGGCCGGCTGTCGCGCCGTAAAAACATTATCAATAACTATTCGTGGACAAAATATAGCGGCAGTAGAAGTTTTTTACGGGCGCGGAATGTTGGTTTGTCGGATTAGTCGCTCGCGTTGTTTGTCTGTGGCGCACTTCGGCGGCTGGCGGCGGAAAAAGCTCGTTAATAAGTCCGCGCTGATTGTTACACCGATTGTATTGTTGGCTTGTTGCCTGTGGCCCTGCGGCTCTGTGGCTCTGCGGCCCTGTGGCCCTGCAGCTCTGTGGCTTTGCGGCTCTGTGGCTCTGTGGCTCTGCGGCCCTGTGGCGCTGCGGCTCTGTGGCTCGGCGGCCTTGTGGCCCTGTGCTGGTGAGAATATCAGTGCTATTCTTGCAGACCTTACTTGCTCTTCATTCTTTCCCTGTAACTTACGCGCTGATTTCGAACACTTAAGGTCAATATGGAAGGAGAGGCATCAAGATAGATACATAAGATATCTTTTATGAATTACTCTACTCAAGACTACTTGGTCAGTCGGTAGACACCACCAGCTGTTTCACCACTGACTGTTCAGCTACTGAGTTAGGATGAGACAGTAGGTGCGTAATGTAGGACATCAACTATGACAGTAGCTAAACATCCCGGAATGCCATTGCCATGAATGTACAGGTATGTGACTACGTTGGAGGCAAGCGAATTTTCTGTAGTATAAGGTACAAGAGTTAATACATGAGCCATGCATTTATACCTACGATCAAATAATATTTTACCAGATTTTGGTAAGTATAATTAGGATGGATGAATTATTTACATCATCAGTGGAACTCCCACCATACCTACCTACAGTGCTACAGTTCAAATCTGTAAGCAATATAATAGACAGTGAAAATGATTGCGTGCGGCTTGCTGTCGACTCATTGAACTTCGTTCATACATTGCAGCCCCATTGTAACATTTACTGTTTGTTTTATAAATAGACGTTTGTTTAATGGCTAAGAAAAGAGAGGTGCGCAGGCGCAGTCCCCATCTCGCTAGTGGAGGGTCCCACGGCAACGCGCGATGAAGCCGATTATTAATTTCCTAGAACTAGGTATATTTAATTGCGGTAAAAACATACGCACCATACAAACATATCCCACCTTTACGCTTATACAGCTTTCGCACACTCACACGCGCTTAAATTACGCACATGATTACACTTCAACGGTCACACTGCATATAGATGGGGCTACATGAGGTCGACACATTCATTTTTTGTATGTGATTGGAAACATACGATCACTTTTATCGTGGGTGAATATTACCACACTTACACACGTTTACACAAAACCGTCAATTCTGTAGCATACGAGTAACATACGAGTACATCCGCCTTTCATGTTATGTCCCACATAACAACAATTTTACTATAACGCTAAATCTCTCTCTCTAACTAACTAATCATATCGCAAATAACTATTGAGAGGCTCACAATTAGGTACCTAAACCGGTGCGTTCTTTTTCATGAGTTAAGTACTAGCTCTACCAAACACTACTCTGATAATTTACATCTATACATCGGAAATAAAAATAAAGTAATACATACATACAACAAAATCAATCAGAATAGTAATAATATATATACCAATAAATATTATTTAATAGTTAATGGTTTTGTATTTAGATACCAGGAGACCATAACATGAATAGAGATTGCTGTAAATCGAGCCGTTCTCTATCGCAAGTAACAACAAGCCGCTGTTGAAATGTATGTAGGACGCGGCTATCGAATCTCAGCGATTAATTGACGAATGTTTGATTGCATCCATCGACGACACCACGCAGCTCCTCGATGACTGCATCACATCGCGCACCGAGCCGATCGCTATCACCTTCAGTTGGACCATCTCGCGGTCGGCTCGATACTAACTTATCTTCGCAATTAATTTTGTACAATTCCCCAAACATCAATGACCTAATTGGCTCTCTTCATCGACAACATTTGCCCAGAATATCTGAGATAAGCTTCATAGAATAATTGTAAAATTACAAGTTACCATAGTCGCGAGGTATGTTGGTAATTAATAGTCTACGGTTTTTACGGGCAACACATTAGTCGAAATTTTCAAAATTGCGCTTATTAATCCATTTACGTCTAAGAAGATGGATGTGTGTCGTTTAGTGCACAGTATTTTAGTGTGCTTGAAACCTACGTATACGTAATGCATAATAATTGGTGTCGCAAAAAATGCAGCATATGATCGCGGAGCTATAACGACTTTTGTGAGTGGTTTTGAAGACAGCGGACAGCGAGGGCGCACGAGGCACGAGTGACATGACACGGAGTGGCAGAGGTCAGCAGCCAGCAGCCAGCTGCCGCCGCGGACATTAGTAAGGGGTTGCGACACGCGAATAAATATTTATTTGCACAAAAACAGTGCGGCGGCCGGACGCGTTTCCGGCCGAAATGTCGCGCGTTCATCATTTAACGTCAACTCGCCTCCACACTTTGACTCCTGACCCTCGCTGCTCACCTAGTGCACTCGAATGCGAGTTAAAGGAGTTCGGACAAAAAAAACGTAAGTGGCACAAATCGTTCTAGCTAAAGCAATCTAAACCATATTACTAAAAGGAGACGTCCATATTCAGATTCGTCGATAACGGCCGATACAGATGAGCTTTACCTACTTTTTAATTCCTTTCACTTTAACTCTTGACCCGCGCTGCTGTCCTGGTCAGTTAAAATCGAAATAACGGTATTCAACAAAAAAAAAACAGTGAGAAGAATTAAAGAAAAACTAAGACTTTTTTGGAGAAAGCAAGAAGTCGTCATTACCTAAACAAGTCGCATCACTCAAATTAATAGACTAGTGTATTTAATTAGAAAAACGACCGGCGCGCTTCTTGATCATATTTCGGTAATAGGATATTTTATCATTATAACAAAGCACTAAGTAAGTCGCATGTTTACTTACAATATTGTGTTGAAATCAGTTGACATGGTTGACAGTGAAAAAAAACCTCTCTGAGACGTTTACAGAGGAAAGCCGAAAATCTATGATGACATGACATGAGGAGACTGAAAGAGACCACTTTAATTGAAACAGAAACAGAACAGAAGATAGAATTCGCTATTTGAGTAATATATTTAGTATTTACCTACATTATTAGTTAATTGAAACATGAATGATGAATGAATTACAAAAATAAACAAATTATTCTTTATGATAATAAAAAAGAGCCACAGATAATAGTATCTCATTTTCCTATCACGTTTAAATACGCGATTATTTACTTTATAGATGCCGATTACTAGGTACCTAATAGGACACGGACAGATACGGACGGCTAGAAACAAAAAAATGTGAAGAATTAGTCGTACCTATTTATTTATAGATGAAACCTATTTGTAACGTTTTTAAAGTCATAATATTTTTAAACAAAAATTTGTTTTGTAATTGGCTTACCTGTCTTTTACATTTTCTTCATGAATTAATTTCATGGATACCTACGTAGAGCATTTTGATTGAATAACATCATCTACCAATAGTGTCGGAAGTTCGGAAGGTTAGCTAGCACTCGAGACCACAACAATTTCTTTAGTGATGTCACTATATCAGATTGTATGACACGCAAACCCATTCTAATCATTGATTATTTAACAATTGTATCAATATTACATACTTACTAGAAGACATAGAGGTATAATTCTATGCTAGAAGAGTAGTTAGTTAATAAATAAATAAAATCAATCAATATTGCAAGTGACACGGTATTGTAGACGTACACCAGGAGCACAGAAGCGTCGTACAGGTACCTACAACTACAATCTACAGCTAGAATAATGTCTTTCTTTACAGCCTTAGTGGTTTAAGTAGGAGAGCGGGCGGCGCGCGGGTCGCGTGGGTTTCGTGGGTCGCGTGGGACGCGTGGGTCGCCGGGGCGCGCGAGCTTCGCTCTCAGAACCAGTACAGGTCCTTGGAAGTGTCCTGCACCTGCGCTTCCAGACCTGCAGACAAAAACACAGGTTAGAATATTATTCATAGCGGCAACTTGTAAGGAAGCAGATTTCTGCCTGCACCAAATATGATTTGGCGAAAAAGTGCCGAGGTTGACTTAAAATAATCTAAGTAGGTACGTCTTTTACTAGTGGTAGAGCTCCAGTGACGGAGATGGATTACTTTGCCGCTAAATAGGTGTTCAGCGTTATCGTGTTTCGGTCAGGGCCCACAAAACCCGTTCTTTGAACTAAGCGTTTTAACCATTAGGCATAGGTAGAGGTACGCCTATTTACGAAGTTAACCCAAACTAACCGAAGTTGTTTTGGGAAAGAGGTTTGTGATGGGCTTATTAAAGAGGTGGCACAAACATCACTTTAGGAACACATATTTGAAATTTAAAATATAGGTAGGTAATACTAAAATCACCTACTTGGTATTTCTCTGACAAATTACAAAACAATTCTGACCTTTGAAAATGACCTAGGTATTTACTTTTCTCACGATTTTTTAGAAGTTCTTAGGCATTAGGTATTTAAAGAATCGGTAGGTACATCGGTCCATCGCGACCATCGCGTGCATCGCGGTCGCAAGATCAATCTAGTCACTCTAAAAATATTAAATCGATACGACTCTTTGATGTTCTTAGGTGCTTTATTAGGTAATGCGGTGGTGTATTACCTAATAAAGCACTTTACCGCTGTGTCTCAACTGACACAAGCTTGTCTTGGATGAGGTATTTATCTTATTGCTAGAGTTGCCTCGAATAATGATTTGGCCGAATTACTGAATAACGAATATTCGGCTTCGCCCTCGAGCGAATTTACAGCTTCTTCTATCTGGAATATAGACGAAACCAGGGTTTCAACTGTATTAAAACCTTCTAAAATTGTTGCAGCAAAAGGCAAACGTAACGTTGGCTCTGTTACATCTGGAGAAAGAGGCACTAATGGGACTGTCGTAATAGCAGTCTCGGCCACAGGCTCTCACAATCCAATGTTTATTTTTCCAAAAAAAAATATCAAGATCACTTTGTTCGTGATGGTCCACCAGACTGTACCTATTCGAAAAGCAAATCCAAGTGGATGGATCACAGATGAAGAGTTTTATTGCTTCGTTCAACATTTTATCCGGCATGTAGGTAAGGAAGACCTTCAAAAGATACCCCGATTCTTTTTCTACTGGATAATCATTCGTCACATTTGTGTGTCAAGACGCTCGATTTGGAAAAAGAGAATGGTATACCTACCTCATTATGCTATCCACTGCTCAAACAAATAACAGCCTCTCGATGTGTCTGTATTTGGTCCGCTCAAGACTTAAGTATATGTCTGGAGCTCAAGATTCATGGATGAGAAATAATGCAGGTTATGTCTATTTATGACATCCCGTCCCTGGTTCGCACTGCGGGGCGAATTTTTCACCTGTTAATATTATCAAGGGATTTAAGGCGTCAGATGTTTATCCATTCAACCGAAAAATATTCGCAGATGCAGAATACGCTCCAAGTAATGTTACAGATCGTCCCATTGATGTTCATAACAGAGAAAATATACCTCCACTTATAAATGAGGCTGAGGAAACTGAGTCAGCACAATCTAGTATAGGTAGAGCAAACTCAGGCAGCACAATCATTATCGAACATACAACAACCGAGAGCAATGTCTCCTCAACCTTCAACACCTAAAGCAGCGTTTTCCCCTACAGCCGGTCTAGCCGTGCCCGAAGCCGGACCTCGCAAAACTTCAAACAACAGAAAACGTTGCAAAACGGCAATTTTAATTGACACTCCTGAAAAAATGAGTTAGATCTAGATCAAGAGAAGAGTAAAATGAGAAACACTAAACAAAACAAGAAGAAAATGACAGTAAAGAAGAAAATTTTAAAAGAGAATAGCCCGTCATTTTCCTCTGATGACGAAGAGTATTTTTGTATTATATGCTGCGAATCTTATTCAGAAAGCAAATCGGGCGAGCAGTGAATTCAATGTTCAATTTGTAAATGTTGCGCACATGAGCGATGTGTGTTTTAATTCTAATTTTAATTTTATCTGTCTAAATTGCGATGGATACTGTCATTAGGTAGGTATATTATCTAGGTATAAAACTGATTTTGTGCCCGCTTAAAAAAAAAGATCCGGACGAATTGAGACCTCCTTTTTTTTCCTGAAAACCTGCTCCTTTTTTTGAAGTCGGTTAATAAAATAAATCACGTTTTGTTTTGATTACCTAATTGTTTTTAGGTTGAAATTTATTATATTAGAATATTAAGGATTTACCTATATGTTGATTAGATATACCTACCTACTGATATTTTAACAAACAGAATAATTATTTATTATTAGATATTGATTTTAAAATTACAAATACCTAATAAGCTAGCCATCAGGATATACCAATGGACTTCTTACCCCAAATCTGGAAATTTTAACCCCGTGCGACCCCCCCGCTCAAAAGTAAAGTAAAAAGTACAGAATACTTACCATTTTGCGTTTGTTGCTAGTTTTCGGAAATCAATTGAATATTCGCACTTCCAACTATTTGAGCGTCAAGCTGAATCATGTAAGATTTCATGCAACATTATTTGTTGACAGTAAGTGCTCGAATTTAGGACTAATGGGTCTTGGAGTGAACATTGGGACTATTAGCTCCGCCCTACCCTTGTATAGTGTGCGGTTGGAGGGTGAAGCGAGCTTTTAGCCTAATTCTCGTAACAAAAAGTCGCTAAATCGTAACTTAATCGATTCTCTGTCTTGCTTTAACCAATGCGCGCGCCCTATGTAAGAGCAAGATAGTGCTCCGATTCAATTTCGATTCAACGACTTTGTGTTAGGAGAATCCTGAGCAAGCGCTGGCCGCGCCCCCAGTGACCAGGCGCAGGCGCACATAGCACGCGGCCAATTCGATACAAGCGATGCACTGAGTGCTGCATCTTTCTCCTTTTCACGTTATCTACCTATTGCGTTACATAAGGTAATTAGATTTACCTAATACCCAATACTTAGATCAGAATATAGGATACCCACGAAGTATACTTAAGCAGGTAGGCATCTACTTATTTGCGGTAGAAACGAAAACACATAGATAGGTATTGCGGCAAATTTAGTAGTTAAGTTGAATTAAGAGAACTGAAAATTAAAGTAAGTTTTTTTATGTAGGTAGGTACCTAATGAAGGTGGCAAACACGACATGTTTAAAGTTAAAAGTACAAGACAAGCAAGAGGGTCGCGGGCGCGGGCGCGGGCGCGGGCGCGGGCGCGGGCGCGGGCGCGGGCGCGGGCGCGGGCGCGGGCGCGGGCGCGGGCGCGGGCATGGCTCGGCGCACGCCACAATACGCGCATTGAAGCAAATGCGGCCGTGCTTCATTACGCTCGCGCTGGACCCGTAATTGACAGCGCGTGTGATTTACTGGCCCCGCCCCGCCCCCAGTGGTCAGCGAGCCGCGATTGGCGGGCGGCGCGGGGCGGGGTCGGCGGGGTCGGCGCGGTCCCGCCCCCGCCCCCGCGCCATCGCGCCGCGCCGGCCACCGCTCGCCGCCGCTGCGCTCCTGGTAGCCGACGGCTACTCGAATACCGGACACTGGCCGAGTGAGTGGCCGAGTGGACATTACCGCCGATGATTACCTACCTATCTGTCTATCTATAGGTACGTTAGCCTGTTTGTTTAGCCACGACATAACTGTTTGTTTGTTATATTTGTTGCTAACCGATATTTTTATGGCGTTTCATTCGTTTCAATTATTTAGTGGTAAGGTAGGTCGAAGGTTGACAGACAAGCAAACGGGCCACCTGATGGAAAGTGGTCACCGTCGCCTACGAACATTTGCAACACCAGGGGAGTTGCCAACGCGCTGCCAGGACTCTTTTGACGCCATTTTTGAAGAATGCCACATTGTAGCACCGAGGGAACACCTCAGAGGGAAGTTCGTTCCACAATTTACACGTTCTGGGCAGGAACGAACGTGAAAAACGCACCGTTGAGCACTGCCAGGTGTCCAGTCGGTGAGGGTGGAACTTCTCTCTTTAGCGGGTAGTACTTACGGTGTTGGAAAAGAGACTGTGACACCATGTCGAACAGTTCAGCAGAGCACTCACCATTGTAGAGACGGTACAACACGCACAGACTCCCAATGTCTCTGCGCAGGCTCAGATGTTCGAGCCTGTCAGTAAGGCCTGGATCGTCAACAATACGCACGGTGCGTTTTTGTAGGGAGTCAAGTGGACCGAGCTGGTATTTAGGGGGTCCCGCCCACAAATGAGAGCAGTATTCCATATGGGACCTTGTTGGGATTTATACCTATGGAATGTACAAAGAATATAGGTACCTAGTTTTTAACAATTTTAAAAGAGAGAATCATGACAAATGCTGGTTTATCTGTACCTAAGCAGGTACAAGGGTGGGTAGTTAAGAATTAGCGAAATCGGTCTAGCCGTTCGCTGAGCAACACATTAGGCGATTCCTTTATTTATTAAGAAGAACAAACAGCTATTGAAAATTAGTCAGTGAAAAAGAATATTCGTGTAAATAAAACCTATGAGGGAATCGGTGTAAAAATTAGTACGTAGGTAATGTATGGTCCTGCAATTACCTACACCTCTGTGTTGCACAACAACTTAGACCTCTGGAGTGGGTACTTAGGTACCTATTTATTTTCTTTAGAAATACCTACTTAGGGGAAGAGTGGCATGAATGGGACACGTATTGAAAGGGACACAATCAAATTACCAGAAAATAAAAACGATTTCGAGCCAACACTATTTTTGTCGCATGGCAACTTTGATGCATGTTCGTTCGCGGCGGGTTTTTGGCGGGAACGCGGAAAAGAGCTGTGTCGCTGCGTGATATTATTTTCGAAATTTGTGTATAGTCGCGTTTTTATGTGTAAAAATGGTGGGATTTGTATCATAAAGCATTCGATAATGTTCGCGAGTGTAAGAAAGTGATTTTATGGAGTGAAAAGTGTTTTTTCGTATTGCCTCCAAAACTTTGTAAAAACTTCAGTAAAGTCCCCATCGCTTTACTGGAGCCACCCCATCATCTCATCATATTCCTCATGGAAGCATTTAATCATCGTCATCTTCTATATAGATATTCATTAATTTAAAGAAATGTGAAATTCAATATGTATACGACTGAAAGACTCTGTATCTACGGTCATGACAAATTATAAAAAAAAAATTCGTTCGCGGCTAACTTCACACTCCTGTCATTTCAAACATGGCGAATACGTGCGAGTGTTGTTATTTGCATTGAAAATATTTTTTTCTGTTATAGTTGTGAAACGTTTTATCGAGTGCTTCGAGTTACTTATTACCTAATGTGTGAATCATTTTTTAAAATAGGCTGGACATCGACAGACACAAGAACATAAGGTCAGTGAGCTTAAATTTAATATTATAGATTTTGTGGTTATGTTTTAATGTTTTTATGATATTTATGAAAGGGACACAACAAACGGCTATGAAAGGGACGTCCCCTTCATAACTGTCCCTTTTAAGCCTACTATTTCGCACTAGATTTGTGATATTTTTTAACTTTTTTTTTTTCAGTTTAAAAATGAAGAGAACGCGTTTTTTGCATTGCACTTAAAAATAATTGAGAAAGCAATAATTATTTTTAAGTGCAATCTTAGTTTAAAATCGATCATTTTTCTTTAATTTCATAGTGTTCAATTTCCTTGTTGCCTTGTTGTAAATGAGAAAACTGATTATGTGTCTTAAGAAAAGCTATTAATAATTTTTTTCAAGATCATTAAGTTCATTTTATGAAAGAAAAGCATTTTAATATTGTTGAGTTTTTTTTAAGTTACATAAAGATCTTTATTAACTTAGTTTTAAGAACACAGTAAGATTTAATAATGTAAATAGTTCAATGCACTTTTAAAATTGATTTATTGCTTTGCTAAGTGGTAGTTGTAAACATATTTCTTTGAAATTAGGTACTGTCCCTATCAATACACATAATTTATGAAAGGGACAAAATACACACTTTTCTAAGATGACTGAATAAATAACAAATAATTGATTAATGATACTTATTGCATTTTATTTTAATCTAATATATAAAATTCTCGTGTCACAGTTTTCGTTGCCATACTCCTCCGAAACGGCTGGACAAATTCTCATGAAATTTTGTGAGCATATTGGGTAGGTGTGAGAATCGGCCAACATCTATTTTTCATAATATTTTTGGACATTTTTTTTTATTTTCTAGGGCGATACGAAGTTACCCCGGACAGCTAGTAATTTAATAATAAACGCTTCTTATTCGCCTTCAAATATTTTAGCAGTAAATTACTAGGACCTGAAATTCAAAAATGTCCCTTTCATGCCACCCCTCCCCTACTTACATTTATGTACAAAGAATGGATTAAACCTGTAACTTTGAATATTTAATACCTACTTTTTTTTAAGTACCTACATAATTATATTAGTTTATTTTTGATGAGGTATTGAGGTGTGCTCTACCTATTGGCCTTCCTATAGGTATGCAATGCACGCCATAGTTAAGTAGGTAGGCATATTGTGAAATTGTTGCAGCGGCTTATACCTACCTACCTATATCTACCTACAAAAATACAAAAATTGTTCCTACATTTATTTGAACCGAAGACCTCTAATATTGGGTGGGGTGGGTCACATCGGCCACACGGGTTCATTTACAAACTATCTATAAGGAATAAAAAAGGAAAATCCTTTAACTGCCTATAATATAGGTTGGTACCTACCTACTAAGTATAAATAAAGAAAGGAGGTGGGAGCTACGTTTATGCAAGGAAATGGATGTTTTGTCTCATGCTTTCCCCTATAAAGGTAATAAGTATACCAACCTACATTTAGTCGTTGAGTCGCACTGGGCCCGAAGGGACCGGGTGCCTCGGTGGCCCCACACACGCCCGGGACCTGGATAGTGGGCCCGGGGCCCAAAACGATACCTAGGTACTTGCAGCAAGCCTCGTTAGACTCATGGTACGTTAGGCCAAGTAGGACGCTGTACATTTGTAACAAATATAATATCAGTGCAATTACTAAATTGACAACAATTCCTAACAAAATAGTAAGAATTGAGAAAATCTAGATACAAATTCTAAAAAACTGCAATATAAGCAGGCAAATAATTGGTAGGTACCTAGGTATCACCTCACTGGTCACTCCTGGAGCGGGATTCACGGACCGTAGACCCTGAGCACTTTCACTTGGAATCGAAATTATTTTACTTTACTTTACCAACCTTCTTGATCTTTACTTTAAAAAAATGAGCTTCCTAGAGTAGAGTAGGCCAGAGTTTGAAAACGTCTCTGAAATAAAATAAGCGTTGAATGTTCGACTCCTAGTCGACTGTACTTCGGTAAAGCCTCAGTAGTGCGACTAGTGCGCTCGGTGAAATACGTTCCTAGATATTTATGTACCTACTTACAACAAGGCAGCGACTGGCGTTAACAAAACGGACCACAACCCAGCCGCTGCAATAGGTAGGACTCTACAGTGTAGACCAGTGATTCCCAAAGTGGTCCATATAGACCCCCTGGGGTCTATGGGAGACTCGATGGAGATTTTTTTGTCGGCATTCGTTCTTTGCCTACATGAAAATCCTATAGGTAGGTACAATGAAATAGGTAGATAGTATCGTCAGATAGTCCGAAACATTATCTAATGGCGTTACGTCATCCGAGAGTCGAGAGGGACACTTCCCCACTGATGTGCGTGTGTCGTGTGTGTAGTGCGGGGTGTGGATGTGTGCGTGCGGCGGGTCGCGTGGTATTTGTCAATATCGCGGACCCTCGCGACCCCCCACTGACCCCCGCCCGCCCGCTCCCGGCAGGCAACGCGACACCACTCCGCCCTTTGTTTGATGTATCACAACATGCCCCCTCATCTCGCCACCACCCCGACCCTCCTCCCTCGCGGGCAGATAACCAACTATAAACACGCACTCGTCACGTCGCGCTCGTCACCGCTCCCATAAAGCACCTACTAACGCAGTCACCGCCGACGCCGCACTGAGCCCCACTAACTATTACTTACTGCCAAAGTTGGTCCAAAACGCAAATCTTAAAACCTTACCCCCTTATTCATAAACGTATTTTAGCTAAAGTGTTGCTAATCTCTCCTTTGTCTTTTTCTATCCTGCAAATTTGACAATGCAGCTGACAAAGACGAAGAATTCTATAGCTGAAACGTATCTAAAGTACGTTTATGAATAAAGGGGTTAATGTTTATCGCCCATTGAAAATTCATTAGCGGCGAGGTTAGAAGTTTCGCTCGACATAAAACAAGGAACGAATTTCAAGTAGCTGCAGGGTGCAGAAGTATTCGGTGGCGTGTGTGATGGCCACAGGAACTGTAGTCGAGGCGGCGATGGAAATAGATAACGGTTTAACTTCGATAATAGACTTCCAACAAAGTTTGCAAACCAAATTAAATTTTCTATGTTCATAAAACACAACTTTGAAATCGATTTAATAAAAGGCTGCGTTACAATAAAACCTCCTAACATTACCAAACTGAACATGCCACTGAGACGCCCCCTAATCGGAAAAAAAACTTTTCTCGACCCTGATACCAAGCTCAGAATATTGCTCCCGTAAATCAAATGAGGATTCTTTTCCCCATTTAGGATAACACCAAAAAAATCAGAAACTTACCTACATCTGTCATTTCTCCCTCACGTTTCTGATGTTTTCCCCGATTTTTGTTTATTTTAATTTATACATACACCTTTCGGTTCACCTGACATGCACTTGTGCTCATAGAAATCGCCTGTCAATTTTTTTTAAACTTCTCTATGAACTAAATCATATAAAAATTGCAAGCTTACAGCGACAAGTTTTTTTTTTATTTACATGTTCAAACATTTTTGGTTGGTGGCGTGACTGGCTGATCCTTGCCAGGCGATGGTTTTTGTAATTAGCGTGTTATGATTTATCCCTACAAAAATTTGTAGCCTTACAGGACCGACGGTGCTCGGAGGGTTCAGTATCTCTCAGTCTATGTGTAAACAATACTGTTCTTACACAAAAACACCATTCATTAATTATTTCTCATCATCCGATGACGAAAAACTTTATCCTTTTTCTTCAATACCTACATATTATAATAAAGAACAACTCCCATACCTAAAAATAAAATCGATCACTACTAATACCTAGGTATTATAAAATATGCGAATGTAGGTTTATTTTTTATTACATTTTCACGCGATAACTACTTAACCAATAATCATGAAACTTTGTACACATAGGATACCTACTTTTTATGAAAAGAAAAAGAAAAAAGTACACGCGGACGAAGTCGTGTGCAAGTATAAGTATAATAAATTTTAGGTAAGTATAATCTTATTGAAATAAAATTATTTTGACGGATTTATCTCTCGGTAGTTAACATAGTTAATAGTTAGGTGCCTAGTTAAATTATTTCTGAAATCAACCCGACGTTTCGGTCGCTTTTCAGTCTTATTCCAGTGAGTGTAATATAGGAAAACCTAAGAACACATCAAATTCAAATAATTTTAAAGAAAAAACGGAATAAATTTACATACCTATGTAAATCCAATAAACCAACAAACTGAATCACTTTAATTATTTATATTGACGTTTGGCTGCGGCGCCACTGGCCGTAAATAAAGACAAAGCTCTAAAAGAATACGTAAACTGAATGACCCAATTAATTTCCGTACACTCGCAAATCCATGAAACTTGGGCCTAAACAAGTCGTAAAAGTTTATCGCGTCATGCGAAAGTGGAACGACGCCCGAACGCCCGAACCGAACGCCATGCGCCAGCTAGTTATTCAAACCGCTTTGGAAATCTTTTGTTAACGTATCGTTACCGACAAATATTAGCTACGGTCAGTAGTATTTAGTTCCTACATAGAAATGTCTGCCATTGGTTTTAAGTTCAATGGCATGATGTTTGATGCCAGAAATCACCATCCATATGATGATAATTTCTGCGAAAAAAATCAAATTTCGAGACGACGCAACGTATGTGTGCAACTGCAATAGGTAGGTATTGATTTATCATCATACTGGTGATAGAGCTCCAGTGACGGAGCTCGCGGGCGTTGGCACCACCGCATTACCTATTATACTTGCCGCTAAATGGTAGTGTTCAGCACTAGGTATCGTGTTCAAGCCAGGTGGTAATGTACGACCCTGTAATTTCCGGAACAGAGGCATAACACCTTAGGCTTCAGGAATGGTAACGCATCTGCATTTTGACCTTGGTCGTTGTGTGGGTGTCTATAGGCTGCAGTAGGGTTTTCGCATACCCGACATTTTTTAATACCCGGGTATCGGGTATTATTTTTGCATATACCCGGATATACCCGGGTACCCGGGTATTTACAATTAATACAGAAAAAGATACAATTTTCTTATAATTATGTGGTATATTACGAAAGAGTGTGTGTAGTATGTCAATAAATCACCTTAACTTAAAGTACAATCAATATATATATAATATAAAATATAAAAAGATATATATATATAATCACACAGTTCAACAGATCGAGTGGAAATACCGTCTTGTGCAACCAAGCGTGCAACAAATCCGGAAATTTTACTAGAAGGTAGAAAAAATTGTTGCCCGCGGTCTTTTTGGAACTAGGCTTAAACTTTGTTCTGATTCAGGTTCAGAAAACGATGTCAATAGCACTTCTTTTTCGGACGTAAAGTTCTGTTTTTTCGATCTTTGTTTTATGTAGGTACTTTATCTAAATGTTTTAATGAAACGTTTGTTGAAGAACCTATAAGAGATAATATTTTGGGCATATTGCACACTGTACTTATCTTTTATTTTTAAAGAAAAAATGGAAAGAAAAATTTGACTTCAGGCGAGGCTCGAACTCGCGACCTACTGGGAATCTAGTCCAGCCGCTCTTCCAATTGAGCTACTGGTTTCGAGCCTCGCCTGAAGTCAAATTTTTCTTTCCATTTTTTCTTTAAAAATAAAATATATTTCACAAGCATGTGTTAATGCGAAATAATATGAAACAATTGTACTTATCTTTATTCTGTATTTTTTAAATATATTTCCACACTTCAGATACAGATCTATCCATTTTTCGTTGAAAAGTAAACCATCGTTTAGTAAAATTTTATAGGTCCACTAGATTCATTCATTTTTATCACTAGATTCATATTGGAGCAAAACTCCAATTTTCATTGATATGTCGATGAAAGTTCGGGAGATGCACACTACACTGGCCGTGCAAATGCCTCTCGGACACTTATCGAGGAAAGCAGGACTAGACTTGTGTCTGAAATCGAGCACTCTCTGGAGCGGGTCTCGGATTGGGGTCGACTTAATTTAGTACAGTTTAACCCCTCGAAGACACAAGTTTGCGCGTTCACCGCTAAAAAAACCCCATTCATTGTAGCACCACAATTCCAGGGCATTCCGCTCGCCGTTGATAAGAGTATCGGTATCCTGGGCGTTGACATATCGAACGAAGTGCAATTCGGGAGTCACATTGAGTGTAAGACCAAGTTGGCATCCAAAAAGTTAGGTGTGCTTAACAAAGCAAGGCAGTATTCACATCGGGGCAGCTACTACAGCTTTATAAGGTCCAAGTGCGGCCTCATCTGGAATACTGCTCTCATTTGTAAGCGGGAGTCCGCAGGAGGAGCTTGGTCCACTTGACTTCCTACAAAAAACGCGCCGTTCGTATTGTTATCGATCCAGGAATTACTGACAGGCTCGAACATCTGAGCCTGCACAGAGACATTGGGAGTCTGTGCGTGTTGTACCGTCTCTACAATGGTGAGTGCTCTGCTGAACTGTTTGACATGGTGCCACTGTCTCTTTTCCTACACCGTACTACCCGCCGAAGAGAGAAGTTCCACCCACATCGACTGGACACCTGGCAGTGCTCAACGGTACGGTTTTCACGTTCGTTCCTGCCCAGAACGTGTAAATTGTGGAACGAACTTCCCTCTGAGGTGTTCCCTAGGTGCTACAATATGGGGTTCTTCAAAAATGGCGTCAAAAGAGTCCTTCACGGCTGGCAGCGCGTCGGCAACTCCCCTGGTGTTGCAAATGTTCATAGGCGACGGTGACCACTTTTAGGTGGCCCGTTTGCTTGTCTGTCAACCTTCAGACATAAAAAAAAAGAAATTAGCGTATTTCAATACCTATGAAAATAAAACTATCTAATCACTCATCAAACTCCAACGAAACAAAAACAAAACACAGCGACGTAAACAAGAACGTTATACATAACCAAATCAAACCTCATAGTTACTAGATTTTTCTAAAAAACTCTACGCCTTCTTTAGATTGTGTGTCACATTTTCTAATAAGTATTATTTTTTAGACCTTACTTTGTAATTTTGTAATTTGCCGAGGATTTTGATGTATTCCCGAACCAAAGTGGGTGCCCGGGTACCCGGGTCTGGCAGTAAAAAATACCCGAGTACAAAAAGGTTCAAATACCCGGGTAGAAAACCCTAGGCTGCAGTCATCACTTAACATCAATGTGAACAGCATGCTTGTTTGCTACTTCCATTACATAAAAAAACATCATAGTGAACTGTAGATTACCTATAGCAGACATGCACGATAGGTACTCATTGTCATTTAAAAAATAGGTGATTGTTACCTTTCGAACCAAATGACACGCAATGGAATACTCTGTACGTGGACAACGACAAACAATAAAAGAAACTCAATTAATAGCTATTTTGACATTTACAACACCTTTTTAGGTTTCTATCTAGGATATCTACGCTACACAGTAAAAATAAAGAACTATTGTTTTATATTATTTCGCATTAACACATGCTTGTGAAAAGATAAAGAACTATGTTAAGTTGAATGACTTAACATGACAAGTATTTCTCGCTATAGGTAGGTACCATCGTTATCTTATTTACTATGTAGAGGTCAATGACATTTGTAGCAAAAGTGCTACGGTTTTACCTACTCATTGTATTAGAACCTTAACTATCACACTAGCGGTTTTTGCGAGTTCATATCGTATTCGCCGCGACAGCGCACCGATGTCCCAGCCAGTGTTTTTAGACCTAGTGTTAATATACCTAGATTAATATACGCTCTTTACTCGTAATTTCCGGCACGGAGGCATAATAACTTAGGTCTCAGGAGTGGTAACGCATCTGCATTTTGACCTTGGTCATTGTGTGGGTGTCTGTGTTATAGAAAAAAAAATAGGTTGACACATAAATAAATAGGAGACTACATTATACCTAATAGTAGGGTTGACAACCGCAGTCCCCGCGAACGTGCAACAAATTCGCTGCGAGCGCGCAACGATCGCGCCGCGATCATTCGCCGAGCGCACGCCTCGCTCTTAACTCACTAGAATATTGCCAATGTGATACCCAAGGCAATAATGACTTTTGTTTAATTCTGTCACGCGCACTTAGTTGCGCACAGTCGTATTGCGCGTGCGGCAGGCGGGCCGGCGGCACCTTGCGCGCGACACCTGTCAATGGAAAGTGACGGACGAGATGTTATCTGCTGCATGCATAATTCACGGCCAATGCCTAATACACTATTACACAAACACGCCACGCTATTACTATTTCATTGTGAGCAGATGTTTGCATTTGTGATTTTTATTGCGACGATAAGCCGATTCTCTGATATTTTATACTATTTTGCATATTAACGACCTACAAATTGTTCAACTGGACGTCGCGTCGCCGTCGAACTAGGTTCGGATTTCAGAGTTAATTACATTAAATATCGATTCCTATCAGCGATCGCGTTATTAATTAAACCTATCTAATTACAAATCGTTCCGTGGAACACTAGTCGACGTCACTTCCACTCTATAATTACATCTTGAGCATATTTTGAATTCTACAGCAATTCCGCCGATAAGGCAGCACTAGTTTGTAGATATAAAAAGATTAAAATAATACCTATTTTTATGGAATGTAAACAAGACGGCAAACTATTACTGTAACTGACCGACACAAAAAAATCAGTCAGTTATGTCCTCTGAACTCGGTAGAGCTGCTCTACATATCCTATTAGGTCCCTGAGGGCCGGCCATTTAGGTAAAACATGTAACAATTAAAACAAATCAGATGACAATAGATAATCAGACGAGTTAATACAGTGGCGTGTATGATTGGGCGCCGCGGAAGGGACCAGCCGGCTCGTATCAATCAAGCGGCGGTCGGCGCGGGCGGGTGTGGGGCGCGGGGTGCGGGGTGCGCGGGGTGCGCGGGCCGGGGGAGGGGGAGGGGGTGGGGGAGGACGGGAGACTGAAGAATTTAATTTGGCAGCGCGCCCTCCGCGCAAATTAATTTTAATCGGCGTCATTAGAGGAGGAGCCGCCATTACGCGAGCGCTTTCAACTCGCCGCCGCAGTTTTTGCGCCGCACGTAATCGCCGGGCGTCGCCTACGCCTAGCCCGGGACGAGGCCGGGGAGCGGGCAGCGGGCAGCGGGCAGCGGGGGAGGGGGAGGGGAGCACGCAAGCTTATTCCAGGAATCGCCAAAGTGACCTCGCGCCGACCGGCCATCACTGTGGACCGAGCGGTCGCGGTCACCCCGAACATTCCGACGACATAGTTTCCACCTTATTCATATAGACGATAATTTGTCGTCTTCAACGAGACCTTCCACACGATATTGCACATATTCGTGCCCTGTCCTACCGAACTCGCGCGTCGGGTCCGCGAAATGTAATCGTTCGGAGGGAGCGGCGACGTGGCGAGTGGCGGGCGGGTGCGGGTTCCGGTCGGAGCGCGCTTTGTTTTGTCACTGGAATAAAGCGCTTAAATCATCACAATTAAAATATCTCGCTGCGCGCCGACGGAATGTCTTTGAAAATTGAAATACGCAATGACGAGCCGCCCCTCCCCTCCCCCCCTCCCTCTCGCCGCACCCGTCCCTCGCCCGCCACGCGGAAGATGTTCCGATGCCCGCGTTATTTATTGTTTTCTTTCATCAGTTTCATCACAACAATAAGAGGGAAGAGGTTTGTAGAGTTGTGTGTGTCTTTCTTTTCAAACTGTCGGCGTAGCTTTGCCTCTTTACAGACAGTGGCGTAGATACAGACCGCAGTTTTTAATTATAAAATTAAATGTGGTTGCACCGCACCGTCCGGGCTGAATCGCACGCAAATATGAGCAATTAAAGTCACAAGCAAAATCAAAAGTGTAAATGTGCCTACCTACATATATCAAAAGGAAAAGGAGTGAGGAGGATTTTCCTGTTAGATATCTACCTACTTACCCACCTACTTAGATTTTACATAAAAAATAAACACAGGTAAATAAAAAAATATACCTATAACAAACATTTGCTTCCTCATATTTTGTTCATTGGTGTGTTTTCTCTCATATCCATTAGATGCAGGTACCTATTTTAGGTAGATATGCGCACCGGTAAGAAATTGGTATAGGTACAGGTTTATACACTTCTACTTAAAGGAGATGTTGCAAAAATGTATGGACCTCCGGCCATGTATTGTACACAATATCATTACAAGCAAAATCAATATGAAAACGTTTTTTTACTGCATATTTTCACTTATTTAGCATTGATTGCAGTTACAAAATTTATTATTTGCAGTTAAAATTGCAACTCAAAACCAACATGGCGAATATGGCGGGCGATGTCATTTTGACATTTTCCTTTTTTAAATTGTTTTTTTGATTATATAGTACTTGGAGAAAAAAGTAATATTTTCTAAATACTATCGAAATCGATTTCATGTGTTAATACTATTCGATTTCCAATTTAAAAATAATCTTCGGAACTTCTTTAAATTGATCGATTCGAATACATCGTTTTTTTATAATTATGTGATGCACTAGTAAGATACAGATAGCATTAGTTTTGTTTTATCTACATAGGTACTGTCAATCCCAAGCGTCGGCTGTATCGCCGCCATGTTGAACATGGTCGAAAATGATAAAATCGTTTGAACTAAATGTGGTGGTAACTCTAAAATATATTCTTGATTAAATTAATTGTATTTTTTTCGGATTCTTCTATAATTTACCCATTGTTTGAGAACATGTACGAACCAGGGCCGAGCTCACAACATCTCCTTTCCAGAAAAATACAAAATATTGTAGCGTCTAGGAGCGAGATTCATGGACTTAGACTATACTTTAAATCAGTGATTCCCAAAGTGGTCCATACAGACCCCTGGGTTCCATGGGACTTGATGGGGGTCTACGTAGGCGTGAATAAAATTTGGAAATATGGGAATGTGATATAAATGTGATCCACTGAAACCAGAAAAAATTAAAAGAAAAAATAGTTTGGGAACCTCTGCTTTAAATAAATTAAAGTCTTACTTTCAACACCTTGTTTTGTTTCACATCCCTACTTGTAAAAACTGTACTTTTTTAAACAAGCACATCTTTTTACTAAGTGGCGTTTGAAAAGTCTGTCAAGATTAGATTATCTTGACGAATCGAAAGCTCGACTCGAATCCAAAGCAAAGTAAAGTTGTAGTGTGGTCTGTGAATTTCTCAAATTAAATGTCAGTAGAATTATTAACAAAATAATGAACCGTGAATGAGCACGAGAGGAAAAAATGCGGAATTGCTGCAATGTGGCAAACGTGCGGGGGACGATAAAAAACGGTGACAGCGCACTCACACGTGCCTGCATACTGCATACTGCATATCACCACGCCACCAGGCCACCGCACCTCCAGCGTCAGCGTATCTACTCGACAGACTACCAACGTAGCTCTTTCAGACACTGCTAGCAAAAGGTCAAGTAAAGTCGCTACAAAAGTGTTGTCGAGTAGGTAGTTATTGCGTGTATTGAGTGAAAATTCACCACCGACCACCGACCACTTAAAATTACTAGATGTACCTATAGGTCGGGTTCTAAATCCGGTCCGAGTTGGCCGCGTCGGGCTCGGAAGCGAGCGTTGTGGTCGCCGGCGGGATCGCCGTTGTCTTCGAACCCACCGGTCGGAGAAGGAAGTGTCTATTTCAGAATGAACGTTTGGGTGTCGCGGGTCGCGGGAGTGAGCGAGGCGAGTTAGGCAAGGGCACGTACCGGGCGGCGCGGGGTAGGAGTAGGGCGAGCAGGCGGCGGGGTCGAGCTGCGCGTGCGGCCAGTCCACGGGCTTGTACTGCGCGTGCAGGCCGGAGCGGCCCAGCAGCAGGCCGCCGTAGCCCGCCGCCGCCATGTTGTGGTGCGCCGCCGCCGCGTGGTACTCCGCCGCGTGCCGGTGCGCCGCGTGCCCGTACCTGCGCACACGCGCATCCGCGTCGTTAATAAAATCGAGGAAGAGCAGATAAAGTATCTAGAATAGTCTCTAGTGAGCCTACACCGGACGCTTCATGCGAGCGAAAATTCTACGAGATCTTGAACCCTTCGAGGCGCAGATTTAAACGTCGAATCTGCAGCATTCTCTAAAGCGGCGATGAGCACGGGGTCCGAGAACGATAAGAAATCGATTGTCATATTTTTCAGGCGACCTGCGGGATTAAAAGGTTCAAACAGACGTGCGATTATTGTTGTGCAATAATTGAACAGATCTACCTGTTAATTATTTAGCCATTGCAGATAAGATCATTATCATATCAGCTGAAGGACGTCCGCAGCTAGACGAAAGCCCCTAGAATCTTCAACGGGCGGTTCTGACTCGCCCTTATCCAACGACGGTTCATAACCATTACCAAGTCGTCGGTCCACCTCATGGTTTCATCTTTCTATACCCACACTACCCACGCGGTCGCCACTCTTAAGCTTTAATGCCTTAGCGGCCATCGTTTCCTTGAGCATTGTCAATGTGTTTGACTAGTGAATGGTATGCTGATTTAATCATTTCAATTCAATTTACCAGACACGTCGTGGTACAGTTTCCCCGGCGTTTCTCTAGTTTTATTATACCTGCAATTTTATCGACTGTTTATAACGCAATAAGTATGTGAAACAGAAGTGATGTCTATGTTCCCTCACTGAATGTATGTATTTGCACGCCACGTATAGAAAGATATGAAGAACTCTTTGAAAAGCTACATCCAACCAACCAACCAATTAGGTTCTCCACGAGTGTATGACTGAACAAAAAAATTAAACAGGGCGTAGTGTGGTGGATAATGTGTACCTAGTAGTGAGAGTGAGAGAGACTGACCCCGAGTAGTGCTGGTGCCAGGGGTCGTAGTCGTAGAGGTCGAGCGAGGCGCAGGCGCCGCCCGCCGCCGCCGCCGCCGCGTTGAAGAACGACGCCGGCAGGTTGCGCGACGCCATCGGCACACCCTCTGCACAACACACACCTCTCCTTCGCATTACTGCTACAACAGCGGTGGCTTACATTATAATTTATTTATTTATACTTTGCACGAGAGAAACACATAATATGGCGGACTCAACCAAATCAACCAGTGGGTAGAACAGAAAGTCAGCGAAAAAGTGGAGCAATATTACCTAAATAAATGAATACAACTTGAAACGGGAAAGATGAATAAATTGATTCGTTTAAACTATGTACCACTAGAAGCTCTGACAGTTTAGAATTAGGTATTGGGCACCTACACAAAAAGATGTACCTAATAACCTAATCAATGATCGAATATAATTAGCGCGCAATCAGAATGATATATTATGTGAACTTTTAGAGTAGGTAGTCGCGATCGTGTGATCGCGAGGAGCGTCACGTATTAAGGTCACGGCCCTTTATAGAAATCCTAAAATTGATGGAGATACTCAACGATGTCGGGACGCGACCCCCCCACCCCCGAAAGAAGCCAGCGAAAGAAATTTTCTTCTACTGGAAGAGAATTGTTCCGCTAGTGCAGTCATTCAACCGAACAATGGCGGTCATACCTTTCCAATAGGGCGGTAGGAAATAAAACAGCTTCCTGCGATAAAACTATCGTCACTGCGATCACCAGTCCGCCTGCAAAGTGTGGCGATGATGGCATATTCTCCCCTAACGACGCACAACACTGTTGTGTGTGTCTTTCGGGAAGGCTTCGGCCAGCGTTGGACGTCAATCGGTTAGAGTGATGACGATGATGATGATGACTCAACGGTGTACTGGTTAGCCCCCATACCTTAATCGGACGCGATCGAGGTCCATCTCTCCTCCCCTGGACCCCATCTGGAGCTTAGCTACTATCAGACGTCAGTTGGCAAACTAGCATCGATGAAAAAAATATAATTTTCAAATTAGGTATTTTTAGAAATTTCCAATCTATTCTGATCAAACTTTGTATACCAAATATTGAAGTACCGACCTAACCTTGTTTTACTGAAAGATAATATTTCTTCATTTTTCAAAATAAATGCATCTCAACTGCTTTCAAGATTTATTGAAAGAGAAAGAGTTACCAATTGTAGTAATAAATTATTTTTATTTATTTATTTTCAGGCAACAATGATTAAAATAAAACAGTAGGCCCATAAAAAATAAATACCTTAGAGACTAACATATATACGTATTATATAACTTATAATAACACTAACACTATTTATCACGTATTGTCGGCGACGTGATGCGCGGCTTATCGGCAGACACTTGTCCCCGGAATTTGCGGAACACGACCACACCGTTTAAAATCAATTAGCTTTCCCAACAAGTATTAATTCATTCGTAGTTTTAAAGATGCCTCTTTTCGTCTGAATCAAATAGTCACATATAGCAGAGAGACAGGGCTTCGGCAAATAACCCATACGATGATGTCGCGGCGAAGCATTCCTCGCATTCCTCCGCATTTATTAACGGACCGACACTGTTCCCCTATTCCCACTACAAGAAGAAAGTTACCACTTTTATTTATGAAGCAGAAAGAATAAAATCGTGTCTCGTGACTAGTCGTAACTTCTGAACGCAATTATAACTCTATATGGTATCGGATAAGGAGTGTGATCTTAGAGTTCCCAAATAACTACCGATGCAAAAAAGTTAACTTTTCATTGCAGCTCCACCTGAACCCCAAGATTAATAACACATTCAAACATACAAAGAAACAAACCAACTCTTCAATTTTATCAAATTAAATAGGTATAGATAGATGTCTTCCAACTAACCCATGTTAATAATATGGCAAGCAAATATTTATTCTTAGAAGAACTTAGATTAGAAATGCAGACATCTTCGGTCAGAGCACACAGGACAACCAGCTACATCTATTGGAAGAGTGAACCACATCAAATGAAAGTTGTGTACAAGTCGAGAGATGCGCATTAGCTCGGTCGATTGCGACATTAACTGTAATTGCAATCGAGCTTTTCCACGTTGGTTGATTGTTTTCTAGCTGCAGATTTTTATTATGTTTCTGCAAGCACATTTCCGCTTGCCTATCTTCGTTAAGATTTCGCGGAGAGGTTTAGGTACAAAACACACTCCAATAAATATGTCAAGATTGGCTCTTTATTAGTTCTTTTAATTTCATAGCGAATACCTATGTAACATTAGTGAGAGAAACACAAACAAAAGGCCACATTCTCAGAAGGAGCGTTGCTCGCTCCTAGCGCTCGTAGCGCTCGTAGCGCTCGTAGCGCTCTCGCGGCCGATACGCGATTCACTTTAGTATTAAGAAATAAAGCAAAAGCTGCAGAGCGCAACAAAGGACGGCGGCGAATGTTCGGCGGATTCTTATAAAAATAAAATCACCACTATTAGGTGGGTACACAACGAGTTGACACCATAAAGAGAGGAGATAAGAGATCAAAGGAGGAACCTATCGGAGGGCGCGGGCCGAATAATTCCCGATGCGGACGCAATAAAAGAAGGCTCGTTCTCGGAATGCGGCCCGTGGGAGCGCTCCCTTCCCGCCGCCCGGGCGGCCAGGGGGCCGGGGGGCCCTCCACCACCTCCGCCCCAGCTTCCTCGCGCGCTCCCAGCCACGCACCACGCACCACTATACGTTAGTGCGCTTTAATTGTCCATTAACTCCACTTAGTATTAATGCACGCCTAGTAACCACACCCTGACATAACACATGAAAAAAAAAACTTCTTCTCCAGTATCCTCCAGCTCACATACCTACCATCCACCAGAACTGTATGCTTGTTTGCCACCATCAGTAGGTACATAAAAAAGAGATGGTTTAAATTCTTTGATTAGCCGATCGGTAGAGTTAGTAACTTTGGTGCAACGATGCAAGTTAGGTAAAAGCGAAACACTGTAAATAAAAACCGGACAAGTGCGAGTTCGACTCGCGTGGTGAGGTTTCCGTAATTTAAATAAATATTTTCGAAAATATTACAGATTTAAAATGCAGGGACATAGCGGTTACGGTGGTACCGGCAGGGGGGGTTATATTATTAAGAATTTTCGATTTAATTTGAATACTTAAACTTCTTATAGGTTTTCCAGTAATCTATAGGCAAAGAACTATTTTCCACATTTTTTTTCAAAATTTTATGTTCAGTAGTTTCGGAGATAGGGGGGGGAATGGTCAATTTTCGTCGTTTTTCCTAAATAATTTCAAATTTGTTTATGCAAAAATTATAAAAAAATATATATCTGAGATGCTGACAACAACCTCTTTTATTTGATATGTTTTTGATATATTTTTTTTAATTTTCTGATTTACTCCCCGAAAGTGGCCCCCGAAATTTTAAACAGGGGGTTTAAAATTTATTATTTTACTTGACGTTTTCATCTTTGGGTCACCAATTTACATATATTCATCAAATTTCAACTCAATCGGTCGAGTAGTTTCGGAGCAAATTGGCTGTGACAGACGGACAGACAGAAAGACAGAAACACGAGTGATCCTATAAGGGTTAAGGTACGGAACCCTAAAAACGGAAGGAATGATCTCGTCGTGTTTAACCTGACTGATGTTGATCCCCATAAACTCTACCAACATTTTGTGTCAATTCTAGTTAAGCCACTGCTTGCACTTTGGGGAATGCTAAAGGAGCTCATTTTCCACACAACTTTTTCTAACCACCTTTATTAATGTTGTAGCGCAGGTTTGCAACACAACGTGAATAAATAAGGATTTCAGGGAATCGTATGCGGAGCGAAGCGAGCGTCATTAGTGTACTTGTAGACGCGGCATAGTGCGGCGGCGGTTTTTGCGACGCGCGGCATGCCCGCTGCCGCAGCCTGCGAATGCGGTCGTTATGACTTTTTGCGCCCCGGCCCTTTCGGCCTCTTTTAAGTAATGGCCTAAGTTTTTTCGATCTAATCGCGCCCACGAAACTATGTCCCGGGGCTGGCGGTGAATCCACAATGGGGCAGTTTTTGGCGCGGAACCGGTTGTCGCGGCCGTTGCGTCACCGAGTCACCGAGTCACCGAGCCCACTCGCCGGCCATACAGTCTCGCAGACGCGGCGGCTGCCCATTGCCAACCTTTCCCTAAATGCACTTATGCACATTATATTTTAAACAAGTATTACCTCATCCATCTTGGAATAAGCACACTTTATTAACAACCTGATCTAATGGCTCTAGATTTTTCTTAAAATTTAAGGGTGATCTTGAGGGTGATTTCTTTTAAATTTTCATCTTCTTTAACTGTTGTGGCGCTCAGATAGCTCTCTGTACGCCCGATGATTAACTGGAAAAGAGCGCTTTTATCGTAAAGTTTGCCATTTATCAATATGTTTTACCTATATTGTGGCAGTAAAGTAATTAGGTTGGGGTAATAAAGGTTGGGGAAAAAGTCTTTTCGCATTATAGTATGTATGAACTTGTAATAAAATCTCTTTGGCTGTAGTATTTGTATCTGGCTGGTTTTGGTATCATTGAAAGTTAAAATTTTAAAGAACATAATTCCAAATTCAAATTAGGCAAATGTGTGATTTTCATTTGTTTTTCGTACTGTCAAGATGAGTGAATCTAATGAAGAAATTCGATACATTTTAAAATTTTACTACAAAAAAGGTAAAACTGCAACGCAAGCAGCGAAAAAAATTTTGCGATGTTTATGGACCTAGTGCAGTGTCTGTGAGAGTAGCACAAATTTGGTTTAAGCGTTTTCACTCCGGAAATTTTGATGTCAAAGATGCACCTCGCTCTGGTCGCCCTATTACGGATAAAATGGATGCCATTTTTTGAAAAAGTGGAGCAAGATCGACATATCAGTAGTTACGACGTAGCTGAAGAACTGAGAATTGATCACAAAACAGTTTTGGCGCATTTGAAAAAAGCTGGTTACAAAAAAAAAGCTCGATATTTGGGTACCTCACGAGCTCACTGAAAAAAACCTAATGAAACGTGTACTCATTTGTGATTCTTTATTACGACGTAATGAAACCGAATCATTTTTGAAGAAGCTGATAACTGGTGATGAATAGTGGATCACGTACGACAAGAACGTGCGAAAAAGGTCGTGGTCAAAGGCCGGTCAGGCTTCACAGACTGTGGCGAAACCCGGGTTAACTCGCAATAAGGTGATGTTGTGTGTGTGGTGGGATTGGAAGGGCATTATTCATTATGAGCTATTACCACCAGGCAGGACTATCGATTCTGAACTCTACTGCGAACAACTGATGAGATTAAAGCAAGAAGTTGAGAGAAAGCGGCCGGAATTGATCAACAGAAGGGGTGTGGTGTTTCATCATGATAACGCTAGACCTCACACATCTATAGCCACTCAGCAAAAATTAAGAGAGTTTGGCTGGGAGGTGTTAATGCATCCGCCTTATAGTCCTGACCTTGCACCTTCAGATTTCCACCTGTTTCGGTCTCTTCAGAATTCTTTATGCAATGTTAGGTTAACATCACGAGAGGACTGCCAAATCCACTTGTCGCGGTATTTTGATGTGAAGTCCCAAAATTTTTATAGCAATGGGATCATGTCCCTACCTACAAGATGGCAAAAGGTTATCGAACAAAATGGTACATACATACTTTAGTTAAATTTAAATAAACTATATTAAAAAATGTTTTGAATTATCTTAAAAAATGCGAAGAAACTTTTTCTCCAACCAATATTAAATAAATAAATCTGGACTAGTCGACCAATATGTGGAGACGACACAACCTGAATGGCTCAAACTTTATACTTTCTTGTATAATTATACCTACTTAGAGCCAGATGAGATGATAGATGACATGGGTACTTATTAAAATCGATGAAATCTTAAAACGTTAATGTTTGCAGATGTTTCAAATCTTCAGGCATTACAATTTTGACATCAAAGTTTATTATTTTATATTATCACATCTAACTAGATCTTTCCAGATTTTAGTTAAAAGATAGAGCGAGTAATCGTAACACTCCGTAACCACGTAGAGAATGCGAATAGATCTGTAACTGAATTGCCATAAATAACGTTCATAACAAAATACTTGAGCCTCATAAGGGCAGTTATGTCATCATGGGAATGAATGATGTAAGGCGCGGTGCTATACTTTATAATAGCTTCCAGTTTTACTCCCGCTCGTTAGTAAGTAGAAGGAGAAACCGCAGCGAACGATGTTTTATGTGTATTTATTGTTTATTATCGTTTACAGGAGCGACCGTGAAAGAGTTCAATAAAGCGAACCGGTTCATAACCGGGAGGGAGGTGTCGGCTGAAGCCGCAATAGGTAGGCAAATGAAGTGCGCGCTCGGCGAGTGTCCGCCGCAGGCAGCGCGCCCGGACCGCCGGGACCGCCGGGAGCCGCCCGGACCGACGGGAGCCGCCGGGAGCCGCCCGGAGCGGCCGGGGGACGGCTCTAGTCCGCAATTAACGCGAGCTTTAATTAAGGCCGGGACGCTCGCTGATTTATCTACTGATTCGCGGAGCGGGCGTCCATCGCTCTTCTACGAAACAGTCGCGAAGTTTTTTGCGCGGGCTTCGCGGTAGCAAGCCGTGCGACGATTAAACTCGGAAAAACAAACGAGTCTGACGACGGAGGTCCACTGCGCCGCCAGTGCAGCCACACTCACGTGCAGCTGCGTCGCTTCACCGATTGTATGTAACGTACCGCTGCAACGCATGCAACATTTACCTGTATTTCAACAACGGCCCTTCATAGACGTTACTCATCTGGACGACTGGATCAACTCTTGATTGGGTTGTCATAAACTATAGCGGATACCGAACGCAGTTTAGCTAATTACTTCACAAAAGAAGAAAGTGAAGAAATCCCTTCTTTACGTTTGAAGAAAACTAATTAGATGTTTTAAGAAGTTCCACAATCGGCAGCATCTATTTTCTGCAAATACGCCTTAAACACCTACAAACGAAGCTATAAACTAGAAACCAATAGATGTTGGGAAAGGGAACTGTTAAATGAAACGATTAAAGAGTGAATAACGAGTGGTGTGGAGCTTAGGCAAGCGATGGTTGTGACAGATTTATGTGATTGCGAGCGGCCGACGATGAATACCAAGAAGGCAGCCGACGCCGACGTGGACGTCGCGCTGTCGCATCGCTCTACTAGGGAGAAGGTTTTCGTTAGTATAATCTTTTTTACCATATTATCCACATTTTTCATTTTGCAACTTATGACTTTGTGTGTATTGTAAAACGTGAATTTGAAACCGCGCCTGAAAGGGTGTTGATTAAATTAAATATTATCATCAATATTAGTATGAGTGTAACGAGGTGGGAAACTCTCTATGGCTATGGGAACTCCAGACATCTCTACTCGGACTGATATGAAAAGGAAAGACATTGTTACGTCTAGTGGTTTAGGTACCTACATTCCTATCAAATTCATGATAATAATATATCCTACCTATCTTCTTGGTTGACTGATGCTTCCTTATGTCGCCGCATTATAGTGGACAACTCCAATCCAATCGTACACAATGCGAATCGATTAATACACAATTGTAAATAAAATGTTTCAGCATTAGTACAATCGATGATCAGGCCCCTCATTTCATGTTCTGGCTTCAAAATTAACTATATTATATAGGTATACCGTAGTCGGGGAATGTAGAGATAGTACAGTACAATGGCAAAACTGCTTATAATTCAGAAAGCACTAGCAACATTAGCATCGCATTAAATATTAAATCGGCCGGTATCGCTCGGGAGTCATAATTAGCAGCGGCAGCGCGGGGGAATCTCGCCGTGTTTTGCTCGGATCCACCTGAATTCGCTAATTACAGTTTAAACATGAGAAAACATGGCTGAAATCGTTTAAATAGCTGGTTTTTTAGCGAACAGTTCTAAGACGAGCATTTCCATTTATAATCGGTTGAGAAAAAACCTCGGGGTCGGTTCACAGCTCCGCGCGGCGAGGAAAAGATTGCGGGGGACTATTAGCCAGATACAATAGTAATTGCATTGCGGCGGGCCGGGAGCGAGCGGGCGGGGAGGGGGGACGGGCGGCTCGTTGCTCTCTTTGCACGAATTACTAATTAGCCCCTATCAGCACAGATCAGCGTGTAGTGTTGTCGGTTGTCGGGCGCTCGCGGCCTCGCGGCGGTGGCGGCGGAGGCGGCGGCCGCTATCGGGGGAATCGCGGCGAGCGGATGAATAACAAATGAGATACGATTGCACGCGTGAACGCGGCCGACATGTGTGAAATATTCTCGCGGAAAAAATGCTTTAATTCACCACGCCCGATGATGAGGCGGAGGGTATGTCGTAAATACGTTTTTCAACGTCGAAGATACTTTGGAAGACTTAGTGGCGTTTGCAATATTTGTTTAGCTTTTCTCGTCATTTTTAGCACAGACAAATATTATTCTCATTTTGCAATAAGGTACCTATGTCCTTTTATAGAAGGACATACCTATTCAATCTCTTTAAGATCTTTTACTGGTGGTAGAGCGCCAGTGACGGAGCTCGGGGGCGAAGGCACTACCGCATTACCTTATAAGTACCTATTATAGTTGACCTTATTCTGGAGAAATAAATTTCTTTTTGATTCATATTATTATTTATTATACTTGCCGTGTTCCGTAATGTAGGTATGGCCCTGTAATTTCCGGCACAGAAGCATAACACCAATATGAACTGCATGATTGTTTGCCACTTCTACCTACTACATAAAAAAAATCAAAAAATCTACCGAGTAAGTAACCTATAACATGGTATCCATTATTTCCTAGATATGGGTAACATATTTGATTATTTGAAATACAACTTCATTAAAAACCTATGCAAGCTTAGGAACTACGGTCAAGATCGCAGTGTCTCATTTTTCACTTCACTATATAGGTACCTACCTAGGTACCTAAATGAAATATCTTAAGCATAATCACTAGCAAGGCAACAAAGCAGCAACATCATTGAAGACGTTCAAGACGTGCCGCCGTGTAGCACGTCCACAGTGAGTCCACAGTCCACAGTCGACAGTCCACAGTCCGCACGCCGCACGCCGCTCGCCGCGCTAACATCGGAGCGCGCGCAAAAACTGCGTGAATGTCGCTTTCATGCAATAAACATAATACCGTAGAATCAATCAACCGGCGGACGCCACATAATGCCCGCACCCACCACCACAATAGTAATGAGTAGGTATGAACTACGTGCGTCCCTCCCCCCCCCCACCCCCCTCCCCGCTCCCCGCAGTACAGCCTCCGTCTAGCTGGCTGCTCGCTGCTCGTTAGCATTGCTGAGCCCCCATTGACATAGCTAGCTATCCTCGCTTGAATTTCAAGTGGGTACTTATCCATAATTATTTCAAAAGATTACATCTTAACTCAGTGGTCTTTTAGATAGTTTTATAGAGATTTTGTTCGCATTGTGTAACGTAGTAGGTACTAGCAATAAGATGATACTATGGTACACTATACTAAACTAAGGATCTAATTCTATTTTCTTTTAACGTTAGAAAGGTGGCAAACAAGTATACAGATCACATGGATGTTAAGTGATTAGTATAGCCTATAGATATCTACCTACACAAAAACCAGAGGTTAAAAAGCAGATGCTTTAACAGCCCGCATGGTGTACGGTATTATTTATAGTAACGGTCTTATAAACTTATCGAGATATTAAAGGAATAGCCACACCAGCTAAAAATAATTTGCATTGTCATAGTGAGAGCCGAGTATAGTCGAGCCGACATGAAGTAATGAACGTTAGCGTAGTGAGGGCCTGTTGATGAAGGGTTACCTTTACGATTAGTCCGTTGCCCGATGGAGTCAGGTCCCTGAGCTGGTTGGCATGCTCGTGTTCCGCACGCCACTAGTGAACTCTAAAAAGCTCCTGAAGATGGGCCCGTATGTAAGAGCCGGGCAATCGCCGGCGGAGTCGCGGCAGTATGCGAGAGCTTTCCCGTGGCTCCGCAACAAAACGCGCCGAGAAGGAACACCGCGGGGTTTTAGTGAGTATGAGTCTCACATTACCCGCCGTTTGTTCCGGCGGGTAATGTGAGACTCATACTCACTCCTCCTAGACGGCAGAAGCCGATGAAGGGTTTTCCCGAGTTAAAAAAAAAGCGTTACCTTTAGGCTTATCGAGGGCCAGGGCGCGAGCAAAGTGCTCGTCGACGACTGCGGCCACGTCGCCCGAGTAGTGCGTGAACACGACGCAGTTGGCGCTGACGTACTGAGCGCGCGCGCGCACGCCGCTCCCGCTCGCGCACTCGCCCTCCGACTCGGATGAGCCACCGCCTGACCGAAACACATGGAATCAATGTAAACTGTTATAACTTGTCACTATCTTAGACATTAAACAATATTGAATTTAAATTATTGAAGGAAAACTATATAGGTAATAGGTACCCACCAAGTCCACCAACCAACAATCTAAATAAAATGATTTGAAATCAATATTCCTAAAACTTACGACCCGGTGATAACTCTCAATTGTGCCTCCATAAATGTTATTTATAGTATAATTTGGACATTTTAAATCGGGTACTACGTCTGAACCGACCAAAAAGAATGGACCGTAGTCCATTCGGCCGTAATCAAAAAACGTCTACGTCCCAACGGCCCGGTCATAAAATAATTTAAAAGTACAGTCGCATGGTTTATAAATTTTCACTACAAAATATTTACATATTTAAAGTAGTATTTAATCGAATAGTTGTAATCTTCAGGTACCTAACTCAACAATGACCCTTTCTTATCAACCAATCACAAGCAGGCAGTTTATCTGTTACGTCAGAGGAGTGGCAATCAGTGTTTTTAAAGTTCCGGAGTAAACAAGGAACCCTTATAATTTCGCTATGTCCGTCTGTCTGTCTGTCCGTCCGTCTGCGGTTTAGCGCAAAAACTATTGGTACTAGATACTTGAAATTTGGCACAAGTGTACACCTTAATCACGCCGACAAAGTAGTATAATAAAAATATAAAAAATGTTAGGGGTGTGCTTACATCATTTTTGGATTTAGTTAACTGTTCGTGACATATGAAGCTTTAAAGTGCCAATTTTCGTTAGAGTCAAGTGTCCCCCTCCCTATACCAACTAAACGGTTGTGTTAGAAATTCAAACGTTGCGGCAATAGTAGCTACATGTAACGAAATTAAAAGGAAAATTATCACACCTAAGTTGGCTTTACAAGTTTGCGAGTAATAGTCCACCAAATATAATACTCGAAAGTTTTGAACAACTCCATAGAAAATATTTATATATTTTTTCATTATATTAATCAATTGTTCTATTTATTTTTCGTAATAACACATGCGAGTGAACTTTAGAAATTAAAGAAAAAACGGAAAGAAAAATTTGACTTTTTTTATTTTAGAAGAACTAGTCTAGCCGCTTTACCACTAAGCTACCGAACGGGTAGCTTAGTGGTAAAGCGGCTGGACTGGTTATCCTGAGGTCGCAGGTTCGATTCCTGCCCGAAGCCAATTTTGCTTTAATTTCTACATTAATCAAACCTAAAAATCACGGAAAACTACACTGCGCGTGGCCCAACACGCACTTGACCGGGTTTTTTTTGTCAATATGTTTAAGTGGTTGATTACTTTAATATATGTATACATATATGTATCTTCACGCCAGGTCCCTAACGGGGTAGGCAGAGAGTGTAGCGCATTGTTTTTATAAAGAAATTAATACAAATTTAAGAAAAAAATTAAAACTTAAGTATTTCAATTTATAACTTATTACACTAACCATCAATGACATGAAACCCGTACCACCCAGAGAAGAGATAAACTGTATTAAAGTGAACAATCATCTTATTACGCACCCAAAACAAATCGCACAGGAATTCAATAATTATTTTTTAGACGATATCAAGCGGCCCGTGACTAACATTCATAATACTGCTAGATATATTAGTCACAATTCTCCTCATTCTTTCTTTATGACTCCTGCAACTGAACAAGAAGTAATTAAAATAATAAATTGTCTAAATAATACAAAGAGTACTGGTTATGATGATATACAAACGAACATCATTAAAAAAGTGTCCCGATATATAGCCCCTATAATTACACACATTATCAATACCTGCATAGAAACAGGTATTTTCCCATCCAAGTTAAAAATCTCTATTATTAAACCCCTTTTCAAAAAAGAGGACAAGACTGACATGAAATTTTACAGGCCTATAGCTTTAATACCCGTTTTCTCAAAAATCTTTGAAAAAGTAATTTATTTAAGATTAAGTAACTATTTTGAGACCAAGAATATATTTAGTAATCATCAATTTGGATTTCGTAATAATAAATCCATTGATATGGCACTATATAATTTTTTCAATTTAGTTTATCCTGTACTTGATCAAAAGAAGAAGGTAGTTGCAATATTTATGGATCTGAGGCTTTTGATAATGTTGACCATAATATATTGATAAATAAACTGGATAATTATGGAATACGAGGCAATTCTTTGGACGTTATTAAATCATACCTTATTAATAGACTACAATACACTGAAATAACTCGTATTAAAAAAAGTACTAAAACAGAAGAATCATACAGTTCTGATAAAAAAATCGTTAAGTTTGGTGTTCCACAAGGGTCTATATTAGGACCTCTATTGTTCATTGTCTACATAAACGACTTGCCAAATGCCATAAAGGAGCCTCTTGTGCTATTTGCCGATGATAGCACCATAGTTTTCAAAGAAGAAGACCCCAAGCACTTTGAATCTAATATTAACAAAGCACTCGAATCAGTTGTAGAATGGTTAACACTTAACAATCTCAGAATAAATCTGGACAAAACGAACTTTATGAAGTTCAGTAATAAAAATTCTCCTACTTATCAATTAGACATTAACTATAAGGGATATAATATAAAAAATGTAGAATGTACAAAGTTTTTAGGCTTACATGTAGACTCAGGATTAACTTGGAGGACACAAATAAATCACATATGCACTAAACTAAACCAATTTTCCTATGCATTGTTTATGTTGAAGAAAGTGACAAATCTACAAACGATGTTAAGTGCTTATCATGCGTATGTAGGATCAATACTTAAATCTGGCGTTATGTTCTGGGGAAATGCCACAGACAAAGAAAGAGTATTTAAGGCACAAAAAAAGTGTATCCGCTCTATTAGTGGAATTGCTCAAACTGACTCATGCAAACATTATTTTATAGAGTATCGTATATTAACTTTACCATCGCTGTATATATTTGAAGCAGCGACCCTAATTTATAAGAGTATTGATAACTATGACACAACATATAGTCAAAGACACAATAAATTATCGTTACGACAATGTAGGACATCAAAATATAATAACAGTATATTTTGTATGGCTCTGAAAATTTATAACAAAATACCTGCCCACATTAAAAACATTGACTCAACAATTAATGGATTTAGAGCCTCTTTAAAGAAATTGTTAATCAATAAAGCATATTATTCAATAAATGAATTCATAAATGACAAATAATGTGAGTAGATCGCCATTATTATTAAGACATTCAAATTATTATTTGCAATTATACTATAATTTTCCTTCTGACATCTGTTTACATTGAAGTTTATCTTATGTACTTACCAAATGTATTGTAATGCTGCATTGTTTTATCAACTAATTAATATGACTGTACTTCACTAACCATTATTATTACCATTGACATTACATAAATATGCCTACCTAACCTATTTAAAACTTTTATAAATATTGTACACCGAAAGGTATTGTTGCAATGGAACTATATTGTATTCTTCAAAAACCTGTACACCTGTGACAAACAATAAATGACAATAAATAAATAAATAAACTTTTGCACTCGAATGTTCTCCATGTATACATTTGTTAACAATATTTTATGACCGGTCCGTTGAGACGTAGACGATTTTTGATTACGTCCGAATGGACTACGGTCCATTCTTTTTGGTCCGTTCAGACGTAGTACCCTTTAAATCGTACCAACATTTTTATAGAATTGGAGGAAAAGTATAAACCCGGTACCATAATTGCTCTACATTACCTACCTACGGTCAAAAACGACCTCGGAATGAATCTGGCAGTAACATTTTTTAGTCTCGAGGCAGACAAACCTACCTAGTATGTTGCTGATTCCTAGGTACATATTTCATTACAAGTTGATTCTCATTAACGCTCTATGTAAGTAAAATATCAGCTACCTGGCTAGCACAGTTACTAGCGCGTACAAATAAAGACCTGCAACCTGCTAGCAGCCACTACTAGCGTGGCTATTACGCGCTGACGTAGGGATGAAAGATTAGGTATGGGCACTAACCATCAGCGCTGGCCCGGCCGTGAGCGGAGAGGTCCTCCTCCTTGGTGCGCAGGCGCGGGGAGTGGTGCGGCGCGAGCGAGTGCGCGTGCGGCGCGTGGTGCGGCAGGTGCGCGTGGTGCGCGTGGTGCGCGTGGTGCGCGTGGTGCGCGTGCAGGGGGAGGGAGTGCGCGTGCGGCGGGGAGCCGGGCGACTGCGCGCCCGACGACGCCGATCCCGAAGATAACGCCGCCGCGCCGCCGCCGCCGCCGTACTCGCTACCAACATTATTGGCGCTCTGCACGTTCAACTGGATGGACGAAAGACACACTTTTCTGTAGATCTAATTCAAAAATTCAAATCATTTTGAAATTCAAATCATTTCAAATTGGTCTACAAGGACACTTTTGGATTATCGGGTTATAAACTACCTAGAGAGAATGACTTTTAATAATCCATTAGGTAGGTATTCATAAATACCAATTTAATAATCATATTTAACCGATATAGAAATCTTCAATTTTTTCAATACCTTCATAGAAGAAAAAGAAAAATCTGTTCACAACATAAAAATTCATATTACATGTAGGAGCATTGCTATTTTAGTGCGAGTGGATCGTTCGCCTCGCCAAGCTCGCGGTGATTGACTTGAAGATAGGTACTGGTGTGTGCCGAGTGCCGACACAGCAAAACCTATCTTAGTCATAGTCATTTATTTGCGAACTAAGTAGATACATGAAGGTCTTAAAATTAGGTTCTAGCAATACTTAGTTGCCATCTTCAGTCAATATGAATCTGCAGAGATTAACTTGTCGTTTTCGGGTTTCATACCTCAAAAATAACGTTTTCTATCTATAAAAGGACGATTTCTCTATATCCATTGTCCGTCTATCACAGCCGATTCTTTTCAAAACTACTTACTTTTCCGATTTAATTGAAAATGTTGGTATGTTTGTACGTTTAACGTAAATTACAGATATTATGGATATGACAGAAGCTAGATATGGATATGGTTAAACCAGTGGCTTGCACGGCACATAGGCGGACCGGGCAGTACCTATACCGCGTTAGGATTGGGTTGGGGTAGGTACTTATTTTATTTGGTTTGAATAAAACTTAATTTACTCTCTCACTAACACTGTCATGTTTCCAAGCTTAAATAATAATTATTAAGACGATTCTTAAACGAAGCCAATGTCTGAGCTTGTCGTATGGCCACAACTTGACTGCTACGACAGTAAAAGATTTTGCACCAAAGGAAGAAGCGTGAGGAGGCATCATAAGGCGAAGGTTGCCAGAAGATCGAAGACAGAAGGAGTTTGATTGAGAAAGGTATTGGAATCGTTCTTTAAGATATAGAATCAGCTGATGATAAGAATGTGAGCATACGCCCAGTATATCGCCGCCATCTATTGAGTTTTAAAATTTACAATTTAGTTACTGGAAGCGAAGAACCGCCCAGTTCCAGTTCCAGTTCCAGACCTATAATAGACTTGCAGAGAACATGTAATAATACTTGCTTATAGTTAATTCTAAAGAATTGTGAAGTAATTCAGCGCCATCTATTGAGGTTTTATGTAACTAAATTGTAAATTTTAAAACTCATTAGATGTCGGCGATATACTGGGCGTATGCTCACATAAGTAATTACAATTTATATTAACCTATGTTAGTATTATTTTATTCCTTATATCTAATTGTTAGTGCTATCGCTAGGTTATGGGACATGGACCCCTTCTTAGGTGAAGGCCTCCTCCATCTTTCGCCAGTATTCTCTGTTTTTGGCTTTGATTATCCTGTCTCTTCCTATTATATCGTTCAAATCATCAGCCCACCGTCTGTTTGACCTACCTACATTTCTCTTCACTTCTGGTCCCTTCCATCTTGTTGCTTGAAGGGTCCAGCGGCGGTCAGTGAATCGTGAAACGTGACCGGCCCATTGCCATTTTAGTTTTAAGGCTTGTGTTAGTGCGTCTGTTGTTTTAATTGTTTTTCTTATTATTTTATGAATTTTTCTTATTTTTAAGATACTTCTCTCCATAGCCCTTTGTGTTGTTCTAATCAATTGTTTTGCTCTATTTGTGTAGGTCCATGTTTGACAACCATAAAGTAAACATGGCAAAAGGCAGGTCTCGAAAACAATTTTCTTTAAATTTAGAGAGTAGTCTCCTTTAAGAATTTCTTTGAGTGCCCAAAATTTTTTCCGGGTTAAATTTGTTCTTCTTTGTATTTCTTCTTCGTTAGACGTCTTTTTGAATGAAAGTTTTTTATCTAAATAAATGTAGTCGTTCACATATTCTATTAAGTCTCCTTCTTCTGTATTGATGGGTAGTTGAAGGCTGTTGGTCATCACTTTAGTTTTTCTAGCATTCATTTCGAGTCCTACTTTCTTACTTTCTCGGTCTAAAGAGTTAATCATATTTTCGAATTCGCTTGAGCTGTTGGCTAAAACTACAATGTCGTCTGCGAACCTTAAATGATTTAATCGGGAACCATTTATATAAATCCCTTTGTCTTTCTAATTTATAGTTCGAAATATACTTTCCAACACTGCAATTAATAGTTTTGGCGACAAGGGATCAATCATATTTTCTAATTCGCTTGAGCTGTTGGCTAAAACTACAATGTCGTCTGCGAACCTTAAATGATTTAATCGGGAACCATTTATATAAATCCCTTTGTCTTTCCAATTTATAGTTCGAAATATACTTTCCAGCACTGCAATGAATAGTTTTGGCGACAAGGGATCTCCTTGTCTTACAACTCTTTCTATTTTTATAGAATTTCCCCTAGTTTCCAGCTTAACCCTGCTTGTACTGTTTGCATATACATTTTTGATTATGTTCACATATTTTTGTTCGATATCAAACATTTTTAAAGCGTTCCAGATCGATTTATGACTAATGCTATCGAATGCTTTGCTGTAGTCAATAAATCCCAGGTAAAGTGGAACGTTATATTCTCTATATTTCTCGATCTCTATAGGTATAATAGGTCTGGATAATTGTAGTTTCCAAAGGTTACGCGAAAAGCGACCAACACGGATGCGGAGCCGCGGACTACAGCTATATTAGATATAGGTAGTTCGGTAGTTCGAGTCTTTCTACTGTCTTTGCTGATTTTGTAATATGATGCCAATTAAGGACCTAAATAATTAAAGCTGTGTAATTTGCAAGAAGTTTCGATTCCATCTGTTCTTAGCACAATGATACGCACGTACCTATATTTTTAAGGCGGTAGTGCGTCGTCATTATTATATATATATTAAGACATTCCACATAAACTGTTTTCATCAACCTTATTAACCCACATTTGGTTTCATATTAATCTCTCCAGACACGAGAAAAATATGACAATTGAAATTCAATTGTGTCTCGCCGCCGGTGGCCGTACGATCCTTGAAGGATTATTAGCAAAAAGTACTTAAAACAGTACAGTACCAGGTAGGTACTGTACTGTTTTAGTACTGTTACATATGCTCTTCACACCACACCGCTGAATACTAAAAATCGACCTTTTTATTAAAGTAATATTTTTTTAATAATATGCCTTTGTTTGCCTTCTTAAATTAATATAGAATTAATTAATTATTTATAATTCAGAGGTTTATAAATATCATAAATCGGTTTCTGTTTCTTTCGCGTAGGTAGGTTGGTTTTGGAAGAGGCCTAAGTATGTGTGTGATGTAAGTACGTAGTTTTTATTTAAAACTGAGAATGAAATAATGTGTCAAAGGTTTGATATACGAGTACAGACTCTACAGACTATTTGTATGGGAAAATGAAATTGTGGTTTTAACTATTTCCCTTCAATTTCTTCATATTTTCTTACCTTTTAAACCTGCCCTGGACTTCCAAAAATCATTCAAAACCAAAATTGGCCAAATCGGTCCATCCGTTCTCGAGTTTTAGCGAGACTAACGCACAGCAATTGATTTTTATATTTAAAATAGATAATAAGACGATATAGAATCCTTGATCGATTAATAGGTAATAGACATTTACATGTAATTACAGTATACTTACATGTAAATGTCTATTACCTATTAATCTTTCAAGGATCGTAAGGCCACCGGCGCCCAGACACAATTGAATTTCAATTGTCATATTTTTCTCGTGTCTGGAGGGATTAAAGTATTTGTGTACCACCTGCTTTTGTTTCGTTTTTTTTTTTCAAAAGTTCTCATAGGTATAGCTGCTATAAAAAAAATCAGGAATCTCTGAAATTGCTGCACAAAGAGTTTTACTAAACAAATTATTAGCGGCCATAAAAATCATTCGGTAACCAGCCAAGACACGTGCTGTTCGAATATTGTGTATCGTATTATTATGTACACGATTAACAAATAGGTGAATGAATTCGATAGGCGATAATTTAATTGATGAAGTGGCCAAATTGTTTCCGCATACAGTCGGATGTGTGATCCGGCGAGCCGTGCCGGCGGCCGGCTGGGCGGCTGGGCGGCTGCTCGACACTCTCACCGCTCACGAATAAGGCTTACATTCCGGTGACACACGATGACACGATCATAGAGCAAGTTATTTAAATTATTTAATTACGTATACATCGGCCGAATGATAATAGGTATAATGTGGATCGTTAAGATGCTATCAATATTAGATGTTTACCTACTTACCTACCTACTAGCTACTAGTCGATACTCGACACTTTCTGTGCTACGGGCAGTAGGTACCAGGTAATCCCTAAGCCCTGTGCGTATCTACAGGAGGCGTGCATAACTTATTTGACTCACTGTAACGTACCTATCCTATGTTAATTTGCAAGAGCCTGGCACATTAAAACCATACGAAAAAAGACTAAGGGTCTTTTTTTGATATTTAAAAATATTACAAAATTTCTACTTTAGCCTAGTGGTAGCAGGCTACTACTACTACGATGGGGTCTTGAGTTCGATTCTCGGGTCGGGGGATATCAGAGATAACGGTGTAAAAGCTTTCATCTCTGGTTCTATTGAGATTTTTCAATTTTCTGGAAATTTCCGATATAGGTACCTCGGATTTTGGTAATGTGCCCGTAGATGTCAACAGGCTCGCCCTCTGTTACATGCATGGGTCAAAACGTAACCGGCGAATCGTGGGTGTTTGCTTGAATGTATGCATTTACCTCTGCCTAGCTCTTCGGGGATAACAGGCGTGAAGTTACGTTTTCGTTTTTATTTTTTTCTTCTTCAAGCCTTCAAGGTGCAATGAGGCTCTAATTTCAACTTGAATTTTCAGTTTTCTTTATTCCTCTCACCTCGTACCTACCGTCAGTGCGAACCTGATGTCAGTAAAGCGCACTGTAGGTACCCACTGTAGGTGGCGCAATGCGAATGACGACGGAAGAATACAAAGCTGAGTTTACGTATTTTATTCGGCGTGGAGCTCCAGGTTCAGAAATCGAAGGCGTAGGCATCATCATCAGACCACCTCATTTCTTTATTTATTTACCACTAAATGAAAAGTTAATGTTCAGCGCTATCGTAACTCGGTCAGGTGGTAGTGTTCGGCCGGTCATCGCCGATACAGAGGCATAACAGCTAAGGCCTCACTATGTAAACATGCGTACTATAGACTCGATGACGATCTAAAGGATAGAGATGCCTGGACAAATGCTGGTCTAGCTCCACACGACTTTAAACAATAATTTTGTGAAATTAATGTGCATTGTATTGATATTATAAAACATAGTTATAAGTGTCATATTGTGAAAATAGTTTTAAGCAACATATTTTGAAAAGACCCTACTGAGTTTTGTTTTGGCAGGTTTTTTCTCAATAATGTGGGCTTTGGAACTCTGCCAGTGAATGACAAAGAATGTCCCATATTGTTTGGTTTACTCTTATCTTGCCGTTTGTAAAAGAGAGTATGGAACATTCTGTTGATACCTATTTTTATTATTAAGTATTTTTTGACGATTATTTATTTTATTTTGTTAACTTTGACATATTAATGAATCAGTTGTTATTCGCTCTAATTTTATATTTGTAATTTGACCTATCACAAGCAAATTCTATTATTTCCAAGTGATTAAATGAATTTTTGAGTTTGAGTTTGCCTCAAAAGTATGTACATTCACACCAGGTACCTAACGGGGTAGGCAGAGAGTGTAGAGCGCCTCAAAAGTGAATAGGTACATTGAAGTAGAATCAGAATCAGAAACTCATTTATTCATTTAGGGTGACAGGCACCTCTTATGACACGTCAAAAACAAACAAAATAAATTAGAGTGAACAACAATTGATATACATGTCAAACAAGATAAAAAATAAATGTAAAGTCAAGAATATCACTAACATAAAACTAAATGTAATAAACGAATGTAAAAAGAATATCAGTTGAATGTCTCATTTCCCCTTTACAAACTGATAACATGCTGATAACAAAGAGTAAAAAGAAAAGAAAAAGAGTCATTCTTTGTCATTCACCGGCATCTTCATCTAAATCTTTGATTTATATATAGATGTATATATCTATAGGCCACAGTACTCACCTATTCACTTGAAATCGATGTGAACTGTAAGCTCATTTGCCACTTTCATGTCATAAAAATAATATACCTACAACCCGCACAGAGGCGCGCACGACTCGAGCCGTTTGGCGCCCGCCGACCGGAACCACGCACATTTTCATTTTTCATGGGCGTGCACACATTATCATATTATTTATGTAAGTAGTTAGGTACGTCTTAACAGCCCGCCTCCGGCTCGGCTTCATCACACAGGTAAACACAGAGGTTTTTTTTTGATGTTATGAAGGTGGCACAAGCATGCAGTTCATATGGATGACAAGTGGCGTCGGCAGCCTATAAATCTACAACCTCTCTACCATAAACCAGAGATCAAGATACGGATACGTTGCCACCCCTGGATGTGAAACACAATACCTAGTGCTGAACACTACCATTTGGCTGAAGATAGCTAAGGTAACGCGGTGGTGCCTGCGCCCTCGAGTCCCTACACTGGGACTCTACCACCAGTAGGTACATGACATGTGGTGACTTTACATGATCTGAAACGTGATCGGTCAATCGTGGATGTTTGCATGTTTGCTTGCTGTCGGGGAATACAGGCGTCAAGTTACTATTTTTTAGAGATTGCCTAAAAGATACCGTTGGGTGAGCTGTGCCTAATGAGGGAGGAGGTAGTACCCTACCCAACTTTGAGCACCCTCCCTGGAGTTCAACATCCTGAATCTTCGTTTGAATAGTTTGAGTTGTTTGATCAAGTTGATCAAACAACTCAAACACAGCCCGAATGTTCATTATTTGAATAGGCATGAGCAAATTTATGGAATGCTAATATAAAAGCTATAATGAATACTCAAAATTTACTAAATAGGTTCATAAGTGACACGAGCGCGCACTCGTGTTTTATCTTACCCTTGTTTTATCATGCCAATGATATTTCCTGGTCAGTCGTCGGACCGCGAACTAGCAACCGTCCACATACATTATGCATCGATCACGGACAACCGTGGGAACCGTATATAATAAGGTATTCATAAATAATGAAAAAATATGCGCTCATTCAGCACTCCCCTCCCTTCCCGTGTCCCTCCGTCCCTCGCAGCTTAGCAGCGGGGGCCTATCGGCTAAAGGTTATGCTAATTGCACACATGCGAGCTCTCCCAAAAAGGGCATCGGTATCTAACTGCGCGTAATAACGGCGCGGTGACGCTCGCTGTAGTTCGCACTTCGCACCCGCCACCATTGTGTGTGTCATGTGATCATGTGCTACTGACATCTAACGATATCTAACATTAGTGGAGGCAATAAGGCAAATGACAGGCCACTGACAGCCACAACGAGAGACGACCTAATGCAATATTTGAGATTTACTTGTTTAAAATCACGAAATTTGATTTACCTTACCTGCTCGTGGTGCACCCTGCCGACCAACAAACAAGGCTCTGGCGACTGGTTCCATTTGGTTGCTGGGTGGGTACTACCAGCATAATCCTTCCTAGTGTCCCGCCTGGTGGTAAGGCCCCTCCGGGGACCTGCCTAGCTAGCTACCACCCTCAGGTCGTAATCTACCGTCAAACGTCTTAGGACGTGTTCCGGCTTCCGAGCCTGAGAGCCAGTATCCCCCCTTTCCTCTATCCCATCCTTGAAATGCGCCGTATTGTCTGTCTCGGGGACCAGTTAGTGTGAGGGCAGGGCATACGCTCAGGGGCGCAACATGTTGGCCCGGGGGCCAGGGAGAGCCGATGAAACGGTTTTCCGCTGCCGCCCGCCGGTCAGTTGGGGACCCGAACCCAGGCCTCACTATTAATCTCTGGCCTGGGAGGCTGTCCCGCCAACCGGTGCAAAGTCCCGTGTGCAGTCGCCATGCCGGAGTAAGAGACCGGAGTGGGGCCAGGCGCCTGTGCACGGGGGAGATCGGGGGTCCTTCCGTCCCCCGGGCCAGCAATTAGCATCACCTCTGAGAATAGATGGTCTAACTCACTGACAATTTTTGTTCGTAGGGTGACCAATGCGCTGCACATGATCCTTCCTCTTCCCCGACATTTACTGTGGACATGTGTAACATCAGGGGTTTACATACCAACCTAAACGCCGTCCATCGTCACCTTGAAACGGCTAAGCCAGCCCTACTCTTTCTGACGGAGACACAAATATCCTCTCCTCTTGACACTGGCGTACCTTACTTACCCCGGCTATACTCTGGAGAACACTTTCATTCGCGGCGCCGGGGTATGTCTGTATGTACGAGAGGATGTCTGTTGTCGCCGTCTTGACCATTTCGAAGACAAGGACCTGTCGTTATTGTGGTCGACTACGGTGGTTCTACCCGAATCTACGCGTGCGTGTACAGGTCCTATAGCGGAGACGGGGAGACAGCTCGCTTGTTCGAGCACATCCAACAGGTGGTCGACACGGTGCTTGCGCAGTATCCTTCTGCGGAGTTGGTGATTCTTGGCGACTTTAACGCACACCATACGGAATGGTTGAGCTCCCGAATCACTGACTTCGCTGGAAGGACTGCATATGACTTTGCGCTGGCTAATAGACTCACACAAGTCGTATCCGGGTTCACCCGGATACCAGATGTCGAAGGCCACACCGCCTCTTTGCTGATCTTCTGCTGACCTCATATTCTGCCAACTATCAGGTGGTGGTCGAGGCTCCTTTAGGATCCTCAGATCACTGCCTGGTACGCACGAAAACCCCCTTGTCGGTTCGGGCGCCTCTGCAGCCCTCTTCCACCCGGCAAGTGTGGCACTACAGGTCAGCAGATTGAGATGGACTGAGGGAGTTCCTATCGTCCTACCCATGGAGGCAGCTTTGTTTCTCGTCGGAAGATCCGAGCACGTGCGCTGAAGCTGTAACCGATGTGACACACCAGGGTATGGAATGTTTCATCCCGTACTCTGTGGTATCCATTGGTGGTCGGTATCAGCCCTGGTTTGATAAGTCTTGTGCTATGGCTTCTTACCATAAGCAGGAGACTTACAGAACCTGGACTGTGGCTCACGCTTGCAAGGATCCCAATGCCTCCGACCTGAAGAGAGTACTCAACGCTGCCTCCAGGTCCACGAAGCTGCGGATAGCCAAAGCAAAGTCCAAGCATGTCGGTAGAGTTGGCAGGAAACTAATGAGGCATCCTCCCGGGAGCCGTGCCTATTGGTCTCTTGCCAAAGCTATCGATGGGAACTTTTGTCGGTCATCTTTCCCACCACTGCGAAAACTTGATGATAGCCTAGCCCACACGGCAAAAGAGAAAGCCAATCTTCTGGGCAGCCTCTTTGCCTCAAACTCGACTCTTGATGACATGGGTGTCACAGCGCCTACCATCCCGCGCTGTGAAAGCTCTATGCCTGACGTCAAATTCTCTCAGAAGAACGTCAGGCGGCGGCAGTGGTGATGAATATGTGCGCTCCCGAGCTTACCTCCGTTCTGACGCGCCTGTTCTCGCTTTCCTACGATCGTGGAAAGGTACCGTCTGCGTGGAAGACAGCCCTCGTGCATCCGATACCCAAAAAAGGGGATCGCAGTGACCCGGCCAATTACAGGCCTATAGCAATAACCTCTCTACTCTGCAAAGTCATGGAGCGTGTGATCAACACACAACTGCTGCAGTATCTAGAGGATCACCAGTTGATCAGTGACCGCCAATATGGATTCCGTCACGGCAGATCTGCTGGTGATCTTCTAGTATATCTCACGCACCGTTGGTCTCACGCGTTGGACAAGAGTGGGGAGGCATTGGCTGTAAGCCTAGATATTGCTAAGGCCTTTGACCGGGTCTGGCACAGGGCACTTCTCGCGAAACTTCCATCCTACGGTCTTCCCGAGAGGCTATGCAACTGGACAGCCAGCTTTCTGTCTGAGCGTTATATACAGGTCTTAGTTGACGGTCAGCGCTCAGATAGACTACCTATCAACGCTGGTGTGCCGCAAGGCTCTGTGCTATCTCCCACGCTTTTTCTTCTGCATATCAATGAAATGTTGGAGCAAAACTCCAATTTTCATTGCTATGCCGGTGATAGTACGGGAGATGCACACTACACTGGCCGTGCAAATGCCTCTCGGACACTTCTCGAGGAAAGCAGGACTAGACTTGTGTCTGAAGTCGAGCACTCTCTGGAGCGGGTCTCGAACTGGGGTCGACTCAACTTAGTGCAGTTCAACCCCTCGAAGACACAAGTCTGCGCGTTCACCGCTAAAAACACCCCATTCGTTGTAGCACCACAATTCCAAGGCACTCCTCTCGCCGTTGATAAGAGTATCGGTATCCTGGGCGTTGACATATCGAACGAAGTGCAATTTGGGAGTCACATTGAGTGTAAGACCAAGTTGGCATCCAAAAAACTAGGGGTCCTTAACAAAGCGAGGCAGTATTTCACATCGGGACAGCTATCACAGCTTTATAAGGCCCAAGTGCGGCCCCATCTGGAATACTGCTCTCATTTGTGTGCGGGAGCCCCCAAATATCAAATTGGTCCACTCGACTCCCTACAAAGACGTGCCGTTCGTATTGTTAACGACCCAGGACTTACTGACAGGCTCGAACATCTGAGCCTGCGCAGAGACGTTGGGAGTCTATGCGTTTTATACCGTCTCTACAATGGCGAGTGCTCTGTCGAACTGTTCGACATGGTGCCACCGTCTCTTTTCCTACACCGCACTACCCGCCGAAGAGAGAAGTTCACCCTCACCGACCCTCACCGACTGGACACTTGGCAATGTTCAACGGTGCGGTTCTCACGTTCGTTTTTGCCCAGAACGTGTAAATTGTGGAATGAACTTCCCTCTGAGGTGTTCCCTCGGTGCTACAATATGAAATTCTTCAAAAATGGCGTAAGAGTCCTTCAGGGCTGGCAGCGCGTTGGCGACTCCCCTGGTGTTGTAAATGTTCATAGGCGATGGTGACCACTTTCCATCAAGTGTGTCTGCTTAGGTATCTGTCAACATTTTGACATAAAAAAAGGATAATGCGGTGGTGCATGCAAACTCGATCTCTGCAAATATTACGACCTCTAACGACCAAATTATGTTTTACTGATGCAGGTGCAAAAGACAATCAAATACCTACCAGCATGTTTTTTTTCATAAGTGAACATTGACGTGTCAACCCTAGTTTTGATATGAACACAATTAGTATGCGCTACACGTCGGTATAATGCACGGCTATGTGCATAGGTATTTCTTGCGCGGTGCACTTGTCATTACGTAATATTTGTTACAAATGCCGCACATAAAATGATAATTAGGAACAATCGTTGTATCGAATAAGAGTATTCGCGGGAACAGTTAGCTCCGATAGACTGGAATCAGAAATTCATTTATTCATTAAGAGTGACGAGCACCACATATTTTATCCTGAAGTATCACTGAAGAAGATTAATCCGGATATATATATATATATATATATACGTTTTCTTTATTTTAAGACTAACTGTGCCCGCGACTTTGTCCACGTGAGAAAAAATATGATTGTTCAGTATCTACCCGGACGAAGTCGTGGGCGCAGCTAGTATAAAAGTAGCCTAAGTTACTCCTTATTACATCAGCTATCTGCCAGTGAAAGTCGCGTCAACGTCGGATACACTCCAATTCTACTTATTTGTATATAGGTATGTATGTATGTATGGAGATAAAAGTAGCCTAAGTTACTCCTTATTACATCAGTTACCTACCCGTGGAAGTCCCGTCAAAGTCGGATACTCTCCAATTCTGCTTATTTGTATGTAGGTGTGTATGTATGTATGGAGATAAAAGTAGCCTAAGTTACTCCTTATTACATAAGCTATCTGCCAGTGAAAGTCCCGTCAAAATCGGTCCAGCCGTTGTCGAGATTAGCGGGAACAAACAGACAGACAGGCAGACAAAAATTGTAAAAAAAATTGTTTTGGTATATGTGTAGTGTATATATATACATAAGCATTTAGTAAAAAGCGGTTATTTTTATATTACAAACAGACACTCCAATTTTATTTATTTGTATAGATGTTGAAACAATACCATTGAAAATCAATTGCTGGTCGGAGAAATTGAAGTAAAGAATCCACGAAAGCTGCTATAAAAGCATTAAAAAATCGCGAAATGTCTGATCATAAATTGCCTTATGCAACAACTAAAGTTTTAAAATACACAGGAACACCTACGAGCGGAGATTCAAAACAATCAAGAGAAGCAATGACAACATGTGCTCTAAGTGCGGACAACACAAATAAAAACAGATGGCACATGGTAAAGATGCGGTAAAAATATATAAAAGTGGGGGATAGTACTGGCCATCTCACCCGCACTACTATGGCCATCTCACCCATAGTATCCGGGAGAGATGGCCAAAGCTGTTATTTTTATGTAGTTTTAAGGTTGATTTCAATAACAAATATAATGTGTATTTGCTTTTTCTTAAAGATGAATGTCCAGATGTTAATAAAACGTACTTACATTGATTATAATTAATAAACTAGTGGTAGAGCTCCAGTGACGGAGCTCACGGCACCACCGCATTACCTAATTTACTTGCCGCTAAGTGGTAGTATTCAGCACTATCGTGTTCCGGTGGGGTGGTAATGTACGGCCCTGTAATTTCCGGCACAGAGGCATAACACCTTAGGCCTCAGGAGTGGTAACGCATCTGCATTTTGACCTTGGTCTTCGTGTTAGTGTCTATAGGCTGCAGACATCACTTAACATCAATGTGAACTGCTAGCAAGTTTGCCACTTCCATAACATTAAAAAAAATGTACTTAGTTTAATTTTTATTGAGTTCCAAAAAAGCTGTGGCCAACTATCCCGGGCTTACCCTACTTAACACAAGTATCACTACCTTCTTACTGTCAATAAAATATGTATATTGGTCAATGTTTGTTCTTAAAATAGGGACATATTAGACCTGCTGATGATATTATGTCAATGAAATGATAACATAATGAATAGTGCGGACATTAATAGAACGGCTATGTGGCCGTATATCACTATGCTAATATACGAGTACCTATACTGCCTACTTGCATACCACCCGACACTTCATTTGCATAATTTAGATAATGTTATTTATGTTTGTATTTATTTGGTAGGTAATTGGAAAGCAAATTAATGCTCGGTTAATTGACAAACTAAATTGGTATAAATAATGTGTTGACGAGTGCCACTTATATTGATTTATTCAATGACGAGAGTCCGCGTGATGCCTGACTATTTATAACTATTGACTCAACTAATTTTAGTTTAAATTTAATTATTGATAGAGTATGTACGTGTATACCTATATATACGCATAACACAAGTGTTGAATATGTATAAAATGTTTATTTTATATTTTTATCATAATAACAGTACCTTTATCTACGAGAGGTATGTAGGTATTTGGCGCTTACACTCACTCTCTGCCTACATCTTACGTGTACATACATAATCTAATAGAAGACATTAAGTTTACGTTAGGACCGTATCTTGGTACTTATTCTACTGCGTAGGTAACTGTTATGCGTGTTTCCGATGTAGGATCAAGTGTAGGTACCTACCTACATTACACCTTTGCGTGATATCACGAACACGCAATATACTCGTAGATTGGTTGGTACCTACCTACAATGGCACCTGCGTAAATATCTCACCTACTTACCTATTCTCAACGTTGGGAGAGTTGGTCATGCATATAGGTAAGAGATCGTTACGTAGGCACACGAGGAACCTTAAAAAATCATATTAAAATAAAATGTTAATAGGTACGTATTGGTTCACGTAGTTAAGAATTACAGTTCTAATTTTATAGTGATGTGCAGACAGTGCAGAGTCGGGCTACCAATCTGCCTATACACATCAGCTAATAATTATGCACACTATGTAAGTATCGTGGTATGCACTACCTACCATAATATTAATATCATTCAAACTCATCGCATCCGAATCATTAAGGCCAAATTAAACTTGGTTCGGGTCAGGTTCGTTTCAAATAAATGTACAAACCTTTAGCAGACAATTGATAGAAAATGTAATGTTAATCTAAATTTTTTATCGTTTAACTTCAAAGCTCATAAAGTAACCGCCGTCAAAGCAAAAGCTAGAGACTACTCGCCTGCCTCGCCTGCCTCGCCTGCCTCGCCTCCGCCGGTAGCTGCCTCTAATAAAGTATTATACAACACTGGTGACATTCTTCGCGGCGGACGCTCTCTACCCCCTCCCGATCCCTCCCCCACCCTGCCCCACTCGGCCGGGGCAGTCGGGGCCATAGAGCAACACGGGCCACCGCCCGCGGCGGATCGGAGGGGAATAGCCATATGCAGGCTTACCCCTCTGTCAAAGTACAAGACCAAATGGTCCTATGCCTGTCGCCCAGATTTTTAAATGTGTACGTGAAATTGTTTATGTATTTTGTTAAAGTCATGGTGTGAGTTTCGTAGTAATAGACGATTTTTGTAGTGTATGTGTGTGTGTGTGTGTCACACGTATTTCCCCCCGCAAAAACTGACAGACTGTTTTGCATCGGTAATAAAAGCTATGGTTACTCCTCTCCGGTCCGCCGCGACCGGTGGGCCGAGTTGCTCTGTGGTCGGGGCACGCACGGCGGTGCTCAGTTAACACGCTCGTTAACCTACTTCACTCGATTTATTAATTTACCGAGCTCCAAGCACCGAGCCTACAAACGTCGAATGCTCACTCCACGACGTGTGGACTGGAACGTGTAGGTGTAGTAGGTACTCGCAGGCAAATCCTATCTACATGACCGCATTGATGTTTTTATTGGGCGTACGTAAAAGGCTTATTTCGAAAATTTCCTTAGGTCTACTTCACCGGGCAAGGGGCGAGCGCAAATGGCTCTCGGTATTACTAGGTAGGTAGGTAGGCTAATGGTACTCGGTAGGTTTTACTGGTGGCAGAGCTCCAGTGACGGAGCTCGCGGGCGTAGGCACCACCGCATTACCTAATATACCTACTAGCCGCTAAATGGTAGTGTTCAGCACTATCGTGTTCCGGTCAGGTGGTAATGTACGGCCCTGTAATTTCCGGCACCGAGGCATAACACCTAATGCCTCAGGAGTGGCAGCGCATCTTCATTTTGACCTCTGGTCATTGTGTGGGTGTCTATAGGCTGCAGTCATAACGTAACATCAATGTGAACTGCACGCTTGTTTACCGCTACAATTATTTAAAAAAAAAAAAAAAATAATGTCATGCTCTTCACATGAATGTTACCTAAGTGATAACTGCAGCCTTTAGACATCTACACAAAAACCAGGCCTTGAGGCCTAAGGTAATATAGATAAGGTAATATAGAATAGGCCAAGGCAAATAGATTTGGAAATGCGGCGGTATTTGCCTATGCCCGCGAACTCTGTCACTGGAGCTCTACCGCCAGTAGAACAATACTGGTGAGGTGAACGTAAGGATGTTTGTGTTCCGTTCGTACACAATGACATGTGCGTGTTGCACGTACCTACTTCAGTGGAGGCACGATATCTACGAGTATGTCGCGTGTAGGTAATACGCTAGGTAGTAGGTATACCTAAATAGTAGTAAATATTACTTCAATACGTGAACCGGCAAATGTATAATTCAGTTGCCAACATCGCCGCCGTTAAGCCTACTTATTATATTCCTTACTGGTATTTAGGTTCATCTAAATTAAATAAATAAAGCTTCTGTATAATCTTAACGAGCGCAAACGAACAATTATCAACGATTATGAGCAAATATATTTCATAAAATGATGTCTAATGACAGAATAGGCTATTAAATGAGGCAACATAATAAATAATGACGTGTGATAAGTTTTACTGAAATTCCTCAGTAATGATGACACGGCTCAATAAAATTTATATAAAGCGACACTACGATGAAACTAAACCATACAAATGAGAGTACGAATATTAACGACCGATAATTTCTTTAAAAATAGGTTAAGCAAAAAAAAATTGGTAGGTACTAGAGACTTGAAATTTGGCACAAGTATACACCATAATCACGCGACAAAGTGGTAGAAAAAAATATTAAAAAAAAAAAATGAAGGGTAGGTACCTGGTACTGCACCTGCATGTAACGCGCGGATATTTTTTTAATTTTTCGTTTTCTACATAGTGTGGGTTATCGTTGGATTTTTTTTTTTTATGTAATAAAAGTGGCAAACAAGCATGCAGTTCACATTGATGTTAAGTGATGACTGCAGCCTATAGACACCCACACAATGACCAGAGGTCAAAATGCAGATGCGCTGCCACTTCTGAGGCATTAGGTGATATGCCTCTGTGCCTGAAATTACAGGGCCGTACAGGTGGATAGGTCTTTCGAAAATGTTAGGAATGTCAAAACATAATTTTTCGATTTAGTTAACTGTTAGTGACTTATTAAGCTTTTAAGTGCCATATTTCGTTATAGTCACGTGTCCCCCCACTCTACCAACTAAACGGCTGTTGTTAGAAATTCAAACGTTCCGGCAATAGTAGCTACATAAAATATATTATAACGAAATTTAAAGGAAAATTATCACACTTAAGTTGCCTTTACAAGTTTGAGTGTAATAGTCGACTAAATGCATTTTACTCAAAAAAATTGAAAAACTCCATACAACATTTTCTTTTATTATTACATTACTCAAACCCAAAAACTACGGCACCTTACACTGCGCGTGGCCCGACATGTACTTGACCGGTTTTATTATTTATAATAAGGAATCTTTATATTAATTTCCAGACTTTTAGCATTTGGAGAAGATTCATACAAACATGCATCCCTTATTTAAGGAGTTTTAGGGTAAAAAGTTTTAGAAATTTAATACAACTTTATTCTATACCCTATATTATTATTATTATTTATTATTAACCTATATATTATATTGAAAGTTGTAAGACATTTATCTCAGCATGACTACAGAACACTTAAGCGAGGCGCAACGAGGCACGAAAATTAAAATAGGAATAGAATCAATAGGGCGCGGCAGCGAACTGGGCACCGTTGATTGTAAATCGCTGGGGACGCTACAGCGCGCCCATTACGAGTACATCTGGAGTGTTACAACTAATTAAGCTATGTTCCTACAGGAGCTGTAAGCCTCTTTATTTGTATGAAGGTGCAGAGACCAACCTCAGCAACCGCCTATTCGTGAAAAAATAAAAACAATGGTACCTAACGGCAACAAACACTCTTCTCGAACAAAGCGTTTCGGCTCTACTTTTATTATATACTAGCTGTGCCCGTGACTCCGTCCGCATGAGAATTTATGATTGTTCAGTAGATACTACCCGGACGAAGTCGAGGGCGCAGCTTGTATAAAAGTAGCCTAAGTTACTCCTTATTACATCAGCTATCTGGCAGTGAAAGTCTCGACAAAATCGGTCCAGCCGTTCCCAAGATTAGCCGAAACAGACAGAAAGACAGACAGACAGACAAACAAAAATTGTAAAAATGTTGTTTTGGTATATATGTACCGTGTATAGACACATATGCATTTAATAAAAAGCGGTTATTTTAATATTACAAACAGACACTCCAATTTTATGTATTTGTATAGATAGGAACAAGTAAGATATGAAATACTTTGCCAGCTTCTTTGTTTCCTAGGTACCTTCTAGACCCACGTGCTTCATCTTCACTTTCCTTTTTAACTCTAAGTTATATCGGTTGCCTAACTAGCATAGTTTGGCAATAGATGGCGCTGCTGCTACCATAAAGCAATGCAATAGATGTGAAGGAAAGATTTGACAAATCGGGCAGGACTTCAGTAGCTCAATTGGAAGAGCGGCTGGACTAGATTCCCAGTAGGCCGCGAGTTCGAGTCTCGCCTGAAGTCAAATTTTTCTTTCCATTTTTCTTTAAATAAAATATATTTCACAAGCATGTGTTAATGCGAAATAATATAAAACAATTTCTTAAAGTGTTTCAACGCTGTTCCTTTGAAAGAATGGAGACTTGAAATCAAATTTTCATTCCGATAGTCGTTTAGTGAGTTTCTGTTTAGGAAGAAGGTTGTGTTTTCTACACTCGACAATACGTTTTTATTTTATTATAATAAGATAATGTAACATGTAACAACTTAAATTAATTGTTCACACAGGGTGGAAGACGCTGACAGCTGTGACACAGTATATACTAGTACAGCTGTCAACGCAAACCTCTAAAAGTATGTTTTTGTATGTATTGTTAAAAGTATTGTAAGAGGAAAATTTTGTAAACTCGAATTGCTTAATAAACATATCTTTATCTTTATCTTTCCATGAGGTGAGTTGGTGGTCAAACATTGGTCTACAAATTAAACAAACTCTGCAAGTATAAATGTTCCGAAGCATGTGGCCTCCGACGTGACTAAGTAAACAAAACATTGTATTTCTTTTGTTTCGGCGTGACACATTAAAGCTTCAAGAAAAAATTATTGATCAAAGTGTCATCGTTGTAGGTATTGGTAGTATTTCATGGACAAAGTGTCCCCCTTACCCCAATAGATTATTAATTAGTAGGTTTGTCAATACGAGTATATTGTATAATTCTAAGAATAGGTATTACGAAAGAAAGGCAAAACACAATGATACCGAATTGACTAAATCCATCCACTACTCCATTACGTCCATTTAAAAAAATCTTTTGTTTTTAGAATTCTTACGAGAGGACTCTTTGATGAGGCCATCAAGTACCCAAATGTCGACAATGCAAAGTGCGGAAACAAAATGCGGAGGCCGGAGTGTGGTGCGTGGTGTGCGGAGCGCGGCCGCGGCCGGTCACCCGACACCGCGCACGCGCACCTGTCGCTGCTTCAATATTCATCACGTCATCACATGTGCCACCGGTCCGCGGCCCGCTGCCCGCTGCCCGCTGCCCGCTGCCCGCTAGCGATGCTGCTCTATAGATACGACCAGGACTGCCTTTGATGGTTCCATACAACGGCACGCAGTGTGATTCTACCTGAACGCCGCATTAAGGCGAGGGTCGAAATCTTTCAAGCTTGATCTCGAAGATATGATAACATCTTTGCTTAATCTCATCAATGACTTCGAAACAGCTCACTGTTATTGATGCATCCGTGCACATCTACCGACAACACTTCTATTGTGCAGATAATTTGTAGTCTATGGCACTTTGCCCACGGAGAAAGTTGAGTTGAGGCAATTTTCCACCTTTTAAAAATTTCCTGTAAAAAGTTGATAGTTGCTATAACCTATACGGTTGCTGCAATTTTATGGGAATTTGCGCAATTTTGAGCGACTTTGACATTTCGGGACACAGCGAGAGGGGAAGGATCCCCAGTGAAATGGGTGTGAAATCGCCCTACGCGTTGCGATTGACAATTGCGGAAACCGGCAACTTTAAAAACCGATATAATATTCAACAGTGGCTTGTTGCGACAATTAGGAACTAACCTAGTCATCGATTACAGCAACTGAAAAATTTTGACTGAAAACTGACTTTGCTTGCTATATGTGTGCAGTCCAATTAAAATACTTATTATGTAAACAGCTAGTTGGCAGACAGTTGCCAATTATGTGCAAAGCGCCAATTATAAAGTAAAGTCCCCTATACTGACTGACATGTCCTGACTGACTGTATGTATGTATACGCTAATCTCGGAAAATTGTGATGGGATTTTGTTTCTGTCTAAAATGTTGGCAAGACGGTTGTCTGAGGAAGGTTTGTAACTATAATTTATCAATATCGTACTTATATATATAGGTATTTACCGAGATGTCACGGTTTTTGTCAGAGAAGTCGGGCGCGTCCTCACAATATAGGTAATACCTACCACAATATAGGTGATACCTACTTACTACACAACAGAACCGTTTAGCAGGAACTAATGATGAATTCGCGTCGGAAATCATACGTTCATCGTTAATAAAATAGAAAAATAGGCCCTTATATTGAAAAGGTAGCATTTATGTACTTAGTTTACTAGAAATTGTTGAAGTCGATCGAGACCTGACCTAACATTATTTAATGACATGACATCCGCGCAACACGTAAATGTGTCATGCTACTTGTTGTAGTAGCCACTAGCCACGTTGCCGCCACGTTGCCGCCACAAGCCACAAGCCACAAGCCGCCAGCCGCCAGCCGTGTCCGCGCCGGCTAGCGGCTGCCCCACAACAATTTGTTTCGCCCAAACCAGCGCCCACTCGACTCGTTTCGCCGATCACTACATATTTTAAATGGTGCTCGTTCAATCGAAAACCTGTTGACTGAATTTTTATTCGCCCTTTTATTGACATGTCAACGACACCGGAGTTATCGCTTTATTTGAACACATTAACCTTCAACTTGAAATGTGTCGATTCTGTTGTGAATTGTGATTATGGATACGTATGCGTGTATCGTGAGTATCGTAACTATCGCTCAAAAATGTATGATCAATAAAAATAGATCGTGAATGAGCGCCGCGCGCCGCGTCACTCGCGTCACTCGCGCCACTCGCGTCACTCGCGTCACTCGCATCGCTTGCAAGATTGCATCTCACATCATGTCACTGAACGCAGCGGCATATCTTTGCGTCCTGGCCACACTTCCTTAATCCCTCAGGCAGCATGAAAAATATGACAATAGATTTCTTATTGTTCTTGGACCCTACAGACTATAAGGTCCAAGAACATCTGCTGCTTCGGGGATTAATGGATAGTTTCAATTTTGTTTCATATTGCTCTGTTAAGGATAAAATATCTCAATTTAATTATTACCTACACGGTAAACTTGTTGATATCAAGGAAAGACACACGATATAGAATTTTACATGCAGCAAGGCAGGCAAGAATATACCTATTTAACGGTTTGGTTGGACAGGTACATTTAAAATTAGCTCGAATTACCATTTATCAATGAATAGGTATATATATACCTATTTATAAAGTAGATACCTAACTGAATTAAATGGTCAGCGACAATCACACATGCCGATAACTACTCCGGTACCTACTGAAACTTTGTTCAATTCGAACGGACATCACAAAAGACTTTGACAAAGCGACACATCAACTATAGATCAGATTCAAATCAGACAGGCACTGAATTGAACGTGAATGCTGTGTTATACATATACAATATACCCACATACTAGATACCTACTTATATAAAGTATGGTTGAAGAACGCGAAGTTCGACACTTTGCTAGAGTCAGCGCCTAATTTGCTGCTAGTGTTTAGAATCACAGTAGGCACCTCTACCTCACAACTCTACAACAGAAATAGGAGAGCTTGTAAAGTGATATTCCCTAATGGCTACGGTCGCCCGTACCACTTGCGAATACCCAAGAATTCTAATCTAAACCTCACCAGCACAAAAACGTCTAGGGTGAAGAAATAACCTACCCATTATGTAGATGGTCGTTGTAAGGATCCGTAAAGGCACAGAAGCTTAAAATCTTTGGCCACCAGACTAACAAGCCATCATCAGGCAGTAGGTATTGCGATTTCGGGTTTTTGTATTTTTCTGTGCCTTGACTGTATGTTTATTAGTTACTCTTATGACAAAAAGGGAGTTGGAGTGTGTGATGTGTAGTGGATAGTTGGGTAGGCAGGACGTCAGTAGACACACAATGAAGGAGGCACTCACCCGATCGTACTGGAAGTGCGGCGCGTGGTGGAAGGAGCGCGCGGCGCCGCGGCCGTACAGGTAGGGGTAGTACGCGCCGTACATCACCTCGGGGCAGCTCACCGCCATGCCGCCGCCCGCGCCCGCGCGCGCCCCATGCCGCCGCCGCGCCGCTCACGCCGCTCACGCCCCTCACTCCCACCACTCCCCTCACGCCGCCCGCGCCGCCCGCGCCGCGCACGCCGCCCACGCCGCGCCACCGCAGCACGACGCACGCACTGCCTGCGGTAAGTACCACAAAAAAACGTCGTTGTAGGTAAGTTTGTAATAATGGTGAAAATATTGGCAAGCAAACGAAAGATCAACAACGCACTTTCAAATAAAACGAGCCGAGATCATAATTTATATCCCAAAGGTTGACTGGCAGAGAATGTATAGCATTATGCCCGCCTCATGTTACATTTTTATGTGCACATGAAAGAATAAATACCTAAATAATGGAGTATGATCCTTACTCTTATCACTTAAGACGTTCAGAATCAGACATAATAATATATAGGTAGGACCCAATTTTTTTATGTAGGTAATGAAAGTGGCAAACAAACATACAGTTCACATTGATGTTAACTGATGACTGCAGCCTATAGACACCCACACAAAGACCAGAGCAGATGCGTTACCGCTTCTGAGGCCTAAGGTGTTATTATGCCTCTGTGTCGGCAATTACAAGGCCGTACATTACCACCTGACCGGAACGTGCTGAACACTAGGTACCATTTAGCGGAAAGTATATAAAAAAATCTATTATGTGTGGTACTTTGGCATATTGTTATAACTTCATCGATTAAAACGCGGTTGAATGTGGAGACATGTCTTATCATAATTAGGTAGTTGATTCACAATAAACCGCGGACGACACATTCAATTGTGAAGATAAGCGAACAAAAGACATCAACGCATTTCCAAAAAGAACGAGCCACAATCCAATCGATATCAAGATGTAATATGATGCTTATTAGTGGTTCGGCAGAGCTGCATGACACTGATGACACACACAGTAATATCATCATCGTACGAACGTATCATCAGAACATTCAATTTGACTGGGTGGAAACTATCAAATTTTGGGTAGGTACCTAAATTAATGACATCAATTAGATGATTCTCACACAATCTGTAAAAAACTCAGCAGTGAAACACGTTGTATCATAACCACAAGTTTTTCCAACTAAAAAAAAACCGCCTTCTTGAATAGACAAAAACACTAAAAAGCGAAAAATAAACGCAATTACTTTAATATGGCTTACCTACTCATAGGTTTGAAGTCGGTGCCAAGCCAATAGTGCGCTTCAAATAGCCGTATTTGATAGCTTAACATATTACCTAGGTACTGCAACACCACAACATTAGTCCTAACGCGCGGGCCGCACTATTGGCTGTTGATATAGTTTTAATTTTTTTTTTTTGTAGGCGGATTTTTTTAAATTTTAAAATAATTTATTTTTTACTTTTCAGTTGTGTAACTATTATTAATATTAACTATTACAGTAAAAGTAGGTAGGCATTTCAACTACGAAAGTACTATCTTAAGTCTTTATCATCAGTTCTGAGAGAGGTGCATAATAGCGGCTTTTCTGGAACGGCAACGAACCGCTATTGAACTCTAATAGCAGTTTCGAAAACTATCTAGAGCTATCTGTAGCTGGTATTTAAGTATTAAGGCAGTCAAGCAAAAGGCTAATTTAAAGTGAAGTGTAGTGATATTATCATCATCACTTTAATCATCATCACCTCAATCATCATCACCTCCATCATCATCACCTCCATCATCATCACTTTAATCATCATCACCTCAATCATCATCACCTCCATCATCATCACCTCCATCATCATCACCTCCATCATCATCACCTCCATCATCATCACCTCCATCATCATCACCTCCATCATCATCACCTCCATCATCATCACCTCCATCATCATCACCTACATCATCATCCCCTCCATCATCATCACCTACATCATCATCACCTCCACCATGATCACCTCCATCATCATCACCTCCATCATCATCTCCTTTCAAGTGTGCTATGAAATTTGAATAGTTCCCTCGATTTCTCCAGGATCCCATAATCACATCTTGACATGGTGATAATGTCCAAATTGGTTCAGGCATTTTCGAACAATCGCGGTTTATTATAACAATGTTTTAAACAAACGTGTAACTGTTATTAGTACTATTACAGTAAAAGTAGGTATTTCAACTAAGAAGGTACCATATATAGTCTTCATCATCAGTTCCACTTCATCAAATCGTGCCTTCCGAAAGCAAACACACGGAACAATGTTAATATATAAAAAATATCGAAATCTTTCAAGTGTGCTATGAAGTTTGAAGAGTTCCCTCGATTTCTCCAGGATCCAATATGTGATATATTGACATGGTTACAATGGGACCAATTGGGAGGCACACCCTTTCAAACGGAAATTATCGAAATCGGTACAGGCGTTTTCGAATTATCGGGGAACATACATAAAAAAAAAAAAGATCCGGACGAATTGAGAACCTTTTCCTTTTTTCGAAGTCGGTTAATAAAGTGCTGGACAGAATTAATGTGAAATATAATTAAATAATACAACTTTTTTTAAAATTTTCAGAAATGTTACCAATATTCAACATTTATTCAATTCATCGATTAGGTATAGATACGATATCAAGAATGAAGATAACACGGAGAAACTTTTAACATTTCTCCAATGTATATTATATGTACCCACTACTCATTAGCTATTTATTAGATACTATTTATTAAGCTCTACAACAGTCACTCATGTTGCAATACATTCAGTCCGCATACCGTAAGAAAAGTGAGGATGAAACAGTGCTGCCTACGTTCATAAAGTGTATTCGATGTATCATAAACATTAGCAGATAATAGGCATTTATCTGCAAATATTGCAAAACAATACGCGCGCGGCTATCATCGTCTATTGACGGGTTTTTGCGCGCACTGCGAGCACGCCGAATATCTTGTGCAACAGTGTAGGGAGGGCGAGGGTGGTGGCGCGGGCGTCCCTCCGCCAGCGGGCAGCGTGGCAGCGGGCAGCCACTTGTTCATAAATTAGGGTTGCGTAGCTCAGAAGGAAAAAACAATTTTCTGAAAGTAGGTAGGTACTGAGCCGATTGAGTTGCAAATTGGTACACATAAGTACCGATGTACTATTGTACATAATAGTACATCAGGGGACCCAAGCCACTTTTTTTTTAAAGTTCGAAGTGTATTGTGTGACATTTTGAACAAAAAGCCTCTGTATAAGGATCTAAAATGAATAAAGAAATAAAAAAAAGTTTATGGTGGATCATCGGTTCAAAGAAAATCTCCACATTGTACGGAACCTTGCAACGCGAGTTCAACTCACATTTGGGCGGCTTCTTTTTCATCTTTCTTTTACCAAAAATGAAATACTACTACTTACAAATAATTGCGGTGAGTTACCTGATTATGTATAGGTAGGTAAAGTACCTACTGATAACATAATATGTTCAAATGATAGGTCATTTATATAAAACAAGCGACCCGGTCCGGCTTCGCACGGGTGCTATGCACATTGTTATCCCTAACTAACTAATTACAGAATGTTTCAATCATTCATTCCTACCGATCCAACTGTGTAAAGCGATAATTGCCCGACGACTGCCCGTTAGGTACCTATGTCAAGCGCCCACATCAAGATTTACAGTAATTTGAAAAGTTACCTAATTTGGTCGTTAAGTTTTCTTAAAATTTCATTTTTTTGACGAAAGAAATTTCATAATAACCTTTGAATGCGAAATCGGTCCAGCCGTTCTCGAGTTTGGCGCTTAGCGTGTTGCTTTTGTTAGCGATTCATTTTTATTTATATAGGTACGTCGATTAGCTTAGTTGCATTCATCGATAAAGATACAATATCTTGTGGTGGTAGAGTTGAGTCGGTGTTCAAGGATGTGTCCACCAGCGCTTTACCTCATCTAGTTTGGTGCCACCAAAATGAAGTGTTCAGCAGTTCAAGATATAACAAAGACGAAACAACTCAGGCCTCGGGCTTCAGGCCAGGGGCGGCGACGAATACTTACATTTTATTTATACTTAGTATTTTTACGTCTATAGATTGCAGTTTGACATCTGCAGCTGCGGCCCATTTGGCAATCAAGTAAACTGACTTGTAGAGTTAAGCTCAGAATTTTCAAGTCCAACGTAAAGTCCGGGATATACCTACTTACTGGCCCGAGACAATCTCAAATGTCAACCTACTCGAACGCTGTCACGAAACTTCAATCGAGGAACAAGTTAGGCCCCGTAAGTGGCACTGGATTGGCCACACACTCCGAAGGGGTCCTGATCACGTAACAAGACAGGCATTGGACTGGAGCTCCCAAGGAAAGTGAAAACGTGGTTGGCCGAAGCAGACTTGGCGACGAACCGTTACTGACGAAGTGAAGAAGATCGGGAAGTGTTGGAGTGAAATCAAGCGCGAGGCTCAAGACAGATCGAGATGGAGATCGATGAGATCGGAGCGAGAGAGACAGGGATGAACTGACCTTCAACCACCCCGCCGCGACCCCACCACCTCCCTATCTGACGGCGGGACCACCGATAGGCGGCTGGGGATAGGGTGCAGGGCCAACGACATACCCGTACACCTCTTCCCCAGCCGTCTCCTCACCACCGGGCCAAACACCAACCACCGGGTACTAAGCCCCCCCGCCACGACAAGACGGAAACCCTCAGGGGGGGGGCTCATAAAGTATCCTTAGCTGAGTGTGAGTCAAGCAATATTTCAAGTAACGTCTTAGAATATGGATGTAAGTCTTTATTACCTCGATCTATAAAATGTGGCTGACTTTATCTGATTACAAAATAACTGAGTTCGCAACATTACTTACCGAAGCGCACAACACATTAAATGTAATGTGACTTGTGGCGCGCCACAAAAAAAAACAGTAATGCGCGCCCGTCTACGCTATTACTCATTGAAGTACTATATTTTTCACAGACTTCTTGGTTTAAGTAGCGAGAAAAGTAAATTGGAATTACGCCCAGATCGACTTACATTTTTGCTTCGCCTTAAATAACAAGGTTCACTGTAAGTAGGTACCTATAGACAGTTTTCGAAATAACTTTTAGGTCATCATCGTGTGCCTAGTTCTGTTATAAACTGTTGTTTCAAATGTTCCAACCGCTGTAACACACCGGGCGACACAATAACAAATTGTAACTAATGATAATTCCTCTCACTGTGACTTTACACAGTTAGTTGAGCATGCGGTAGATAAATATTATTTTTACTAGCCGCTTATTAATGTACACAAATTATGCCTAAATAGCGGTAACCAGTGCCGTGTACTCCACTCCCAGCGATGGGAGAAATTCAACCGGGACTATTGCCTAAAGTCAAAGTTAATGGCCCGACAAATATCAGAAAAAACTCGTCGAAAAACCCTCGTAACGTATTTGATAAAATCACGCATCTACACTAACGCACACCAATTAATACGAGGCGCACGCATTAAAAATATCTCATTTAAAGTCGTATAACAAATAAACATCGGGCTCTTATTTTTTATTGTGGTTTTAATGTACACGAAAAGTAACAAATAGATATAATTATGCACAAGCGATAAAAAGTAAAATAATTAGGTAATGTACGCTTTCATAAACGCCATGTCGAGTAGGGTTTTTGTGCGTCCATTTGCGGTGGTGAACCGGCGGACGGTAGCTTCCGTCATCTCATGCACATACCTACACACGATACGACGAATGCCGTTAAAACTCAGGACACGACATCGCAACGTGCTGTGATGTCTGACATCGTAGAACTTCCAACGTCGAAGACTGTATGCTCGTCAGTCGTCAAGCTGCTATTCAAAATACGCACTGTAAAAAAGTGGCCAAGTGCGAGTCAGCCTCGCCCATGAATGAGTCAATCTTCTATCGACATTTTGCTGAATCGTCCATATTTCCCCTGCGTATACCTATATAAGTATATAGGAAAATTGGAAATAATAAGAATTTAATTAAGCTAACTTTGATGTTTTTAGTTTTGCTACGATCTTTCCAAATTTCCGCTTGTGCACGAGTGATTGTGCCTCGACACACAATTTTTTAATCTTTTCTTGGCAACTATGAATGAAAGGAGGTTACAGTCATCACTTAACATCTTTGTGAACTACGTGCTTGCTTACCACTTTCGTTACATAAAAATACAGTTCATATAAATTTCAGGCAACGACTGCTGCCTATAACTAGCTATACAAAACCAGTGGATAAAATGCGTTGCTACCCCTGAGTAGGAAGTTCTATGTCGCTTCTATGATCGAAGCTACGTTACGTGGACATTAGAATAAAAGTGGTCCAAGTCAACTGTACTAACTCGTTACTAGCGATTTCCTCGTCTTTCGTTTGTTCAACATCTACTACACAATCTGTGTTTGCCTGCACATTAGATACTATATAATAGATTAGATACTCGTAGCTGGACATATTTAGTGAAGGCCTTTCTTCCTTCGAGGGCAGCGTAATTGGACGTGCGACCAAATTGCTGCACTCCATGTGTGTCAGATAAATGGCCACTCCCTCCCCCCTGTCTTCCCCTCCCTCCCCAAGTCAATTAGCGCTGCAAGTCGCGGTCGCGTTTCGCGAGTGGCTGCGGCTTCGGATCCCCCTTCAATTCGGTCGCCGGTTGTGATAGCCGCCATTACGTTTTACGACGCCGATAAACCTATAGCCTGACGTATCCCACGTTACATACTTCCTTTTTTTAATCCGTGTTGGCACAATTGACATATCAATCAGTTTTAATAAAAAAAATATTTTTTTTTTCAATTAAGTAGATATCCTAAGAAAAAATTAGAACCAACTAATAGCATGCTATGTAGTAACAAGTGATTGCACTATTACACTACCTACCTATCTACATATTCGCTGCTTTTCTGAACTCAAAACAATTATTTGCATGTTACAGGTGACCGAAGAAAAATAAAGAGCAATAATTTGATCGATATTGACAGTACCTTGTACCTGGTGAAGCAGAATGAAAAAATGAAAACAAACATACTGTTATTATTGTTCTTACTCATGCCAAAGTTGTTTGCCGTTGTGTGAATAATATTGATCTTTAACGTTAATGTCAAATGTAAACGATAGTCTACATACGAGTAGACACTCGTAGGCATCACTTGATATCTAGTTGTGATAAGGTTTGGATGCTGTAACTTTAATGTTTAATATGTTATTTTCTAACACTTTTATACATACTTATATATATATATATATATATATATATATATATATATATATGTATGTATATATATATATATATATATATATATATATATATATACTAGCTGTCCCGGCAAACTTCGTATCGCCCTATAAAATTTAAAAAAAATATGTCCAAAAACGTTATGAAAAATAGATGTTGGCCGATTCTCAGACCTCCTGAATATGCATGCAAAATTTGGTTAAAATCGGTCCAGCCGTTTCGGAGGAGTTCAAGTTCGAACACCGTGACACGAGAATTTTATATATTAGATAGATATATATATATATATATATATATATATATATAAGTATATACACAATTAATTAATAATGTTGATTATTAATTTATTTTTAACCTATACTAGCGGTGCCCGGGACTTCGTCCACGTGAGAATAAATATGGTTGTTTAGTATCTACCCGGACGAAGTCATGGGCGCAGCTAGTATAAAAGTAGCCTAAGTTACTCCTTATCACATCAGCTATCTGCCAGTGAAAGTCCCGTCAAAATCGGAGACACTCAAATTCTATGTATTTGTATGTACGGATGTATGGAGATAAAAGTAGCCTAAGTTACTCCTTATCACATCAGCTATCTATCTACCAGTGAAAGTAAAGTCAAGTAAAAAGTAGCCTAAATGTTGGCCAGGCTTAGTATAATACACACAAAAAGTTTCATTCGAATCCATCCAGTATCTTCGGAGATTAGCCTGGACAAAGGGACAAACAGACAAACAGACAAACAAACAAACAGACAAACCGACAAACAGACAGACAAAAATATTTAAAATGATTGAAAAGTGTTCTAATACTATTTTAACATCGCCCCCATATTACAAACAGACACTCCATTTTTATTTATTTGTATAGATGTATAGATTTACTATGGAAGGTAATATACAACAAAAGACCTAAAAAATCTGTGAAATTTTTAAGCGTCTAATTGCTACCGTTATTATTATGGAGCAAAACATATACGGAAACAAAACACGTTTATTGTATTAGTAATTATATTTTAGTAATTAATTTTGTCTTTACAGCGGTATCAGAAATACATAATTTGTGAAAATGTTAGCTTTCTAGCTATCATTATCATATCTATTTATGAGATACAGGCTGGTGACAGACAGACGCACGGACGGACAGACAGACTGACAGACAGCGGAAGATTAGTAATCCGTAGGGTCCGTTTTTACCTTTTAGGTACGAAACCCCCTAAAAGATAGAACTTAAAAATATTCGATATAATTATGATTCTTTAAATTGACATAACTTGTTTATTTCTGAACCGATTTACATGAATTTACATGAATTCGCTAGTAATTTTAAGTCGAATATTTCTGCCGCAGTGCACTATGTAGGTCTTTCAGACCACGAAACTGCTCAATCTCTAAGTATAAAAATTAATAGAAAACGTGAAATAATCAGTTGGTTTGAGAATGCTAGAGATTTTAACAGAGAAAATAAAAGGTTGTTCTATAAGTGTATATCTTCTTTATCCTTTTCAGAAGTTTATGATAAAAGTGATAGTAATGAATCATTTGAAGAATTTTATAACACATTTTTACTGTTTTTTAATTTATGTTTTCCGATAATTAATGTTAAAAAAACAAATAAAAAAAGTAACAGAACATGGCTAACTGTTGGTTTAAGAAAATGTTGTGTAAAAAAAAGGTATCTTTACCTAAAATACATACAAAATCGGCATAATAAAGCATCAAATAAACAAAACTACAAAAATTACGATAAAATACTCAAAAAATGTTTACAAAAAGCACGACAAATACAAAACAAAAAATACATTGACAATAAAAAAAACAAATGTAAAGCCGTATGGGAAACAATAAATAAGAATATTGGAGCAACAAATAGGAGTTCTGAAATCGACAAAATATTATTTAATGACCAAACATATACTAACCCAGTTGACATAAGTAAAATATTTAATGACTTTTATATTAATTTGACTAATGAGAATAATTTTACTTATAATGTAAATGACATCAATAAATCTGTAAATGTATGCAATACGAATTCGATATTTTTAAAACCAACTGACTCTATGGAAATATATAAAATTATTAATAATCTTAAAAATACAAAATCGGTAGGGATTGATGGTATTAACACAGACTCTTTGAAATTATGTGCTGAATATATTAGTGAACCCTTGAGCTTCATTATAAATAAATCACTCGAGGAAGGTTCATATCCAAATATATTAAAAAAGTCAATAGTAAAACCACTTTTTAAAAAAGGAGATGCGTCGGATGTTAATAATTATCGTCCAGTTACTTTGATTCCAATATTATCAAAAATATTTGAAAAGGTAATGTTCAAAAGACTTTTCGACTTTGTTACGAGACATAATTTACTAAAAAGAGAACAATTCGGTTTTCGTAAGAATAGTTCTACTTCACTAGCATGTTTTGATTTGATGAAAACAATAACAGAAGCAATTAATGATAACAAAGCAATCGCAGCAGTGTTTCTGGATATGAGCAAAGCGTTTGATTTTGTGGACCATAAGCTACTTTTATATAAGTTAGACAAATATGGCATCAGGGGTATTGCTAACCAATGGATCAAAAGCTATTTGTCAGATCGAACTCAATGTGTTGAAATAGCAAAAATTGTAAATGGATATAAAATTTGTAGTCAATCTGATTTCAGAGCAAATAACTTTGGCGTGCCACAAGGAAGTGTTCTTGGGCCGTTACTGTTTTTAATGAATATAAATGATTTACCAAATGTCACGATCCACAAAACCGTATTATTTGCAGACGACACTACGCTCATAGTGAAATGTGACGATTTAAATACATACCAAAAAAATATTAACAAAGCTCTTGATAGTATAATTACGTGGTTAAAAACTAATAATCTTAAAATTAATATTAATAAAACTAATTTAATTCAATTTCAGACATATAGAAAAAAACACATTGACCTCAATATAATTTATGATAAAAATAAAATTAATGAAGTTGACTCCACAAAGTTTTTAGGGCTAGTTGTGGATAAAAATTGTGACTGGAAAGCTCACATTGACTTTGTTTGCGACAAACTGAATAAATTTGTATTTGCTATAAAGCGATTGCGTCAAACTGTTTCGACGGAAGCAGCCCTGATTGCATATCATGGCTATGTCTCCTCTGTGCTTTCTTATGGCCTCTTGTTGTGGGGAAACTCGGTGGTAATTGATAAAGCTTTTCGTGTACAAAAAAAATGTGTAAGAGCTATTTGTGGAGCTTGGTGCTTGGACAGTTGTAGGCCATTATTCCAGAAATATCGTATATTACCGTTGGCTTGCATATACATTAGGGATCTCTGTGTATTTGTAAAGCAGCATCCATACTATTTTAAGCTCAATTCTGAATGTACGAATAGGAACGTTAGCGTAAGGAATCAATTTAAACTGTTCATACCTAAATGTAGAATTGAATTACATAAAAGGAATGCTTTTGTAAACGCCATAAGGGTTTTTAATAAATTACCCATTACGCTCAAGGAAATACGTTTACCACTATTTAAAAACAAACTGACTCAATGGCTACAACATAATTGTTTTTATGACTTAAATGAATACATGACTTGGAAAGCAATATCCTAATTAATTGAATAATGTTTGATCTAATCATCTGACCTGAATTTTATTATTGACGTATCTAAATCATTTTAATTACCCAATTCCGTTTACCTAATTAATGACATATTATTTATAAATTTTTTGATTAAGTAAAAAATATTTATAAATGTGCAACAGAATGATAATAAGATATTAATAATAGTGACAAAGGTATGAAATGATGATATGACAATTTAATTCGATACAGATTATTATAATTAACATTAACTCTTAAATAAAATATTCATAATTTAATCTTTGACATACTTATGAAAAGGAATGCAATTTTAGTGATGACAATTTGCTGTTGTTCCTGATTTGATAATACATGTATTAGAGATTGTTAATTTAATTTTAATGTAACTAGAAATGTTTATAATATGTGTGAATTTCAATAGTTTAAGGATATGCATAATATTTTACACACCATTGTTATGGTAGAATGTTATAGTTTCCATTATTTTGTTACCACCTGTAGCCACTACATTCTAGTAAATAAATGATTTATGATTATGATTATGATTATGAAACAAACACTAAATGTTAAGAAAAACTTACCACAACATATTAGTGAAAACCGCAAATCGAATAAACGTTTCTGATATTAGCGTGTACAAACACACAGACAAACAGACGTTTTTCCGGGATAAAAAGTACCCAGTGTTGTGCGCCAAAGATTAAAGTATATTCATACCAAGTTTCATTGTAATCAGACCAGTAGATTTTCTGTGATGCTTGAACAAACAGACAGACAGACCAAAAATTTCCTAATCATATATTTGGGTTCGGTATCGATCTAGTAACATCCCCTGGTATTTATTTTTTCAATATTTTTAATGTAGGTACAGAATTTACACTTCTAGTTTTATTATAAGTATAGATTACCTACCTATAGGTACCTAATTAATGGACCTCAATAAAGAATTGACCTCAACAAAGATTTGTATTAATTGTTTTAATATATAACATTACCTATCCCCGCATAAGGCAAGTATCCCCCTCTTGCATTTCAAACGTCAGGCTGCTATCCGACATAATCGGCAAATATCCCACTTTTTCGAGGTCACATAAAATTTGATTTATTCGAACACTAGATTAATTATGTTTAAAGTAGGGTTTAACAGAAGATTGAAGATCAATGTTCTAATACTTGTATTGTGCGGATATCCTTAATTATTAAATAAAGATTTGTTTTCCAAAAAGTATGGCAACTATCCGTACTTTACCCTATAGTAAATACCTACTTTTAGTAAGTAACGAATAAATGCAGCAAAGCATAAAGCCACAAACAATTGACTAGAACTTACCAACTTTGAAAAAAAATGAAAGTTATTGATTTAGGTACCTACCTACTAGATAGGTGTAAATAACTTGATCAAACAAATAGCTAAATGTGAATGTAAGGTAAAGGATTGATACCTCGCATGCAGATGTATCTGGCTAGGAATAGGTAGGTAGGTATATTTATATAAACCTACTACGAAAACTGCTTACTTTAATACTGTCAGTGTCTTTAAAAGTGCACGTGAACGAAATCGCGGACGGAAGCTCTCTATAAATGGCAAACCGGTGATGGTCGATCCGATCGATAAAACCTGTTAAAATTGACCGGCTCCCTTCCTCATTCATGCTGTCCGAGTTGTCTCACACATCATATTGAACACTTGCAATATTGCAATGTCCCACTACTCCCACTACCCCTACTGTATCACTACCACTGTACGTACTTACATAGGTAGATATACGGGTAAGTACATACCTGCCTAGTAGTAGTTTTGTGTAATAGGTTATTTGAGAGATATTAGAGTGTAACTCGCGAAAACCTAAGAACATATCATGTTATAGGTTACAATACAATACCTATTTACTTACTATCAATGTGAACTGTTCTAGTCTTCAAATTGTGAGGCGCATTTTCGGTGCAGTATTGGAAAATGAGGAATGGCGAACTCGATACATCCAAGAGTTCTACCACATGTAGGTATGATAAACCTAATGTCATTAACATTATTAAAATTGGACGCCTACGATGGGCAGGACATGTGGAGAGGATCGATGAATCCAGAACGCCCAAACGTCTACTGACCGGTAAACCGGGCGGGCGAAGAAACCGAGGCAGATCTAAACTCAGATGGCTAGACAGAGTAGAGAAGGACCTGAGAACGCTGGGCGTAAGGAATTGGAGAGAAAGAGCCAAAAACAGATCGGACTGGAAGAAAATTCTTAACCATGCCAAGGCCCACCCCGGGCTGTAGCGCCTTAGCATAGCACACTTCTTAACATAGCAAAATGTTGAATAAAATAACATATGACGTTTTTGCAAACCTTCAGTAGGTAAGTACTACCTATATATTAATTGGTACTGTATTTGGAGGACTTGTCATGGAGAGGATGCAGGGTAGTCAGTGTAGGCACCTACTCATAAAATAACATTAGGTACCTACACTCCATACACTGCTCACTGCTCACTGCTCACTGCTCACTGCTCACTGCTCGTGCCTCATACCAGCAACTGAGTAAACACGCGCTACAACAATAGCTACTCGTATTACAATTAATTACCTACTTCATTAATTACAACAAGTTCCGCGCACCTACTGTAAAAGTAATTTAACTAAATAAATATAAATAAAGTCAGTTTATTTTGTAGGTAGGTACCTAAATGTTTATTTATGCAGGGTGAATGACTTATTACCTAAATGTGAAAATATTATTATTAGAAATGCGAATTATAATAGGTACGTGATTTGGCCAAATACCTACCGAATATTCGGCAAGGATGTGTATAGGTAGCTATTTGTATTTCGAATAGTCCCTACCTACGTAGAACAACAGAGAAGGCGGTAGGTTATACCTATAGGGCTATTGTTTCTTTTGGGAGTAGACACTCATTAATAGGTATGGTGCAATAAAGTATTGAGTATTGAGTATTGATTGTGCATTTGTACATTTCCGCTTGATGAATAGCATTTCGACCAATCTGGTAGTACAGAACTACAGACATTTGTATTTTGAGACTGCTCGTTTGTCAGAAGAATGTCGTGTAAAATAATCATCGGTGAAGTTATAATAATATTTTGACGTTCTATCATATACCTACCTACTGAGGCAGTCCTAAACATCTAGGCAAGTGTCTATCTATTACGATAAAATATAGATACCTATAGGTTTGTATGTAACAAGGGTGGCAAGACAAACAAGGATGCAGTTCACAGGGATTTAAGGACGACTGCACCATTCAGGTAAACATTACACAAACACCAATGATCATAGTGCACATGCGTCCTGCCGACTCCTGCCCGCCACCCCGGAGCTCCTGAGCCCCTGAGCCCTTTACTGCTAGGTAGGTATGTGATTTATGTCTATAGTCTCTGTGATAGTTCTTTACTTTGTGTGGTTTAGGGTCATGTTTTATATTTACCTATATTAAAACACTCCAGATCCATTTTTTACGCCGTTAAAAGAAATAGGTACGTAAGTAGGTGGAATCTACCTAGCTCATCCGACAGGAGGATTTCCAGTGTAGGAGCTTGAGGGCGCAGGCACCGCCGCGTTCCCTAATCTATATGCCGCCAAATGTCAAATGGTAGTGTTCACCACTATCGTGTTCCGGTCAGATGGTAAAGTACGGCCCCGTAATAACTACCACAGAGACATAACAACTAGGTAAGGGCCCCGGGGGTGGCAACGCATCTGCATTTTGTGTGGGTGTCTATAGGCTGCAGGCTGCAGTCATCACTGAGGTAACATTAATGTACCTAAACTACCTACATACTTGTTTGCCACCTTCATTAGGTACATTAAAAAAAACCTTCGTGTGCGAAAACGCAAAATGTTGTTTCCCATAAATAGAGTCGGTAGGTACGAGTAGGTAGTTAGGGACCATGGTTCATCCCGGGTGAAACAACATGATTGCCTGAATTGGAATAGGTAGGTAGGTACACTATATCGTAGTGTCGTTTGCACAGTTGTACAATCCTTTACTCTGAGCTCATTACCTGTTTATGTAAGGAATGTGGCAAACAAGCTTGCAGCTCACATTGATGTTAAGTAATGATGCGTTGCCACCCCTGAGACCTAAGTTGTTACGTCTAGGTACGTGATAGTTATTAGGTATGGGGCCATATACCTACCTACCTAAGTAGGTACCTATATTACCATCTTACTGGAACACTATAGTGCTGAACACTACCTATGATTTGGCGGCAGATAGAGGTAATGCGGTGGTGCCTGCGCCCGCGAGCTCCGTCACTAGAGCTCTACCACCAGTCTACATTGAAAAGCTACAGTCGATACGATCAAGTCGATTCTCGTTACTTCTTTTTTTTTTGTAACCGGTTCGACCACCTAGTGTTATACCTACCTACCTACCTACCTAGGTAATGGTTGCATTGGTGGTAGAGCTGTAGAGCTACTACGAGTATGACAGAGCTTGTGAATGATGAAGCCATGGTAGATATTACCTTATCTACTTGCCTACTTACTACGTAGATAAATACCTACTAATGGTGGTGTTTATCGCTATAGGTAGGTACCTACCTAATGTTCCGGTCAGGGGGTTATGTAGGTTCGACTCTGTAATCTCCGGCATAGAGGCATTAGGTACAACTTATCTAGGTAGTACCTACCTACCTATGTCTCAGGAGTAGCAACGCACCTACATTACAATCTTTGGATTTTTTATGTACCAAAATAGCTAGATGTTATTTATAGGCTAGGTACCTATCATGTACCGAGAAAAATATGACAATTAGGTAATTTCTGTTGTGTCTACACCAATACCTATTGGCCTCCTGATCCTTGAGAGATCAGACTTATTTATTGCTTAGTGCTTAGTACCTAGGTACCTATCTACATGCTTATTTGCCCCTTGATGACATAAAAAAGTTGTTTGTAGGCATACCTATTTGACATAAGGTGGGTACCTACCTACAATAATACCTGTAAAGTTAAAAAAGGTATTTTAGTAGGTACGGACCTACCGCTTACAAAAAAAATAATTCTTTATGTAGGTAGGTAGGTAGGTAGGTACCTACCTAACGAAATTAACGACAGGTTTATTTATGTATTTAACTAGCTACTTAATGAAGGCGACAACATTTTTTGGCTCTGCCTATTAAATACATGTTCTCTGCCTCTGCGACAGATCAGACATCAGATAGCAGGTAGGTAGGTAATTACCCTTAATTAAACCAGAACATGATAGGTAGGTACCGACCTACTAAATCAATAGGTACCTAGGTAGGTATGGCACTGTCTTTGCACTCGAAATCAGAGAAACCTACAACTCTACCACAAGTTAGAGCTATTTCTAGAAGGTAGATAGGTATCTCTACTTGGGTAGGTATATATAGATATCGTAGAGTACCTACTTACCTATTTCTATTTCTTTCATAAGCTGTACAAACTGCAACGATAAAATCATAAACGACCTCTAGGTACACCTATATGCCTAACAAGAGTCAATGCAATCACGCCAGACAATCGAGTGGCAGGTAGGTAGGTCTAACAGCTAGCCGGCCCAAACGAGGACCCGCGTCGTCGCTACTGTTAGGTTAGGTACCTATACAACATCCTCTACCTACATGTATCATAAACCTACCGCACTTGATCACTTGTAATTCCACACACATCATCACGCGGTGAACATCTGTGTCGTGACATGTGTCGTGTTGTGGTCGGCACTCGGCAGTGGGCACCTCGCCACTCGCCACTCGCCACTCGGCCGCGAGCCGCCCGCTCCACATTCCTCCACACTTCTGTCACTCGCACACAAAACGGCCTACATAGGTACCTACCTACCACCTCGCTGACTCTTCCTCTAACGGATACCTACCTATAGTTCACGTTCATTTGTCGCAAACGTACAGACATAACTAAATGTCTCCTTCTACGTTTAACTGTTTATATTCTCGATCTTCTTACAGTACCCACCTCCCCGAGTGTACCTGACTAAGCATAAATGTTTACACTTAGCGTCACTTCCATCGATTTGTAGGTACACCTATTTGAGGTTTACAAAATACCTTTCTAACTTAGTATCTAATTAGTTTGTTTACATTCCTATACCTATCCGATGTTTACCTACCTATCGCGACCGGCCGACTGAGCATAGTTTTGTGAACCAAGAACACAGCGATGCGATCTAGGCGTTTTACGTTTTTTACTTAGCTACTTTCAATTGCACTGTTAGAACAATAAGGTAGGTAGGTAAGCAGTATCTACACAAGAGCGACGCACCTCAGCGAGGGTATGGGGTCTGCGGCCAACGATCAGCGGCCAGCGGCCAGCGGCCAGCGGCGGACGCACTGCACTGTCTGGTCCCCGGCGGGCGTGCGGGGCCCGCGCCCGGTCCCAGTCCCGGTCCCGGTCCCAGTCCCGCACCTCACTGCCACTCGCGCTCGCGCTCTCGCCACCGGCACACCACTCGGTCACTCACTCGCGCGCACTCTCGCTCGTCGCTCGGTCGCTGGCGCTGCCGCTCGTCACACACACGACACATCCAGAGCGGCTCGCCGCGCGGTACTGCCGCGTCGCGCCCGCCACCCGCCGCCCGCCGCCCGCCGCCGCCGCCTGCCCCGCGCACCCCCTCCCGTCTGCGACCTACCATTGGCTGACCCGGTGAGACCCGCCTCCCGACCCCGCCCTCACACGCCATAGGATCGGCGCCGTGCAGTTTTTACGCTCCCCCTGCGCTCGGACATTACGCGCGCTCTCCTCCCTGCCCCCGCCCTGCCCCCACCCTGCCCCCGCCCTGCCCCTGCACAGTGCACACGGCACACACGGCACACGGCACACACACTGGCCACACTACCACCACAGGCAACAATACCTGCTATCGAGGTATCGATACTTTTACTCGATACCGTATAGGTCATCAAGTAGGTACCTACCTATTACACCTACACAACCAGTTGGTTAAATTGAAACAAAGCTGGATCTCATAATTTGTTGAGATTTTTAGCTATCACAGTTTATGAGATACAGCCTGGTGACAGACAGATGAACGGACAGACAGACAGACAGACAGCAGAAGCTTAGCAAAAGGGTCCCGTTTTTTCCTTTAAGGTACTTTAAGGTAGTTAGGTAGTATTGACAATGGTTTGTAATCATTAAGAAGTTAAACGCTTACTTGTTTTTATTAAGGCCTTATTAAGACACATGGCTCCCAATAAGGCCAGAGTGACATTTTTGTTATTTGTATTCACAAAAGTGTGATTTTTGTTTCTAAAGCAATTTTGTTTTTTTTTTATTTCAAAGTTTAATTAATAAATATAAGTAGGTATTGCAAATAATCACTGCATTTTTAATGTAAAACTGTTAGTTAGGTAATAAAAAACTAAGGTAGGCCTTATTTGGTGACGCTACCTTATTGCATTAGGAAGATCTTGCAATGAAGACTTACCTACGTTCATAAACGTACCTACATTAGATATGTTTTAGCTATAAATAGAATGCTTTGTCTTTGTCAATTGCATAGTCAAATGTGCAGGATAGAAAAATACAAAGCAGAGATTAGCAACACTTTAGCTAAAATACGTCTATGCATAAGGGGGCTAGTGTACCTACCTATAGGGTAAGGTTTCTTTATTCGTAGCAGTGCCTAAGTCGAACCCCAGGAATATCTCGGCTAATATTTGCAAAATGCACCATCTAGTGGCGTTAACCTGTACTATTCAGTTGGACGAGCAAACGGTGGAAAGTGAAGCGCCGGCTGATTGGGTGAAGCAGAAATAATCAAAAAGAAAGTTTTTTACACAGTTTTCAGTAATATTTTATCGTCATTTGTAAGCTTATTACGGTAGCCATATGATCGTTACGTATTTTCTTTGATAAATTACATTTTTAGTACCTACTTATCTGGCAATAGTTTAAGCATATTCTAACCCAAGATTTTTTTAGATTATTTCTGTGGTTTTGCTTTAAAACTTTCAAAACTCTGTTGCGTAAATCGTACCTTTGCCCAATTCCTCACTCGTACTGGTACGAATAAGGTAGTAGGAATTAATTATTATTGGATCTCCACCAACAGCTTCATAACCACCTAAAATAACAGCGCCACCCTTAGTACCTAGACTCAAGACCGCCTTTCACCAAGCACATCATTTCCTAGAGAGTCGACACCACCCTTCATTGGCCTGAACATTCTACATTCTACATGATTACGTAATAGTCAAAACGATGTCGATGACAGGTATATAGGTACTCGTATATTGACAGATGATAAAATGATGGCTATTAAACGAGGAATAAAGTCTGTCTTGAATATTGTATCACCTCTGCGCTAACATCACAACTGTAATTAATAAAATTACGACAGGTATACCAATCCAACAATGGAATTAACTTCAACTCCGTACAAAAAGAATTAGAAGCCAAGAAAAACAAAAATAAAAAACCTATGCTAAATATGAAAATAGAACCAAGAATAAATAAGAACATGTAAAGAAGAAATATTATTATAGAAGAGAAAAACAAGAAAAAGAAAATAAAAATAGCTAGAGTCGTGGACGTCGTGGTTCTGCAAACTATGTCAGGAAGATCGAAAAGAAAATATGATACAATGTACAAAATGTAAAGATTGGGTACATGACCTATGTGCTGGCGTTGAGAGTAAAGCAAAGCAATTTATTTGTGATCTTTGTATTCTATTGTAGATCAGCAGTTTTCTAAAAATTATTTTGCTTTTAAGAATTTTAAGAAAAATAATCATTGTAATAAAAAATCTCTTTAAAAAATTTAAAGATTTTTTTGATTTTCTAAGTGTTTATTACAAAGTGTCTAAGTGTATAGGTATTTAAATAAATATTTTCCATTGATCTCAAATTGTAACTTTAGTACGGTTATGTGATCTCATGTCATCAAGTATTTTTCGATAAAGTTTGTGTCCTATTTGTAGCATATTTTCTAAGTACGAATTAGGCTATAGGTTGTACGAATTATGCGACCAGGTGCCTTAATCGTACCGAACGTATGTTTACGAAAAAAGCTAAAAAACCAATTTACTCAAAGTTTTTTTTATTTTTTATGTTTGTTGGTTGAATCTCAGATAAATAAAGACTCCGTAATCACTCAACATTTTGTTTTATTTCAATTGTAGATAATTTTACAGCAATATTTCCTTAAGGGGTACGATTTAAGCCACCTTACCCTATTTGCAAATCGTCTGCATAGAGGTGGTAGAGAGAAGATATGTGATGGCATACAGAGTTAATGAAGATAGAAAATAAAATAGGAGACAACACGCCACCTTGTGGGAGGACTACAGCAGCAACAGCACACCAGGTCGAGCAATTTTCTTGAGCCTGTATGCGATGCCGGCGCCGCACAAGTAATTGCGAAACCACTCAATAGCCGACGGAGATACCTATGTTAAGAGAACACAAAGTCGCTAGCAGAGTGTCAAAGTCAACAGCATTAAAAGCATTTCTAAAATCTAGTACCTAATGTTAATACTGTGAACTGTTGATGATTCTTGCCAGAACGAATGTCGTCGGCGATGTTCACTAACGCAGTCGTCGTACTAGGGCCAGGACCAGGACGGAATCCGGACAGAGATACCTACCTACGGATTAGTGGCCAAACCGAAGGGTGTTTCCAAACCATAAGGCCTCCGACAAGGTTTAGGTAACGACTGCTATCTACCTATCTATCGAGCAACCGGGACCGATGGCTTAACGTCCCCTCCGAAGCTCCTAAGCACGGAAACGCGCATTTTAGTTTACCATCACACACCCGGCCGCGCTCGTAGGTATCGCTTAACCGAGTAGGCAGATCGCTTACGATACGATCTACTTAGGTACCTACACTACACCGGCTGCGGGGCCACGCGCGCTTCCTATAAAATTTAATAATAGGTAGGTAGGCAGGTACCTACGAATAAATTTAATAAAATTGGCAAATAGACACTTACTATTTAATTCAAAATCTAATAAGTATACCTATTGTACCTACTTAGTTATACCTACCTACCTGCTTATTTTGTTTCAAAAACAATAATATAACATACCTACCTATTACCTACCTAGTAGGTAAGTAGATAATAGGTACCTACCTATTAACATTTTTTCTCGTCCTGGTAGGTATTATAAGGTACCGGCTTTTAAAAATATCGTTGGCAACATATGTTGCCGAAATACAAAAATAAATTAACACCAACATTCAGGGGAGACCGGGAGGGGAGACCGGGGCTGGCTGCTACATATTACTCAATTATAGGTTCCTTCGATTCAGTAACTTTCTAGATTCAAATTTAAGCTAATGTTACAAAACAGACTATTAAAATTTAAATACCTAACTGAAAGTTCTAAAAAAAGATCTCTTTGGATCTTTTCCCAACACCAAAACCAACCTTTTGAGGTTAGGCAGTAAATACAATAATAAATATTAAGTGACAGTGGCGACTTCTGGTGTTTATAATTGGGGTAGCTTCAGTTTTTAGCACGTGCTCCTAACGCAGGAACGTTAGGGCGACTGTGGGTCGTGGGGCGTGGGGGCCGATGGTGGATTGATCATTTGTTTCTTTCTAGCGTCAATCTATCTCTATCCGTTTAGCCACTATTGCCGCTGTAACCTAGTTGTAGAATATTATCTGCCGCTGTAACAACCAGCCCCTGTAACAACCAGCCCCGGTCTTCCCTAGGTAGGTATTTCACAAGTAGGTAGGTACTGTGTTTAAGTAGGTAGGTATTTGAATTTAATGGGTCTTCGGAAGATTATCCTGATACTGAATTTGGTAGATATAGGTAGGTAGGTATGTGTTGCCCTAACAGCACAGAGCAACACGGGCGGCAGTCGCTCGGCTGCGGCGGACCGGAGGGCAGTAGCCATAACCAGGTGCAGGCTTTCCCCTCTGTCAAAGTATTTACAAGCACAAGCTTTGACGACATGGGCACCCTAATGAGTCTGTGAGCAGGAGTGATCCTATCCGAGATGTTTAAATGTGTGCGTGAAATTGTTTATTTATGTTGTAAGTACCTACCTATTTTGTTTATCTAAGTCAAGGTGTGAGTTTCATAGAAATAAGTAGACGATTTTTGTTGTGTGTGTCTCATACAAATTTCCCCTGCATAAATTAGGTAGGTACCTACAGACTGTTTTGCATCGGTAATAAACGCTAGGTGTAGCCTGTAGGTACCTACCTACCTACTTCTTTTCGGTCGGCCGGTGGCACAATATAAAGAACAAACAGTATGGAAACTAAGCCCAGTTTATAAAATAGAATAGAATAGAATAGAAAATATTTTTATTTCGAATAGATCTTTACAGATATTTTCAAAACGTCAAGAAATATAAAACACCTAGAGTGAATAACCATTACTTAAAGTAAAGCAAAATCATTTATTAATAGTAAATTTAAAATTAGAATTTAAAACATAATAATCACAAAATTTTTCAATTACTTCAATGATGATAAATGAAGAAAAAGAAAAACTTATTCGTCAAGATCAAAGTTATTCACTTAGCAGAGTTCCAAGTGCAGTCACTACTGAGAAGAACTCCGCTACCCAACAAACTCAGTAAGAGCTCTTTTAAATGAGAGCTTAAATCTAGTACAAATTATCGTGAAAAATCAAATAATGTGAACGTCCATAGCATAGATGCAAATAAACTGCTATCTACTAAATGCGATGTAGCTCCTGCAAACCAGAACAGACCAGTCCCCACCAACAGCACCCGTTCACGAGTATGACGCATGTGACAGCCATTGCCCTCCTCGACCATTTTAGAGGGAAGTGAGCAACCCGCCACACGACGCCGCAATAATTACCTACACTCCATTGAAGCCATAGGGTTGTCACTATATTTTTTAAATAATGGTGTTATAATTTTAGCATTTACTGACCTTTAATCAATCGAATTGGGATGTTGACTATTTTTTGTATTGGTTACCCTGTAGCAGTAAATGTTGGAAAAAATATAAGTCTTCGAAACATATAGTCAATAAGTACTTAGTAGTTGTTAAGTTTAAACGATTCAAAACGTTGCGAATAGTGTAATGAGTCAAACGGCCTATATAGAATTGCAGCATGTTATGACGTCACACCGTGGTACAACGGACGTGGTACACGTGGAATGATGAAATTTTAAAATATCTACGTCATTACTACGTTTTTGTGTAATTACACTAAAAGTTGTTGGAAATTGTATAAAAACATTCTAAAAGTGAAGTTATTTTAATTTACTGGTGGTAGAGCTCCAGTGACGGAGCTCGCGAGCGTACCCACCACCGCATTACCTAATATACTTGCCGCAAAATGGTAGTATTCAGCTCTATCGTGTTCCGGTCAGGTGGTAATTGGTGGTACGCCATCTTGGATTTACATTTTGACAATACTATCGATTTCAACATTCTCAAGAACCATGAATGTGACACCAACCACGAAAAAGTTGTAAATTGTTTTGGAGCCACCGTCTTGTACTTTCATTTTGACAGCACTAGGTATTCATTGGTTTCAACACTTTCAACACCCTCGAAAACCACAACAAAACACATGTTCCTAAATAAAAAAACAACCTCGAAAACCATGAAAAATCTTATTTAACACGAAGTGACAATTCAAGTACCAACAAATTATAATAATAACTAGCTGCCTCGACGAACTTCGTATTGCTATAGAGGTAAGTATAAAATAATTAAATGCCCAAAAAATCGAAAAAAAATATTGGTGAGTCACCCATACCGTTTAGGGATATAAAAAAATAGACATCAACCGATTCTCATACCTACCAACTATACACACAAAATTGCATAATGATCGGTCACCTGCCGCTGCGGAGGAGTAGGTATTGTTACAAACACTGTGACACGTGAATTTTATAAAAAAACATGTTAAACTTAAAACAATACACCATTCTTACCTTTCAAAATCTACAGAAAGTTTAAAAACCGAAAGCTCCGGTTTTGATGATGATGAGTTCAAACAGCCGAATACCGCGCAATACACTCGTCGCATCTTTGACACACTCGTGGAAACAAAACAAATTTTATCGCAACGTAACTAACTAAACATCATCCCTCCCTCGAACTCCCTGAAGTGCGACAGAGGGGGGGGGGGATGGTTCGGGGATCGAGGTGTGCCTCGTTCCCTGGGCCTATCTGCCCCCGATGCCTCGGGGACGTGATCGAATGAAGGGAATGTTGGCATGCAGAGAAACTCGCTGAGGGAGGCCATTTCGTTTTTTTTTTTTCACTTTTTTTCTCTTTTTTATCCCCTTTTTTTCCTTTCTGTTTTTTTTTAGCTTTTTAACCATTGTTTTTTATTTAATTTTTTTCTGTGGGTTTAAAGTTTGTTTGTGGGCACGACATCGGCTCGACGTGCTCCCGGTGATGTAGGGGGGAGGATCTCGCGCGGCAACGGATGACCCTCGGGCGGACGGCTATGGAGAGGGGCGAATCCGCGGAGATGCTCGTGGGGTCCGTTGTCTGCGCGGTCGAACATTCGACGCGCTAGACGGACCACGAAATCCTCCACGGACTCAACCCCTAGGTCCCGGGCGATGACATCGTTGCGTATCGCAATGTGACCGCTTGTCTCGACGCGACACTCTCTACTGTAGCACCGCGAGAACCGCTTAGAGGCCTCGTAGACGCGCATGTTTTTTTTTTATGTATGTGTAAATTGTCGGAAGCTAGGGACGGAACGTAAGGATGAGCGAGCGAGAGATGAGATGAGTGAATGAAAGAGGGATATAATAGGAAGATGGCGGAAAGTGAAGGATGTGTTACGTGCAGCTGTAAATAAATAAGTGTTTCAAGAGTTTTCTGGATTTTACTTCCAACACACACCACCCCACAACTCTGGGGGCTCGTCCGGGATGGTGTTTGCGAAGTAAAAAGTGTGGCGAAATATTACTACGACGAGACGTGTGCGCCGATGGCGGCATGCTGTGAAGATAGGACGACGATAAGACGAAAATCAAGGTGAAAAGGGATTATAATACGACCATAAGACGATTACTAAACGACGGAATCAAGGATGGCTTTAGAAAAAGACGATAGAAGTGGAAGTGGCAGCATGCTTCATGGTATGGATGGCATGGCGGCCAAGTTTTGTTTGGATGGGGTCATAGCGAAGTTCAGCGGGGATGATAAAACATATTCCTCGGTGAAGTGGGCGCAGGACATCGACTACAAGGCCGATATTTTCCAGTGGAGTACCACACAAAAATTAATAGTGGCACGTAGATCCCTCACCGGGACTGCAGAACTATGGCCAGGTCTGAAAAACATTTAAGACATACGAAGATTTGAAAGCTTAAAAAGTGCAAAGCCTCTAAGAAGGGCCTTAGAGAATTCCCTGACATAATTAACGCAAAAGAAATGCATGAGATTATGTCGACACGGCGAAAACGCAAAGACGAAACATATACCCAATATATGCTCATCATGAAGGAATTGGGCAAGCGCGCCAAGTTTCCCGATTATGTAGCAATACAATACATCATCGATGGGATCGACAAAGACGACGACCTATTTAAAATCATGTTGTATGGTGTTACGACGTACGTGGCCTTGAAAAACAAGATACTGATTTATGAAAAAGTTAAGAATGATAAGACGAAGCAACATTCTAAACCAAAACAAGCACAGAATGCTACATATCAAAGTGGCAGTTCCAGGCGGAGTACGGGTCAAGGACGGTGCTATAATTGTGGAGAAGGGAGTCATGTGGCATCAGCGGTTCCAAATGGTGTTAAATGCTTCAAGTGCAATTCCTACGGGAAAATAAGTCGCCATTGTACTCAGAAACAAGTTGTTGTGAATACGAGCGGATCCGGCGGTGATAAGAGTTCGGTTGCGGTTCGGCCCCGGTCGGCAATAAGCCGGTTTGGTTCACGTGATAAAGACGAGGCGACCGTGACGCCGTCTCAAGATTATTCGACGAACGAAACGCGGTGTGAAAATAATATAATAAAACTAGCTGTCCCGGCAAACTTCGTATCGCCCTAGAAAATTTTAAAAAAAAATGTCCAAAAATGTTATGAAAAATAGATGTTGGCCGATTCTCAGATCTACTGAATATGCATGCAAAATTTGGTTAAAATCGGTCCAGCCGTTTCGGAGGAGTTCAAGTTCGAACACCGTGACACGAGAATTTTATATATTAGATGTTGGTGTCATCAGAGACTTTGTGCGTGACAACGTCGGAGCAAGAACGAAACGCGGATTTGACAGGTGACAGTAATGTGTCAAGTGTATAAGGCAATAGCTATCTATGAAGCTATAATATATGCTGAATCGCACATTATCTCACGTACAGTTATATTTACAGATTCCCTCAGTACACTACAGGCAGTTCTATCTAATCCTTTTAGGAGCAAATCGAAGTTTCCCGTAATTTTTCATATTCGAGAAGCATTATTCAGATGCCATAGGAAAGACATTGAAATTGTATTAGCATGGATACCTAGCCACTGCGGTATTATCGGCAATGAGATGGCTGACCAGTGTGCTAAACTAGCCACTGAACAAGGCTGCAGCAATCATAACAGAATATTCTGTCAAGACCTCAATACATTGGCTAACTCAAATCTTACTAAAGAGTGGCAAAAAGAATGGGACCGTACTAAACTGCTTAAGGGGAAACATTATGCAGCAATACAACCTACGATACCGCATAAATCTTGGTTCTGCAACTTCCGCAATCTAGACAAGAGATCCTGTTCTGTTATTTGTCGACTTCGCTTAGGTCACGTCTGCTCACCAGTTTTCTTACACAAATTGAGGATCAGGGATAGTTCCATTTGCGAGTGCGGTTTAGACGAAGGCACCCCAGATCACATTTTCTTTAACTGTCCCTTATACCAAGTTTCCCTATACTCCCTCCTCCCTCCGAAAGTCCCTCGTCCTACTAATCTAAATTCTCTGTTAATGTTGGTCAACTCCCCCTTTGTATATATATTATGTAAATTTATCACTGTAAATAATATTAGAATGTAACTGTATATAATTAACATTACTAACATTAGGATTGTTCTGTGAAATTAATATAATAACAAATTGTGATTGTCTTTGTCTTTTGTTTTAGGTATTCATGGAACGCTGAGTAAATTTATTAAAACTTGAAATTCTAAATTACTGTAAATTTATTGACTCACCGGGTATTTTTATTCTACTAGTGCCTTTCCAATCACCAGATTCTGGCAGAATTACCCTATAGTTGGTAGTTGCCATTAAAAAAAAAAAAAAAAATTATTATCAGGAGTTTTGGCGGGAACCTTGAAAGAGGCGTATGGTGCTCTTATTTTATTTCATTTTCTTGGTGTATTTTTGAGTAATATTGAATAAAGTTGGTGGCATTTAGTTTGATATAGGTTTATTACAGTGCCCGTGTATAGTGAAATAGAATAACAGTGCGAAAACACGACTTTTCAGGTTGCCTCCAAAACTTCATTGTAAATGTTCTGGTAAAGTAGCCATCGCTTTACTCGAATAACTTGACTGTAACTCACTTGACTGACATATTATACTTCATAACTTATTTATTTGATACTTACATATTATACTTGATGACTATAATAAACTAACTTTTACACTGCTTAAATAAATACGAAATATCGTTTTACTTGACACTGGCAATATGCGTAATAGAGATGCCATAAAACGAAAAAAAAAAAATAATAATATCAAATAAGATTTGTGATAAGTCGATTAAGGCTTTAGTTGACACTGGATCAGAGGTAAATTTACTTTCAATGAGAGCTTTTCAAAGTAGTTTCCGAAATAAAAATGTTTTGTGTAATGATCCGATTGTTTTAACCGGTCTCGGACAAACTAAAGTCTTTTCACTTGGCAAAGTACATTTAAATATCGAAATTAACTGTAAGTTGTATGAAAATGTTGTTTTTCACTTAGTACCTGTTGAAGCAATGCCATATGAGGCAATTTTGGGTAGCGATTTCCTTAAATTATGCACTGTTTTATTTAGGGATGGATCTATAAGGTTTTTACCTGATAACTGTGACTGGTTAGGTAGGGTTGATTGTTTTACGGGGTGTGTAAATATTTTCTTAGATCATGTTCGCAACCAGGATGTTAAAGAAGAGGTGATAAGACGTGTAGAAGGTTACCAGCCGATGAAGACTCATGAGGTGCCAATGGAGCTTAAGATTGTACTGAAAGATGACGTACCTGTGGCGCAGCGACCTCGACGGCTGGCACTGGCAGAACAACAGCTGGTAGAGAATCAGGTTGAAGAGTGGTTATGAGACAGAATTATACGAGTAAGCTATTCTGATTATTCAAGCCCAGTAGTGTTGGTTCGTAAAAAAGATGGGTCAGTTAGAGTGTGTGTAGATTACAGGCGACTGAATGCAAAGATAGTGAAGGATGAATTCCCACTGCTTATTATAGATGACTTGATAGATAAATTGCTGGGAGTGAAGGTATTTAGCGTTCTTGATTTGAAGAATGGGTTTTTCCATTTAAACATTAGTGAAGATTCTATATGGTACACATCGTTTGGTACACATCATGGGCAATTCGAGTTTTTACGTGCACCTTTTGGTTTATCAATTTGTCCGAAGGCTTTTATGCATTATGTCAGCATTGTTTTCAGGGATTTGATTTCTAAAGGCATTATGATGATTTTTATCGATGATATTGTAATTCCAGCTCAAACTGAGGAACAAGGACTAGAAAGACTTCAGCAAGTATTAGAAGTAGCATCAAAATTTGGATTGTCAATTAATTGGAAGAAAGCGAACTTACTTCATAAAAAGATAGAATATTTAGGTCACATCATAGAAAATAGAGAAATTAGACCGAGTACAGATAAGATAAAAGTAGTGGCCGATTATCCTCAACCAAGAACTTTAAAAGAATTGCACAGTTTCGTTGGATTAACAGGGTACTTTAGAAAGTATATAGAAAATTATGCATTGATAGCTAAGCCCTTGACGGATTTATTAAAGAAGAATAAGGAGTTTCTATTTGAAAAAGAGAGAGAAGTGCATTTCTGAATCTGAAGTCTAGATTAATGAGCGAACCAGTGTTGAAGATATATAATCCTCAACTACGAACAGAATTGCATACAGACGCGTCCAGTTTAGCATTTGCAGCCATTGTAATGCAGTATCATCCTGACTCAGGCCTGTATCCAGTGCATTACATGAGCAGGAGAACAAACGACGCTCAAAGCCGGTATTGTAGTTATGAACTGGAGGCTCTAGCTATAGTTGAAGGTTGACTATTATATCAAAGATGTTGATAAGAAGTTGGATGATTTCTTAAGAAGCTGTATTCCATGCCTGTTAGCAGCCAGAAAGGAGGGAAAACAAGAAGGGTTTCTAAACCCGATTAATAAAGAGAGCCTTTTGACACTTTACATCTAGATCATGTGGGGCCACTGATGGAAACAAAGAAACAGTATAATCATATACTTACAATTATAGATTCCTTCACAAAATTTGTGTGGTTGTTCCCTACGAAGACTTCAGGAATATTATAAAGAAGAGAATATTCACTTGTGGCAACGGCCAAGTAGAAAGAGTGCATAGAATCATTATACCCGCTTTGACTAAGCTGTGTATAGAGAACAATGAAGTATGGTACCATTACGTCAGCAAGGTTCAGAGAGCTTTGAATAATACATTCCAGCGTAGTATAAATACTACACCCTTCGAGTTACTCATGGGTACCAAAATGAGATGTCCAGAAGACTTAAGAATTATTGAAGTATTACAAGAAGATGCCAAACAGTACTCAGAAGACAGAGAGGAAAGTAGACAGCAGATTATGAAAATACAAGAGGAGAATATGAAGACCTACAACAAAAAGAGAAAAGAGAGTTTACATTATAATTTAGGAGACCATGTTGTTATAAAAAGGACACAATATGGCCCTGGTTTAAAGTTGCATCCCAAATACTTAGGCCCTTATGAAGTAACACAGCGCAAGGGGAAGGATAGGTATGAAGTTGAGAAAGTTGATCATTCTACTGAAGGCCCAAATAAAACGACCACGTCTGCTGATTATATAAAGAGGTGGCCTATGCACAGTGACCGCTATGATGATTAACATTTTTATTTGTTTAATTCCTATTTCTTTTTTTTCAGGCAAGCAGTTGTCAGAGAAATTTTGAACTTATTCTTTGTTGTAACAGTTATGCATATGAAGGGAATTGTAACCTAAAGTTGTAACAAACAAAATTGTTAATTTGTATTTCAAAGGTTTTGTTTCTGTTGTGTATTTGTTTTTTTTAAAGAAAGATGCTATTTAAGCTTAGTAGGCATTCCTAAAGTTGTATACTTACCTAAAAGTAGTTGCACTCTATTTTCAGTATTTTGGTTTCTGGTCTATGAGTTGTTTTAAGATAAGATTAATTAAGTTTAGTAGGTATATTGTAAGTTGTTGTGTACCTAATTAAAATATTTACACTTTACTTTAAATATTTTGGTTTGTGTTCAAGTTTGTTTTCTAGCTAGATTTGTTAGATGTTATTTGAAATGTAAATTTCACTTGAGAGGTTCAAGATGTTCGATGTTAATTTTATGTTGGTCTTATTAGCATGTAATTGAAATTTTCCTAAGAAGTTTTAATTCTAAAGTTGTAAGTTACTAAAAGCTTATAGTTGGATTTGTAGGGTGTATATCCTAAGACTAGCTTGATAGGTAAACGTGTAAAATGTATTAACTTAAGATGTCATGTGTTTATTAAAGTAAGCTGAAGCTGTATATTGAAGGTGTGAATGTGTGATGTTGTTTTACATAGTTTTGTTATTAATTAGAGTCAGAGTGAAAGTTGTCCGGGGACAGACAAGGAGCAGGAAGGCCGAATTGTGGGAATTGTCGGATGCAAGGGACGGAACGTAAGGATGAGCGAGCGAGAGATGAGATGAGTGAATGAAAGAGGGATATAATAGGAAGATGGCGGAAAGTGAACGATGTGTTACGTGCAGCTAAAAATAAATAAGTGTTTCAAGAGTTTTCTGGCTTTTACTTCCAACACACACCACCCCACATGTAATTGAAGTGGTAAACAAGCATGCAGTTCACATTGATGTTAAGTGATGACTGCAGCCTATAGACACCAACACAAAGACCAAGGTCAAAATGCAGATGCGTTACCACTCCTGAGGCCTAAGGTGTTATGCCTCTGTGCCGGAAATTACAGGGCCGTACATTACCCCCTGACCGGAACACGATAGTGCTGAACACTACCACTTAGCTGCAAGTATATTAGGTAATGCGGTGGTGCCTACGCCCGCGAGCTCCGTCACTGGAGCTCTACCACCAGTAATAACAAGGTACTCGTATGTATGTGTGCGTGTGCCGTTTTGAACGCTTTGTACGTAGTTACCTCACTGTTCTATACTTACATTGTACCGGTGGCCCGTGTTGCTCTACTTACCTACCTACCAGGCACGACAAAGCCATCTGGATTAGTTCGGATAAATAATCCCTACTTCCCTACTAATATTACAAATGCGAAGCGACCAAACGACTGAACCGATTTTAATGAAATTTGGTACAGAGATAGAGCTGACTTTGAGAAAGAACATAGGCTACTTAGTTAATTAGGTATAAAACGACATCCACGCGGGCGAAGCCACGGGCACCAGCTCAGGGGCGGATTTCCCTATAGGCAGAGTAGGCCCGGGCCTAGGGCGGCAAAATTTAATAGTTTTTTTTTAAGTAGTTGTATACGCGCATGTAAAATCTCAAAAATGTGCTCATATAGCATCTCGCGAAAAAATTAATATGTATGGCAATTACGATTATTAGAAGAATTTAATAAATCACTGACAGAATGTCGTTTTTTTATTTAAATTTAATTTCTATAGTTTATCTAATTCTTTATGCTTTAGGGTCAAGTAGGGAACGATGGCTCATTCGGGTACAAATAGACTCATGACGATATTCGTTATAAAGAACAACAATGTCTATTTTTCTCCTTCTTTCATCGGTAGCGCTCGACGCCCGAACACGAACACGTACAACGTACAAACCAGTATGTCTCCAGTGCCGTACCGTCAAAGTTGTGATACTAGAGTGTGATTCTTTATTACGACGTAATGAAACCGAATCATTTTTGAAGAAGCTGATAACTGGTGATGAAAAGTGGATCACGTACGACCAGAACGTGCGAAAGGTCGTGGTCAAAGGCCGGTCAGGCTTCACAGACTGTGGCGAAACCCGGGTTAACTAGCAATAAGGTGATGTTGTGTGTGTGGTGGGATTGGAAGGGCATTATTCATTATGAGCTATTACCACCAGGCAGGACTATCGATTCTGAACTCTACTGCGAACAACTGATGATATTAAAGCAAGAAGTTGAGAGAAAGCGGCCGGAATTGATCAACAGAAGGGGTGTGGTGTTTCATCATGATAACGCTAGACCTCACACATCTATAGCCACTCAGCAAAAATTACGAGAGTTTGGCGGGGAGGTGTTAATGCATCCGCCGTATAGTCCTGACCTTGCACCTTCAGATTTCCACCTGTTTCGGTCTCTTCAGAATTCTTTATGCAATGTTAGGTTAACATCACGAGAGGACTACCAAATCCACTTGTCGCGGTATTTTGATGAGAAGTCCCAAAATTTTTATAGCAATGGGATCATGTCCCTACCTACAAGATGGCAAAAGGTTATCGAACAAAATGGTACGTACATACTTTAGTTAAATTTAAATAAACTATATTAAAAAATGTTTTGAATTATCTTTAAAAATGCGAAGAAACTTTTTCCCCAACCTAATTTAAAGATAACGTTTATTTGATTAATTTGGAGTAGGCAATTTATGCTGAAAAAAATATTCTGAATTCAATCAATAAATATGACTGAATATAATCCATAAGTTGTTTTAATTGAATATTATATCTATTAATGATACTAAATTTTTGACTGGTGGTAGAGCTCAAGTGACGGAGCTCGCGGGCGTAGGCACCACCACATTACCTTATATACTTGCCGCTAAATGGTAGTGTTCAGCAGTATCGTGTTCCGGTCAGTCAATTCCGGCACAGAGGCATAATACCTTAGGCCTCAGAAGTGGTAACGCATCTGCATTTTGACCTCTGGTCTTTGTGTGGGTGTCTATAGGCTGCAGTCATCACTTAACATCAATGTGAACTGCATGCTTGTTCGCCACTTTCATGACAAAATTGCGCTAAATCGCGGACGGACGGACGGACGGACGGACATGGCGAAACTATAAGGGTTCCTTGTTTACTACGGAACCCTAAAAACCATTCAAACGCCTCCACAACAATTACTTAGGGGTACGTCTTTTCTGAGTAATATTGCTTACAATGTTTTTGCAGGCGCTTAGTGGCTTATGAACGACTTTTTTCAAGATATCCATAGCCAAGTTGCCTGTGCATTCGGAGGGCTGTTCTCCTGTGTAATTGGAAAATTAAAAAAACCGGCCAAGTGCGAGTCGGACCTCCGCACGAAGGGTTCCTACTCTAGCTTCGCCACCAGCTGCAAGGGTTACAGCCACGGCCACGGGTTACAACGTTCGCACGTCATCACATCTATTCTACAACTTTCGCTTCGTCACATGGTCGGTTGCACCAAAATATTTGTTAGTTTTTGTTGATGTAAAATTTTACATCCTTCTCTAACCTATGGATTTTTATTGAAACTGCTATTAAATATACAACAAGCTTTATTCCATAAGTTTACTATTTTTTTGTATATCATAGAGATTTTTACACACGTTAGCAAACTAACGATTTTAACCGATGAGTTTATACTTATTATTATTATTTATACCATACATGAAAAAAAAAGACGCTGAGTTCTCAGTAGATAGATGCTCAGTCGTCACGTCTGTCTTAACTGATCTATCTTTAATCCGGCAGGCGACGGCCGCGGGGAGGGAGGCGGCTCTCTCGAGTGAGCGCTAGAAGTAGGGCTCTGAGATCGATTAATCGGAAGATCGATCTTTTAGACCGAAAAGATCGATTATTTGAATCGATTCACAGCACTGAATCGATCTAGCGAATCGATACTTTACCTTGGAAAATCGAAGATCGACCTTTTTGCATCATTACGTAAAGGAAACATGCAATATGAAGCAACATTGACTTCCTTTAGATTTAATTTGAAGCTGACATGAACCAAGTTGAAAAAATGTCGATTAATCGGAAATCGATTTTTTAGACGTCGATACAATCGTGGATCGATTTTTTACTCTTCGATTCGAATCGATTCAAAGATCGATCTTTTTAAGAAAGAATCGCCATCCCTAGCTAGAAGCATTGAGGCCGGCTCTTGATCTCCGCGACGAGCGCGCGCTCGAGGAGCGGCCGCGAGAGGCGCGAGAGGGGGAGCGCGAGCGCGCCGCACACGAACACGGGCCGCCGCAGCGCCGCCGCCAGCCGCCGCGCCGTGCCCCCCAGAGCCCCCTCCTCCGAGCCCCCCGCGCCCCCCGCACCCCCCACACCGCCCGCGCCCCCCACCAGCCGCCCGCCCAGCACCGCGCCCTCCACACCCTGCAACGAAGAGAATAATTAGTATCTTCACGCCAGGTCCCTAACGGGGTAGGCAGAGAGTGTAGAGCGCCAGACATCCCGGTTCTGACAAACCTCTCGTGCCTCGTCTACCTTCATCATTCTCTTCATACATGCACGCCGATTCCTAAGACTTTTGACACCACCATCAGACAGAACTCGACCTATTTGGTCATGGTAGGTCAGCCTTGGTCTTCCTGGGCCTCTGCAACCATCCACATTCGCATTGTATATCTGTTTAGCCATTCGCTCATTCGACATTCTTTCTATATGCCCGAACCATCGGAGCATGCCTTTTTTCATTTTTACACCGATACTATCATTCACACAAAGTCTCTTTCTTACATCTTCATTACGAACGCGATCGGTGAGTGATACACCGAAGAGAATAATAATACCTATAATAACTATTTCAGGGATGGAACTCCATTTAAATGTCAAATCGTGTGACTCGGAACCGGAACAATATGAATAAGACAGAATAACGTAATTCATACAATAGAGTGTACACACTGGACAAGGCTAAGGGTGTTATATCCGTCAGGTTGATATTGCACTGAAACGACTGATGCATACTATTTTCTTATTATGTAGAGTCACACCAGACGGCCCCCGCACCAACAGTTTTAATAGTTGAACACTTGCGCCCCTTGTTAAGAAGCTACCGAATCGAGCTGCTGAATGAAATTAGCCATGAGTCAAGTTAATAATTAAATTAAAACATCCTGCATACACTTAATACACTATATCAAAAGATAGAGAAAATTATGTAGAATCATGGAAAAATACTCGAAAAATAATTTGAATCGTTGTTTTTTTGTCAGAAATACCTATTTGTTTTATGTAATTTTTGTAGGACGACAATATGTCACCATATTGCTACTGTGACATTCTTGTTTTTGAAATATTCTTACGACAATTTATTGAAGGTAAAATAAGCAATTCGAATAGCTGAAAATGATTTAGTATTTTACGCTTCTTCTCTCAATATAGTGTACAAAGTGCGAACCCAAGCTCCATACATTTTAGAACGTCTCCTTTGCTGAATAATTATTTTTAATCACCTCATTTAAGGTTAAGAGTACATCGGAGAATGTTACGTATTTATACGGACATCCAGTTCGGTTGTATGCGATTAATTCATATTTGCCAACTTTACAATTTGTTGATAATAACAACACAGCCACAGTCAAGCATGGGTTGTAATGATTTAACACAACACAGTTTGTCTCAAAAAGTCACTGTTGAAAAGCTTTGGCTTTCAAATTCTGTGTCACAAAAATTTCTCTGCCGGTGAATGACGAAGAATGTATCATATTCTTTTCATTAAGTCTAATCTTGTCCATTTATTGTAAAAGAGAGAATGAAATAATCTGTTGAAACCTTAATTCACTATTTTTTTTAATAATTTGGGCTATTATGGAAAATAGGTATAATACCAGGCGGACTAGTCATAATCAATTGTTTCAACCATCTGCGGTCAATTACTATGGGGAAAGGACAACTAAATACTTGGTCCCAAAAATATTCAATAAACTGGATGTGCTAAGACAAGAACAAAAATATAGTCACACAAGGATAAAGTTAGAACTAAAAGATGTATTATTAACTTCAGTTTAATTACAGCTTTTTAAATTTACCTTATTTTTTTTTAAATTTTGAGTGTATATATTGCATAGATTTATTATTATTATTTTTTTATTTATTATGGCATCGCTATTACGCATATTGCCAGAGTCAAGTAAAACGATATTTCGTATTTATTTAAGCAGCGTCAAAGTTAGTATAATATCAAGTATAATATGTAAGTATCAAGTATATAAGTTATCAAGTATAATATGTCAGTCAAGTGAGTTACAGTCAAGTTAAGTCGAGTAAAGCGATGGCTACTTTACCAGCTCCCCCGAGGGTTTCCGCCTTGTCGTGGCGGGGGGGCTCAGTACCCGGTGGTTGTCCCCACACCGGCGAAGCCAAGAGGAACCCAGAGAGGGGGCGGCGATCGGCGTGGCTTTGCCCGCCACTCGCTGGTGTCGAGAGGAGACGGCTGGGGAGGAGGTGTACGGGTATTTCGTTGGCCCTGCACCCTATCCCCAGCCGCCTAACGGTGGTCCCGCCGTCAGATGGTATCGTGGTGGGAAGGCGGCTGGGGAAGAGGTGTATGGGTATGTCATTGGCCCTGCACCCTATCCCCAGCCGCCTAGCGGTGGTCCCGCCGCTTGATAGGGACGTGGTGGGGCCCCGGGGGGGGCGGTTGAAGGTCAGTTCATCCCTGTCACTCCCGCTCCCCCAGGGCCTGACTGTGTGCCCCCTGGACTCCTCCACCCGGGCGTCTTGGGACGCCTGGCGTTGTGAGTGGTCGGGGCTGGGACCTTTGGGTGTCGGACTAGGGGATGTCCGTCGCCCAAATGGAAATTGGTCCCAAGCTGGGTGGCGTGCACGTGTTCCGCACGCCACTAATTTTGGTTGGAGCCAAAGAGCTCAACCTGCGGAGAGCTCGGAGACGAGCAGCCGCCGGCGGGGAAACGGGAACGCTTACGCACACATCCGCGTGTGTGCGTAAGCGTTCCCGTGACCCCGCCACTGATGGCGGAAGAGTCGGAACACCGCGGGGTTTTAGTGAGTACGAGTCTCACACTTCCCGCCGTCTTTTCCCTTAGACGGCGGGTGCCCAGGAGGGTTTCCCCGCGTAAAAAAAAAAAAAATGGCTACTTTAGTTTTGGAGGCAACCTGAAAGGTCGTGTTTTCGCACTGTTATTCTATTTCACTATACACGGGCACTGTAATAAACCTATATCAAACAAAATGCCACCAACTTTATTCAATATAACTTAAAAATACACCAAGAAAATGAAATAAAATAAGAGCACCATACGCCTCTTTCAAGGTTCCCGCCAAAACTCCCCATAGATTTATTATCTACTTCTAAAGTGATTTAATGTAGGGTTGATCTTGACAGCCGGTTCCAATGTTCCTACCAAAATCGAAGAATTGTAACCGGCTGTCCAGATCAAGTCTTATTAACAGCTATGGTAGGTACATATAGTATAGAATTGAGTTTTACCTTGCCAACAAACTGCTTCGTCAGTTTGGCAAGATTTTAGTTTATAAGTTTACTTGATTATGTATCTGTGGAAAATCAAATTAAAAAAAATATATATATTACAATAAAATTTTACTATTTCCAAATGATTATATGAATTTTGAATCTTGAATTGATGCACAATGGACATTTCAATAGAGACAGTACCTAGGCGGAAGAGAGGCACGCAGCAATCAATTAAGGATACTTTATACAATATAACTCTCACCTCATCATTTTACCACGCAGACGATTTCAATGTCAATCCAACTTCCCTATCTCCATGAAAAAAAGGATTATGATTTTGTCATTTCTTTACCTATCTATGAAGGCAATAGTGGTAATCTGATTCATGGTATCACTTACATACCACCTACTTAACTTTTGAAGCAGCTATTTCTATAGCTTATACTCCACATCAATAAAGAGTTTTTCTTCTTCTTCACACATTTTTGGATACTCAGGTAAATTATGCAGTTTCACTCTTCAAGCAACTTTATCAAACATTTCACCAGAATCTATTCTTTCCCTAAGTACAAGCAAATCGTTATCATCTTGTAAGTACCACAGCTAGAAAGCCATGTCCACCTGATATTAAAAGGGTGAGATAAAAACAACCGTCAGATTATAGATATTACTCTCACACCAGTACCTACAAAGACATAAAAAAACTATGACATAAATCGAAACAAAACGTGTTTTAGTCAGGAGATTGTGCCACCGCAGGTCTCCCTACATTTGGCAGATAATTATAGAATTTTTCTTTAATTTGTAAAGTTCACTCGCATGTGTTATTGCGAAAAATAAATAATACAATTAGGCAGATAATCACACAATTTAATGTAAACGCACCTTATCTAGGAAGTGTTTGCCCGTGACAGCGACGGGAAAGCCGAGCGCCACCTCGCCGAGCGCTGCCGCCGCCTCCCCGCCGCCGGGACCCAGCCACAGGAGTAACGAGTCCTGCAGACGCAGCGCGAACGCACTACACAGCCGCTCACCGCTCCACACCTCGAACTGATGCACCTTCCATGCGCTCTCCCTGTACTTTATCCGTCGCTTTGACGTTACTACGCGCGGCGCGCTACCAACTTCCATTTGTCCTGGTATCCGGCGATTTCTTTGGCCTCGATGAACTGTAGCTTCAGTTGTCTACAGAAATTGCGACATTCTCCAATTACGATGGTTCCTTTTCAATCCAGTATTCCCTTCAACAGCATCACAAAATCACAACAAGAACCCTATATCATTTAATTATTGGCAAGAATTTATGAAGTAGAACGTGTACCAAATTATTAGCTCAATGTACTTGAATGTACCAAACAAATGAGCAATGAACATGTCATGTCATCAGTCAATCAACTTTAGAGGAGATGTTGCAAAAACGTATGGACCTCCGGCCATGTATTGTACACAATATCATTAACAGGCAAAATCAATATAAAAACGTTTTTGACTGCATATTTTCATTTATTTAGCTTTGTTTGCAGTTACAAAACATTTTAGGCAGTTTGAATCGCAACTCAAAACAAACATGGAGAATATGGCGGACGATGTCATTTTGACATTTTCATGACATTGGGAATTTTTTTTTTTTTTTTTTTAAGTTATTATGGCATCGCTATTACGCATATTGCCAGTGTCAAGTAAAACGATATTTCGTATTTATTTAAGCAGCGTCAAAGTTAGTATAATATGTAAGTATCAAGTATATAAGTTATCAAGTATAATATGTCAGTCAAGTGAGTTACAGTCAAGTTAAGTCGAGTAAAGCGATGGCTACTTTACCAGAACATTTACAATGAAGTTTTGGAGGCAACCTGAAAGGTCGTGTTTTCGCACTGTTATTCTATTTCACTATACACGGGCACTGTAATAAACCTATATCAAACAAAATGCCACCAACTTTATTCAATATAACTTAAAAATACACCAAGAAAATAAAATAAAATAAGAGCACCATACGCCTCTTTCAAGGTTCCCGCCAAAACTCGACATTTGGAATTGTGGCTCCGAGTATATATATAAGTCTGTTTTACTACATGAAAGAAATAAACCTTGTGTTGCTGTAAAGAAGATTTATTGTTAGTTTTTTTTATACAGAGACTATTTTATTTAGGTAATATAAAACAATATGAACTCAAACCTGTAAAGAAGAAACGACAATGAAAGTTTATTCTTTCACTTTTAAAACATAAAATAATATAATATTAAAATTTTCATTGATTATCCAATTGTCAATCAACTCATATTTAAATCTGTCATCTGACATTCTGAATTCGTTTCTTCTTTAAAATCAGACAATTAAAAAGTTAAAAACTATAACCAAACTTCATGGTAAGTAAACACACAGAGTGCGAAGAAAGAAATAGTATTTCTTTACATCTCCCCCCATGGGGAAGAAAATTCACCCGTGAATTTTCACTCCAGTTCTCCATTTGATACTTGCACATTCTCATCCTCTGTTATCTGTACTGGAATTAGTTTTGTGATATGAAAAAGATTTGACTCTGTTTTTCTATGTCCTGTATCTATCTCGTAAATTGTACTAGATTTCTTTTTAATTATTTTATATGGTCCAATTCTCAATTCATCTAGCTTTTTCCTATTTAGTTTATTCCCATTTTCTATATATACTAGATCTCCCACACTGAATTCTCTTTGTTTTCTATTCCTATCATACCTCATTTTGTTATAGTAATGTGATTTCAAGGTATTATTAAGCGCTGTTTTCTTATCTCCGATCCAGTCACTATTTATACCTCCTTGTTGTAGTTCTTTTGGTAAAACCTTAACATCTGTTCCGTATAGCAAATAACATGGTGCATAGCCAGTTACTGAGTGGTTAGTCTGATTGTATTTTTCTACACATTCATGTGCTATTGTAGTCCACGCTCTGTTTTCTCCATCTTCATTGATTTTGCATCTAATTTTGTTAACTATCGTTTGATTCAACCTTTCATTTAGGCCATTAGAAAACGGTGCATTCACTGCTGTAAAAATTATTGTTATTTGTTTGTCAGTAAGGAACTTCTTGAATTCTTTAGAGTTTATTCCTGGATACTGGTCGGTAAGGAGCATCCCAATCTCTTCGGTTTCAGCGACCTTATTTATTAGCTTTATAAAGTCATGTGCACCCTGGGTTTTTGATGTTATAATAAATGCATATCTAGTGAAGTGGTCCACTAAAAGATGTATGTATTTCTTGGTTGATCTAGAACCACCAAAACCTCCAATTGTGTCTATTGATACTATTTCAAAGGGTCTTGTCGCTGGGCCTAAATATGACATTAATCCGTATTTGTGTTGTCCTCTTGTTTTGTTTTTTATGCAAATTTCACAATTCCTACAAACATTTTTAATATTTTTCGTTAAATTTTTTGTTGCGTACAGTGAACTAATAGTCGTTAGCATTTGTCCCACTCCAATATGACATAGATCTTCATGTATTCGCTTTATAAATTTAATACTGAATTCTTCTGTTATTATTATTTTCTCTTTGTTCCTAATTCTTTTGAAGTATAAATTGTGTTTTTTGATTATTTTATTATTGTTTCTCTGTATTTCTTTATTTTGATTCTGATCTATTACAATATCTTCTAATGTAATTAAGTTCACAACTTTCAGTTGTTCTTCTAGATTATCCTCTGGTTCTAATACAGGATTCCGACTTAAACAGTCCGCTTCTAAATTATCTTTTCCAGGGGAATATTTGATTTTAAAATCATATTGTGAAAGGTAATAAGTCAAATCACCTAGTTCTTCGTCTGTTCTAGCTTTTAAGTTCATGTTTTCTAATGGTTTATGGTCTGTGTAGACTGTAAACGATTTACCTATCAGCCAGTACTGCCAATATCTTAGTGCTTCTTTAATAGCTAAGCATTCTAAATATATTGCCTTTTTCTTCTTTTGCGCTCCATTCAGTTTTTTTGAAAAATAGGCTACTGGTTTTTCTTTTCCATCTAGTTGTACTTGTTTTAAAATTGCTCCAACACCCAGCAGAGAACCATCAGTATAAATATTTATTGGTAGATTTTGATCATAAATTTCTAGTATTGGCTGTGAACACAAGAGACTCTTTATTTTTTCAAACGCATTTTGACATTCTTCAGACCAAACAAACTTTTGATTTTTTCTTAGCAAATTATGTAATGGGTCAAGAATTATTGCGCTCCTTGGTATATATTTATGGTAAAAGTTTACTTTTCCCAAAAATTGTCGAATATTCTTCTGTGTTTTTGGTACTGGAAATTCTTTTATCGAAATGAGATTGTCCTTCAGTGGTTGGATAGAATTATATTGAATGATATGTCCCAGGTATTTTACCGAATCTGATGCAAATGTACATTTTATAAATTTTAGTTGAAATCCTTCCATTTGAATTGCTTCTAGTAACTGTTTCAAGTGACTTATGTGTTCATCAAATGAGTTTGAAAATATCAGGATGTCATCTATATAATTGACAGCAAAATCGGTTAGTTTATATTTTCTAAGTATGTTACACAATATTCTTTGAAATATTGCTGGAGCAGTCTTCAAACCAAATGGTAGGCAAGTCCATTGAAAGTGTCCCTCTTGAGTTACAAACCCTGTCTTCTTCCTGTCCTCTACTCGTAGAGGTATAGACCAAAAAGCTGAATTAACGTCTAAGCTTGTAAAAAATTTGCAATTTCTTGTTTTTGTCATTAAATCGTCAATTAATGGGAAGGGTTGAGCCTGAGGAACTACAATTTTATTTAAATCCCTGAAGTCTATACAGAGCCTTGATTTTTTATTTTCTTCCTTTTTAAATGTCAAAGTTACTGGTGCTGCGAATGGACTATAAGATTCTTCTATAAGCGCATTATCCAATAATTCGGCTATTTGTTCTGCTATCTCTTTTTTGTCTTCTATAGTGCATCTGTATGGCCTCTTGCTGCAGTATTTATCCATTAATAAATCTATTCTTGCTTCATATCCTTTAACCATTCCCACGTCATACTTGTTTTTGGCAAAAACTGATTGATATTGTTGTATTAGCTTATTTATTTCTTCCCTTTTATCATCATCTAAATGACCAACCTTTATTTCAAATTCCTCCTCTTTGATATGTTCATTAAAATTAATTTTGTTTTCGTTTTCATATTTATTACCTTCATTTTCACCTTCGTCTATCTTTTTCTCCATTTTTTTACTATTCTTTTCATGTAAGTATTGTTTCTGAGTTATTTTTAACTCCTCATTTTGTACTAGCTTGTATTTCTTTATCATATCTAATCCTATTAAGAAATCATATCTGAATTTGTGTTCGTCAATGATGTACACATCCACATTTTCTTCTATTTCAAAAATTTTTATTTTTAAATTTGTCAAACCACTTGTTTTTTGGACACCATTAATTGTTACTATATTTTCTTCATTCGAGTTATGTCCTTTTGTATTTAGTTTTAGTAATTTGGAATTAATTAGAGATACATTTGAACCTGAATCGTATACTCCATAAATTTCTAATTTATTATTTAACAGTAGTTTGATCTTAATTAATGGTGTCACTACTAGTTTTTTTGTTCTGTTTCATTTAACTCTGCTTCAATCACTGAATTATTTACATGTTTAATATATCTTTTATTTAATTTATCATCTTCTCTAACTCTAAACCAGCATGCAGCTTCGGAATGATAGCGAACCCCTTTATTTAATTTTACGCATATTTTGCATGGATAACGTCCTTCATTTGTAATATTTATCCTTTGATTTTCATACTTTCTGTACGTTCCATTCCTATTTTTATTTACCAAATGTTCATACTTTCTCACCTCATTGAATAAACATACTATATCGTTCATTGCTTCTCTATTTATCTTCTCTAATACAAAACCTGGCAAACCTACCGCTATCAGATCCACCAGTGTACCTGTATCAATTGAATTTCTCATGTCCAATAAAAGTTTTTCCTTTTTAATGGCATAGTCCACTAATGAACCATCCTTATATTTAAATAACAATGCATAGGTCACTTGGTTCCAGTTTTGGTTTGCAAATGACTCGCACAACTTTTCTTTCCAAACTATCCACTCTGAGTTGAGTGTTAATTTTATAATCATTGAGCTGTACCAATCAACACAACTTTTATCCATAAATAGTCGGAGGATCTCAATTTTTTGTTCATCTTTCATAATACCGAAGCGAGAACATTCTCTCTCAAAAATGTCAATCCATTGCCTTGCATTCGAGTTTTTGCTCGTAAATTTCTCAATCACAAACTTCTCTGCGATATATTTCAGATTCTGTTTTTTTAAATCATGTGTATTTTCTATTAACTTTGTAAACATTTCTTCCAATAAATTCGAATCTCTAATTTGTTCTTCAGATGCTCGGTTATGTTCAATTTCCTCCAGATATTGTTCTCCAAATTGTAAGTTACCATCAGCATCTATGTAAATTTCTCGTAATTTATCTGTCATAGTTATCCAAACTCTTCGTGTCTGATGTCTTTTCTTTAAACTATTTTTTACTTTGTTGTACACAGCTGTCTCAATTAATTCTTCGTGAAATCCAACAGACTGTAATTCCTCTGGTATAGCAAATTTTTTTTCATCTTTAGTTGTGATTGAGGTTACACAACAAATATTAGATTTTCCATCATTCGCCGGTAAAATCGTGAATTCAAAACGTAACTGCTCCATTTGCATCTTTTTATAAACAAAATTGTCGTTTTATAAGTCTGTTTTACTACATGAAAGAAATAAACCTTGTGTTGCTGTAAAGAAGATTTATTGTTAGTTTTTTTTATACAGAGACTATTTTATTTAGGTAATATAAAACAATATGAACTCAAACCTGTAAAGAAGAAACGACAATGAAAGTTTATTCTTTCACTTTTAAAACATAAAATAATATAATATTAAAATTTTCATTGATTATCCAATTGTCAATCAACTCATATTTAAATCTGTCATCTGACATTCTGAATTCGTTTCTTCTTTAAAATCAGACAATTAAAAAGTTAAAAACTATAACCAAACTTCATGGTAAGTAAACACACAGAGTGCGAAGAAAGAAATAGTATTTCTTTACATATATACTAGTCTATGATTGTGGCCGCTCATGAGATGAGACAGTCTGCATAGAGCCTTATAGAGAGATCTTAGATTATGTACCTATAGATGTAGTCATCGTGTGGCCGCTCATGAGACAGCCATATGAATTCATGAGTGTTGCTAGTAAATAAAGTTTCACAATTTTCTTCCTAATCATTTACTATAGTATATCTCTGCAAGTTTTTATGTTAAACATTCCTAAGCATTTTACTTTTATTCAGATTAGTTGAATTGTAACGAATTTATTGAATTATGAATTGAAACATGTGCATCTACCATTCAATTAAATCTATACATTTTGCTGAAAGATCAAGAACATATCGAGAAAATGTACATAATTTGAAATAGGTAACTATGAATTAGCATTTATTATGCTGCGAGCTGTGAATAATCTAGGTTCTAGATTATTCACAGCTCGCACTTTAAAACAACATCTACAGGGTTATATTTCTTTGGCCGCGATCTTATAGATAGTTTATCAGAACGATTGCTGTATCGGGTAAGGCATTCAATATTTGCGTGTAAGTAATAGTTAAATAAAACTAAGAGTTTCAGTGTGACTATCGCTTTATTATTCAAATTATAAATATCAAGACATAATTCATTATTTGTGTCCTGTCATGAAATGTCAGAATGTGGGAATGTTAGTACTTCCGTGGAATGAACGGAAATACTAAATTCCGAAGGGTCTCGACCATTTTTAACGCTAGCCCTTAAAACATTAAAAGCAAGCAACATACACCGGCAAACAATGATCAACAAGTTCACATCGAAAAGTGTAGTAAGTACCGAGTAAATGAAAACTGCAGCCTATATCGCCTCGATTTAAATGCAGATGTGTGTGTATCTTCACTTGTAAGGGGGTAGGCAGAGAGTGTAGAGCGCCAGATATCCCGGTCCTGACAAACCTCGTCGTTCACCCACCCTCAATCGATTAAAAATAAAAAAGGGAAGGCAGAGTTTGATGCATTGGTGTGGGACCTCTGTAGCTTAGAGGTAAAGCGGCTGGACTGATTATCCTGAGGTTGCAGGTTCGATTCCTGCCCGAAGTCAAATTTTTCTTTCCCATTTTTTTCTATAATAAAAATATTTTTTATTCTACACCATCTTGGAAAGAATTACCAAAGCCACTTAATATTTGGCACGAGAGGTTTGTCAGAACCAGGATGTCCGGCGCTCTACACTCTCTGCCTACCCCGTTAGGGACCTGGCGTGAAGATACATACATATACACTTAATATTTTGTTATGGCTTATTGTCAATTCTAACACTGTTAGAACAAAAACTTATATGTCTACGAAATTAGGGAGAATATAAAAGTAAATTTATAGCAACACACAAAATAAGTATGTGGGATTTCGTTGAATGAAAATCAAGAATTTCATGAGAAATGTGCTTTATTTTGAATTGATAATCAAGAGTTATATGCTTCAACGTGTATTTTGTTCGATAGACATACATTATTTACTAATATCTGTTTACTTACGAATGAAAAGTGATGTCGTTTAAAAGCCTCGTTTCTGTACGGTACAGGTTAAAATACTGCAACCTCCTATTTTACTGCACACCTTATACACTAATCACTTAACTTATTGAGTCTTTTTCTCATAAATACCCAAAAACGTATTAATAAATGCGTATACGATAGGTTATATATTACAGCAATTGCGTTGACAGATGTTTGTTTGACTAACTTTTCGAAGTTCGCCAAGCAAAAACCGGCACGCCGTAAGGGACAAAAGATACGATGCTCTATTTCAACTTTCTTATGTTCTTTGTATATAACTGTCTTACTTCCACAAAGCATATGGCGAACATGGCTACGTCTATAGGTACTTAGTCTAAGGGCTACATCTATAGGTTCTAGGCCTGCCAATGCTATTAATTCATATTCCCTAAAAACCGTTGTCAATTTCCCCAAATCGAGGAATTCGAATATTTCTAATAGATTTCTAGTATAGAGCAACACGGGCCACCAACCGCGGCGGAGCGGAGGGGAGTAGTCATATGTCACACGTCATATGTAGGCTTTCCCTCTGTTCTTTCACTAACCTCAAGCTTCTTGGAGACCACTATAGTAGGTACGAGTTTCGCTCGTCTAGCCATGTTCAAAAGTTGACTAGCAACTTTTTTATCAATTTGACGCTGAGCACTGACGCTTTGTTAAAAAAAAAATTCAACCAATCTGTTACAGACATTTGTATTTTGAGACTTCTCATTTGTCACATCAATGTCGTGTAAGATAATCATTGGTGTAATTTTTATTTTGACGTTCTATTCACCAATGGTAATAGCCTCTGAAGAGCTCTACGTACCTACATATTTTTTTTATCTTTAGCTTGTTCGGCCTGTTAATCGAAAACTTGAAAACGCGTTTGTCAATTCGGTGCTGTTGAGTTGAATAGTGACACGCTTGCCGGTGTAGTTTTATCCGGGAAAATAATTATCTATCGGAATAAAAAGAAGCTTCCAAAATGAAGTACTTTTTCTTGGTCGCGGTGGGCCTCCTGTTACTTTCAGGTAAGTTTAAACACAGAAATTGTAACTGAATAAATGTCTACGTAGGTAGCGTATACACCGAAGTGTCACTTACTCTTAGTGTTCTTATAACTATTGTTTCCCCATTTTATACTCTTTACTTTTTCTTAAAAGATGAAGATGGAATTAATGTAAGTGTAATTCTTTGAAACAAATAGGTGATATCCTCGATTTGAGGAGTTACATGTGTGTATAAGTCGTAGCTGTGTATCCTCGATAGAAGTTTGCGGTGTTAATTTGGCGCCGTTGTGACTGCAGCATTGACAGTCGGTATGGTGAGGTGTGTGCGTGTGTTGCAGGATGGTGCGCGGCGCAGGAGGGCGTAGGCAGCGTGGAGGAGGTGACTGTGGACGCCGACTTGGGCGCCTCCCGCGAGGGCTCGCGCACTGGTAACTTTTTGCACTTTATTGGTCCTACCCATGCTGCTGTTTTAAATGTCTCATCTGTTAATTCCATTAAACTTTTCATTCATCAACTTAATGATTGCTGTTGGTTTCATACCTTATTTTCCCTAATTTTGTGCCTGCCCCGATAAGTATACACCTACTTAATCCTTTGCCTGAATGATGAGCAGCTGATATATTATTGTTTAATAATTAAATAATTATGATATCTTTGTAATAACTAAGTCTTTCAAATTAATGTTTCAAAATAATCAATACAATATTAGAAACTCCTACAAGTACTAGGCGTTCCTAATTTTGTTTGGGAGTTCTTTTTAGAGTGTAGATGCTGACTAAGAGGGGATATTGCAAAACTTGACCACTAAGGGATTTTTTGTTGTTGACAGTTTGTATGAAACATTACAATGTTTCATAGTGTCTACAAGTGCTATTAGTCTCTAATTTTTTATAGGGCTTCTTTGCAGGACATAGGTGCTACCTAACATGGGAATTTTCAAGATTCGACCCGTGTATGTGTTTATAGGGTTGATAATATCTATGAAAAGCATACAGCAGGGTCGGTTTGAGGGAAAAGAACTGCTTTCGCAACCCTATGTGCAACAAATTTTATAAGGTGTTTTTAAACTATATACTGTAATTGGTTTTCACTGGTAGTAGAATTGCAGTGTAGGGACTCAAGGGCGTAGGCACCACCGCCTTACCTATCTGCCGCCAAATGGTAATGTTTAGCTCTATTTGTGTTCCAGTTAGAATCAGTATATCAATAGTAGTGGTAATGTAAGGAACATTAAACCCGTGCAAAGCCTGGGTGGGCCGCTAGTATGTTATAAAAATGTTTGTGATTGATTAACTTAACAAATTATAAAAATGTATTTGCTTCCCAATATGTCATCAAAAAACAGGTAAACATAATACCTACCTGTTGTTGTGTAATTTGTGTATACCTGTTTTTTGATAATCATGCATTACAATGAGATGACCCATGCAGTTGACCATGGGCATAGGATTATTATATTACCTTATCATTGACATCATTATCTGATTGATAATATTTAATCATTTTTTTATTGTATAATATGGGTATCAATTTCCAGGTTTCTAGAGGTGCTGATTATGAAAAGGTCATCTTTTTTCCGATCCAAGATGGCGGACATAATTATTTTGCAAAATTAAAGTGAACAACAATTGATATACATGTCAAACAAGATAAAAAATATATGTAAAGTCAAGAATATCACTAAGATAAAACTAAATGTAATAAAGTAATGTAAAAAGTATATCAGTAGAATGTCTCTAGGTAGTAGGTTATCTGACATACCTACCTATCCATATTACTCATATAATATTTGCGTGCATTCAAGCTCGATCATTGTAGCTCTACCGACGCACATTACCAATTTTATTATATAATGTGGTGGTGCTGGTCTAACCACTTTTTTATTGGACTGAGACCTACAATTTAATTTTTCTGAGACTATGTACTCATTTCGAAATGATACATAAGGTTAATTGTGAATTTCATAAAACAATTTAAAAAGTTACTTGCAATTATTTTAGTTGAGAATCACAATTAACAAATTTAATTGCTATTAAATTAATTGCAATTAATTTGTTGTGTAATGTTCCGATTTACGTATCTGTCGGTTTTTAGAGCTGCGATGTGCTCCTTGATCCTTTCTTGGATGCTGCGTTTTGTCTGCCCAATATATAATAACGTCGGTATAAAGGTAAAAAAGTATATATTTTTTATCGAAAATAGTATCGCGTAACGACCTGGTTTTAAAAATGTGTGTGATAACAAGGTAATAGTAAAATTTATTGATTAACGCCCAACACTGGCAGCATATCTCGATGAACGCAAATTAAATAATTCTGCAGCGGGATTATTTAATTTGACCTATTGAGAGCAGAGATAACTGCAGTGTAGATAACTTTGATAATTTGAAAACCAAAATTCTCATTCTGTTTCCCTGTTTGTATTACTGAGCCGTTCCGGATTAAAGAATGTAGATATTTTACAACTAAATTTTTTATGACTAATTGGAAGCTTATGCATTTTTTTACCAATAATAAAATTCCGCTTATATTTTTTAGTAGGTATATTATCTAGTATTTTGATGAGTGGGTGGAGTTCAATCTTTATGTGGTACGGAACAAAGAGGTTTTTCGCTAATTGTGCTCTGTATTTTTTAAAATCACTCTTCGGATTTTATCGCAGTCGTCATCGATCGACATATTGAAGGAAGGTTATCAGATGAATGAATCGGTTAATTAATAAAGTATGCAATACACCCGTGCTAAGTCGCTAAGGTGGGTCGCCGGTCGCATAGAAAACTGTATTTATGTGGTTCGTTCGGATTACAGAGGCGTCGGGGTTATCGAGGCGTTAGTGTAGTGATATAGCACGAAGCAGACGGGTGCGGCGGTTATCGCTGCTTGAGGGGCGCGTCGGCGGCGAGCACGCGCAGGCGCGCCTTCAGCCACGCCGAGTCGCGCACGTGGTGCTGCAGCCGCCGGTCGCCCCCCTCGCCCCCGTCGCCCCCCTCGCCCGCCTCGTGCGCGCGCCCGATCCACCAACCGTACCTGACACAAAGCCATGTTCAGTTAATTGCCTTTTCCTACTGACTGACAAATTATCATCCCTCCCTCAGCACGCAGAGGGGGAGGATGGTTCGGGGGTCGAGGATTTCCTCATTCCCCGGGCCTATCTGCCCCCGAAGCGTCGGGGGCGTGGTCGTTAATGGGATGCTGGCACGCAGGGAAAACTAGCTGAGGGAAGCCTATAAGAAGATATTCTTCTTTCTCCCTCAGCTATTCCCCCGCGCTCCGCTGACAATTGGTTAAAGCGATTTACATTGGCGATGGTAAGGGGCCACACGACCGCGTCGTCGCTTTGGCCTAGGCCAGACGTTGCAGCCGCAGTCCCGGGCGACGTCTCCAGTCCTCGACCGGAGGTTGAGTCCGGTCGGTGGGCAGGGCTCGAACCCGCCCAATAATCTACGGGTGGTTGGGGCCTGTCAACAGTGGTATGTGTGTTTGTGTAGGTGTATGTCTGTTAACTGTGATCCGGGGGATCGGGGCCTCCGGAGGGATGGGGTGGGAGGCATCGACATGACGCGCCCCCGGCGATGCAGGGGGGAGGATCTCGCGCGGCAACGGACGACCCTCGGGCGGTTGGCTGTGGAGAGGGGCGAATCCGCGGAAATGTTCGTGTGGTCCATTGTCCGCGCGGTCGAACATTCGACGCGCGAGACGAACCACGAAATCCTCCACGGTCTCAACCCCTTGGTCCCGGGCGATGACGTCGTTGCGCACGTACCTCCCCGCGCCTGTGATCTGCCGGATCATAAAGCATACCATGCAGGCGCAGCATACGTCAGCCTCGAGCGGACATAGGTTTTGTAAAGCCGGATCTTAGTCCGGAGCGGCAGTCTCGATTGCAGTACCGGGCGCAGCATCGAGCGCGCTGCAGCCGCCTGTTGCACCACGTGATTCACAGTGGGCACCATGCGGAGCGCCGTAGACTGCCAGGCTATGTCCTGACCTCGCAGTCGGAGCGGCTGTGGCATGCGGCGGACTCGTGTTACGTGTGCGGCCGTCTTGTCCACGTTGACCGCCATCCGCCACTTGTCCAGCCACTCCGGCAGCAGGTCCAGCAGATGTTGCATTTTGGCGATTGCTAAATGCAACCGAGCCGATGTCGCTATGTAGGCGCTGTCGTCAGCAAACAAGGACAGCATGACGTCCCTCTCCCCCTCACGCAGGTGGTCGCGCAGGGTGGGAACGTCGTCTGTGTACGCCGCATAAAGGCACGGCGACAGACAGCTGCCTTGTGGTACTCCGGCATGGATTGGATGCTGGGCAGAATCGCAGCCCTCCACCGTGACGTAGAACCGCCGGTCTTGGAGAAAGTCTGCTACCATCCTAAAAATGCCGGATGGCATTTTGGCTGCTACCTTATCGAGGAGGCAAACATGCCACACGCGGTCAAAAGCTTTTTCTATATCAAGAAAAACTCCGACCGCGTAGTGATCTTTGTTGGCCTCGACGGCAAGGTGATGTAGCACACTGGTGAGTTGGAGCGTGGTTGAATGACCCGCGCGGAAGCCGAATTGCTCCTCCCTACTCGGGAGGAACGGTCTCAGCCTCCGCAGCAGGAGTCGCTCAAACAACTTACCCAGGTGCGACAGCAGAGTTATAGGACGATAGCTTGACATAAGTCGGCGGTCCTTGCCCGGTTTCGGAAGGACTATGACTTTTCCCAGCTTCCAATCAGTGGGAAAATGGCCTGTCCGGAGTACCCCGTTGAAGAGTTTGGTTAATGACACCAGACTCCTCCACGGTAGATGCCGGAGCGCCTCGATGGGGATTCCGTCAGGCCCAGCGGCCCTCCGGCTGGGTAGTCGATGGACGGCTTTGCGCAGCTCGGACGGGGATAAAATCTTCTTCCCGGAGCGGCGCGGCGGGGGCCAACAGGAGATCCCTCACTCTTCGCTCACAGTCATCGTGGTGGTTGATGGCAGCGCCCCGGGGGGGGGGGGTGGGTGAACACTCCCTCCAGGTGATTGGCCATGATTTCGGCGCGGTCCTGGGGCCTATAACACCTTCCACCGCTGCTATCGAACAGCGGATAGATGGGTGCGGCCTCCCGCGTGAGCGCCCTCGTGAGCGAGTAGAGGTTCGTATCCCTCTCACCCGCTCGGTCGATCGTGGTTTCCCACGTCGACCCTCGGTACTCGCTCACGGCAGCGCTCAAGCGCTCGGTCAGGCGGTTGTGAGGCGGGCAGGGCGCCCCTGCGGTAGGTCTTCGGTGGTAGGGTTGTGGTTGCCGCCTCCTTGGCGGCCTTGATGACTGAGGCGATGCGGCTAGTCGCCGCCTCTACCTCCTCTGGAGATTGCAGGGCGCCCAGCGGTTCGGCCTCACTCATAGTGCGCGCGAAAGCGTGCCAATCGGTGCGCCGACGCGGCGGGCGCGGGATGGTGAAGTTGGTCGTTAGTGAAGAAGTTGGGTATTCGGAGCTCATCGTCGCTCCGAAGTTTAGTCTCGCCCAGGAGAACTACATGGATGTCCTGCGACTGGGCGAGATCCCTCAATTCCCGGATATGACCCTTTATTGCCATTTCCTAAACTCTGAAATCGTCTTCGGATCCCGCAGAACACACCGTATAGGAACCCAACTAAGATGTGAAAGTGCTAAGATATGAACGGCCATTTAAGTCGTCTGAGCTCCTTTCAGGCTCGAGTCCCCGGTAGCCGCGCCTCCGACTGGCTCCCGGTGGTGCTCAGGTTCCTGTCCGCCCGCGGGATAGCAATACTGACTATTACTGACTCGTGCGCGGCGGTGAGCGGCGCGGGGAACTTGTCGCGCGGCCCCCGCCGGAACATGTCGCGCACGCGGCGCAACGCGCGGCGCTCGGCCGCCGCCTCGAACTCGCTCGCACGCGCTCGCACGTAGAACTTGCCCGTCACCGTCGCCGCTGCAATACGACGAAACATCGGAGATTAACTCAATTTTACGGCATGTTGTCCCTTGAATTTTTTTGACTTTCGGTTTATTATAATAGGTTGGGGAAAAAGTCTTTTCGCATTATAGTATGTATGAACTTGTAATAAAATCTCTTTGGCTGTAGTATTTGTATCTGGCTGGTTTTGGTATCATTGAAAGTTAAAATTTTAAAGAACATAATTCCAAATTCAAATTAGGCAAATGTGTGATTTTCATTTGTTTTTCGTACTGTCAAGATGAGTGAAACTAATGAAGAAATTCGATACATTTTAAAATTTTACTACAAAAAAGGTAAAAATGCAACCCAAGCCGCGAAAAAAATTTGCGATGTTTATGAACCTAGTGCAGTGTCTGTGAGAGTAGCACGAATTTGGTTTAAGCGTTTTCAATCCGAAAATTTTGATGTCAAAGATGCACCTCGCTCTGGTCGCCCTATTACGGATAAAATGGATGCCATTTTTGGAGCAAGATCGACATATCAATAGTTACGACGTAGCTGAAGAACTGAGAATTGATCACAAAACAGTTTTGGCGCATTTGAAAAAAGCTGGGTACAAAAAAAAGCTCGATATTTGGGTACCTCACGAGCTCACTGAAAGAAACCTAATGAACCGTGTACTCATTTGTGATTCTTTATTACGACGTAATGAAACCGAATCATTTTTTAAGAAGCTGAACCAGTTAGGTGATGAAAAGTGGATCACGTACGACAAGAACGTGCGAAAAAGGTCGTGGTCAAAGGCCGGTCAGGCTTCACAGACTGTGGCGAAACCCGGGTTAACTCGCAATAAGGTGATGTTGTGTGTGTGGTGGGATTGGAAGGGCATTATTCATTATGAGCTATTACCACCAGGCAGGACTATCGATTCTGAACTCTACTGCGAACAACTGATGAGATTAAAGCAAGAAGTTGAGAGAAAGCGGCCGGAATTGATCAACAGAAGGGGTGTGGTGGTGGCATCATGATAACGCTAGACCTCACACATCTATAGCCACTCAGCAAAAATTAAGAGAGTATGGCTGGGAGGTGTTAATTCATCCGCCGTATAGTCCTGACCTTGCACCTTCAGATTTCCACCTGTTTCGGTCTCTTCAGAATTCTTTATGCAATGTTAGGTTAACATCACGAGAGGACTGCCAAATCCACTTGTCGTGGTATTTTGATGAGAAGTCCCAAAATGTTTATAGCAATGGGATCATGTCCCTACCTACAAGGTGGCAAAAGGTTATCGAACAAAATGGTACATACGTACTTTAGTTAAATTTAAATAACCTATATTTAAAAATGTTTTGAATTATCTTAATAAATGCGAAGAAACTTTTTCCCCAACCTTATATTATTATCTTTGTGATTCTGACGACGATTTCAGACGCATAATGTAAAACACGTACTCACAGACTGAAATAATCCAGTGGTTCGTATTACATTCTACGAAATTATTTTGGCTTTAATTAAGAAAACATAAATTATATTATAACAGTTTCCCTTACTTCCGACTACATTTTTTAGTATATTAATACCGATGCCACTCATGATTCGACGCCTAGGCGGCCGACTCGTACTTGTGGAGGACACCTTGTCCTTCTTGTGCTCCTTTCCGTTGCTTGCAATTCTTTTCCTGTCCCTTTGAAGCGCGCATGGCCCTGCGGCTGGTGTAGATCATAAGCGATCTACTCGATTAAGCACTACGGGCGCGGTCGGGCAGTGTGACCGCTAGTGGCAAATTAAATGCGCGTTTCCGTGCTTCGGAGGGCACGTTAAGTTGTCGGTCGATCGTTTAACCTTGTCGGAGGCCTCATGGGCTGTTTCAAAACATCGGACAGCGGGTTGGCCACTAACCCACCCTCTTCAACCAGTCCGCATTGGAGCAACGAGGTGGAGTAAGCTCCAGGCCTGCCCACAAAAAAAAGGAGAGAGACTCGTGCCCAGCAGTGGGACATATAATGGGTTGCCATTATTATTTCCATTGCTTGTGAATTCCTGCTCTCAATAAAATCGCAGAGAAAAAGCGAGCAGTACGCAGTCCGAGCGGCTTGACGGGCGACACGTTGGAGCGGCCGGGCTCGCGCTGCGCCGCAAACCGCAGCTTGAAGGAGCGCCCGTGCAGCGGCACCCCGCCCGCACCCGTCGCCGCCTCCCCTCCCCCGCCACCTCCTACACAAACATACATTTTTAAAGCTCTACCGTTTACTGTCCGATAGTACCTACTCGCTAAACTTCAGTCTGTGTCACACAGTGAGGTTACCTGCATAAACTATGCATGTTTGCGACAGTCTCTTCTGAGTCTTAACTCCCGGCAACGACAAGATTAGAAAGAACGATGTTGTCCTCATTGAAATGAAATACCGACACATTCTGATAACGTATCCTTTCCACACCATAAATATACTTTTTTCGTAGCGACTTCTGACTGAACTTGACGGACTCATTAAGTTTAGCGCGTACTGTTTATTACTTATTGAGTGATTAACAAACTCCGCCTAAACGAAAGCAGTTAGAAAGCTGGAATTTGTCATGTAGGCAGTGGTAGGTTATCATGAAGAGGATATAACGATATTTTAATGGGGCTTCAGTTACCTCCACGTTCTTCGGGATCCATTTTAGCTGATTCTCTCTTACGCTCTCACTATCTAAATTGACTGCTAGTTGTCTCTACTCAATATTATTTGGTTCGTTGGGTCGATGGACGTGGGTACGTAATTTTATTGATCACACAGACGCATTTGTGTGATCAATAATTGTGACAAAATAATTTTCCTTATTACTAGGTTACAGGAAACTGCTCACGTTAGGTATGGGATAACCTTGATAAGGATGATAATGTTAGTTTATGCTTTATTTTATTTTTTATTTATTCGGAAAACATATAATAATGACAAACGTAAAAAACGAAACACCATTTAAATGTTTTTAATTTAAATCTAAGTTGCTTGTTAGCTCTTAACATATAATACTACTTGTATTATATACATAGAAAAAAAAGAAAATTTCCAATAAAAAAGTGTAACAATATAAACAAATCAAATGATCTATCTAAATTAATGTTAAATAGGTAGGTATATTAAATATTATTGTGGACGCATTCAACCACTGACAAGCCAATGAATGCTATATCGCATTGTGAGATGTATTCAATATGTGAAATTAAGGATAGTCAACCATTTTATTTACGAAGCCTGCAGTTCTTATAAAGAAGGAGTTTCTTCTTAAGTAGTAGAAGTTTGTGGTTTATGCAGTATATTCACCAATACGTTACTTCTCACCGATTTATACGGGACCATACAGGAATAACGCTAATTCTATTTACGGGACCTTTAATCCTACCTTTGATAATAAATACGGCTAGTCGATATTGGATTGTGCAATATTTTAAAAAGTTATATTAGCAATTTTTCGCCGTTGTGCAAGTGGTAAAATATGCTTATTTACCGCATTCAAAATAAAGATATTTTTCTTTAAAATAAAGAAATTGGCTTTCAAACCTCGTAAAATTAGTAGGTTTCCGAGTCAGCGCTCACAAATTCTGGCAGGGGGTGGTTCGTACCAGAAGGGATGTGTAGAAACAGAAACAGTCGATGTATGCCTGTACGTTTGGCGACGACGCAGACGCGGAGGCGGTGCTGCGCGAGGAGGAGGCCATCGCGGTGGACGGCCTGAGCGTGGCGCAGCAGCGCGAGGTGCGCGCGCGCGCGCAGAACTTCACCTTCCAGACCGAGGTCAACCGCATGATGAAGCTCATCATCAACTCGCTCTACCGCAACAAGGAGGTTCGCTTCTTTCCTATAAATATTTTATATCGTCGTTCCAAAACTTAAGTTTAATACTTTAAGTGAAATTTTTGCACGTGTTTTGTACTCGGTACGTATAACGTATGATAGTCGGGAAATTTTACGATGTTTGTAAATTACCAGTTCACAGTGTCCGTGCACGGTGTGCACTCGTTAGGTACCGGGCGTTTCCCTAACACTGCATAAATAAAAAATATAATAAATTAAGTTTGTTCATTCCATGATACTTTTACAATATTAACGATGATTACATTTGAAAACGGAGCTAATTATAGATCTACGTGACCGAATCATCTCAACGTTTTGAAATGTGGCATATCTCGCACGCCATCGTATCTTCGTTCGCGTATCTGTCTCGAAAGGACGACGTCGCCGTAGCGTCGAATCTAAAGGGTCGTCGATGCGAATAAATTTCGTAAGAATAACACCGCGTGACACGGAAGGCGTCTGTCGTCAGATCTTCCTCCGCGAGCTGATCTCGAACGGGTCGGACGCGCTGGACAAGATCCGGCTGCTGTCGCTGACGCAGCGCGAGGCGCTGGGCGAGCACGCCGACATGAGCGTCCGCATCAAGGCCGAGCCCGAGCGCCGCCTGCTGCACGTCGCCGACTCCGGCGTCGGCATGACGCGCCACGACCTCGTCAACAACCTCGGCACCATCGCCAAGTCCGGCACCGCCGACTTCCTCTCCAAGATGCAGGACGTCGAGAAGGTACGTCTCGCCCCCTTCGCCTCTCCATGTCGGCAATTGACGCTGCCGAGTACTTGTTAGACACGATTTTAGTGTCATTCATCTTCATCATTTCAGCTAAGAGACGTCCACCGCTTTTTTCCATTTGCATTTGCATATGAACACGGATTTTTTCTGGACTTATAACTAAAAAATACTCTTTAGGAATGATAAATGTAATCTTTAAAGACGAAAGACGTATCGGTCGAGCGCATTTCGTGATCGTGTCGTACTTGGGTAGCGTACGTAAATAAAGGAATCGGTGTGATTCAGGCGGGCGCGCAAGAGATGAACGACATGATCGGGCAGTTCGGCGTGGGATTCTACTCGGCGTTCCTGGTGGCCGACAAGGTGACGGTGGTGTCGAAGCACAACGACGACAAGCAGCACATCTGGGAGTCCGACGCCAACTCCTTCAGCGTGGCTGAGGACCCGCGCGGCGACACGCTGCAGCGCGGCACGCACATCACGTATGTCCGCCCCACACCACACACCACACGCTACACCGCAACACACGCTACACCGCACCACACGCTACACCGCACCACACGCTACACCGCACCACACGCTACACCGCACCACACGCTACACCGCACCACACGCTACACCGCACCACACGCTACACCGCACCACACGCTACACCGCTCCACACGCTACACCGCACCACACGCTACACCGCAACACACGCTACACCGCACCACACGCTACACCGCACCACACGCTACACCGCACCACACGCTACACCGCACCACACGCTACACCGCAACACACGCTACACCGCACCACACGCTACACCGCACCACACGCTACACCGCACCACATGCTACACTGCACCACACGCACTGTCCACTGGCACACGACACAAGCGGCAACTCCTTCAGCGTGGCCGAGGACCCGCGTACCACACACCTCATCGCACACCACACCGCACATCGCACAATAGATCACCTCACGAGTTCCAATTAAGTTTACTTGATGCTCTGAAAAGCCCGGTCTCTCCATAAATTTAACCGTCCCGTGTCCTTGTGTGAGTGATTTATTTTACGGTTCCTTTTCAAAGACCCTTAGTCCTTCAATTCACAAAATAAGAGTTGCAGAGAAAGAACCTACTACTACACGTATCGCACCAAAATGATTACGAGCAAAAACGGAACTTTCAGAAAATCTTAATAGAAAAGTTAAAGGATTTTATGCCGTTATCTCTGATAGACTTCGGACTGACAAAAGTTCGGCTCAATAAAGTCTTCCAGAGAACGATAAGCTCGTCGGAAGGATTCGGCGATCCCTCGTCCGACGTGGCGTGTGAGATGTAACATGTAACTAATGCGTGCGGGCGGGCCGCAGGCTGCAGATGAAGGAGGAGGCGGCGGACTACCTGCAGCCGGACACGATCCGCGCGCTCGTCAAGAAGTACTCGCAGTTCATCAACTTCCCCATCTACCTGTGGGCCTCGCGCACCGAGATGGTCGACGAGGACGAGCCCGAGGAGCCCAAAGCCGACGCCGACGCCGATGAGGATGCACAGGTGTGTTCTGTTTACTCTTTATATTAAAAAATATAATGTATTATATTCTTCACAATCGACGATCGACGGTGCGGCTACTTCACCGATTTTATTAATTACTGTTGTAGAAATGGCGGTTAACGTCGGGTGGTTGTTTGTAGTAGACAATTATTCGTACGAAAACCGATAACGTGGTATCGGTTTTCAATACACGATAAACATGGCCGAGCGCGATTCGCGCTCGACACACGGCCGGTGAAGCAGACCGAGAAGCTGTCTCGATATCGGCTCTGCATACGTCGTATTGAATCTCATCGTCGGTCAGCACTAACTCGGTAACGCGATCCGTGGGCAGGTGGAGGACGCGGAGGAGCCGAAGGAGAAGAAGAAGACGGAGAAGACGGTGTGGGACTGGGAGCTGATGAACGACAACAAGCCCATCTGGACGCGCAAGCCGGCCGAGGTGGCCGACGACGAGTACACGCAGTTCTACAAGAGCCTCACCAAGGACACCAGCCCGCCGCTCGCCAAGTCAGTCCTCCTTCCTCTCTCCCTCCTCCCTCCACCCTGCCCCCACTAACGTCATTTAAAACTAAATTTATTTTTAAGTTAAAACTTTTTTAGCATCTTAGTGATATGAAAATAGATGAAACAAAAAAGCGACAATAAAATGAGACAGACACATAAATTCTTAAGATTGAACGTGGGAGAAAATGAGATAGGAAGCATTAAACACAGTCTCTGAATTTTTTTTAAGGTTTCACGTGTATAACGTGTGAATTGCATACATGTTTTTTTCAACTGATTAGTTATTTTTTACTTAAATTTTATTTATGTATATTACTTAAATTTTATTTTAATTTAAAATAAGATAAGTGAGCGCGCGCGCGCGTGTGTGTGTGTACGCGTACAGAGCGCACTTCGTGGCGGAGGGCGAGGTGACGTTCCCCGCGCGTGTGTGTGTGCGTGTGTGGGGGGGGGGAGCGCGCGTGTGACACGGGCGGTGTGTGTGTGTGTGTGTGTGTGTGTGTGTGTGTGTGTGTTTGTGTGTGTGTGTGTGTGTGTGTGCGCGCGCGCGTGCAGGGTGCACTTCGTGGCGGAGGGCGAGGTGACGTTCCGCGCGCTGCTGTTCGTGCCGCGCGTGCAGCAGTGTGTGTGTGGGGGGGGGAGCGCGCGTGTGACACGGGCGGTGTGTGTGTGTGTGCAGGGCGCACTTCGTGGCGGAGGGCGAGGTGACGTTCCGCGCGCTGCTGTTCGTGCCGCGCGTGCAGCAGTGTGTGTGTGGGGGGGGAGCGCGCGTGTGACACGGGCGGTGTGTGTGTGTGTGTGCAGGGCGCACTTCGTGGCGGAGGGCGAGGTGACGTTCCGCGCGCTGCTGTTCGTGCCGCGCGTGCAGCAGTGTGTGTGTGTGTGTGTGTGGGAGGGGGGAGCGCGCGTGTGATACGGGCGGTGTGTGTGTGTGTGTGTGCAGGGCGCACTTCGTGGCGGAGGGCGAGGTGACGTTCCGCGCGCTGCTGTTCGTGCCGCGCGTGCAGCAGTGTGTGTGTGGGGGGGGAGCGCGCGTGTGACACGGGCGGTGTGTGTGTGTGTGTGCAGGGCGCACTTCGTGGCGGAGGGCGAGGTGACGTTCCGCGCGCTGCTGTTCGTGCCGCGCGTGCAGCAGTGTGTGTGTGTGTGTGTGGGAGGGGGGAGCGCGCGTGTGATACGGGCGGTGTGTGTGTGTGTGTGTGCAGGGCGCACTTCGTGGCGGAGGGCGAGGTGACGTTCCGCGCGCTGCTGTTCGTGCCGCGCGTGCAGCAGTGTGTGTGTGGGGGGGGAGCGCGCGTGTGACACGGGCGGTGTGTGTGTGTGTGTGCAGGGCGCACTTCGTGGCGGAGGGCGAGGTGACGTTCCGCGCGCTGCTGTTCGTGCCGCGCGTGCAGCAGTGTGTGTGTGGGGGGGGAGCGCGCGTGTGACACGGGCGGTGTGTGTGTGTGTGTGTGCAGGGCGCACTTCGTGGCGGAGGGCGAGGTGACGTTCCGCGCGCTGCTGTTCGTGCCGCGTGTGCAGCAGTGTGTGTGTGTGTGGGGGGGGAGCGCGCGTGTGACACGGGCGGTGTGTGTGTGTGTGTGCAGGGCGCACTTCGTGGCGGAGGGCGAGGTGACGTTCCGCGCGCTGCTGTTCGTGCCGCGTGTGCAGCAGTGTGTGTGTGTGGGGGGGGAGCGCGCGTGTGACACGGGCGGTGTGTGTGTGTGTGTGCAGGGCGCACTTCGTGGCGGAGGGCGAGGTGACGTTCCGCGCGCTGCTGTTCGTGCCGCGTGTGCAGCAGTGTGTGTGTGTGTGGGGGGGGAGCGCGCGTGTGACACGGGCGGTGTGTGTGTGTGTGTGTGCAGGGCGCACTTCGTGGCGGAGGGCGAGGTGACGTTCCGCGCGCTGCTGTTCGTGCCGCGTGTGCAGCAGTGTGTGTGTGTGTGGGGGGGGAGCGCGCGTGTGACACGGGCGGTGTGTGTGTGTGTGTGCAGGGCGCACTTCGTGGCGGAGGGCGAGGTGACGTTCCGCGCGCTGCTGTTCGTGCCGCGCGTGCAGCCGGCGGACTCCTTCAACCGCTACGGCACCAAGACTGACCACATCAAGCTATACGTGCGCCGCGTCTTCATCACCGACGAGTTCAACGAGCTCATGCCCAATTACCTCGCCTTCATACAGGTCAGTCTCCACTCCCGCTCCCCACTCCCCCTTCCCTCCAATATCAATAAGAATCAAATTAGTTCTCAGTTTTCGTTGAATTTCTCCTTTTTTAATCCGTTCCATTTAAAGTTTATCGAGTTGTATATTAACCCCCTTATTCATAAACGTACCTTAGATATGTTTTAGCTATAGAATGCTTTGTCCTTGTCAGTTGCATTGTCAAATGTGCAGGATAGAAAAAGACAAAGGAGAGATAAACAACACTTTAGCTAAAGTACGTTTATGAATAAGAGGGTAAGTATATTGTTGTGAGCCCCGATTAGGATGTTGCGTACATCAACATGAGTTTATCGACTGACCTGTTAGTACTCGCCTGAATTACTCATTTCATTCTGATCACATGTTATACTAAAACATTCCCTAATGATTTAGTGTAACTCGTCCACGTAAAATTGCCCTATGAATGTCTAATCACAAAGGCACGTACACGAGGCATCAGATCGATGACTGTTGAGTTTACTAGTGATTGAGAAGTGAGTCACACTCCGGGGTTGAAGTATACCGTGGCGTGTGACGTGTGACGTGTGACGTGACGTGCCGTGCACAGGGCATCGTGGACTCGGACGACCTGCCGCTGAACGTGAGCCGCGAGACGCTGCAGCAGCACAAGCTCATCAAGATCATCAAGAAGAAGCTCGTGCGTAAGGCGCTCGACATGCTCAAGAAGATCCCCGACGACGAGTACGCGCACTTCTGGAAGGAGTACTCCACCAAGTGAGTACCGCTCGCAGCTCGCCCTCGCCCTCGACCTCGACCGAAGGGTCGAGCCGTGATTCCTTTACATAGTGCCATTACGTTTACATTGAATGGTTTTAATTTAAGTATTATGTGTATAATTCGCGTTTCGTAGGACAACTTCAACGAAATTATAGCGGTGACGACGTTCGAGGGCGATAGTGCATCTCCTCTGTGAAACCGCGCGGCGAAAGACGGACGAAACCCCCGTTTCTAAAATCGATAGAGTGGTTTTGCCGATACGCAGGCGGCGTACGAACGGACGAGACCGCGCACGAAAGAGATAAAACCATAGTCGAGTATGCGTCACGTCGGGGAGTTTCGCTTCCGTTTACCTCGCGGCTCAACCGACGGGGGCGGGCCGCGGTCTCCGCGGAGGTGCGCTACCGCCTGAGCGTGTGTGTGTGTGTGCAGCGTGAAGCTGGGCGTGATCGAGGACCCGTCCAACCGCGCGCGGCTGGCCAAGCTGCTGCGCTTCCACTCGTCGCACGCGGCCGACATGACGTTCCTGCAGGACTACGTGGCGCGCATGAAGCCCAAGCAGACCCACATCTACTACATCGGCGGCTCCTCGCGCGCCGACGTGAGTGCCCCGTCTTTTCCTTCGTCTGTTCCTCTTTCCTTTCCATGACAAAAATCAAGATTAACTTCGAAGGTGTCGTTTTAATAACGATCGGTCAACGTGAATAAACTGTCTGTCGTCTAACGTAGAATGTTAACCTGATTTAAAAAAAAAGAAAGAAACGCATTCTAAAATATCTACAGTATTCGACGAGAAATATCGCACGTCGACCTCGGGAAGGAGAGGCGGCGTGCGGCAGAGATGACGCTCTACGAAGTCGATACCGGCCGATCGTCCCTTTCGTGGGCTCGATGCGCGATATTTCACGCCGGATACCGTACGTATAGTTCATGAAGAGCGACCGTAGACGGTCGGTCGGCTCGATACTACCGAGGCCGCGGCCCGATCGCCGAGTCGTTCGACGACAAACCGTGACCTCAGTGGCGCGGTGGCGCGGTGGCGCGGTGTGGTGTGGTGACGTGGCGCGGTGGCGCGGTGTGGTGTGGTGACGTGGCGCGGTGTGGTGTGGTGACGTGGCGCGGTGGCGCGGTGGCGCGGTGTGGTGTGGTGACGTGGCGCGGTGGCGCGGTGTGTGGCAGGTGGAGCGCAGCCCGTTCGCGGAGCGGCTGGTGCGCGCGGGGTACGAGGTGCTGTACCTGACGGAGGCCGTGGACGAGTACTGCCTGTCCTCGCTGCCCGAGTACGACGGCAAGAAGTTCCAGAACATCGCCAAGGAGATCTTCGACATCGACGAGAGTGAGACGCCCGTTTTATTTTCATTTTACATTTTTTTTATTCTTAGGAAGGTGGCAAATAAACATCAGCTCACTTCGATATTACGCGATAACTGCGGCCTATAGACGTCTACACGAAAACCAGAGGTCGAAATGCAGATGCATCGCCACCTCCGAGACCTGAGTTGTTCCGTCTCTGTGACGGTTCTTACGGGGCAATAATAAAGTTTATATTTAAATGGGTCTACTAAATTTAAGGAATATTTTTATGACCTACTAAACGACATAGAATGAGGTTCGAGACTCGTTTCAAAGAATTACCGCTTATTCCTCTACCACCATTTTCGTTTACACATTTCACGACTTTTCGCGTCCTTGCGACGGTTCTATGTTAAGATCCCACTGCAGAATCATTTCGTTCATCCAGATATGCTGCAAACCTAATTTTTACGCATATTTATAGTCTACTAGAAAATATAATATATCCACGAGGTTTGCTGTTTTTTTCTATAAAATATAATCCATTTCACGGCAATATGTATGAAGATTAAGAAAAATCACGTCTGAAATTGCGCACTTGGCCGCCCTCACATATTTTTGTTCCGCCCCGATAACTTTTTACAGCCATAACGTACATGTATTATTTATATATCAAATTAAAGCTATTTTTTTTCTCATAATGATATATCGGCCGCAAATAAGAGTTACTAGCTGGCTATTAAAGATAAAATGATTTAATTAAAAATACTTGCGGCCAAATTTTGATAGGCAACCTAGTGGATATACATTCTCAAGATTGTAAATATGCGTAAAAATGAGGTTTGCAGCATATCTGGATGAACGAAATGATTCTGCAGTGGGATCCTAACCTATTCGATACGTCCCGGGAGAACGAGGTTCCCGCCCGATACGTTCCGCCCGAGGCGACGGCCCGCGCCACCGTCTAACACGACGTCACGACCGCCAGGCGACCGGCAGAAGGAGCAGATGGAGGAGTTCAAGAAGCAGTACGAGCCACTGCTGCGCTGGCTGGGCGACAAGCTGGGCGCCTGGATCACGCGCGCCGCCGTCTCCCGCCGCCTCGCCCGCTCGCCCGCCGCGCTCGCCGCCACCGCCTTCGGCTGGACCGGCAACATGGAGCGCCTCGCCCTCTCCAACGCGCACCAGAAGGTGACCCCCCCCCCCCCTCCCCCCACTAGCGGGCGCCTGGATCACGCGCGCCGCCGTCTCCCGCCGCCTCGCCCGCTCGCCCGCCGCGCTCGCCGCCACCGCCTTCGGCTGGACCGGCAACATGGAGCGCCTCGCCCTCTCCAACGCGCACCAGAAGGTGACCCCCCCCCCTCCCCCCACTAGCGGGCGCCTGGATCACGCGCGCCGCCGTCTCCCGCCGCCTCGCCCGCTCGCCCGCCGCGCTCGCCGCCACCGCCTTCGGCTGGACCGGCAACATGGAGCGCCTCGCCCTCTCCAACGCGCACCAGAAGGTGACCCCCCCCCTCCCCCCACTAGCGGGCGCCTGGATCACGCGCGCCGCCGTCTCCCGCCGCCTCGCCCGCTCGCCCGCCGCGCTCGCCGCCACCGCCTTCGGCTGGACCGGCAACATGGAGCGCCTCGCCCTCTCCAACGCGCACCAGAAGGTGACCCCCCCCCTCCCCCCACTAGCGGGCGCCTGGATCACGCGCGCCGCCGTCTCCCGCCGCCTCGCCCGCTCGCCCGCCGCGCTCGCCGCCACCGCCTTCGGCTGGACCGGCAACATGGAGCGCCTCGCCCTCTCCAACGCGCACCAGAAGGTGACCCCCCCCCCTCCCCCCACTAGCGGGCGCCTGGATCACGCGCGCCGCCGTCTCCCGCCGCCTCGCCCGCTCGCCCGCCGCGCTCGCCGCCACCGCCTTCGGCTGGACCGGCAACATGGAGCGCCTCGCCCTCTCCAACGCGCACCAGAAGGTGACCCCCCCCCTCCCCCCACTAGCGGGCGCCTGGATCACGCGCGCCGCCGTCTCCCGCCGCCTCGCCCGCTCGCCCGCCGCGCTCGCCGCCACCGCCTTCGGCTGGACCGGCAACATGGAGCGCCTCGCCCTCTCCAACGCGCACCAGAAGGTGACCCCCCCCCCTCCCCCCACTAGCGGGCGCCTGGATCACGCGCGCCGCCGTCTCCCGCCGCCTCGCCCGCTCGCCCGCCGCGCTCGCCGCCACCGCCTTCGGCTGGACCGGCAACATGGAGCGCCTCGCCCTCTCCAACGCGCACCAGAAGGTGACCCCCCCCCCCCCTCCACCCTCCCCTCACTAGCGGGCGCCTGGATCACGCGCGCCGCCGTCTCCCGCCGCCTCGCCCGCTCGCCCGCCGCGCTCGCCGCCACCGCCTTCGGCTGGACCGGCAACATGGAGCGCCTCGCCCTCTCCAACGCGCACCAGAAGGTGACCCCCCCCCTCCCCCCACTAGCGGGCGCCTGGATCACGCGCGCCGCCGTCTCCCGCCGCCTCGCCCGCTCGCCCGCCGCGCTCGCCGCCACCGCCTTCGGCTGGACCGGCAACATGGAGCGCCTCGCCCTCTCCAACGCGCACCAGAAGGTGACCCCCCCCCTCCCCCCACTAGCGGGCGCCTGGATCACGCGCGCCGCCGTCTCCCGCCGCCTCGCCCGCTCGCCCGCCGCGCTCGCCGCCACCGCCTTCGGCTGGACCGGCAACATGGAGCGCCTCGCCCTCTCCAACGCGCACCAGAAGGTGACCCCCCCCTTCCCCCCACTAGCGGGCGCCTGGATCACGCCCGCCGCCGTCTCCCGCCGCCTCGCCCGCTCGCCCGCCGCGCTCGCCGCCACCGCCTTCGGCTGGACCGGCAACATGGAGCGCCTCGCCCTCTCCAACGCGCACCAGAAGGTGAGCCCCCCGCCTCCCCCCACTAGCGGGCGCCTGGATCACGCGCGCCGCCGTTGCTTTATACCCAACCCGTCGTCTATTTTCTATTTAGGTACTAAACTCTTGTTTCTTAAGCGACTCCGTAGTCGCATACAATACAATTACGTAAACATTTGTATTTGAAAATAAAATATTAATAAAGAGCGCGTTCCAGGCTGATGACGCCCAGCGCAAGCACCACCTGACGCAGAAGAAGATGCTCGAGATCAACCCGCGCCACCCCGTCGTGCGCGAGCTGCTGCGCCGCGTCACCGACGACCCCGACGACCCCGCCGCGCTGGACGCCGCCAACACCCTGTACCGCACCGCCGCCCTCCGGTGAGTGCGCCGCGTCACCGACGACCCCGCCGCGCTGGACGCCGCCAACACCCTGTACCGCACCGCCGCCCTCCGGTGAGTGCGCCGCGTCACCGACGACCCCGCCGCGCTGGACGCCGAACACACACACCCGAGGAACATCGCCATTCTGACGACCCGGCCGCATCGACGGTCCCCGGCGTCGCGGGGGCCGACTTCACCTCTACGAGGGCGGGTTCGAACCCCCCCCTTACGGCCAAAAATCTACGGTTATCGGCCGAGGCGGGTTCGAGCCCCGCCTTAGAGTAACGGAAACGCTGCGGGGCGTGCCCGCGATGCCTGGCTGGGGCCGGGGCGTTGTGTGGAGCCGCCCTATTGACAACAACCATGCCTAGTCCACACAGTTATTCATGCTTTGTATCCGCCGTGCTCGCGAGGATAGCCGGGGAGAGAAAAGATTATGCCTAAAAGAATAATAAAAAGCTTTCCATCAAAAAGAAAAAAAGAAATAATAGGTTGGGGAAAAAGTCTTTTCGCATTATAGTATGTATGAACTTGTAATAAAATCTCTTTGGCTGTACAAAACAGTTTTGGCGCCTTTGAAAAAAGCTGGGTACAAAAAAAAGTTCGATATTTGGGTACCTCACGAGCTCACTGAAAGAAACCTAATGAAACCGTGTACTCATTTGTGATTCTTTATTACGACGTAATGAAACCGAATCATTTTTGAAGAAGCTGATAACTGGTGAAAAGTGGATCACGTACGACAAGAACGTGCGAAAAAGGTCGTGGTCAAAGGCCGGTCAGGCTTCACAGACTGTGGCGAAACCCGGGTTAACTCGCAATAAGGTGATGTTGTGTGTGTGGTGGGATTGGAAGGGCATTATTCATTATGAGCTATTACCACCAGGCAGGACTATCGATTCTGAACTCTACTGCGAACAAATGATGAGATTAAAGCAAGAAGTTGAGAGAAAGCGGCTGGAATTGATCAACAGAAGGGGTGTGGTGTTTCATCATGATAACGCTAGACCTCACACATCTATAGCCACTCAGCAAAAATTAAGAGAGTTTGGCTGGGAGGTGTTAATGCATCCGCCGTATAGTCCTGACCTTGCACCTTCAGATTTCCACCTGTTTCGGTATCTTTAGAATTCTTTATGCAATGTTAGGTTAACATCACGAGAGGACTGCCAAATCCACTTGTCGCGGTATTTTGATGAGAAGTCCCAAAATGTTTATAGCAATGGAATCATGTCCCTACCTACAAGATGGCAAAAGGTTATCGAACAAAATGGTACATACATACTTTAGTTAAATTTAAATAAACTATATTAAAAAATGTTTTGAATTACCTTAAAAAATGCGAAGAAACTTTTTCCCCAGCCTAATAAGTATAGATTATATATAAAAATTTCCATATAATATATAAATAAAAAAAATTATGATAAGAAAACCCCCTGGTGAGTCTTAGCGTGTACGGCTTTCAATCATTAATTTAGTCTCACGCCCTCGCCGAGACGAGAGAGGGTCCACCCGGGCAGGAGGTAGCCTCGAGGTAGAGAATATGTAATAATACTACGTATAGAATGGACACTGACGTCCCGATTTCCCCGCCTCACCCGACCTCCTCCCCTCTCTGTGTGGAAGAGATCAAATGAAGCGTTTGTATGAAATTTTGGCGGAGCGTCCGCGGTGACACGCACACACGCACAGCGTGCGAGGCGACATAACGAGAGGCAGTGTGACGAGAGCCGCGTGTGGCGCAGGTCGGGCTACATGCTGCAGGAGGGGCAGGCCGTGGAGTTCGCGGAGAGCGTCGAGGGCATGCTGCAGCGCGCGCTCGGCCTGCCCGACCGGCCCGCCGCCGCGCCGCTGGAGGACGAGGACGACGGGCCCGACGGGCCCGAGCCCGCCGCCGACGACGAGCCCGAGGACGACGTGCCCGCCGAGGACCACGACGAGCTGTAGGCCCCCCCCCGCACCTCACCCGCCACCCGCCCCCGCACCTCGCCCGCCACCCGCCACCCGCAAATCACAACCAGTCCCCACGAGATCGTCTATCCGTTTCCGGTCAGTAGCGTTTTCGTGAAATATGACGAATGCTTCATAAAAAGATCGACTCTCTTTTGAATTTTATCTTCTGTTTATCGATAGCGAGACACTGAAACGATGTTTTCGAGTTCCCAGCTCCCGGGTGTCGACGCTGTGCGGAGTTAGTTCGGTAGGGTGAGAGTGAATCTGCATTTCCATAGTTTATAAGGCACGTGACGTCGCGCCGACGTTTATAGATGAAGACTGCATATTTTTTATTCAGTGTGTTTGAGATGTGCGTTACGAGAACATACTTTGTAAATAAATAAAATATTTATTATTAATTTCGTGTTATTTCCTTATTTACCTTGAAGTTTTGGTCGTCGTAGCCATATCATCAAATAGAGCATATCATGAAATGGTTGAAAATTTCATGAAATGTTCACTGTCCATTGGTAACATCATTCTGTGGCCAGATCCACGGAATAAAGAAAGCGGCGACACTGTTTGTAATACTAAATTGAAGCAAAGGCCTTTCCATCCTTATTCATCTATTCCGTGGTTGCGACGACCCGGTTAGTCAAGCGATGAGAGACGACCGTTTGATTCGAAGGGGTTCGATCCTCGCACCGGAATAAATATTTTGTTTGAAAGACTGATAAACAAACACATCACATTCATAATATTAGTATGGATTTATTTATTGATGTTGACACACGAAAAGTATCTAAGGACCAATATCTGGAATACTCACAGAACAGAAAAAACAATAGAGTTTTAGTATCAGACATTTAGTATCAGAACCAATGTAGCCACACTCACACATAGAAGAATATCCCGTGATTGGCAAGTAAACTTCTAATGAATATCCAATATGTCACAGAACCACGTATTTAAAAAACAGGACGTTAATTTTATGCAAATAAAGTTACTTTTTCAACTCACTTAAACTCTTTTACTACCTTTTTGTTTTGAGCAAACACGACGAATAGCCATAATTCTGATGCCTAATTCATACACTCGTGAAAATATCAATTTAAAAAGATAGCTTGTTGGCTAGATGCATATTCAAATTATATAATAACGAATAATGTTCCAAAATCATATAAGAAACTTTCGTGGTGGGATTCGTTCCTCAGGTCTTTATAAAAAATAACATTTTCAAACATATTCATCGAAACAATCTTGTCGAGAGTGTAAAACAATCTTAACAAATCAGCACTAGGGACATAATCGACTGGATGTTCGATTCGCAAGTTGATTGTCCATTGACAATTAATTTTAATTATTTTTAATATCATATTATTATAATTCCTGATTATTTAGAAAACCCTTAATATCATTATATTTATTCTGGATTAATTATATTTCCAAAAATACGCCAATATTAGCACACCGCGGACACTCCGCCAAAATTCCATACAAACGCTTATTTTGGTTACCTATTACACAGACATCAATCAGTGACGTGTAGTTACACGTGCACCTAAAGTGCATAGCACGCAGGGTTATGAAGTTATGACTTTAGGCCTCGGACCGACATTAAAGAAATTTCTAGTTACCAGTTTCACCCAGTTTACTAATGCATTTTAAAAACAAAAACACTACTTCAACAAATAGCACAAGTATTGGAAGATAACACTCACTGCCCACTCATTACGTCGACAAATCACTTCAATTCAATATACTGAACCACTTTTATTACTAATGCAATGCAATCACATTTATCATCACAAGATGGCAGACTTTTTGAGGCAAGAGAAGAAAAAAGATGGCAACATACGAAAGAGCGAAACAGTTGCGGAACAATTCATTTGAATTAATGAAATCTTGAAGCGCGCATGGCCCAGCGGCTGGTGTAGATCGTAAGCGATCTCCTCGGTTAAGCACTACGGGCGCGGTCGGGTAGTGTGATGGGTGACCGCTAGTGGCAAATTAAATGCGCGTTTCCGTGCTTCGGAGGGCACGTTAAGCCGTCGGTCCCGGTTGCTATCGATGGATAGCAGTCGTTAAACCTTGTCGGAGGCCTTATGGGCGGTTTGAAAACACCCGACAGTGGGTTGGCCACTAACCCACCCACCTCCACCAATCCGCATTGGAGCAGCGTGGTGGAGTAAGCTCCAGGCCTCCCCCCAAAAAAGGGGAGAGACTCGTGCCCAGCAGTGGGACGTATAATGGGTTGCCATTATTATTATTATTATTAATGAAATCTTTATAATGTATTAAAATATCTTTTATCAGTAAAACAAATAATTAATTGTGGAATTTTGTGATAGTCCCATACTTATTTAAATTTATTGAATTCTAGGTGCACTGACTAAATAGAAAAATACCTAAAGTTTTGTAATTGTGAACACTATTATTTCACCTTATTTTTTCCTTCGGGAAACTGAAAAATGATCTTTTTTTGTCACTACTTGTTGACATACAGCCATATACTGCACAATAGAGCACCATCTTAATGTTAATAAATAAAATATTCGATTACAAATTCATCAAAACTAGGTCGCTCGCAACCTCGCAGTAGAGTACCAACCGTCGCCCAAAAGAGGGGAGGAGATTAGGTGAAGCGGGGAAAATGGGCTGGAAGTGTCCATTCTATACGTAGGTAGTATTATTACACAATTATTCTGATATTAGTGTAGTACAAAATGGTACGTATAAAATATCGATACTCTTAAATCAATAATATCGATATTTCTTGATCTTAGATCAACAGCGGAAATCCCTATGGAATGCTTTAGGATTGTTGGGTTAAAATCATTCGAAACTAGTCCTAAATGTTTCTACATAAGGTTCACTTTTATTTGGTCTTGGGAGTCAAAAATACGTCTCCCTAATTTTAATTAAAATTACATGAAACGGGACTTTCCGATGATATAATATACCATCATTTGACACATTTGTGGTTGGGATATCGTTTTTGCACGCCAAAACGGCACAAAATGGCATTATTTTAAGATAATTCAGCTTTTGAACACGGCGACTGCCGAAGTTGCACTGGCGTGTGTAAAGGAGCGGGCGATTGAAGGTGTTAGTGACTCCGCATAATAGATGCGCGCGTTCCCCGCCCACTTGCGAATTCTATTGTTTTTCTGTTCTGTGGGAATACTGCTCTCATTTGTCGGCGGGAGCCCCCAAATACCAGCTTGGTCCACTTGACTTCCTACAAAAACGCACCGTGCGTATTGTTGACGATCCAGGCCTTACTGACAGGCTCGAACATCTGAGCCTGCGCAGAGACATTGGGAGTCTGTGCGTGTTGTACCGTCTCTGCAATGGTGAGTGCTCTGCTGAACTGTTTAACATGGTGTCACCGTCTCTTTTCCAACACCGTACTATCCGCCGAAGAGAGAAGTTCTACCCTCACCGACTGGACACCTGGCAGTGCTCAACGGTGCGGTTTTCACGTTCGTTCCTGCCCAGAACGTGTACATTGTGAAACGAACTTCCCTCTGAGGTGTTCCCTAGGTGGTACGTGCGCATAGGCGACGGTGACCACTTTCCATGAATTATTCCCAGGTGTTGTTTGGTTTGCTTGTCTGTCAACATTCAGACACAAAAAAATATATATTTCCCGCGCACAACCCTGCCGTACCGTCTCAAAGCTCGAACGACCAAGATGACCGCGTGCACAGAGAGATGGTTAAAGGAAAGATATAGTTAAGAACGTGTTGTATTGACTAAACTAAATCTATCATCACTCCAGCCGAATGACGTCCACTGCTGGACAAAGCCTTCTCCATAGACGCCTTACAACAGTGTTGTGCGTCATTAGTGTGCGGTGTTTGATTTGACTACCATTGTTTGGTTGACTGACTGCACTAGCAGAAGAATTCTCTTCCAGTAGAAGAAATTTCTTTCATACACATGAGAGCAACAGGGGGCCACTGGCCGCGGTGGACCGGAGGGGAGGAGGGGAATAGCCATATGCAGGTTTTCCCCTTTCTGTCGAAGTACAAGCACAAGTGGACTCAAGTGGTCCTGTGCCTGTCGCCGCGATGTTTAAATGTGTGTGTGAAATTCGTTGTCATAGACGATTTTTGTTGTGTGTGTGTGTCACACAAATTCCCCCCAGAAAAAAATATTTGCATCGGTAATAAACGCTATGGATACCTATTCCGCCTCCTACCCTCCGGTCGGCCGGTGACCCGTGTTGCTCTGTGTTGACCATAAAAAAGCTACGAATCAAAAGTTCATGATCAGAAAGAGAGTTTACATAAAACAACGATCACGTAAAAACAATTTTACTATATTAATATTTACTATTACACAAACACAAAAATAACCATTATTAAATACAATACCTTCGCAGTTGGGTTACTACAACTCGTAGGTAATAGGTATACTTATAAGGTGAGCAGCCTGAGAAAAATTCCTTCGAAATATCGTCGTCGTCCGTGTCGTTCACGTAACTCGGTCGACGTCTATTTGACGTAGGTTAAGTACCTATAAATCGAAGCGGTAACGTGAATCGAATCTATGTAAACGGTCACGTGGTACGCCATCGGGTGCGAACGTCCGTATCGAAAACTCAAAATATAAATAAAATCTCTTTCGACGACGCGCCGAGGACGGAGCTCGGGATCTCGTCAGACGGGCAGGAGAGGGCGCGCGTCGCCGCCGGGGTCGCGGGGGTCGCGGCGCGCCGTCAGCTTGGCGCGGTTGTAGGCGAGCACGCCGAGCGCGGCGAGCGCCATGCCGGCCAGGTTGAGCGGCGGCGCGGGGTTGCGCAGCAGCAGCAGCGACGCGGCCACGACGGCGGCGCGCTTGGCGGCCGACGCCACGGCGTAGGCCAGCGGCGACACGCGCGACAGCACCGTGAAGGCGGCCAGCGCCTGCAGCCAGGCCAGCGCGGCCGCGGCGCCCAGCAGCGCGGCGGCGGCGGGCCAGCCGCGCGGCGGGGCGGCCGCCAGCAGCGCCGGGCCCTCGCGCCACGCCCACAGCGGCAGCAGCGGCGCCAGCGCCAGCGCGCTCAGGCGCTGCAGCAGGCGCAGGTGGTGCGCGCCGCACGAGCGCAGGGCGCGCTTGGAGTACAGGTGCTGCAGCGCCAGCAGCGCCGCGGCCGCCAGCGCCGCGCCCAGCCCCGCGGCGTCGAACTGCAGCTCGGTGGCGGACGCCACGCCCACGCCGCACGCGATCAGCACGAGCGCGCCGCACACGCCGCGCGACTGCCGCTCGCCGAACAGCGCGCGCGCCAGCATCGCCGTCCACAGCGGCGTCGTCGCCTTCACTGCGGAGGCGGAGGCGGAGGCGTTCTTCGTTTACCTATTTTTATAAGGAATGTCCCTTACAAAAATAAGTTATATATTTTTATAATAAGGAACTTCGTTCCTATCTGGTGTCCCACAACTTCTTCACAGTCTTTTGTAGGGTTCCGTAGTAAATAAGGAACCCTTATAGTTTCGCCACGTCCGTCTGTCTGTCTGTCAATCTGTCCGTCCACGGTTTAGCACAAAAACTATTGATACTAGAAACTTGAAGTTTGGCACAAGTAGGTATATACCTTAATCCCGCCGACAAAGTGGTAGAATAAAAACATGAATTTTTTAGGGTAACTTCCCTACATGTAACGCGCGGATATTTTACTTTTCGTTCTCTATATATAGTAGGTCTTTCAAAAATGTTAGGGATGTGCTAATATCATTTTTAGATTTAGTTAACTGTTTGTAACTTATTAAGCTTTAAAGTGCCAATTTTCGATAGAGTCAAGTGTCCCTCCCCCTTACCAACTAAACGGTTGTTGTTAAAAATGCAAACATTACGGCAATAGTAGCCACATATAACGAAATTATAAGGAAAACTATCACACTTAAGTTGGCTTTACAAGTTTGCGAGTAATAGTCGACCAAATGTATTTAACTCGAAAATTTTGGAGAACTCCATTAAATATTATACCATATATACCAATATATAATATAGCAAAAAATATTATTTACTTTTTCTGTGCATTATTCTAAACTAAAATCTACGGCACCGTTCACTGCGCGTGACCCGACACGCACTTGACCGGTTTTTTATTAATACTAAAACTTGTGTCACTGTATTTCCCTTAGAGTTAGACTGATATGAATAATATGGATATCATTTGTGTAATTAAGATAACAGTAATAAAATGAAATGCATATTTGAATATAGGGACCTAATTATTGAAAAATATATTTCACTGTGTGATATGTTTGTTAATGATAACTAAAACATTGAATAATAATATGCAATTTATTGATAGAGACACTGTTCCTAAAACAGGTAAAAGTATGTTAACATGAAAGTGTGTATTAATATATTATTATATTGGTTTAGTAGTAGATGGATTTAGTTCAATTAATTTTCTATCTTCAAAAGATCCCTAGTGACGAGTGGCTTCCGGACGGAAGTTATGCCCACTCACTATTAATCTGTCAAACCACATAAAAATATGACAATTGATTTCAATTGTGTCTGTGCCAATATTGGCCTCCTCATCCGTGAGAGATAAATATGGAACATAAACTATAACTGTGAAATGGAATCTGCCAGTTAATGGCAAAGAATGTCATCTTATATTATCCTAAACAATGTCTTGCTAGTACATCACAAACAAGAAGATATTCTTTTGATATACTTAACTCATCCTTAAAATATTATTTAATGAAGTCAGTTAAAAAGGAGAGATCATTCAGAATATTCTCTAAGCATGTAAGCCATAAAGAGATAACGCGTTCATCTCTTCCTAAGAAGGTCTCAATTTTTCACCTATCCATTCAATATAGGAAAACCTTACAAGAAAACACTTGCAATAGGAACGAACCCGTGTGCGCGTAGGACACGGGCACCTTCCAGATGGAGATCTGCGAGAAGACGGTGGTGAGGAACTTGGCGAAGGCGAGCGGCAGCAGCACGCGCAGGTAGAAGGCGGCGGGGTAGGCCGGCGACGGCCGCACGCCGCACGCCGCCAGCGCCGGCGCGCTCAGCCCCGCCGCGCCCGCCAGCTGCGCCGCCGCCAGCGTCAGCGGCAGCGGCAGCTCGTTCAGCGCCAGCTTGCTCACAACGCTGCTGCCCGAGCTCAGCACGTACCACGCCGCGCACAGCGCGCCCACCGTCAGCGCCTCGCGCCGCGACCCCGTCCCCATCGCGCCGCCCGCGCCCCTTGCGCACCTTGCGCACCTTGCGCACCCAGCGCCCTCACCGCCCCCGACCGCTCATGTCCCGCCTCCCCGTCGGACCCGATCTCAATCCCGCCCGAGGCCCTTCTCTCTTCGCCTCCACCGATATCCCCCCTAAGATGCTGTCGCTCGTGATCTTTGCCGACCAATTTTAGGTCAAAAATCTTTGTCTTATGTAGGTTTAATACCGACACTAAATTAAATAATTTCTTTTATAAATTATAAAATTAAATGCTATGATGTACATAACACATAACCTCTGAAAACTGAACGTTCACCTGAACGTTGACAACGTGACAATGTCACTGTCAATTTATCTGAATACGTCATCATCAGCTGGTTCTGGGTTTGTTTACTTGGCGAGTTAAAATCTTACAAAACTGTAATCCAGTCAGCACAAAATTAGAAATGACTATTAAGACTAGGCTGTGTCATAGAGCAACACGGGCAGCGGCGCACAGGAAAGGAGTAGCCATAGCGTTTATTACCGATGCAAAATAGTCTGTTATTTTTTGCAGGGGGAAATGCGTGCGACACACACACTACAAAAATCGTCTATTACTACGAAACTCACACCTTGACTTTAACAAAATACAGAAACAATTTCACGCACACATTTCATCATAAGATAAGATAAGATAATATTTATTTGCGTAAACATGTGTGTGTACATACATCGAAGGTATACATACAGGATGACAAAAACAAATTAAGCGCAGACATGTTTGTCACAGCACGTGCAAAAATTTTATTTTTTATTTTATAAAAAGTTAACGAGACGATATTAATTTAATGGTATTTGTCATGATTATAATTACATACAGAGATCGATATTATATTCAAATTACTTAATGTCAAGTTTATTACAATTATTCAATGATAGGAAAATAAAATTATGGAATTATCAGTTTAAGTATGTCAATACACATTGTTTTTCATTTAGGAATTCAGTGGCACTATAGTATGCTCTGGCGGTCAAAAATTTGCGTAGTTTATTTTTGAAAACAAGTTGAGAGAGTTCCTTCTAACTTTTAGGTATATTGTTATAAATTACTGGTGCCATGCAGTAAACACTTTTGTGCATCAGGGCCGTCTTGGCGGATTGGAGACAAAGTTGACAATTATCACGTCTACTGCGTCGATACGAGTCGAGAGTTTTACTTGTGTGCCTCTCCAATCACCAGATTCTGGCAGAATTTTTCTTAAGTCGGTATTTGCCACTAAATAATAAAAGAAGAAGAGGAAGAAGACTGAAAAACTCCGTATCTAAGGTTAGGAAATATTTAATTAAAAAAAAATACTGTCATGTCATGTCACACATGTCACGCATGATGTCATGCATGTCATGTCATTTTTGATTTTTGTCTTATTGTCAAACAGAGAAAGTTTTGTCGTACTTTTAATTTCGTAGAAAAGAAAGAAATATTAAGTTATTAGTAAGAGTGCTTTCCAATAAGTAATTTCTCTTAGAATATAGCATCTCAGTTGTGTAGAAGTGAAAATAAAAAAGTGCGATAATCACGTGAAGTCCAGTATTTATCAGTGGTGAATCTGTTTATCTTAGATTTGGCGTATAGTTAGGTATAAAGTGCACGATAAGAGCTAATCGTGAGGAGTTACAAGTCAAGTAAGTGTGACGCACGGGGAGGCGGGGGTGTGGGTGGCGAGTGGCGAGACTGGACAGGGTCAGGCGGTCGGCGGTCACTGCAGTCAGGTCGCGTGCGTGTGCGTCCGCCGCGCCCGCGCACTCCCGCGCCCACCATTGCCCATTGTACAATACTGAACATCGGTGCTGGGCCCTCTGACTCTGACGACACTACAGACGAGGTTTCTCATCACTGCATACAATTGAACAATACAATGCTTTTAATTGTGTGAATGTAGAAAGAATAGGTGTAGGGTGCGTACCCCTACTCTTTAATTGTTAAGTGAGATAAAGGAATTTGAAATACTTGTTTCTTGTAGTTGGTTTATTGGAGCACACAAAATAGTTTTACAAAAATACGATAAAATGAAGTTGATGGAATGGCGGCGTTATGTGTACTGTGTGATGTCATGCATTCGCGTAAAATTGCTGACCCCGCGGGAGCTGCACGTATTGTGCGATTTATAGAAATCGTACATGCTCCCGAGGGCGAGTTGGCGTGTGATGAGAACAATAATGATGATAAGATATAAAGTTACAAGTTGCAACAAAATACAAAAGTTGAACTTAAATATGTAAAACTTAAATATTTCATTAAATTGCAAGTTACAATGTTATTAAAAATACATAAATGTTAAAAATGTCAAACTTAAATATTTCACACATCACACGCACTGAATTGTTTGTTAAGCACTGGTGACGTCGCTTTGTCCACGCGTGCGTAAAAGTGAGCTCTAGGTTCCGAAGTGTTTCTAGCAGTTCTTTGCCCCGCAGTTGGTCGTCTGGGCATTGGTATTTCAGGCAGAGTTACGAGCTCTATGGCTGGCTCTGAAGGTTGAGGACTATGCCGAACAGAAGCAGGGAGGGTGGCAGAGCAGCGGGCTTGTGTACGTTTCCACAGATAAGTACTGGCAGCGAGAAGTGTAACACCAGCCAGCAGGTAAAGCAGCACATACTGGTGAACATCGTGAGATGTCATCTGCTCGTCGAATATCTTCTCCCCTTCTTCCTTTTGTTGTTCGATCTGTTTGCCAATATCATTAAGTTGTAGTTGGTTCTCAGTCAATTCTTCGTTATTGACGGATTCAGGAGCTATTTTAGGCAATGTCAAGTTAAAAATATTATTTATAGGCGGAATGACGATTTTTAGTACATCTGGTAGTACAGTTATATAATTGTTTTGCTGCATGTGCGAATAAATAGTGAATGAGTCGGCCTTGATGACGCAGCCGTTGCCAAGTGAGATAATTCCGGCCTTGGTAACTCGCTCAGCGGTAACTTGATGCTGGCAAATAATTCTTATTGTTTTTTGCTTGCAACAGAAGTACAGATAAGTATTAATATGATTAAGCTCCGTCCACATGTCACTGCATTCGACTTGTTCTGTTTCACATTGATTTGTAGCAGGATTTTTTATACATAGGCTGTCGTCAGACTTTAGATGGTAAATTGGTCTTCTTAGTGAACACATGAGAGTTGCATGATTGTATGGTACACAAATTGTTAGTTCATTTTCAGATATAGGTAAAAACATGTCTTTCTGAAGGTTTATGGCAACGTAGTCGGCAATGGGTTTTACTGTCACGGTGGTGTCTTGCACCTGTTGAGGGACAGCAATAAGCTTGTAAATCTCGTAAATGTCTCTAGTTACGAGAGGGATTTTAATTTCGAATATAAAATATTGCGCAGTCATTCTTGCTGTGACCCTAAGTAGATGGTAAAGTTGCCGTAGATCTTCGTGAAAGTCATCTATGGGAAGGGTGAGATCCTTCGAAAGTTGACCAGATATAACGTTAAGTTCGTCGAGTAGTTGTTGCGGACTCAATAAATGGAAGTTGAATTTTCCATTGTGAATCTCCGTAACAGTGTCCAATAGAGTTTCTTGAAGGCCTTTCAGGCTAACAAGAATGTTATTTGCGACAATAGACATCAGAGTAAAATCGTTAGTCAAAATGATATCACCGACTTTTGTCGCAAGTGTGTTCGCAGCCTTATCGACGTTGATAAAATGTTCATTATATATATTGTATTGTTTTTCCATTGTCTGTTCTACTCTCTTCAAAATGTTATTTTGGGCTTCTACTATTGAGGTTTGATTTTTCCATAAAAGACCTAGGTGTTTTTGATTGTCCTTTATTAGGTTTATGTCTTGTTCATATCTTTCAGCAAACCTTTGGTCAAGGACGCCAAATAAACTGTTAGCAACGTAGCCAATTCCGTTAATTAGACCTCTACGTCGTCTCGTTGCCGTATTCCGCTGACTGAGTAGCATGTTACTGTAGTACGCTAGCTCAGTGAAGCCGTGACGTAATTGTAGAAGTACTACGTCACACTGGTTACGTTTCTCAGAAGTATTGCATGTTTTGTTCAGAGCCGAGATGTAGTTTTTAAATGTTTGTATGCCTTGCCAATAAGGTTTCATATTGTAGTATACAATTAGCTTCCACTCATCACGAACAAGATGCATATCCGAGACTTTATCGAAGTATATACTTTGATTGCTATTGACGTTCGTAAGGCTGTAGTTACACCAAGCGGGTGTTATTAAGAACAACATGGTGAATAGAGTCCATATCATGTTACACGATCTCTGGTTCCTCTTTCTTTTCGTTCTATTGTTTTGAGTTGGTTGTTCTCTTTCTGTTAAATCTTGATGGCTTAATTGTTCATTCCGATGTTCTGTTTTTTCATCAAGGTTTTCATTCGCAGCAGGCAAAAGTTTTGACAGTTTGGTAATGGGTCGTTTTATTGTTCCATTTTTAGTTCGTATGGTTACTACCCGTACGAGGCCATCCTTTCCGGGATGGAGTTCAATGACTCTACCCAAAGCCCACTTCCCCGCAGGCAAGTTCGAGTCATGGACCACTACTACGTCATTTTTGTTCATATTCTCCTGTGATTGCCGCCACTTGCTTCGTGAGGTAAGCATAGTTAGGTATTCCGATTGCCATCTCTTCCAAGTATCTCTAAAGATTTTCTGGACAAGTTGCCAACGAGTTCGTTCATCTGTTTCAGTTTCTATAATAGTCAAGAGAGGGCCACTTGCCAGAAAATGAGATGGTGTTAAATAATCCAGATCGTCGGGATCTTCGGTTAACGGTAGAAGCGGTCTGGAGTTGAGGCAACCTTCGATTTGTGCTAGAAGAGTAGTAAGCTCCTCATACGTAAGTTTTTGTTCTCCCAGGCATCGTCGGAGGTGAAATTTCAAGCTTTTGACACAGCCTTCCCACAGACCTCCAGCGCTGGGCCAAGACGGTGCGTTGAAATGCCATTCAATTTTCATGTCATTAATGGCAGAGAAGAATTCCGCGTCAAGCGTTTCCTTCAGATCGAAAATTTGTCGGTGGAGATTGTTGTTAGCACCGACGAAGTTTGTACCATTGTCACTGTAGATGTGACGTGGTGCCCCTCGACGAGCTGATAGTCTTCGCAACGCTGCTAAAAATGTGGAAGATCCCAAGTCCGAAACTAGTTCAAGGTGAGCAGCTTTCGTCACCATACACACGAAGACAGCAATGTAACCCTTTGTGGTTTTTACACCCCGACCTTTATTTGTTTTAATGTCGACGTATCCAGTGTAGTCAACACCGGTATGATAAAATGGGCGAGTCGGATTACATCGTGACGCCGGTAAGTCTCCCATCAGCTGACTTTGTTTAATAGGGTTGTGTTTTCTACATTTTACACATTTAAAAATTCGTTTCTTGACAGCCCTATTTCCACCAATTATCCAGTAGCTTTTTCTAATGTTTGCTGATGTCAAACGTGCTCCACCATGCAATACCCTCTTGTGGCTTTGGTCGATTAAAAGTTGAGTGAAATGACCGTCGTGTGGAACAATAATTGGATTTTTCTGTTCCGCTTCAATATATGCATTGTTTATCCTGCCACCCACTCTAAGTATTCCGTCTTGGTCAAGGTAAGGATAGAGAGGTAAAAGTTTGCTTCTGCGGTCTACATCTCTGTTTTGTTGCAGATTCGATATCTCTTCTGCGAATGCGGTAAGTTGTACGTGTTTTACTAGAAGATTTCTCGCTCTTACAATCTCAGGTAACGTTAAGTAGGCAGGCCGTTGTTTATTGCGAGTTATCGCTCGCAATATCCACGCAATGACTCGGGTTACACGAGTCAGACATCTGTTTTTAAGTAAGACGTAATCGATGACGTCATAGCTAGGACGTTGAGTTGTGACGTTTATGTGCAATCTGTTTATTTCTTCTGTTGTTTCATATGTAACTAGACTTTCTGAAGGTTGGTATGATGGAAGCCACTCTGGGCCGTGCCACCACAGACGGTGTGACGTCATCTGTTTAGGTGTAATACCGCGACTTGCACAGTCAGCGGGATTATCAGCTGATTTTACATAGCGCCAACAGGTTTTTGGCATAGTTTTCGTAATCTTCTGAACTCTGTTGGACACGAACGGTTTCCAGCGATTATAATCTCCATGGAGCCATCCCAGGACCGCCGTAGAGTCTGACCATCCATATAAGGTAAGCTTGTGGCCTGATAGACATTCTTGTACCTTATTCATTAACGTTGACAGTAAAACTGCTGCACACAGTTCAAGTCTTGGTAATGAGACTGTCTTCTTAGCTGGAACAAGTCTAGTTTTTGCCGTGACTATGACGACTGCGTTGGATTGCTTCCTTCTACAGTAAATAACACAGGCGTAAGAAGTTTTGGATGAATCACAGAACCCATGCAATTCAAGGTCATCTGCTTTGTTAATATTTAACCATCTAGGTATTTTTAAAGAATTTATTTCTGACAGTTGATTTTTAATTAATTGCCATTCTTTGTTTACAGGTTCGGACACATCATCATCCCATCGTAATTGTTGCTGCCACACCATTTGAAATATTAGTTTCAGTTTTATAGTTACGGGGCTCAACCACCCCAGCGGGTCGAAGATTTTGGAAATTTCTGACAGAAGAAGACGTTTAGTTACTGGTTTAGTAGTATTGGTGCTGACAGGTATTTGAAAGATGAAATTATCTTCATTTGGATCCCATCGCAGCCCCAATGTTTTGGTGGACTCCAGATGGCGAAAGTTGAATGCGTTTTGTTTGTCATATGTTGTGTTTTCAAGCAGCGCTTGTTTGTTAGACGACCACTTTCTTAAGTTGAAACCGGCCGACCTCAGCAAGTTTGTAAGGTCTGTTTTGATGCGGATAGCTGATTGAAGGTCATCAGTACTGCACAGGAGATCATCCATATAAAAACATGACTCTAATATTGCGGCAGCTTCAGAATGTTTTGATCTCTCATCACTTGCTAGTTGTTTCAAGGTCATCATCGCCAAGAAAGGTGCCGCTTTCGTCCCATAGGTAACAGTAGCCAAGCTGTACTCTCGAATTAGTTGATCGGTAGAGTCTCTCCATAGAATAGTTTGATACTTTTGATCTTCTTTGTGACAAAAAATCTGACGAAACATTTTTTCTATGTCAGCAGTAAAAGCAATCTCGTATAGTCTCCATTTCAAGATAATGGAAAATAAGTCGGTTTGTAGATTTGGGCCTCTGTACATTAAATCGTTTAAACTTTGACCCGAGCTTGTTTTTGAAGAGGCATTAAAAATTACACGCAGTGGAGTAGTCGTCGAATCAGCCCGCTGAACACAGTGATGCGGTATATAGTAACTTGGTTTCATGTTACTATCGCATAACAGCATGTGGTTCAATTGTAAATATTCCGTCATGAATTCTTTATAATCTTTGGCTATATTTTCGGATGTTTTGAATTTCTTTTCCTGTTGAAAAAATTGTGCGACGGCCTTAGGTTTGGATTCCCCGAGCTTTTCATCAATATCTTTGTGCAGCGGTAGTCGCACGACATAGCGTCCATCTGTTTGTCGTTTGGTTTCAGTTTTAAATTGTTGTAAGCAATAAAGATCTTCCGACGATAGTTGTGAGTTTTCATCAATATCTTCAATCTCCCAAAATCTGGTTATGTCCTCTAAATTGTTGAGGACAACGTTACATTGGTAGGATTTCTTCACGATACCGCTTAAAATCCATCCCAATTTAGTTTGTTGGGCTATCGGCTGAGCTTCCTCTCCTCTTACAATACCGCCCAGTATAATTCTTGAGTAAACGTCAGCCCCGAAAAGAATGTCGATGGGCCGACTGATGTTAAACTCAGGGTCAGCCAGTTGAATTCCTTGCAGATGTTTCCAGGTCGAAGGATTCGGGAATGTTCTGTTAGGAAGATTGTTGATGAGGTTTCGCATTACATAAACGCGAGAATCGAATGAGTAATTGTTGTATAGTGCAGAACAAGAAATATTTAAAGCTCCCTTGCAGTTATTTTCTCTCGTTCCCACGCCGAAAATTACTCCCTTGCACCTTTGTCGAGGTAATCCAAGCATCTGTGCGGCGTTTTCGGTCATGAGAGAGACCTGAGATCCTTGATCAATAAGGACTCGAAAAGTTATATCAGAACCATCGTTAGCTTTCACTTGGACCAGGGCAGTGGCCAAAAGAGTTTCGGCTATATCCTCCATAGACACGTGGCCGCTAGAAGTCGTAGCATAATCGTTGCTAGGTGCATCCAAGTGTGTATTAGAATTCACGGAAGTTTCATGTAACAGTGTGTGATGGTGTGCGTCGCATTGTCGGCATCGTTTTACGGCCTTGCATTTTATGCCCTTGTGATCGAACAAACAATTCTTACAAAGTTTTTGTTTCGAAATAATATTCCAACGATCTTTCAGATGTAGTTTGATGAATTCGGTGCAATGGTATAATCCATGTGCACCTTTGCAGAGAGAACATCTTGCAAAACTTGGAACGTTCGTTGGCCTTGAGTTGAAATTTTGTTTGGAGTTGTTGGCAGTAAAGGCTTTGTAAGTTGGTTTGGAAATCGAAGCTCGTGGTTGTTGTTCAATCGATGGCCGCTCTTGTTTACGACGACCAGACTCGAGAGATGTAAATTTTGTTTCCAAATAGCGTAAAAACTCCACTAACGTAGGGAGTTCTCTAGGTTCTTGAAGAGATTCGATATAATCGTTGTAGGTATCGGTGTCCAATTTTTGAGACAGCAAATGTACCAAAATCGGATCCCACGTTGCAATGTCCACGCCAAGGTTCTTGATAGCGTTTAAACATTCGTTAGCTGTATCATGTATTTTCTTCACGGAAATAGATGTTTGATGTTGCATAGTTGGTAAGCTCAGTAATGTATTTATGTAAGAAGTAAATAAGAGTTTTTTGTTGTTGTACCTGTTGTTCAAGATGTCCCAACAAACTTGATAATTGTCAGAACTGATTGTTAAATGTTGAATTAGTTTTTCCGCTTCGCCCTTCACTTTAGATTTCAGGTACTGCATCTTCTGTGCACTTGACAAAGAGGAATTTGTGTGGACCGTTTCAATAAACAAGTCCTTGAAAGATACCCAGGTATGGTAGGCACCAGTAAAATACGGTATATCCATTCGTGGTGTGGACTTCTCTTTGTGGGAGACGCTCCACATCTTAGTGTTGATTGCTTTTTTCATGGAGTTATATTGACGTTCATAAATGTCAAATATTTGCTCATATTCGGCTTCTTCGCCCGTTACTTCGCAATCGATCTCCCAGTGAAGAGAGTCAATTGCTTTCCATCTTGATTCGATCGTTTTTAAAGTGTCCTCAAATTCCCATTTTTCGTTAATTTGTTCTAAGTTAATTGTAGTAATAGTTCGGGAAAAAGCTTTAAAATTGCTTTTTTGCCGCCGCAGCATTTCTTCCGACTTGCTTGAGTTACCTTGGGATTTTGTTTTCACCGATGAAACTAATTTTTCAATCGGAGGATGTTCTTGTTGTGTAGTTGTTTCACTCAAGAGTGATGGTTGAGTTTCAGTTACCGGTATATTAGGTATCGCAGGCGATCTTTCACTTACTTGAGGTTTTCCAGCTGTTTCATATTCACGAATAAATGCACGAGCATCTTTGTAAAATGTTGAAGTTCGTTGATAGTGATTTTCAGCGAAGTACGTATAGTTACGGTCTTCAAACTGATACAAAAGTGTATGGTTAGATTGAAATTCCATCCAATAAGCGTCTAGAGTTTCCAATCGTTTTTTGATGTAAAGTGGAGTCTTGCGTTCGGCTCCATCTTTCTTGAAGTTACGAAGGAGCTGTTCAATCGCCTCCTTCAGTTGTTGTTGAGTAGATAGAATATCTTCGATGTTACTCATGTTGTTGGTAGGTTAAGTTAGTTGTGCGATTTATACTCTAAGTACGGTATGTGCACCTTCTCAATCCAACCGGTGAGACCCGCTTGTGGGAGGCCAGCTGAACCGATTCGCTACCGCAAAAGAGATACAAACCACGTTTGGTAGTTGCAGCAGATAAGTAGTTATCCACAGTTTGTTGTTAGGGTTCATACAAATCACTTCACAGTCACAGTAAATTCACACCGGAAATACGATATGTTTCACGTGTAGAAGTATTTGAAGGCTGAAGGACCATAAAGATGTAGGGTGCGTACCCCTACTCTTTAATTGTTAAGTGAGATAAAGGAATTTGAAATACTTGTTTCTTGTAGTTGGTTTATTGGAGCACACAAAATAGTTTTACAAAAATACGATAAAATGAAGTTGATGGAATGGCGGCGTTATGTGTACTGTGTGATGTCATGCATTCGCGTAAAATTGCTGACCCCGCGGGAGCTGCACGTATTGTGCGATTTATAGAAATCGTACAATAGGATTAAAAAACTAAACCAAGTTTAATGCTATTGACATAATATGCAATTATTTTTTCCTATTGTTTTGGGTGTGTTGAACCATTTGGGATAGTTTTTCTATTGTTATTCTACAAATAATGTATAAAGATATATGGCGACGAATTAATAGTCCAAATGAAAACAGAAAAAAATAATTAAAAATTAAAAATTAAGAGGAGTGTGTGAGGTGATCACACACTTTACGCTTGAATGTAGATTTGTTAGCAGATGTCAAGGGGCAGCTTGTTCCAGAGTTTAATAGAAGCTATAAGGTATGGCGAATGAATTAGCCATAAAATGGGAGGGGTGAGCAGATATTTCAAAAGTAAGGTTTTTTTATGACCAGATAAAATAATTAAGTGAATCACCCAGGAAGTTGAATTTGGATTTCAAATAAGGAGGCGAATAAGGATTGTTAATAATAGAATACAGCAAACATAGCATCTTCTCGGATCTTCTCTGTGGGATGGAAAGCCATTTAAGGTGAGAACGAAATTTAGATATGTGGTCATATTTTCGTAAACCGAAAATAAATTGAATTGACATATTGAGTAACCAATAATTGAAATAGTAGGAATGATAATAGACTGCACAAGGAGAGATTTAGTACTAGAAGTTTTAAAATTCTTAAACCTATAGAGAGATTGCAGGGTTGCAGTGGTGCGTTGGCTAACAGATGCAACTTGTTTCTTCCAACTCAAAGATGAGTCAATGTACAAACTTAGATCTTTAACACAATCCGAAAACTAAATAGGTAAATTGTTAAGTAAAATTAGAGGTAAATCATTAAAATTCAGTTGGTTAATGTAATACTGATTGCCTACAATAATGGCTTCAAACTTTGATATATTAACACATATTCCAAATTTATTAGACCAGTCGGTTATCGCTTGAAGATCATTGTTGACTGCGGCGATAGCAAGATCTATGTTAGAGATGTCAGCCTGAGCGTATATCTGAAGATCGTCTGCATACAAATGGTAAGAGTTATGAAGGACAGATGTGATAAGATTAATAAACAATGCGAAAAGAAGTGGTGAGAGAATTCCACCTTGAGGTTCCACAAGAGTGCACCAATCCACGCAGACGACCACGAAGATTTCTGCGCTACTGAAGAGGTTCTAACAAAACTAAGGACAGCAGGAAGTATGTCATGGTCGATGGTATTAAACGCATCGGAAAAGTCAACGAGAACCAGAACTGTAAGTTTAGAGTGTTCCATACCGGACTTGATATCATCAATGACTTTAAGTAAGGCGGTAGATGTGGCGGAACCTGGACTGATATCGTGTGAGGATACTATTTTGAAAGCGAAGCGCTTCGGGCAGAAAATTGCTTGTGCGTGACAGCTTCTAAGACTAGATAAAAACGGAAGTATGGGTCTAAGGTGATTAGGTAAACTGGGATTAGGAATTTTAGGGAGAAGGGTTTGGAAAGCTTTACGCCAAGCAGAAGGGAAAGAACCAGTCTGAAGAGAATAATTAATTATATGAGTAAGAGCAGGCAGAATAAAGTCTAGAATTAAAAATATCAATATTAACAGATATACAATGCGAATGTGGATGGTTGCAGAGGCCCAGGTAGACCAAGACTGACCTACCATGACCAAATAGGTCGAGTTCTGTAGTGGGCGTGCATGTATGAAGAGAATGATGAAGGTAGACGAGGCACGAGAGATTTGTCAGGACCGGAATATCTGGCGCTCTACACTCTCTGCCTATCCCGTTAGGGACCTGGCGTGAAGATACATACATAATTAAAAATATCATTTTCTGGCTTACACTATCAGCCCCAACAGCATTCTAGTTAAGGGACTATTAAGAATTGACACTTTCGTCAAGCGTAGAGGCAGCCTCAATCGTAGACCAATCAGTAGACAAAGCGTCAGATTTGAGTCTTTCAACATTTAACCCAGCAAAATTTCTCACATGGACAATAGCTGGCCGCGCCTTGGGAGGTTTGATGTTGTAAGATAGATAAATAAGATCGTGTCTAGATAGACCTGGGGCAGCAAACTGTCCATGATTCATACAGAAAGATTCCGAAGACACAATCATTAGATCAAGCCAGGAGTCATCAAATTTAATATTATGGTGCGTAGTGTCAAGTTGAAGCAAAGAAAGATTTGATGACTCCAGGATTGATCTCCATTTAGAGGATCTCACGTCCGTCTTCGCCATATCAGTATTAAAGTCCCCCGTAAAGAGGTGCTTGTACTCGGAGAATAATGATTCAAGTAGGGGTTCCAAGGAAGAAAAATAATCTATTGTAGGTGGGCAATATACTACTCCAAGAACAGCTTTAGCCCCTTTGACAGTAATTTCTATGAAAGGATATTCTGGGTTTCCTGCGTAGGCGGGTGTCGAAGACGTGAGAATTTTAAAGGGGATATTGCTACGAAGGTATATAGCAACACCCCCGGCTCGTTTTCCCATACGGTCGTTGCGAATAAGAATGTAGCCTGGAAGACTTACAGAGGTAGAAGGGAATTCGGGCTTGAGCCAACTTTCTGAATTAAGGATAGCATGTAATGTAATTCCTGAAAATAAGTTTAGAAGTTCAGAATGGTGCTGGGAGTCTTTTCTTCGTTTATTGTTATGTAGGTACGTTACATGTCTGTTTTATGTGTCTTGCTGTGTGTCAAATAAATGTTTCTTTCTTTCTAACAAAACCAACGCCACCACCACCACCAGCAACGCCACAAACGCCACTAACACCTAGGTAAACCGCATTCAACTCTGTTTAAAAGTTTTGAAACAGTGCTTTAAGTAAATTTTGAATTGACCATAACTTAATTTTCCCTTTACCGATTTTAACGAAACATGTTTTGACAACACTCCTAATTATACGAATATTAATCCACCTGTGAACCGCTGTTCAAATCCGTTGAGTAGATTCGAAGTTATAACGTACCAGACAGACAGACAGACTCGTTTTTTTGGTTTTTGTTACACTTCTTTAATCGTCCCATATCAGTTTTTTGGAAAAAAATAAAAAATGCAGTTTCTGGAATTAGCGTGCACAAACACACAGACAAACAGACATTTTTTCGGGATAAAAGTACCCAGTGTTGTGCGCCAAAGGTTAAAATATAATTATACCAAGTTTCATCGTAATCGGACCAGTAGATTTTGTGTGATGCTTGAACAAACAGACAGACAGACAGACAGACAGTCAAAAACAATTCTAATCACATATTTGTGTTCGGTATCGATCTAGTAACATCCCCTGGTATTATTTTTTTAAATATTTTTAATGTACAGAATTTACACTTCTACAGTTTTATTAAAAGTATAGATTATTATATAATATATGAATATGATCATCGAATTCTGCCGTCGTTCATCTATTTATGATTTTGCTACTAACAACGTTAACGTTTATTTTACGACAGTGAAAGTCCCTTCAAAATCGGCGACACTCCAATTCTATTTGTATGTATGTATAGATATATGGAAAAAAGTTGCCTAAGTTACTCCTAATTACATCAGCTACTAGCCTGTGACAGTCCCGTCAAAGTCGGAGACACTCCAATTCTGTTTACTTGTATGTATGTATAGATGTGTGGACAAAAGTAGCCTAAGTTACTCCTTAATGCATCAGCTATCTGTCCGTGAAAGTTCCGTCGAAGTCGGAGACACGCCAATTCTATTTATTGGTATTACATTTACAATAATCGTATGTTCGTTGATCACTGTATGTTTTGCAAATAAATATGAAAAAAAGACGATTTATTTTGCATATACACACAGTGTACTTACACGTTTTTTTCACAGATAATCGTGTGGCGTGAGCGATCGAGGAGCCGAGAGCGCGCGACGAGCGGCGGCGGCGGCGGGAGCGGCGGCGGGAGCGGCGGCGGGCGGCGCGGGCCGCGGTGATGCGGCGATGGCGTCGCGGCGCGTGACGCGCAAGTGGGAGGTGTTCGCCGGCCGCAACCGCTTCTGGTGCGACGGCCGCCTCATGACGGCCCCGCACCCCGGCGTGTTCGCGCTCACGCTGGCCCTCATCTGCGGCACGTGCGCGCTGCACTTCGCCTTCGACTGCCCCTTCCTCGCGGCGCGCGTGTCGCCCGCCGTGCCCGCCGCCGGCGCCGCACTGTTCGCGAGCACGCTGGCCGCGCTCCTGCGCACCGCGCTCTCCGACCCCGGCATCATCCCGCGCGCCGCGCCCGCCGAGGCCGCCGCGCTCGGCGCCGAGCCCCCCGCTCCCGCCCCCGCCTCGCCCGCGCCACCCGCCTCCCCCGCCTGCCCCGTGCCGCCCGCGCCCGCCGCCGGCCGGCCGCCGCCGCGCGCGCGCGAGGTGCTCGTGCGCGGCCGCCCCGTCAAGCTGAAGTACTGCTTCACGTGCAAGATGTTCCGGCCGCCGCGCGCCTCGCACTGCTCGCTGTGCGACAACTGCGTCGATCGCTTCGACCACCACTGCCCGTGGGTGGGCAACTGCGTGGGCAAGCGCAACTATCGCTCGTTCTACCTGTTCGTGGTGTCGCTGTCGTTCCTGGCGGTGTGGGTGTTCGCGTGTGCCGTGGCCCACGTGACGCTGCTGGCGCGCGGCGCGGGGCTGGCGGCCGCGCTGCGCGCCTCGCCCGCCTCCGCGCTCGTCGCCGCCGTCGCCTTCCTGTCCGTCTGGTCCGTGCTGGGGCTCGCCGGCTTCCACACCTACCTCGCCTCCACCGACCAGACCACCAACGAGGACGTGAGTGCGCCCGCTCCCCGCCCCGTCCGCCCCGCACCCGCCTCCACACCTACCTCCACACCTACCTCGCCTCCACCGACCAGACCACCAACGAGGACGTGAGTGCGCCCGCTCCCCGCCCCGTCCGCCCCGCACCCGCCTCCACACCTACCTCCACACCTACCTCGCCTCCACCGACCAGACCACCAACGAGGACGTGAGTGCGCCCGCTCCCCGCCCCGTCCGCCCCGCACCCGCCTCCACACCTACCTCGCCTCCACCGACCAGACCACCAACGAGGACGTGAGTGCGCCCGCTCCCCGCCCCGTCCGCCCTGCTCCCGCCTCCACACCTACCTCGCCTCCACCGACCAGACCACCAACGAGGACGTGAGTGCGCCCGCTCCCCGCCCCGTCCGCCCTGCTCCCGCCTCCACACCTACCTCGCCTCCACCGACCAGACCACCAACGAGGACGTGAGTGCGCCCGCTCCCCGCCCCGTCCGCCCTGCTCCCGCCTCCACACCTACCTCGCCTCCACCGACCAGACCACCAACGAGGACGTGAGTGCGCCCGCTCCCCGCCCCGTCCGCCCTGCTCCCGCCTCCACACCTACCTCGCCTCCACCGACCAGACCACCAACGAGGACGTGAGTGCGCCCGCTCCCCGCCCCGTCCGCCCTGCTCCCGCCTCCACACCTACCTCGCCTCCACCGACCAGACCACCAACGAGGACGTGAGTGCGCCCGCTCCCCGCCCCGTCCGCCCTGCTCCCGCCTCCACACCTACCTCGCCTCCACCGACCAGACCACCAACGAGGACGTGAGTGCGCCCGCTCCCCGCCCCGTCCGCCCTGCTCCCGCCTCCACACCTACCTCGCCTCCACCGACCAGACCACCAACGAGGACGTGAGTGCGCCCGCTCCCCGCCCCGTCCGCCCTGCTCCCGCCTCCACACCTACCTCGCCTCCACCGACCAGACCACCAACGAGGACGTGAGTGCGCTCGCTCCCCGCCCCGTCCGCCCCGCACCCGCCTCCACACCTACCTCCACACCTACCTCGCCTCCACCGACCAGACCTAAGGCTCCACAATTGCTTCCATTTCCATAATATTTTTTTATTTTGAACTAGCTGCGCCCACGTTAAAATCATAATACATGAACCGGAATTAAAAGAAGAATTGAAAATATGTGACCATAATTTCCTTAATGGTAATTAATTTTGGGACAAAATATGATCTATCAGAAATGCCTGAAATCGATTATTATATCGATTCTGAACAAACTAGTTTCAGGTTGTACATTTAATCCTGTTAATCGTTGTATAAATCTATGCCACTTTTCGTTGTCTCAAGAACGGCCTCACCTATCCAAACCAAATGTTTAGGCTATGTTCGGACTATTTAGTAGATAGTTTATGTGATGTTTGCACAAAATCGGTAGACCGGCTCTTCATTTATCACATTTTTTGTATCGAATGAATATTTATTATGATAGCAATTGTTGTCATGGGATTATTAAGGTAAACGAACTAGAACTTTTAAAGTAATTTATTACAACCACGATGCGTTACCATTTACAGACAGGAAAGAAGAGAGAGAGCGGGGCATAGATTATAACAACATATCCGGTGCAATTAATATTGCCACAGTATAAATATTATGTTAAAACTAACATTGGATGACATTGTGTCTTAACAGCAATAATGTAGGTAACATTACACCCGTGCGAAACCGGGGCGGGCCGCTAGTATTTATATATATTCACTAGCTGTGCCCGCGACTTCGCCCGCGTGAGAAGTTCAATATCTACCCGGACGAAGTCGTGGGCGCAGCCAGTATAGAAGTAGCCTAAGTTACTCCTTATTACATCAGCTATCTGCCAGTGAAAGTCCCGTCAAAATCGGTCCAGCCGTTCCCAAGATTAGCCCCGCCAAACAGACAGACAGACTGTTCGAATTGTATTCAGTACTGGCCATAAATTTATTATACTTCTTTATGTCTGTCTTTTTAAAATGTCAGTCGCAATAAAAATCAGTGCTAGTGAAAGTGTGTATTTTTTTCATTTCTTGATTTAGTGCTAAACGCCATTAAAACCTACAGTCCACACTCAAAATTATACACATAAAGTTTTGGTCCATAATCGAGACGGATAGTACGCAGCAGTGCATAATCTCGACGAGAGATTCACTTCAACGGAAACAACTTTTTTCACATGGACTTCGATGCACCCGGCGGTAAAAGTTTTACTTTGCTATTATAATCAAGTTCAAGACGCAAGATAATATTGTTCATTTTCTACGATGACTTCAGTGGAACAATTAATAGAAACGAATGAAGAATTATTTCAATTGTTAGAAAAGGCATTGAGCAATCATAAAAAATGTCCGAAGGCAAGACTGACAAGTGGGTATATACAATCCAAACTAAAATGTGTTCAAGAATATTGGGACTTGTTTCGAAGTACACATGGAACTTTGATAACCATGACTAACAAACAAAAACGAGACGGGTTGTCATACTTTACGGACGACAGACACACACAGTTCGAGGATGTGTTTTTGGAGTTAAATGGCGATTTAACCGACAAGTTAGAAAATATCAAGCAGCCGCAACGTCACACCAATGTCGAGAATAGTTCTTCAGTACAGGAGCCGTCAAATCACTTTGGAGGGGAAATTCATTTACCTAAAATTAATTTACCAACGTTCTCAGGTGCGTACGAGGATTGGCAATCATTTGAAGACGTGTTTTCATCGCTCATTCATGATAACAAAAGGCTTAGTGACATACAGAAGTTACACTACTTGAAATCGTGTCTAACGGGAGAAGCACATAATGCTATCAAAAACTTTCAAGTCGTAGAAAAGAATTATTGTTTTGCATGGGATACATTGAGAAATAGATATTCGCACAAACGGCTTATAGTGGATGCTATATTGAAAAGGTTATTTTCTATGAAGAAGATTAATACACAGTCGGCAAGTCAATTAAAATCATTAATAGACAACACAAATGAGTGCATAAGCAGCCTACAAGGTATGGATGTTTCTACAGTTTGTTGGGATCCAGTATTGGTGTTTTTTGTTACACAAAAATTGGATCCAGAGACCCATAAGGAGTGGGAAAAATTCGTTAGTACAGAATATAACAAAGAGTTACCTTCTTTTAAAAGTTTAATTAATTTTCTTGAATCTAATATTCAAACTTTAGTTTTAATAGCACAACCAGTCACTATGCGACACACTAAGGAGCGTTCTTTTCATACTAATTCTGTTCAAATGACTTGTATTTTTTGCAGCAAAAATCACTATTTGTTTAATTGCAAAGACTTTGGTAAATTAAATCCTGTTAAGAGAAGGGAGTATGTCAGAGATAATCATTTGTGTTATAATTGTCTTTCATCTAATCACTCAGTTGTTAATTGTAAACAAAAAATATCTTGTAGGATTTGTAGTAGACGCCATCACTCACTTTTACATTATAATAATATTCATGAGAGGAGAGGGGAGGCCGGGGTTCAGGAGGGTAACAATACAACCGGGCTGTCTTCTTTACACACAAATGTAAAAGGTGAGCAGCATGATTCACAAGATATTTCAATAACATCACACTTAGCGTCGGGGCACAACAAGGCACTTTTAGCCACAGCACTGGTTCCGGTCAGGGGTAGTTCGGGTCAAATCACTATTTTGAGGGCATTAATAGATCCTGGGTCACAGGCATCTTTTATCAGTGAGAGGGCAGTTCAATCATTGCGACTCAAAAGAACTGGGATAAATGGTACGGTGACAGGTGTAGGTTCAGCAACAACAACAGTCAGTCACGTGGTACAGTTGGAGGTTTTGTCAAGGTATGATTTGGAATTCAGCCTCCCTGTAAGGGCATATGTGTTAGCATCACATGTGACGACTAGGTTACCGTGCAAATCAATCAAGCCAAGGGAACATTGGTCACATTTAGAAGGTCTCAACTTGGCTGATCCACAATATTTCATTGCAAGTAAGATAGACATTTTACTTGGAGTTGAAGTATACACAGATATAATTAAAAACAATTTAATCAAAGGTCCACCAGGTTCACCATCGGCTCAGGAAACAAGCCTGGGATGGATTTTATTTGGGAATATTAATAATCAAATATCTGAAGGTAGGATTGTGGTAATGCATCATAAACTAGAAGTGGATAGTGACAATTTTTTAAGAAATTTATGGAGTATAGAAGAATCAACAAAGCGGGAATTTACTGCTGAAGAAAGGAAGTGTGAAGAGATTTATGTGAACAATTATAGTAGATCAGCGGAAGGTAGATACATAGTCAAGTTACCTTTGAGAGGTTCAATAGATGAGATAGGTGAAACAAAGAACATAGCACTGAAAAGGTTTTACCAGTTGGAAAGAAGATTAGAAAAGAGACCACAACTCAAAGATGACTACAGAAAGGTTATAGAAGAGTATATACAATTAACTCACATGGAAAAAATTCCAGAAGAAGAAAGAGATAAGGAAGCAATATATCTGCCTCACCACGCAGTCATAAAAGAAGAAAGGAAAACAACCAAGGTCAGGATTGTATTTGATGCTTCATGTAGCGGATCAAACGGTAAATCATTAAACGACATACTCATGACAGGACCTCGGCTCCAAGAAGACCTTCGAAACCTTGTCATGAGATGGCGTTTAAAACCAGTTTGCTTCGTCGCTGACATTCAGAAGATGTATAGAATGGTTGAAGTAACAAAGGAAGATGCAGATTTACAGAGGATTTTATGGAGAAAGAATACAGACGAAGAAATAGAAGAATACCGTATATTGCGAGTTACATTTGGCACTGCCTCAGCACCATATTTAGCGGTCAAGACCTTAATGCAACTAGCTGAAGATGAGGGTAGTGATTGTTCAGAAGCAGCAAGAATAATAAGAGAAGACTTTTATGTTGATGACTGTATGAGTGGTAGTTTTACAATTAAGGAAGCTATACAATTAGGCAAAGAAATTACAGATATACTAAAGAAGGGTGGATTTATTTTACAAAAATGGGCTTCAAATAGTAAGGAGTTTTTAGATGAATTTCAAATTGAAGAAAAAAAGGGGAATGAAGACTCAAATCAATGTACAATTAAAACTTTAGGACTTGTTTGGAACATGTCAACAGATTCATTTCGGTATCAATTAAAATTACCTTCTCAACCAGAAATTAGTACAAAAAGAAACATTTTAGCAGATATTCAAAGATTATTTGATCCCCTTGGATGGTTAAGTGCAGCTATCATTCCAGCGAAAATACTGATTCAGAAACTTTGGATGGAAAGATTGGATTGGGACGAATATGTAGGAGATAGCCTTAAGGAAGAATGGTTGAGAATAAGAAGTAGTTTTAAGAATTTAAATCTAGTACAGATCAAGAGATGGATTGAAACAGATAGGAAAGAATTGGATAATATCACTCTGCATGGGTTCTGTGATGCGTCAAATAAGGCTTATTGTGCTGTTGTATATTACAGAGTTCAAACTAAAGATGGTAAAATAAAAACTGGTATTGTGGCTTCAAAGACAAGAGTGGCGCCCGTAAGGCCTATTTCAGTGCCACGCCTTGAGCTTTGTGGAGCAGTTTTATTGGCGAGATTGTTAACTCAAGTTAGAGAGGCGATGAGATTACCTGTCGAAGGAGTATATGCATGGACAGATTCATCAGTAGTTTTGTCATGGATATGTGGAGATCCATCGAGATGGAAGGTATTTGTAAGCAATCGAGTGGTGGAAATATTGGACAATTTAAGCAACTCTCGATGGTTTCATGTACAATCTAAGGAGAATCCTGCGGATATAGGTTCCAGAGGGCTTGAACTAACAGAGTTGATTGGAAACAAACTATGGTGGGAAGGGCCAGATTGGCTAAGAGATCAAGAAATACATTTTTTAAGACTTAATTTGCCCACAGATATAGATAGAAAGAAAATTCAAGTTAATTTAAAAATTGAAGAAAAAGACAAGATTAACTTTGAGAATTTTGATTCGTTAGAGGAGCTGACGAGAGTAATAGTATATAGTAGAAGATTTTTAAATTATAATAAAAATTCAAGTAACATAGACAGACCTATAACAGTGGAAGAACTAGATGAATCATTAAAAACATGCATAAGGTTAGCACAAAGGGAAAGCTTTGTTGAAGAGATAGATAGAATAACAAACAAGCAGTATGTAAAAAGAAGTAGTAGGCTTAAATCTCTAAATCCATTCTTAGACAGCCGCAATATTCTCAGGGTGGGCGGCAGATTGAGAAACTCGGATTTAGAAGACGAGTCTAGACATCCTATTATCATGAACAACAAGTCTACTTTAGCTCATTTAATCATTGCTGATGCACATCAAAGGACATTGCACGGTGGCATACAGCTGATGGTCTGTTACATTAGGTCTAAATACTGGATTCTTGGAATTAAAAATGCAGTAAAGGCATATTTACATAGATGCATAATTTGTACAAGGCAAAGGGCGGCGATAAGAAGTCAAATCATGGCAGACTTACCTAGGGTTCGCACTACTCCTGCACGACCATTCCAGCATAGTGGAGTAGATTTTGCCGGCCCATTGCAAGTTCTAATGACAAGAGGTAGAGGAGCAAAATCAAACAAGGCATACATAGCAATTTTTATTTGTATGGTGACCAAGGCCATTCACCTGGAATTGGTAGGCGACCTGTCTTCGGAATCATTTATAGGGGCTTTCCATAGATTCATTGCACGCAGAGGAAGGTGTACTCATATATGGAGTGATCAAGGGAGGAACTTCGTTGGGGCCAATAAACACCTGGCAGAAGCATGGAAGAGTACCAACCTTGAACTACCAGGTCATTTGAATAATATATTGGCTTCCGAGGGAACACAATGGCACTTCATTCCCCCATACAGCCCCAATTTTGGTGGCCTATGGGAAGCCGGGGTGAAGTCAGTCAAACATCACCTTCGACGAATTTTAACAGCCAGACTTACTTTTGAAGAAATGTCGACTACACTATGCCAAATTGAGGCATGCTTGAATTCCAGGCCCTTGACACCTATTGACACCACAGACACTGACTTCAAGATACTCACACCAGGTCATTTTCTGATCGGCGAAGCACCGGTCACCATACCTAGTCCAGATCTTCGCGATCTTAATTTGAATCGTTTATCACGGTGGCAATATGTTCAAAGACTAGTTAGTGAATTTTGGCATCGGTGGCAATCCGAGTATTTATCTAGGCTTCAAGAACGTCCCAAGTGGTTAAAGCGCATTAAAGAGTTTGAAATAGGTGACATTGTGCTATTAAAAAATGAACAGTTGCCTCCGGGCAAGTGGCCTCTAGGGCGAATAATTGCTAAACATCCTGGGCCAGACAATGTAACAAGGGTTTACAGTGTAAAATGTTCAAGTGATGTGGTTAAACGTTCCATATCAAAACTTTGTTATTTACCTGTAGAGACTAAGTAACAAAATATTGTTAATTACAATACTTTAGTTTTTTATGTTTGTTTAGTATTTTTGAATGATTAAAAAATTGTTTCATTTATGTTTTTTGTATACATCTTCACAACTAACATGCAAGTTTATCAATATTGAGTTATAACAATTTTATCAAAAAGATCAAACATTATTTTTCTATTGTGTAACTTTGGTTAGGTATATTTACGGCACGTTATGCAATAGGGAATAACTTTGTAATGAAATTCAAAATGTTTAGGTGATTAGTAGGAATAATAGTTGTTATTAGGTTTTTAGGAATTATTTTTGTTTATGATTTATGTAAGCATGTTAAGGTTTCAGTCATCTTGCTAATTGATAGAAACGTAACACTATTTGTAGGATTCGAAGCAATTTGTTCAGAACAGATCTAAATGTTTCTTAATGATTGTTTAGCATGTAAAGGACTGTTGTCCTTTGGTGGGCGGTATGTTCGAATTGTATTCAGTACTGGCCATAAATTTATTATACTTCTTTATGTCTGTCTTTTTAAAATGTCAGTCGCAATAAAAATCAGTGCTAGTGAAAGTGTGTATTTTTTTCATTTCTTGATTTAGTGCTAAACGCCATTAAAACCTACAGTCCACACTCAAAATTATACACACAGACAGACAGACAAAAATAGTAAAAAAATGTTGTTTTGGTATATGTACCGTGTATACATACATATGCATTTAGTAAAAAGCGGTTATTTTTATATTACAAACAGACACTCCAATTTTATTTATTTGTTTAGATATTCGAGTAAAATACACAAATGTTAAAACTGATAATTATGTACAGTCAGGAAACCCGCTTCCTGTTCAAAATAAGTCAAAATATAGAGTTTATTAATAGTACAATGATATACGTACTTCAATAACTGAAATATAGATAATTAACGAGAACAACGTATCGTGGCGCAGATCAAGGGGTCCTTCTCGTCACGGCGCGGCGTATCCAACCCCAACCCCTACTCGCGCGGCAACGCGTGCGCCAACTGCTGGCACGTGCTGTGCGGCCCGCTGGCGCCCAGCCTCATCGACCGGTACGTGTCCCCCGTGCCCCCCGTGTCCCGCCTCAACCCCTACTCGCGCGGCAACGCGTGCGCCAACTGCTGGCACGTGCTGTGCGGCCCGCTGGCGCCCAGCCTCATCGACCGGTACGTGTCCCCCGTGTCCCCCGTGCCCCCCGTGTCCCGCCCCAACCCCTACTCGCGCGGCAACGCGTGCGCCAACTGCTGGCACGCCAACGGAGTGGAGAGTGCGCGAGAACGCGATTGAGAGCGACCACCGTCTCATTATATATACAGTGGCGGGCAAGTCTACTCCTACGAGCGCTGGGCCGCCAGAGGAGCCGATGAGGTACCGGGACCGCGGTGTTTCTTGGAGTCGCTTCGAGACGGCTATTCACGAACGGGTAGGGCGACTGAGGTGGAATCGATCTGCCCCTGAAGTCTGCAAACAATTCACCAAATTGGTGACTAGCACTGCGCTGCAGACTCTAGGGGTGGTGAAAGCCATGAAAACTGACAGTGGGTACGAATGGTGGACGCCAGCTCTGGATGGTCTCCGCAAGGAGAACAACAGGCTGCGTCAAGAATGGCAGGGTACCCGCAAGGCGGGAGGCTGTTGTGAGGTGAACGCCAGGAGTCGGTTCCACTCTCACAGGATTAGGTATAGGGTGGCTATGGAGGAGGCGCAGCTTTTTTTTTATATGAACACTGCCAATTCCGGAAACCTGGACCCATGGGGACAAGCCTACCGTGTCGCGAGTGGGAGGTGCAGGCCTCCCCGTAATGTAGTAAATGGCACCAGTTTTGCCGAAGGATACGCTGGGAGCGTAAATGACGCCATGCATAACCTTATGCATTCGCTGTGCCCGGACGACGTTCTGTCAAAGGACACAGCATACCATAGGCAGGTGCGTATTGTAACAGCATTTTCGCCCTCAGGAGAGGATGCCCCTCCTCCGACTGACGATATCATCGAGAAAATAGTCAAGGATCTTCCAGACACAGCTCCGGGAATCGATGGGATCAGCGCGCGCATCGTTATTGGTAAAGTTTTAGAACGAATTATGCTTAAGTGTGCTCCGCAATTTACGTATGGGCTATCGGATCGACAGCACGGGTTCACTCGGGGTCGGTCGACGGTATCCGCGTTGAATACCATCTTCAGCGCGGCGCGTGAGCGCTCGTTGAAATATTTACAAGCGGTTTTCTTAGATATCTCTGGGGCCTTCGACAACGCCTGGTGGCCGATGATACTGCTGAAGGCGAAAAGGGGAGGTTGTCCGCCGAACATTCACCGGATGTTGTCGGACTACTTCACCAATCGCCGCATCGGCATGTTCGTTGGCAACCGCGTCTTGTGGAAGGCTGCAACGATGGGTTGCCCGCAGGGATCGGTGCTCGGACCAACGCTCTGGAACGTGCTTATGGACGACTTGCTCCGATTGCCCCTCCCTGGGGGGGTAAGTATCGTAGCGTACGCCGACGATGTCACGCTTCTGATAGCGTCAAACTCCCGGGCGGCCCGCTGGCGCCCAGCCTCATCGACCGGTTGGTGTCCCCCGTGCCCCCCGTGTCCCGCCCCAACCCCTACTCGCGCGGCAACGCGTGCGCCAACTGCTGGCACGTGCTGTGCGGCCCGCTGGCGCCCAGCCTCATCGACCGGTACGTGTCCTCCGTGCCCCACGAACTCCGCCAGCGTATTGTCGGGCCTCATTGACCGGTGGTATATGCCCCTTACATAGGTTTTTGAGGTTCCAGGGTCCTTTGAAGTTCCGTAGTCCTTTGAAGTTCCTGTACGGTCCCGTACATAGCACATGAAAATCGCCATCGACCGCCATCAGCAATACTGGATCGTCGCATCTGCGACGATCCAGCTTTCGGTTCCCGTAGTAAATGTTCTCGTAGCTGAGTCTCGTAGTGAGAGTGGGCTGTGAGTGTGAGCGTATTTACTCGGCGTGACCGGTGGCGGGGTGTTGCAGGCGCGGCGTGGTGAGCGCGGACGGGAGCGGCGAGCTGCCGCCCAGCCTCGCGCAGGCGCTGGCCGTGCAGGCACACCCCGTGCAGCCGCTCGCCGTGCAGCCGCTCCCCGTGCAGCCGCTCCCCGTGCAGCCGCTCGCCGTGCAGCCGCACCTGCCTGCGCAGGCCGCGCGCGCCCTGCAGCCCGCCGCGCACCACGCCGACGGTACGTACCCATCGCCCATCGGCAATCTCGGGAACGGCTAGACCGATTTTGACGGGACTTTCACTGGCAGATAGGTCATGTAATAAGGAGTAATATGTCGATTGGCGAACATCCTATTGCCTTGAACCGTTCGCCGCCGCGTCCACTGCGTCCACTGCGAGCTGCCAAGCCTCGAGTTGGCTCCACGGCTCCAGACGAGCACGCGGCACGCGCCGACTAGTTTAATCGATGATTGGCTTTGATGATTGATTTTGACGTTCACGATCGCTGGCAACGTCAAAATTATTGTGATAGTCGCTAATATTGGTACATATTAACAGTATAAGCATAACAGTATATAGGACCCTGCTTTGGTCGGACATATCTGTTGCAGGCGCGCTGAGCGGCAGCTACAGCAACCTGTTCTCGGTCGACGGCGTGAGGGGCACGGGGGGCGCGGGGGGGCGGCCGCACGCCTACATGAACCACAGCCTCGACCTGGACCCCGTGCCGCTACAAGGTACGTCGCATACTTTGTCCTTCCGTATTACATTTTAGGATAAAAAAATAACTGTATTAAAAATGTCTGAAATCGATTCGTTCCGCTCAGTCCCATGGACATAGACTTGCGAGCTGGTTTAAAAATCATACTTTTTCGGACCGGCATGTGCGGTGCGAGGCGGCTGTGCGAGGCGGCTGTGCGAGGCGGCTGTGCGAGGCGGCTGGGCGAGGCGGCGGAGCGAGCTGGCACGCTTCAACTGAACTGATCGTCCACCGTGCCGCCCTTGGCTGTGGCTCGTCGCGTAAACTCGCACAGGCCGCAAGTTCACTCCGCATACTCGCTGGCTCAGCACCGCTGCTTCGCTCCGCGTCCATGGATAGACAAAGTCCGCAAGTCCGCCCCGCAATACTCGCTCGCTCATCTCCGCCGCCTCGCTCCGCGTCAATGGATAGACAAAGTCCGCAAGTCCGCAAGTCCGCCCCGCAATACTCGCTCGCTCATCTCCGCCGCCTCGCTCCGCGTCAATGGATAGACAAAGTCCGCAAGTCCGCAAGTCCGCAAGTCCGCCCCGCAATACTCGCTCGCTCATCTCCGCCGCCTCGCTCCGCGTCAATGGATAGACAAAGTCCGCAAGTCCGCAAGTCCGCCCCGCAATACTCGCTCGCTCATCTCCGCCGCCTCGCTCCGCGTCAATGGACGGGCAGCCTGAGACCGTTTAGAGAGTCGCGTCCGGGCCGCCGGGGAGAGGTCGTACATATTACCGTGCATTGGACGGACAAAATGTCTAGTGTGGGGACAGCGAGCGGAAAGAACGAGTCACGGTCGGCGATTTTGACGTATCGCGCCACCGGTCAACCGATATTATTCCTTCGCGCTTCACTACATATTATTATCACCAAGAAGACCCGGTGATTAAATTCAATTCAATTCAAATCATTTATTGCTTGCCACAAGAATATTACAAGTTATCTTAAACTATAACTTAAATAATATTGCCTATGACACCCCGCAGGGGGGGGGGGGGGCATCGCAAATTCGGAGAATGACGATTATATTTAATAACATTAATATGATAATTAAATTGCACTACATTACATTTTACATTCATTAATTAATTCTATATAATACGAGTATGTTGTCTTCCTATCTTCTTATATCAATTATTATCATTTAAAAATTCGTAGGTACTATAGTAGCATTTATCTAATAGAAAATTTTTCAGTTGATTAATAAATGTTCTCGGTTTTTCTATATTTTTTATATGGTTTGGAATTTTGTTATATATATTGATCACCATTGAGTGTGGTCCTGTTGAAAATAATTTTAGTTTTGTGAATTCGGATTTCAATTTATTCTGAGTGCGGTCATTTCTACGAGTCGTTTCGACCAGTGAAAATAAGTGATATTGTTTTTTTACGAATTTACAACATTCTAAAATGTACAAAGAAGTAAGAGTAAGGACTCTTTGTTTTATAAAATGGGACGTACATGACTCCATCCCACCAATATTAGTCAAAATTCGGATACATCTTTTTTGTAGCACAAATAATTTATTGATGGCTGTACAGTTTCCCCATAAGACTATGCCATAACTTAATCTTGAGTGGGCGTATGCATAATAAGAAGATAGTGTGGTATTAAAGCTACTGACTTTCTTTAGATGTTTAAGTGCGTAGATAAAAGATGACAATTTGTCAGCTACTTTTTGGATATGCGCCTTCCAGTTAATATCTTTATTCCAGTTAAATTCTGCATAGGTATAGGTCACCGCGCAAGATCCGTGCTATATGAAATATCTTTCTTCCGCAGAGGTGTGTATCGGCGGTGGCGGGAGCGCGAGGGGTGCGGGTGGCGCGGGGGGCGCGGGGGGCGCGGGGTGCGCGGGTGGCGCGGGGGGCGCGGGGGGCGCCGCGGTGGCGGGCGGCGGCGCGCTGTCGGCGTCGCGGCTGCGGCTGCTGCACGACACCACCATGATCGACGCCGCGCTCGACCTCGACGACCCCGAGCCCGCCGCGGCCCACGCTGCCCACGCGGCCCACGCCCACGCGGCCCACGCCCACGCGGCCCACGCTGCCCACGCGGCCCACGCCCACGCGGGCCTCACGCACGCGCTCTGACCGGCGCCGCTCCGCCTCTGTAAATAACTCCCGATCCCTTCAATAAACGACCTTTTACATTAACTCGTGTTTTATTTATTTCTACGTTTTACGTGTCCTATCCATTGTTGGCGTCCAATTTTTATTGTTTCGATAATGTTAGGCTCGTCGAATGGGTAGTAGAGCTCTTCAGAGCTCGTTCATTTTCCAATACTGCACCGAAAATGTGTCTCAGAATTTGCGTTCAAACACTAAATCAAAACCTAAACTCGGATTTTTTCCTGCATTCCTGATTTGACATTTTCAGTGTTGCAACGTAATGGAAACGAAATATTTCTGAATCGATTAATTTCGTTTCTAGTTTTATCTTAACAACTACTGTTTTAGCGCATAAGTTTCGTTTTTCACGTACTTGTAGGCGTTGCGGATAATTGCTTTTTCCGTAACCGTCAAAGCTTTTTGTAAACATATTTTTTTTCTTTAAGGACCATGTGTCCTCGTTTTTTTGTAATGTACTTGGCTGAGGATTCATTTTGATGGCAATCCAAAACAAAGATATACACTCAAAGTTAAAAGAAAATAGCTATCTCCCTTTTATTACAAGTTTTGTTTTTATTTTTAATATAATTAAAAGAAAACTTTAATTTTTAATAAAATAATGCAATGGTTACTAATCTAACGTTAGTCTCGCTAAAACTCTAGCACGACCGGACCGATTTGGCTAATAATGGTTTTGAATGATTTCTGGCAGCCCAGGGAAGGTTTAAAAGGTAAGAAAATATGAAGAAATTGATGGGAAATAGTAAAAACTAAAATTTCTGTTTCTTATACAAATAGTCCGTATCTATTAAACTTTTGACACATTACGAAGTTAGTCGGATAAATAATTATTGTGAATAATTATGTATTTATTTGAATAAAATCGATCATTTATTTAAAAAAAATGCCTTATAATTGGCACACCAATATTATAATTACTTAAACATAAAATCGCGATGCTTTATCGATTGTTGGGTCCACACACACACACACACACATTAAGTTATCTTATGTGGTATCGTCATAGATTTATTGTACTAAAGATTGGTAATAGAGTAATTTGGACGAGACTAAATTCGGATTACCTCAGTGTGCCTGAGATGTGTTTGTTTGAAATAAATAAATTTTAGCGAGGTGTGGTGTGTGGTAGTATATGTACGGTTACGGTACTCACAGTACAAGAAATAAAGTCCGACACAAATAAGTTTCACACAGTTTTTTGTTTAACACCACAGTACACGCTACATATACAGAGTGTCCCAGAACTCAACGTCAAGCTGAAACGGGGTGACAGGATTCATTGTAACCATCATGAGAAAAATCAGAAAAAAAATCTATCCCATGTAGTTTGAAAATTATGGGCATTTAAGGAAAACCTAGAAATTTGGTCAAAATGTAACCATTTTTCGGTTATTGTGGTTAATTTTTATATACAACAAGTATTGTACCATTTTACAATCCTGATTAAACGCGACAACTTTTAATGGCACTTGCCAAGGCACTCTAGTACATTTTTTTAAGGAGGGGGTGTTTCAAAGTCGACTAAGTTTGAAAATTTTAAATTCATAGTTTAACAAATAGTCTAAATTCTAGGAAACTTGGGGTAATTGTGTCATTATTTTAGACTGATTCTCAAGATGTTATTTAAGGTTACGGTTGCAAAGTTTAAATGAACAAAAATGATAAAAATTAACCACAATAACCGAAAAATGGTTACATTACGGTTATGGATACGGGCGACCTCGATACTATAAAGGACGCTAGTAAGGAGTAGGTACTATTAGGTATGAAAGGAGAATCGGGGTCAGACAGATAAGGAAAGGAATCGGCTAATGGTGGGAAGAATATGCAACTTATATATATAAAATACAGAGTGAATTGCTTAACTTTAAACTATACATGATTTTGTAACAATACTGTTCATAAAGTAACATGGAAAAATTATATAAATCAATGAATTTTGTTAAGTATAGTAAATCCTATACAAGGAATTATCATACAGACAAAAAGGACTTGCATATTTAATAATGATATGTTTCTTAGGTTTTTTTTTTTTGAGTCCTTCATACTCTTTTAACTTAGTGTAATACAAAATAAAACAGAACTTCTAACTTAAACATAATAAATATTTAGCTTAGAATAGGGAGTAGACTTATGGGCTAGCAGTAGGTTACATTTAATAGGCTGAAAAAAAAGTTGCATATTGTAGGCTAAATTACAATTATTCAAATTAAATTAATCTTCTAAAGTGCTAATTTATTCGAGTTAGGCTTGCTCAGAGTTAGGTCAGACACATCCGAACCCAACTCTAACAAAACCCAAGTCAAGACCGAACTATGAAAATTTTACAAGTCCCGTCATATGGTAGGAGCGCCATCTATTGAAATCCGTGAGAACAAGGTGGTATTATGTAAAGCGGCTTACATATTAGTTCCGGGTAAATTGTGTTGATATTATAGGTGGCGCTGACCCCACAATGGTTACCCCGCCACCTATTATCGAACAGCTGTATCATTTGTCCGCACGGGTTAACGTGGGCGACTGTTGTAACAAAACGAATGCTGTGCCACCCGGCGGCGCGAAAACTACCGTGGCCCATAATGTCAATAAAGCAAAAGTGTTAATAAAAAGAATACGCCAGCCACGGCAGTGTCCGCGCCGGCCGCCAGGTGGCGCGCAAGGAACAAAAATGGTAGGATTTTGGGAGACATGAGAGTATAGATAAGATTCATCTAAATATTGAGTCATACATAAATTATTAAATTATAAAGTTTACAAAATAATGTCTGACGGCACATAGTTTTATGAATTCTATGTTTCGATAATATATGTTTCGATAATATAAAAAGAGAATAGATTATTATTTATTTCATGTGCCATCAGACAACACATTATAATGATGAAACAAACTATAGAATAATGGATTGTTTTAGTGGCAACCATTTAACACGAAGATACAAATTAATATTTACAAGAGGTAGAGAAAATAGTTGGATTTAGAATTTAAATTTAGTTTATTGTGTTTGTAAAAACACAATAAACTAAATTTAAATTCTAAATTACACCGAGAGGCAGCGCCATCTGGTGGCGGAGAGGATTAACAAAGATTTGTTAATTTATTTATTTAAAGTAAGAAGAAGGTGAAGGTTTTGGACATGATGAATAATACCTGTTCCAAAACAACTATGTACAGGTTTAAGTGATCCGTATGTGTTAAATAAGTTAGTCTAAATTATTATAATATATATTGCAGCGCCTCTATGAGGACGCTGTGGCACTAAGAACAACTGGATTTGAGCTTTGCATGGAGTGTTAGTTGAAAATCATTTTTATTTGTACAAACTGAATAAAATGAAATATTTATTTTAAATCCAAATAAATGGCTAGTTAAAATGAAATACTTGCGGATTTTCAAACAAAGCTCAAATCTATATTACCAATAACTATAATCCATGTCGACGACAGAGCCCCTGGTGGGACGCTGTGTTAACAATGTCGATCGAATTTGATTCAATTTTTTTGCAGACATTCATTAAATATTAGATAGATTACATTGAGTTGAAACATAGATTAATTCAATTACTTAAATCGTATCTACATGGACATATTGATATGGTAAAACAATGTAGCTAGTATTCTGTATAGCTGCGGTGGTGCCATCTAGGGACGGGAATATTTATGGAAAGATATTTATATTTGCATACTTTAGATGCGTATTCAAAGGTAAAAATGTGAACAATTCGATAATTGAGTCCATATTCCAGATAAAATGTTATGAATAATACGTTGCAGACATTATAAAGGTTTAAGATTAGATATGAGTGGTGTTTGAAGTAATTTCGCAACTAATATTATAAGATAGCAGCATCTAGTGGCGAGTGGATTTACTAGTTGTATTCAGTGTAGGTTGGTTATATTCTGTATTATTTTCTAGAATGTTCCACGAGAAGCGCCATCCTGTGGTAAGAGGTAATAACTTAGTGGCGTCGTTGAATGTTCTAGAAAATAGATTTGGTAGGTATGAGCAATATAGAAATTAAAAAAAAAATTAGGCAGTGGACATAAATGCCCAGGACAATAAATAGTATGTACTGTGTGAATGGTGAGTTGATGAATTGGTAAAATATTTAATAATATAGCTTGATATTGGAATGAGCAAAATGAAAATCTAGGTGATGGGACATAAGTGCGCAGGACAATAAATAGTATGTACTATGAGAATGGTAAAATGGTGAATTGGTAGTATAGTTTTAATAGTATGGCATGATATAAGATTTGTGAAGGAACGGGTGGAAGTGTTCCTCCGGCGAAAAGGGAGGATCCTTTGACCAGGCGAGGTGGTAGCGCCTGGCGGGCCGCGGCCCAACGATTGACGTTGGGAAGTTGTATATAAGCCAACTCTTGAGAATACTTCGTATGTGCGATGTAATTCGATTGCACGCCATCTACCGTACTAGATAAGTACTGTGAGGTTTCATTATATTCCACTAGTTGGCGCCTTAATGTAGTGGACGCTACATCACTCCCCTCCAAAGACCGGAGGTTGATACGATCAAGGCAGTTAGGTTAGGTAAGGTTTTTTTTTTCTTTTTTTTTTTTTTTTCCTTTTTATTCTACTGTATTAACTGCAGCGTCATAAGCTACACCATTGGTTCAACTTAGATTTATTACTGTTGTGTCATAAAATATTTTTTTTTTTTTAAATTTACATTCAACATGCAAGTTACTCTTGCAGCTGTGCTAGAGTGGGGATCGCTTAAAAAATGTCATTTGCACCAGAGAAGACGAAAGCGATTCTGGTTACCAGGAAACTCAAATATCGAGATCCTATAGTTCTAATCGAGGGTACTCCTATTACACTGGATGACAACATGAAATTGCTAGGCCTCACTCTGGATCGTAACCTCAACTTCATCCAGCACATAGAGGAATCAAAGAAAAAGGTTTTTTTTTTTTTTTTTTTTTTTTTTTATTAATTGTCCTTTGTTCCTCTTCTTACTAGTGGATGCAGCTTCCTTGGCCAGCACATCTGCACGCTCATTTCCAGGCAAACCAGCATGCGCTTTGACCCAGAAAAAAGCTATATCTTTGCCCTGAGTCAAAGCTCCCCGGACGTTGTTTCTGGCATCTACTGCGAGTGGATGGAAGGCGCTTGGATTGACGACTGTTTCCAGCGCAGCTCGTGAATCGCTATAGATGCCAAAACACGTCTGTTTGCTTTTGAGGACTTCGCTCGTTGCCCTGCATATGGCCAAAAGTTCAGCCTGGTAGACGGTGCAGTACGCTGAGAGGCACAGTTTGATGGCTTTGGTCTCGGCTACCCTGTTCCATATTGACAGTGCGGCCCCGACTTTGCCATCAATCTTGCTCCCGTCCGTGAAGATGCGTACTGCCTGCACATTGTATGTGTCAACCAGTTGCTGGTCTTCCAGATTTATAAACTTGAGATCCATATGCAGAGCTGGATGAGGAATCTCTGCAAATCCTACCGGCCTTTCGGTTTCTCTATCACCTAAAACCAGCCGGGATGATCCTCTCCTTGCCTCGAATAGGGCGGCTGCTTCTCGTATTCTGAGGTCAAGAGGCAGTATCCCGGCTAAGAGCATCGCTGAATTGAGAGAGACAGTACGATAGGACTTACAGAGCTTCTGAGCGAAGCCTCTTTGAACCGTGTTGAGCAGCTTCTGGATGCCTATCTTATTAGTTGCAGGTGCCCAAGCACTGGCGGCATACGTGATTATAGGCTCCACGGCAGCCATATAAATACTACGTATGACCTCCGGGTGGAGCCCCCAGCTTACTTTTGCAGCTCTTGAGAGTTGTTTGTAGACATCCAGAGCTTTTGTGCAAATGCCCGCTACGTGTTTGTTAAAAGTGAGTTTTGCATCCACTGTCAAGCCCAGGATTTTAATTTCCGATGACATGCCAATGTCTATCCCACCCATGCTCAGCAGTGGGGTGTCATATTTTAGTTTATTGGTAAGCACCATGGCTTTCGTTTTATGTGGTGCAAAGCTGAGCTTGTTTTTGACACCCCACTCCCGAACATACGCAAGAGTTTCATTGGCATGCCTTTGTATTTCAAGTGCTGTGTCGCCATGAAATATCAAGACTACGTCATCAGCAAAGGCTTGGACGTAAGTCCTCTTTCTTTCCAGCTCTTTCAATAAGGGGTCTAGAAGAAGATTCCACAGAATCGGTCCCCCAATGGATCCCTGGACACATCCCTTGCTAGTTCTTCTTGTGCATTCCTTACCGGCATATCTTACGTTGACTTTTCTGCAGTCGAGGTAGCTGTCGAGTAGCCTTCTGATGTTGACCGGACACCTTTCCTCAGCCAGTCTGACTCGTATGGCCGGCCACCATGCACTGTCGAAGGCTCCCTCTATATCTAGCGATACTAGAACCACTATCTTTTTGTCTTCAATTTTTTGACGGATACGGTTCAGCATGATGTATAGGGAGTCCTCGGTGCTCTTTTGGGGCATGAAGCCAAACTGGCGAGTACTCATCTTCGGTATCAGATGCCACTTCAACCGGGCTACCACCATCTTTTCCAGGACCTTTCCCAAGACAGGCAGTAGACCGATTGGCCTATATGCTTTGGGGTTTGTGTAGTCATCCTTGCCCGGCTTTCTTAGTACCACCACTGTGGCCTCCTTCCAGTTGTTAGGGAAGTATCCGAGTTCTAAACACTTATTTGCCAAGGCAAGGAATGACTCTGGGTCCTGGTAGATGGCTCGACTGCAGATGTCTGCCGTGAATCCGTCAGCTCCGGGAGCTTTCCTGGGGTTAAAGCCCTCCACCGCGGTCCTCAGCTCCTGTGCGGTAAACGGCGGGTCATGGTGTTCATCATGATCTTTTTCGTTTACACGCACAGCGGCTTCTCTAGTCCGCTATAAATTTAAATTTTCGTCTAATTTTAATTGTATCATTTTCTCATGAAAATGATTCCAATTTGCCTTTTTTGTGTTGTAAAGCCTAGTTGTACGACTAATTTGTATTCTTTTAGCTTTTTTCAGATTAAGTTTAAACACGATGCAATTGTGGTCCGAACTGATCTTCCCTTCTAGAACGTTCCACCCCGTCACCATGTCAAGCAAGTCCAAAGAGCAGGCCGTCACGTCTATGAAGCTGGAGAAAGAAAAAGGTTAGGTTAGGTTAGGTTAGGTTAGGTTAGGTTAGGTTAGGTTAGGTTAGGTTTTATTTTTAGGTTCCACCAAGAATAACTCTTGGTGGGAAGTTACAGAAGCCTTCGAGGCCCTCGCTTAGGAATACGGGCGACCTCGGGACTATAAAGAGCACTAGCTAAAGGAATGAATCTATTACTGGAAGGATTTTTAGCGGAAAGGAGATATATAGAGAAATCAAATATATAAAATAATAATATGCAACTTTTTACAAAATAGACAATTAACTAGGGGTTTACAATTTCTTAGATATATAATTACAATCTAAGGTATAAAATCTGATTTTTTTTTTGTTTTATTATAATTATTATTATTATTTTTTTGTGATATATGTTTTTTTTTTTTTTTTTTTTTTTTTGTGGAATACTTTTTATTCTTTCTTATTTATTAGTTTAAACAAAACAAAAGCTCATTTTCTATGAGAACATAACGAGTACAGAGATTAGAAAAAGTAAAAGTAACATGAAAGTTGCATATTAGTGTATAAGTACATAGCAGCTTATGCGATGAAGTAACGGTAGTCGTTTTATCATTAATTACGGTAGGGATTACAAATTCTCTATATGTAACATTATTTACAAAATAACAGATTAATGACTAACGGTGAGGACTTTAGGTAACAAGATGTAAACACACAGAATGAGTCAGAAGAATGTTCCTAATTTAGGCTAAAGTATAATATGACTCACGTTATATGAAATATTAATCAACTTCTTAATAATTTCTAGCGGGTTATATAATATTCCTTATACAACTTTAATGTTCAGAAGGATAATCACAATATATTTAATTTTAGAAACTATGAGGTAGAGAGAACAAGCGCGTTAATTATTTTAGCATTTTAAATCTATAAAACTAAAAATCTGCATCAAAAATAATAAATAATGAGTGAGGTTTGCATCGACTTAGGCCAACATCGTCAACCCACGTCGACACAAACCCAGGTCCAACATCGGAAATAAAATTCAGTGTAGTGATGCTCAAACGCGCCATCTGTTATAGACCATTGGAACTGCGTGAAGTCGAAGTGCATGAATTATGAACACGGTATTTAGTGTATGGGCATGCAGCAACGGTTAGGTTAGGTTAGGTTAGGTTAGGTTAGGTTAGGTTTTTTTTTTTTTTTTTTTTTTTTTTTTTTTTTTTTTTTCTTTTCTTACCTCTGACATTATCAGAGAAGTTGCTATGCTAGTGTACTCTTCCATACAAGTTCTCGCTTTTATGCCTCTCGTACTTTTATTCCTCATACTATTTCTTATCTTTCATTCATCCTTTCTTGCTTTTTATGGGTGGGATTCCCATCTTTCTTTGTTTATTCTATTCTAGTCTATCTTCTATTCCATTTCTTTATTATCTTAAGCCAGGGGTAAATAACTGTTGAAGCCTTGATTTATTACTTATAGCTTTTTACAATTTTCATAATCCTATTTCTTATTTTAAATTACATTTTGAGCTTATGGTTCTAGTTTAACTGATTTTCTATATCTTATACTAATAACACATTTTTTGGGAAGGTTGTGGTGAGCTTAGTCTAGTATGTTTCTTCGTTCTTATATTCTATATTTATATTGCTATAATTTTCCTTAATCACTATGTTATGCTATTACAGTATTATTATTTAAACTATTACTTATATCTATATACATTTTTAATATATCTGTTTTGGTTTATCCTTAATATATATAAAACTTCTTTTATTATAAAAGGATTCTTATATATCTACCCTATTTCTTTTTATTACTAATTCCATAATTTTTGTGCAATAGTGGACAAAGTCATTACGTGTGTCCTTATGTTTTAATAGTATATGTATGTTACTTTCTGTTATTTTAGTTCCAAGCTTTTGTTCAGTGTCGTGTCTTAGTAAGGAGTGGACGGGACAGTTGACAATAACATGGGGGATCGTCTCCTCTTGACCTGGATCGCAGACGCATGATGGACTCTCCTTACACTTAAATCGATGTAAGTATTGGGAGAGTCCACCATGTCCAGTCATCAGTTGTGTAATGACTCCCGCTGGCTGGAGCTGCCGCACGATTTTATAGGCGCCACGCACTTCCGGGAGGAAAAGCTTCGTTACGGAAGCGGTAGACCCCGAGGTATACCTCCGGTTCCACTCGTCAAGGGATTCAGAGCGAATCCGTCCCTTGACGAATGACACCGGGCACAGGTCGTAGTCGGGCTTCCTCCGCGACCGCAACGCCGCCTCCTTCGCGAGTTCATCCGCTCGCTCGTTGCCCGGCAATCCCGCATGAGCCCTGACCCAGAAGAAAGATACATCTTTCCCTAGTTTCAGAGCCCCCGCGAGATTGCGACGGGCCTCCACAGCAAGGGGGTGGGGGGAGGCCTGGTTTACTACAGTTTGCAGTGCTGCTTTCGAGTCGCTGTAGATACCAAAGCTCCCCGCCCCCATTTGGAGGACTTCACTCGTGGCTCGACATATGGCCAACAATTCCGCCTGGTAAACCGTGCAGTACGACGGCAGGCAAAGTTTGATGGCTTTGGTCTCCGCTTCGCTATTCCATAAGGATAGCGCTGCTCCGACCTTGCCTTCAATTTTGCTGCCGTCCGTGAAGAGTCTCACTGTCTGCGCGTTTCGGCTATCAACCTGTTCCTGGTTTTCCAGACATTCGAATTTGATGTCCATATGTTCTGCCGGATGCGGATGCTCTGCAAACCTCACCGGCCGCTCCACCTCCCGATCTCCTAGCCCGTGCCGGGGTGACCCTTTCTTGGCCTCATACAATGATGCTGCCTCCTGTATCCGCAGGTCGAGAGGAAGTATCCCGGCTAGGGCCAGTGCCGAGTTCAGGGAGACAGTACGGTAAGCCTTGCAGAGCTTCTGAGCAAAGCCTCGCTGCACTGCGTTGAGTTGCTTCTGAATCCCGATTTTCCGAGTTGCTGGCGCCCATACACTCGCCGCGTAAGTAATCACCGGTTCGACTGTTGCTATATAGATAGTCCGGATTATATCCGAATGCAAGCCCCAGCTGGCTTTGGCAGCTTTCGAGAGCTGTTTGTAAAAGTTTACTGCTTTACGACATACGTTTGCTACGTGGGGGTTAAACGTTAGTTTGCTGTCTATGGTCAGCCCCAGCAGCTTAACTTCCTGCGACATGTTAATGTCGGTTCCCGCCATGTGCAGTCGTGGGGTGTCATACTTAAGTTTCTTAGTAAGAACCATTGCAGTTGTTTTGTGCGGTGCAAACCGGAGTTTGTTTTTGACACCCCACGCATGCACATGGGCGAGAGCGGTATTTGCCTCCAGCTCAATTTCCAGCGCTGTTTCGGCTGCGAATATCAGCACGACGTCGTCCGCGAATGCCTGGCAATGGTGTCCTTTGTTCTCCATTTGCTTGAGTAACGGGTCCAGCAAGAGGTTCCATAATATTGGCCCCGCTATGGATCCCTGGACACATCCTTTTGTTGTGTCTCTGGTAACCTCCTCACCAGCGTACCTTAACCTCACTTTTCTGCTGACTAGGTAGCTGTCAATCAGTCTCCTTATGTTCCCTGGGATCTTTTCCTCAGCCAGTCGTACTTTTATGGTAGGCCACCAGGCGCTGTCGAAGGCTCCCTCTATATCCAGAGATATCAGTGTAACTATTTTTCTAGCTTTTATCTCCGCTCGTACATGATTTACCAGAGCATAGAGGGAGTCTTCGGTGCTGCGCTGGGGCATAAAGCCGTACTGGCGAGTACTCGTCCGGGGAACTAGGTACCATTTCAATCTTGCTACAAGCATTTTCTCCAGGATCTTACCCAGGATAGGTAATAGGCCGATTGGCCTATAGGATTTGGGATCTTGGTAGGTTTCCTTGCCGGGTTTCCTCAGGATTATTATTGTGGCTATTTTCCACAAGTCGGGGAAATGGGATAACTGGAGGGATTTGTTGGTGAGGGCAAGGAAGGTCTCAGGATCCTGGAGAATAGCCTGTTTACATATGTCAGCAGTGAGACCATCCGCCCCGGGAGCTTTTTTCGGATTAAAACCTTCCACCGCAGTCTTCAGCTCCAGCATGGTAAATGGTGGGTCATGATCAACATTATGACACCACTCATTTACCCTGCTTGCAGCTTCTCGCGCCTGCTGGTGGTCGGCGTTGTCCGTGCTCTCCGAGTCTACCGGGTAGAATGTCTCTGCGAGTAAGGCAGCTGATTGTGAGGGGTTCAGGGTTTTACCATTTACAGCGAGCGGCAGGTCCTCTTCCCGTTTCTTCGTCCGTCCTATGACTCGGTATATGCCTTCCCACACCCCTTCCCTGTCCTGTTTCTCACAGAAGCTCTTCCAGCTGCAGGTCGAGGCATTTTTGGCCTTGCACTCATATTCCGTCTTCATTTTCAGGTACTCTGCGACTACCTTTGCTCTACGGATGGGCGCCGCGCACCGGATTCTGCGCTTCCTGGTAGCGACTGCACTCTTTAGCTCCGCCAACTCCTCGGACCACCATGGGATGGTAAGTGTGTTTTTGTTTTTACTTAATGCTATATTTTCCTGACTACTCTGAATTATGTTGTCTGTGTATTTAATTATGTTTTCTTCTAGTTCTATTTTATTATTAATTTTGTTTATTTCAGATCCATTTATTCCACTTTCATTGTTTAACTGGGTCAGTTTCTCACGAAACTGACCCCAGTTAGCCTTTTTTGTGTTATAGATCCTTGTGGTTCTATTTATGTTAATCCCTTTACTTTTTTGCAGGTTAATTTTGAAAATGATCCCATTATGGTCCGAGCTGGTGAGCCCCTGCTCCACGTGCCAGTCCTCCACCAGGTCGAGCAAGTCCCGCGAACACGCCGTCACATCCACAAAGCTGCTGTACGCTTTGCCGCCCCGTATCGTGTCGAAGGTGGGCGTTTCTCCCACGTTGAGTACCTGAAGGTCAGACTCTTCCAGGATCCCTGACAATTCGTCTCCCCTGAGGTCGACCTTAGTGCTTCCCCACCAGGTACTCTTTGCATTGGCGTCGCCTCCGTAGATGATCTTGCAGTGGCCCAGCTTCCTCAATATGCTTTTCACCTGCTCCAGGTAAGGCTCTATTGGGCGGTCTGGCTCAAAGTAGAAGGAAACTACTGCGATTTCCCAGGCACTGGTGCGGATCCTCACCACTACGATGTTGTTAGTGGTGAGTTCTGGGTGCTGTAAGACATCAAGGTCGGTGTCGTATACTACGATGGCCGCCTTGACGCACCCCCCTCCTTGATCAGTGCTCTGGTACACTCTAGCCCCTCGGTAGTCCTTCATTCTTTTTGCCCCGCGGAACCACGGGGCGTAGAGTACCCGACCTTGGGCTTTCCTGAATGGGGCCGTCGAGAGCTATCCGATGGTGTGGTTTTCAGCACTACAAATTTGTTAGGCCTGAAATTGGCTGAAATTTAGCTAAAAACAAAGAAAAAGTCCTATCCAGTCAACAAGAGGAAACCCCAGTGCTCTACGACCTTTGGTTGAGAAGATATAGAGATTTGAAAATTTTCAAAATGGCGGCTGAGCTGTCAAGTGCTCTGTTTGCCGGCGTCTATCTTCCCTTCCAGATGCCGCAGGACACCCGAGTTTGGGTTCGCTGAACCCGTCTCAGTCTGCTCTCCACGGTGGTACCACTTTCAGGAGGCAAGTTATTCAGGACGCTGAAATTACCTGAAATTGGGTGCCATAGAAAGAATGAAGTCCCCTGGTACCAAATCTGAAGTCGGCGACTCCGTGCGACGACCGGTTTCAGAGATATGTAAGTTTAAATAAAACCAAGATGGCGGCCCAACTGTCAAAGTGTAACTTTGAAGGGTGATATCTCCGGAACTATGAGTCGCAGGAAGTTCCGGTTTTCAGGGGGGATGATGCGCCGGTGTTTTGTACCTCGTGAAAGTGGTTTCAGCGTTGAAAACGTTTTGGGCCTCAATTTGATTGAGACTAGTCTAAACACAAAATAAAGTCCTTGTCCTCTCTCAGGAAGAAAACCGCGTTTTCGTACGGCTATTACTTTCGGAGTTACTGAAGTTTAAACTTTATCCGAGAAAATTTAAAATGGCGGAAAATTCGGATATTTTTCAATTTTACAGTTAGAGAATCAAAATTTTGGGTAAAGATGGTAGGGATATGTTACTTAATAGCAATATCAGTGTCAAAATACTTGATTTATTAATATTTTCGGAAATAAGTGGAAAAATGTTAAAAATTTCAATAACTCCAGAAGTATAAGTGCAAAAATTTTTTGAAAAATGTTGAAATTATAAATTTATCATTGACTTCAATACTATATTCTAGTACATTAACTTTCCATACAAAATTTTATAGAAAAATGTATATTTTTGAAAATTTTGGTTTTTTATTTTTAATTTAGAAACTATAGATACTAAAATTATATGGTCCCGTGTATGCAGTCTTCAAGTAAGCGCGCCAAGGATAGCACTTCAAGAATTTTAATATTCGTCCTGGTTGAGCCGGAAAAGCCTTGTGAAGTTTGAAGATTTAAAAGCTCGTTAAAAATAGAGCTGTTGTCCAAAAATTTTGAAAAACGTACCATAGGCTACGTAAGTTTTGCGGAATCTTCTCCCAAAAAATCTTCTTCCTAGCTCGTCTCCTTCAGGTACCTCGTGACACGTGGTGGTGTGGTTTTTCGGTTTTAACTGAAGAGGGCGTGGCTGGACTTCAGGTTCTTAGGCACAGGGAGATAGGGTGCCAAAAACTCCAGCGTTGAACACCAAGAAATATGTGGGGTACAGATCTCGTTCGTGAGATATATCGGTTTTTCTGAAACTTTTCTTTGTCACACTAACCTAACTTTCAATTTTTCGGTAATAACTTTGTTGTCACTGCACGGATTTTTATGCACTATTCACCAAAAGATGGCACTCACTTTTGCGCACAGAACAACACTTGTTTTATGAAAATCCGTCAAGAAAAACCCACTTTTTTCGATTTTTTACTGCGGAACGCACGTGTTTTCACTCTTGTTCGCACGAGGGGTGAAGAGCGACTCGGTTAGGTTAGGTTAGGTTAGGTTAGGTTAGGTTAGGTTTTTTTTTTTTTTTTTTTTTTTTTTTTTTATACAGTGTTCCTGTGACTTTATCACAGTCTATACTAGTCTATGTTTCCAATTCCATACCAGTTCTCGCTAGCTTTCCTCTCGCACTTTCGTTCTTCATACGTTGTCTTTCTTTCATACTATCATTCTCTCTTTTGTCTGGGGGGGACACCCAGCTATGTATTTACCTACTGTTCTACATTTTATTTATTTATTGTCTTTTACTGACTCTTATGGGGAAATAACTGTTACACTTAGTTATTACTTTAATTACATTACATTTCTGTCTTACATTTATTCTTACACTTTTATGTACTTAATCACTACATTTTTATTTTACGTTAGAACTTAAGTTTTTAAGATTATTGTTATTCTATTTCACAAAATTTGCTTACTTCTAGTTACAATTATATGCTTTGACTAATATTTTGCAAAATATTGTAAAGCATTGTTGCTTAAGCCTATTTATTACGTTTTCCTACTACTATTACTATTTTCTTACAATACTCTAGGAACTTATTTCTAAACTGACTCAGCATTATCTCTCTTATATTTTGTTTATTTATTGTAATATCCATCTCTTGTTCCAGATCGTACCGCTCTCGACAATGTACCGGACACTCCGTCAGAACGTGAAGCACTGATTCCTCCTGCGACGGATCGCAGATACACGATGGGCTCTCCTTGCATTTAAACCTGTGTAGGTATGCAGAGAACCCACCATGTCCCGTCATAGCCTGCGTCAGAACGTGGTCAATGGTTATCTTCCTCGTGACATGGTATGCTGTTCCGACATCCGGCAGGAATTTCTTCGTCACTGACGCCGTGTCTCCATTCTTGTACCTATCGTTCCATTCGTCAAGCGTGGCTTTACGAATGCTTCGCTTAACGAACGAAACGGGGCACCTGTCGTACTCCGGTCTCACCTTGGAACCCAAAGCGGCCTCCTTGGCAAGCTGGTCCACCCGTTCGTTCCCTTCCAACCCTGCATGTGCTTTGACCCAGAACAAACACACAGTTTTGTTCTGGTGAGACAAATTTGAAAAATTTTCTCTAGTTTCAACTGCTAGGGGATGGAGGGAACTCGGGTTTACGATAGTTTGTAGAGCTGCCATGGAGTCGCTGTAGATTCCAAAGGAAGACGCTTTGCTCTTCAGGATCTCCCTTGAGGCTCGACATATGGCATAGAGTTCAGCCTGGTACACAGTGCAGCAATTTGATAGAGCAAGCTTTTGGGTTTTGATTTCGGTCGCGCTGTTCCACCAGGAAAGCGCGGCCCCAATCTTACCCTCGATCCCGCTGCCATCAGTGAAGATGCGGACATCAAAGCTGCTGTTTGCTTGCACTGCTTGGCTGTCCTCCAGCCTGTCGAACCCAAGTTTGATCCTGTGGGCAGGATGTGGTGCCAAGAGAGCCGACGTGGGTCGCTCCAGTTCCCTGTCCTTCAGTTCCGGTCCAGGCATTCCTCGCTTTGCGTAGTACAGTGCGGCTGCTTCCCGTACCCGCAAGTCGAGGGGTAGGATTCCTGCCAGGACCAGGGCCGAGTCTAAGGATACGGTACGATAGGCCTTGGTTATCGTCTGCGCTATTCCCCGTTGAAGTGATGCCAGTTTCTTGCGCGTCCCGATTTTTCCCGCCGCTGGCGCCCAGACGCTCGACGCGTATAGCACTATGGGCTCCACAGTGGCTCTGTAAATTGTCTTGATGACGTCAGGATTGAGACCCCATGTGGCCTTGGCTGCTCTGGTTAGTTGCTTGTGGACCCCTATGGCTTTCTTGCAGGCGTTCGAGACGTGTGCATTAAAGGTCAGTTTGTCGTCAATTGTGAGACCAAGCAGCTTCATTTCTCTAGACGCGGCGATGTCGATCCCGCCCATGCTCAGGCGCGGGGTATCGTATTTGAGTTTCTTGGTGATCGTGATACTGGTAGTTTTATGCGGAGCAAATTTAAGTTTATTCTTGATACCCCACTCCTGGACAAGGGCGAGAGCGGCAGCGGCGCGTCCTTCGATTTCTAAAGCTGTGGACCCGTCAAATGCCAATACCACATCGTCTGCGAACGCCTGACAGTAGTGACCAGCTTCCTCCAAGTCCTTGAGGAGGGGGTCCAAGAGCAAATTCCAGAGTATCGGGCCACCTATGGAGCCCTGGACACAGCCCTTGTGAGTGGTTCTTTCGTGTTCCTCTCCCAGGTATCTAACGTAGACTGTCCTGTCCTGTAGGTAACTGGCAATCATACGTCTCAGGTTCCCAGGACAGTCTTCTTCTGCTAATCTAGCTTTTATCGCAGGCCACCATGCATTGTCAAAGGCTCCCTCTATGTCCAAGGAGACTAAAGTTATTATTCTCCTTTGTTCCAGTTGAAGGCGTATGTGATGGATTAGGTCATAGAGGGAGTCTTCGGTGCTACGCTGGGGCATGAAGCCATACTGCCTCTTGCTCATCCTAGGCAGCAGGTAGTATTTTAGGCGCGATACCAACATTTTTTCTAAAATTTTCCCTAGGATCGGCAACAGCCCTATGGGTCGATACGACTTTGGGACCGTATAATCTTCTCTCCCTGGCTTCCTAAGGATTACGACGACGGCTTTCTTCCAGGCAGTTGGAAAGTAGTTAAGCTCCATGCATTTATTGAGAAGCTCAAGGAAGATCTCTGGGCTTGCAGTGATGGCGTGCTGGCAAATGTCTGCGGTAAATCCGTCTTTTCCTGGAGCCTTCTTGGGATTGAAGGACTGCACTGCTGTTTCAAGCTCAGCAAGGGTGAACGGAGGGTCACAAGTGTCACTTTGCTTGTCCTTGGTCACCCTGCCAGCCAGCTCTCTAATTTGGACGTGCAAGTCACTGTCGCTGGATACCAGATCCTCTGGGTAAAAAGTTTCCGCAAGAAACTTTGCAGAGCCTGTCGCGTCCAGTGTATTGCCGTCTTTCGTCAGAGGGAGGTCCTCCTCTCTTCTTGCAGTCCTTCCTATTATCCTGTAAATGCCCTCCCAGAGACCCTCCTTGTCTTGCTTTGCACAGAACTCTTTCCAGCTTGACGTTGCTGCTCTGGCGGCTTCCATCTCGTAGGCTTCTTTTTCGTCGAGGTAATCCTTAATCACCTTTTGCTTTCTTACGGGCGCGGCGTTTTTAATTCTGCGCTTCTTGGTAGCGACCAGCTTCTTCATTCTGCCGAGTTTCTCGGACCACCACGGCATTGTTACTTCTTCCTTTGCTTTTATTCTGGGAATCGTTTCTTCACATGCGTCAGTTATTGAATTTGTATAGTTATTAATTTTGTCTTCAAGGTCTTGTATGTTTCCGATTATTTCTAAATTGTTAATTGTAATTTTTTTGCCAATATGTACTGTTTAATTTTTGTCCTAAAGTTGTCCCAGTTTGCCAGCCAGTTTGTTTTAAAGCCAGAAACTTGCTGAAACCTGCAGGGTTGTTTAGTTCAGGCCCCGCAAAGATAATTAGTCGAAACCCTGATGCTCTACGACGACCGGTTGGGGAGATACAGCGGTATGAAAATTTTCAAAATGGTGGACGATCTGTCAAACGCGTTGTTTGCCAACAAATATCTCCGCTTCCAGGAGCCACAGAATATCCGTGTTTGGACTTGTGGTGGTTGGCTCAGTCTGCTCTTCACGGTGGTACCACTTTCAGGAGGTCAATTTTTCAGGGTCCTGAAAGTCCCTGAAAGTGGGGGGAAGATGAAGGTTAATGTCCCCTGATGCCGATTCTGAAGTCCGCAACTCCGTGCGCTGACGCGTTCCAAAGATATGGCCAATTCAATTAATTCAAGATGGCCGCCGAGCTGTCAAAGTCAAGCTTTACGGGCTTATATCTCCGGAACTATCAGGCGCAGAAGCCCCGGGTTTTCAATAGGCGTTATGCGCTGACCTTAGGTACCTCCTGAAAGTGGTTTCAGCGCGAAAAAGATTTTGAGTCCGAATTTTGACGCAACCATAAACACTCTAAAGCTAAGGAATTGCCTTATCACACATAGCAAACCACAATGTTGTATGACAATTAGTTCCGGAGATATAGTTGATTTAAATTTGTCCGGGATTTTTAAAAATGGCCGATAAGTCGAATATTTTCAAATTTTTAAGTTAGAATGTTCAAATTTTGGGTCGAACAGGGTACAATGGTCAACTTGAAAACATACATGAAGTCAAAATTTATTTAAAACTATTATTTTAGAAATTATGAAGAAAATTAAGAAAAAATTGAATATCTCCGGAAAAAATTATCAAAAAATTCTGCGAAAAATTGCATTAACATTAAAAAATAGCCTTCTTTACGACAACAAAGTGATATTATGTAGGTAAATACAAATATTTTTGGAAAAATTAGAAAATGTAAAAATTTTGGTTTTTTAATTTTAATTCTGAAAACGATTGTTCTAAAATTATGATTGCTTGCATACAGAGTCTTCCAGCAAGCGCGCTCAGGATAGCAGTTGCAGAATTGTAAAATTCCTTCAGGAACCGATGATATAGGCGTCCAAAGTTTGTAACTTTAATAAGCCACCAAAAATCGAGATGAAGTCCAAAAATCTTGAAAAACGTACCGAAGGCTGTCCGGCGTTTTCGGAATGTCCTCCCAAAAAATTGTCGTCCTAGCTCGCGTCCTTCTGGGACCTCGTGGCACGTGGTCGGGTAGTTTTTTCTATTTTTTGGCCAGAGGGCGCGACTGTGCCGCAGCGCTCTAGACCGAGGAGTGTGAAGCGTCAAAAGCTCCACCAGATGACACCAAAAAAACATATGGGGTATCGATCTTGTTTCGAAGATATAGCACTTTTTGTGAAACTTAACCTTGGTGCACTAACCAAACTTTTGGTTTTTTCCTAATAACTTTTTAACCACTGATTCGATCTTGAAAAACTTTTCACCATTGGCTAGCACTTGTTTTTATACACAAGACACACTTTATTTCATTGAAATCGGTCAAGAAAAACCCACTTTTTTCAATTTTTTACTGCGGAACGCACGTGTTTTCACTCTTGTTCGCACGAGGGGTGAAGAGCGACTGGGGTTAGGTTAGGTTAGGTTAGGTTAGGTTAGGTTAGGTTAGGTTAGGTTAGGTTAGGTTAGGTTAGGTTAGGTTAGGTTAGGTTTTTTTTTTTTTGGGTTCCACCAAGAATATCTCTTGGTGGGAAGCTTAAGAAGCCGTCGAGGCCCTCGCTTATGGATACGGGCGACCTCGGGACTATAAAGAGCGCTGGTAAGGAGTTGGAACATTTGAGTAGGGAAGAAGAATCGGGGACAGACAAAAAAGGAAAGGAATCAGCTCAACATTAGGAAAATATGCAACTTTTATATTTACACAATAAATTGGTTATCCAAACTATACTTGTTATTCTTACAGAACAAACTTAACTTTATTATTGAAATAAAATTTATATAAATCAATGGAATATATCAAGTATAGTTAATTTTATAGGAGAAAAAACAAACTTTGTGGTAAAGAGGACTTGCATATATATTTCTGAATTGTTTCTGTGTTTTTTTTTTTTTTTTTTTTTCTTATATTTTTTTTTTTTTTTTTTTTTTTTTTTTTTTTTTTTTTTTTTTTTTTTTTATTATTATTATGGAGTCCTTTAACTCTTAGAACTAAGTTTATTACAAAATAAAACAAAACTTCTAACTTCAGTAAAATTAACATAAGAATATAATATTACAAATAGTATAGGTATAAGTCTTAAAGGACTTTGAAAATTGACCGCATATTAAGGGCTACCAATAAAAGTTGCATATATAGGCTAAATAACAATTTATCAACTTTAGTTAATCTTCAAAGTATAGTTAACTGAGTTAGGCTTGCTCAGAGTTAGGTCAGACACAGTCGAACCCAACTCTAAGAAAACCCAAGTCAAGATCGAATTATGAAAATTTTACAAGTCCCGTCATATGGTAGGAGCGCCATCTTTTGAAAGCCGTGAGAACAAGGTGGTATCATGTAAAGCGACTTACAGATTAGTTCCGGGTAAATTGTATTGATATTATAGGTGGCGCTGACCCCACAATGGTTACACCGCCACCTATCACCGAACAGCTGTATCATTTGTCCGCACGGGTTTACGTGGGCGACTGTTGTGACAAAACTATTACTGCGCCACCTGGCGGCGGACGCGGAGACTACAATGGCCCATTATGTGAATAAGGCAAAGGTGTTAGAAAAAGAATACGCCGGCCATTGCAGTGTCCACTCCGGCCTCCAGGTGGCGCATGGACAACTAAAATAGAAATACGAAAAACATGAATGTATAGAAACGAGTCGTTTAAATATTGGGCGAAATAAAATGTTCAGTTTTACGTTGATGGCTGACGGCACATAAATGTATGAAATCTGGCTTATTAATGTACGTTTTAGAATATGCTCCGTCAATATTAAGAAAAGTTTATTATTTATTTTATGTTCCGTCAGACAGCACAATTCAGTGATATAACGAATTAATTACACGGTCAAATAAAATGTAATGTTGTAATATTTACAAAGAATAGATAATATTTGGATTACAAGAATAAAGAACCAAAATTAAATTCTAAATTCTGCCCATCAGCAGCGCCATCTGGTGGCGGAGAGAGCCAATATACATTGAGTTTACCAACATTAAATTAATGTTTCTTAAACGTGAGAGTAGAGGGGAAGTTATAACCAATATGAATAAGACCTTAGCCAAAACAGACCCTTACAAGTTATAACGGTATATTAAAAATAGACTTGATTAATATTATACAACAGCGCCCCCGCAAGGACGCCGTGGAGCTTAAGACGAATGGGCTCGCGCTATGCAGGAAATGTTCTTTAAAGTCGTTTTTATTTAAACAAGCTGAATAAGATAACATTGTTTAGTCCACATAATCGATTAAATAGTCTGAGATTCGTGTAAATTTCCAAACGGAGCGCAAATCCATATCGCCGGCAGCGCCCCAGGTGGGACGCTGTATCAACAATGTCGGGTGAAATTAATTCAATTTTAGCGGATATAAATTAAACATTTAGTAAATTACATTAGGTGAAAATATAGATCAATTATTTAAATCGTATCTACTTGGGCATATTGATAAGGTAAAAACAGTGCAGCTAGTATTTCGTTTAGCTGCGGTGGTGCCATCTGGGGACGGGAATAATTAAGGAAAAATATTTTATACTTGTATTGTATTCAATAGTATAGATGTAATTAATTAGGTGATTTAGACCATATACCAGATATCATGTTAAGCATAATGAGTTACAGACATTATGAAGGTTTAAGACTAAATATGACTTATGTTTTTTTTTTTTTTTTTTTTTTTTTTTTTTTTTTTTTTTTTTTTTTTTTAAATAATTTCGCGACTAATATTTTAAGATAGCAGCATCTAGTGGCGAGTGGAATTGACTGGTTGTATGCAGTGTAGGTTATTAATATTCTGTATTATTTTCTAGAATGTTCCACGAGAAGCGCCGTCCTGTGGCAAGAGGTAATAATTAGATGTGACGTTGAATGTTCTAGAAAATAACTTTGATAGATATGAGCACTATGAAGATTATGGTGATAGACATAAGTGCCCCAGACAATAAATAGTATGTACTGTGTATGGTGAATTGATGAATTGGTAAAATAGTTAATAATATAGCTTGATATTAGAAGGAGCTATATGAAAATTTAGGTGATGGACATAAGTGCCAAGGACAATAAATAGTATGTACAATGTGAATGGTGAGTTGGTGGATTGGTAGTATAGTTTTAATAGTATGGCTTGATATTAGATTGTATTATATGAAAATCTAGGTGATGGACGTAAGTGCCCAGGACGAGAAATGGTATGTACTGTATGAGTAGTGATTAATTGTATGGGTAATATAGCTTTGGTATGGATGAGCAATATGAAAATCTAGGTGATGGACTTAAGTGCCCAGGACGAGGAATGATATGTACTGTATGCATAATATTTTATCGTATTGGTGATATAGCTTTGGTGGGGATTAGCAATATGAAGATCTAGGAGATGGACGTTAGTGCCCAGGACAAGGAATGGTATGTACTTTATACATAAATGGTATGTACTGTCAGAATAGTAATTTAATGTGTTAGTAATATAGCTTTAATAAGAGTAAGCAATATGAAAGACTAGGTGATGAACATAAGTGCCCAGGGCGAGGAATAGTATGTACTGTGTGAGTAGTAGTTGATGTGTTGGTAATATATCTTAAATAATGGTGAGCAATATAAGAATCTAGGTGATGGACATAAGTGCCCATGACGAGAAATAGTATGTGCTATGTGAATAGTAGTTTATGTGTTGGTAATATAGCTTTGGTAAGTATAAGCAATGTTGAAATCTAGGTGATGGACATAAGTGCCCAGGACGAGAAATTGTATGTACTGTGTGAATAGTAATTCAATGTGTTAGTAATATAGTTTTAATAAGAATGAGCGATAAGAAAATGTAGGTGATGGACATAAGTGCCCAGGACGAGAAATGGTACGTGTTGTGTGAATAGTAATTTAATGTGTTGTTAATATAGCTTTAATAAGAGTGAGCAAATTGAGTATCTAGTCGAAGGACATAGGTGCCCAGGACGAGAAATGGTATGTACTGTGTGAGTAGTAGATAATGTGTTAGTAATTTATTTTAACTAAGGATGAGCAGTATAAACATCTAGGTGATGGACATAAGTGCCCATGACGACAGATGGTATGTACTATGTGAATAGTAGTTTAATGTGTTGGTAATATAGCTTTAGTAAGTATAAGCAATGTTGAAATCTAGGTGAAGGACATAGGTGCCCAGGACGAGAAATTGTATGTACTGTACTGTATGAGTAATAGTTTATGTGTTGGTAATAGCTTTAATAAGAGTGAGCGATATGAGAATCTAGGTGTTGGACATAAGTGCCCAGGACGAGAAATTGTATGTACTATGTGAATAGTAGTTTAATGTGGTGGTAATATAGCTTTAGTAAGTATAAGCACTGTTGAAATCTAGGTGAAGGACATAAGTGCCCAGGACGAGAAATTGTATGTACTGTACTGTATGAGTAATAGTTTATGTGTTGGTAATAGCTTTAATAAGAGTGAGCGATATGAGAATCTAGGTGTTGGACATAAGTGCCCAGGACGAGAAATTGTATGTACTATGTGAATAGTAGTTTAATGTGTTGGTAATATAGCTTTAGTAAGTATAAGCACTGTTGAAATCTAGGTGAAGGACATAAGTGCCCAGGGCGAGAAATTGTATGTACTGTGTGAATAGTAGTTTATTTAATGTATTGATAATATAGCTATAGTAAGAATAAGCAATGTTGATATCTAAGTGATGGACATAAGTGCCCAGGACGAGAAATTGTATGTACTGTGTAAATGGTAATTTATTGTGTTGATAATATGGCTTTAGTAAATGTAAGCAATGTTGAAATCTAGGTAATGGGCATAAGTGCCCAGGACGTGAAATGGTATGTACTGAAAGAATAGTAGTTAATGTGTTGGTAATATGGCTTTAGTAAGAATAAGCAATGTTGATATCTAAGTGATGGACATGAGTGCCCAGGACGGGGAATGGTATGTACTGTGTGAGCAATAGTTAGTGTGTATAGCTTTAATAAGTGAGCAGTATGAAAATCTAGGTGATGGACATAAGTGCCCAGGACGAGAAATTGTATGTACTATGTAAATAGTAGTTTATTTAATGTGTTGGTAATATAGTTTTAATAAGAATAAGCGATGTTGAAATCTAGGTGATGGACATAAGTGCCCAGGACGAGAAATTGTATGTACTGTGTAAATGGTAATTTATTGTGTTGATGATATGGCTTTAGTAAGTATAAGCAATGTTGAAATCTAGGTAATGGACATAAGTGCCCAGGACGTGAAATGGTATGTACTGAAAGAATAGTAGTTAATGTGTTGGTAATATGGCTTTAATAAGAACGAGCCGTATGAAAATCTAGTGATGGACATAAGTACCCAGGACGAGAAATGGTATGTACTATATGAATAGTAGTTTAATGTATTGGTAATATAACTAAAGTAAGAATAAGCAATGTTGAAGTCTGGGTGATGGACATAAGTGCCCAGGACGAAAAATAGTATGTACTGTGTGAATGGTAATTTATTGTGTTAGTAACATAGCTTTAATGAGGATGAGAAATATTAGAATCTAGGTGATGGACATAAGTGCCCAGGACGCGAGTTAGTATGTACTTTATGAATGGTGAGTGGTTGCTTTGGTAATATATCTTGAGAACTAGGTGATGGACGTAAGTTCCCAGGACGCGAAAATGTATGTACCGTTTGTCGGGAAATATCGGTGTAAAGAGAGATTAGGTAGGGTTGAAGTATATTCATGTGATAAACGCATAGCATTTTACAGTAGGTATGGGCTAGTGTAGGTAGTATTTTAAATGAACTGTAGGTAAGGCTTGACACATTGGTGGTGTGGTACGAAGCAAGTAGGTAAGTGCACCACCGCTGGTGGAAGGAATGTGCAACTATCGAAAGTGGGTCAAATTAGATAAAAGTAAAATAATGCTGGAAGTACATTGTGGGTTTCTTGACAAATCGTGTGAATCTGCGAAGAAAACGGTGCGTAAAATTTTGAATCTTGCAGAATTTGGTCCGCAATGTGCGTCCGTCTTAGATAAAGGAATGTTGTCATGTCCAAGCCGGGGAATTAATGTAGGTTTCTATTTTTAGATTCGTGCGGCGTTGCCGTATACCTACGGATGTTCGCCCATATAAACTCCGAGCTAGCAACAGTGAACTTGGTAAACAACTTTTTGTGGTGCTTTTAGGTGAAGCGTACAGTTAATATAGGTGTGCGTTTTGTTGTATTGTATTTAGTTAGTTTTATAATAATAGATGTGCAGTGTTGTAGCACAGTAGTATGTAGGTAGATTAGTTTAGTTTTATTATTAGCATGATGATATTTAGTATGTGTGTATATGTTGTTATAAATGAATGTTGTGTTGGATTTAGTAGGTATGGTATGTTTGTGTAATGTGTTATAGGTAAGTGATTATATGATAATGTGATTATGTATGTAGGGTAGGTAACGGTGTATGGGTAATATGTATTTAGTGCGGGTATAGGTTACGTTAAGTATGTGTATATATGATGATAGTTAAGTGGCTGGTTTTTGCATGGGGTGTTCATAGTTACTTGTATATATATGTTATTAGAATATCTGATATACGTGAGTATTTGATAAATCATGTTGATATGTTGTACATGTATGGAGTGTTATAAATGTGTGGTTATATAATAGTGAAGTTTTAATTATAAGATAGATGTCAATGAGTGGGTTGTTGTGGAGTCATTAACTAGGTATATAAAAAGGAATTAGCTTTTTAATAACATATATAATAATACAAAACTATAAAATAGTTTATGTATTGTGTGTGATAGATAGTAATGTTTAATTGGAGTGAGCGTTGACCCTTACTCAGGTAGACATTCTTTGTTTACTCGGTGGGGATCGGACGAGGTTAGGTATGCATCATGTTTGAAATTCGAATGAACTTTAAATAAAATAGTGTAGCTATATTGTATTATTATAGGTATACTATATCGGTTTTAACGATGTTATTCCAATGTCGCATTGATGCGAGGTTGCCGCTTAGACAATGGACAGGCCTTGAGAGTCGTGTTCGGGTAAACAAGTGGTATACCTATAATTTGCATAGATCCAGTCGAATGATTGATGCATATTTTAGTTTTGGGTTCGAGACAAGGCTAAGGGTGCCTGCGCACGGAACTTTGGTCAACGTGATTATTCAGCTATAGTGGGGTGTACTTGGAGGTAAATACGGGTGATCATATTAGATTATATGAGTGGGTTGTATAAATATATTAGTATAAGTATAAATAATTATATATGTTGTTTTGTTGTTAGCGTGTTAATGTTATAATTGGATGTTATATTAACTTGATATTTTAGGTGTGTTTGTGTTGAGTAGGTAATTATTTATAGTGTAATATTATATTAGTAATTATATATATATGTACATAGTATAATTATTTAAATAAATGATATTATTAATGTTGGGGTAGGTAAGATCAGATTTGATAGTGATGCATGTGTACAAAAGGTAGCGGGGTTTCTTCATTTTTTTATATTAGAATATGTTTACAGCGTTAATTTAATTCGCATATAAGGTTGGTGTACAGGTCCAGTAGTCTGACGTCGCCCTTAGTTCCAAGTCAGTAAATTATATACTTATAATATCTATAGGTTAGTTGCACTGTAGGAATGGGAGTCTTATCTAGGGGCTGCGACAGACCATGACTGGTATCGTACTAGCTTTGTAAATACATTGAGGGAGATATATTTCATGTTATATATGTAAAAGTATATGTAGGATGTGTTGGGATTATAATATTTAGAGAATATGATTGAACATATCGGTTAAGTTAATTTATTGTATTCAGATCGGTAACAGTAGGTATCTAATATAGGAATGTAATAGATTATCTGAGGACGTAGTTAGAATTATTCAATATGATGATACTGTTTCAGGTTAATTATCGTTTTTAGGATTGTTGTATAAGTAATTAGTATATTTTGTTTCTTATATTATTAAAGGCTTGTATAAATATGAAGATTTGTGTACTAAGTCTTTTTCTTAGATGTTCGTCAAGGTATGTATGCACCTTCTGCAATCAAAGTAGTGTCGGTGGCAGCATAGCAACAACGTGAACAAGGCGCGATGGGTGTATTGTGAGGTTTGGTGGATATAGGTAGAGTGGTGTATATGTATTGTACTTTTATTCGATTAATGTGCCGCGTGGTATCTTGAAATATGGAACGAACGAGTGGTCGAGCGGGCCACAGGCTCGCGGCATGATGACGTATGCCTGTCGCCCGCCTAGCAACTGGTGGGTCATGTGATTATAGTGTGCCTAGTATGCAAATAATGTATTACGGTATCAATGTAAATTTTTTTTTTAAAGTCTTCTATTGCTACTCATATTGCATACCAGTTGGTCCGGATCTGTTATAGTCCGGATTACTTAGTATGCAGTATTGTGGATATCTATTGTTTTAATAAAGACACAGAGACTCAGTGTGTGCAGCGAGCGGTAGGTCCCGATCCCTCCCGAATGCATCAGTCCATTGATAAAAAAAAGGTATCAATAGGGTTAATAAGTTCGGGCGGGCGCGGAACCCAAGCAGTGCACGTTTAGGTGACGTCAGCCAGTAGCATCGTGTTATCATTGATGTGATCAAAGGTAAGACGTGCGCAGGCTGACACCACCCAGTCATGGGGGTCTGTGTAGTCTGTTGTTAAAATTTGTATAACAGCGATAATGCAGACCAACGCGCGACTAGTTGGATTCTGTTATGTTATGAACATCTGTCTTATTTTGTGTATAAGATGGAGAGTGGTAATTGTGTGCATCTGACTGATAGTTGATGGATTGATGTATTGATATTCAACCGGGAAGTAATTATATAGGTCTTGTCATGGTATGTATACTTCAAGGTAAGCCAATATAGATAGGCGGAGCGAGAACGCTTTGATAGCAAAGCGTTCTGATGCGCCTCAAGCGTTTCCACCTCAATAGAAGATTACGACTTGTATGGCGCCGTACGTGTCAGTGGGTACGGCTCTGGTAGGAGACCGAAGCACATGGCACGGCAGCGCACTTTCGGTAGATCATGAATAAGTTGTCCCCGCAGTGCATAGGTAGAGGCGTCCAGATGACTTCCGGGCCCATCCGTTTATTGATATCAACTATCAATCAGTGAGATGGGGTCGGTCGAGATCGGGGTGCTCGCATTGCACGGATGGCTCTCCCACACGGTCAGCCGGCGGTCGAGGCGCGAGATCTCGGCAGCCGATGGACCGGTGGAGGAGGCATGTAGGGGGTTGAGGGGAATCTCATTGCTTTAATAATAGTTGTAGACCATGATAGTGTTCGCAATGCTGTCATTGAAGCGGATGGGCAGTGTAAGCAATGTATATCAATTAATGGAGAGTATCAATTATTATTTTGGTTTCGAGGTTACAGATGTGATAACATATTAATGTATATAAAGTAGAGGTTGTCGAGCAACAATAGGCTTACTTAAAGATAGCACTGTATTTATATGGTTGATTATATGTAAAGACAGACTGTTCGATGTTGAGACTTTGTAAGACAGGGTTAGTGTTATTCATTATTATAGGTATGTATATAGGTATATGTTTTAATAATTAGGTTGAGATTTACGTGTGTTTAGTATTAGAATTAGTATAAGTAGACGCATTTAAAGCTTATGAAGTACATCAATATATAATGAATTAGGTATGATTTTCCTGATATTATATGTGTGTATGCATGTTGAAGGGTTAGTGTATAAGTGAGGGTTACATATATTATGTTGGAATGGATTGTATATTGTAGTAGGATCATAGTTAGTTATAAATTTTTTTTTATCACATTTGCTTGGTAGGATAGCGTGGCTAGGTATTTGTTTTTATGTATATTATCTATGTAAATTTGTATGTATATATATATTTTGATTTTATAGTATATGCTTTATGAGTGGTAGTGGGAGGTATATATATTTATGTATATGTAAGGTATGTTAACGTATGGATTTAATATATTAAGTATGGATGTATGTAAAAGTATTGAGAGGTTTATAGATAATAAATGATTGTGTAAGTAATTATATACAGAGACAGGTACAGTGCATTCATAGTGTGTAAATATATGTATTGTGTAAAATATGATACAAATAAGTAATAATGTGTGTATTATAGGGAGTGTTTAAATTTATGTATGTAGGTAAGTGTGTATATATATTTCGATTATATATTATATACTTTTGTAGGTGGTAGTGGGGGGTAGGGTATAAATTGAGGTATATGTAAGGTGTGTTTAAAATATTTATTTATTTATTTAATAATGTATGTGTGTATAATGATGTTGTGAGTTTTATAGATAATAAATAAATGTATGAGAAATATTGTACATAGACGTGTGAAGTATGAAATATTTATAGTGTGTGAATGTAGGAATTTATGTAATATGTGATATATATATTAGTAATGTACTGTGTATATTATATGTATTGTTTATATTTATGCGTGTATAAAGGTGCTTATATGTATGTAAACTGTATTTTATGAGTAGTAGCTACATATTTCTTGGTAAATAGATGTGTGTGAGGGTTGTTGTATGGATATTGTAAGTGTGTTATATGAGTAAGTATAGTATGTAAATACTAGTTATTAGGTTATTTGTAAATAATATATGATGATATGATAATATATAGGATATGTATGTAATAAAATATAAGGATGGTAGTTAATGGAGTATAGATGGATAATAATGGAGTTTGTGAATGCTTATGTGACACTCCATGTCCGTCCATATAAATATCTATATCAAGATATCCATATACACGGACATGGAGTGACACAGGTAAGTATACCTGTTCTAATCAGTATATGAAATGGCGGCTCGGGACATTTGGTCCCATTTGTTATACTCGGGACATCCGTAACTATATGCCGGGTGACAAGCGGCGGCGCCAGCGCGGCCAGCCGAGGTGCAGTTCTTGCACTGAGGGTCACGACCCCGGTTGGGGCATGCCCTTGTGTCGTGACCCTCAGCACAATGACCGCACACGGCG